>JAJKFI010000007.1:30076827-30152389 GCA_029204185.1 Lerista edwardsae
TGTGTGTGTGTGTGTGTGTGTGTGTGTGTGTGTGTGTGTGTGTGTGTATTTTCAGATGTTCAGATCTATCAAGGCATTTTCGTCATGTAGTTGTTACCAATGGTTTAATTAAATTTCTTTATAGTAAAAATATTAATGGTAAATAAAATATATCCCATATGGTAAGTTTGATCAAAATAAGGTTTGCTGAAGTCACCATTCATTTTGCATTTTTTTTTCAATCACCCATCAGAACCTGATCAGTATTGATCATTCAGGAGGTTGTATCTAAACTCTACAGTCTACTCATGCTATCTAATACTCATACAAGAGGCGGGAGGGGACTCTTCGGAACATATTTTGGGGGAAGTGGAGGGGATTGGAAAAGGAAGAAAAATTGGCAGAAGTAGGACCCTTCTCCAGGGGCGTAGCTAATGAAAGTGTAGCCCAGGGCAGAGGGCAAAATGTTGCCCCAGAAGTGACATCACAGTTATATTTCCGTTTTCTCTGTTTTTTTGCCCATAACTTTTGGGAGAGTTAAGATATTACATTCTGGTTTGTTTCATTGCATTCTGCATTAAATTACCTTTCCAATGATATATAAAGGTTTTCCCACGACCGAATGGTCTAGTCGTGACTGACTGTAGGGGGCGGTGCTCATCTCCGTTTTAAAGCCTGTAGAGCCGGCATTTTGTCCGAGGACAAGCTTCCGTGGTCATGTGGCCGGCATGACTCTACGCCGTAGCGCACGGAACACCGTTACCTTCCCACCAAAGTGGTCCCTATTTATCTACTTGCATTGAGGTGCTTTTGAACTGCTAGGTTGGCAGGAGCTGGGACAAGCGACGGGAGCTCACTCCGTTGTGCAGTCTTGAACTCCCAACCTTCCGGTCGGAAAGCCCAACAGCAGCGGTTTAACCCACTGCGCCACCACGTCCACTCCAATGATATATAACATGATGGAATTATTTATACATACCAAGATCTTCATGATTTTGGCCACCAGTGTCAAGCTCAGCTTGTTGCCCTCCTAAAGCTTGTTGCCTGTGCAATTGCACCCCCCTCAACTTCTTTAGCTATGCCCCTGCCCTTCTCCTTTTCTGCAAGTGTGTGAGAACACAAACAGGAGCCAGGATTTGAAATGGATACAACTCAGAAAATGCACACAGCACAATCTAGTTTCCCATTTTCTAGTTCCATGGTTCCACTCTTACATTTTCAAATGTTTTGAATGTGTTGGAAGCAAAGAACTGTGGGTGGAAGGAAATAATCACCAGCTCAGCTATGTGTAGTGTAGCTACAGGGGGCGGTGCAGTAAGTATTGCATGTGCCACAATGCCCCGTGTAAGCAACCCCTCCCACTCAGTTTCTGTTCTGCCCAGAATGGCTCTAATGTCAAGTGGGAGGGGCCACTTACATGGCACACTGCAGTGCCTGCCACACTTACCACCCAACCCCCGGTAGTAGCTATACTACTGCGTTGTCATATATTCTGGCCTCTAATTAGGTGATCATACCTTGCATCCACCCTGCAGATCTTCTCATGAGGACCTCAGTTTATCACCACCAACAAGGAGTCTAGGAAGCTTAGAGATCTACCACCCCTCTTAAGTCAACACTTGAGGTTGATTATCCTTTGCTTAATTAAGGGTGCAATCCTAACCTGGAGTTAGGCCGGCACAGTTAGGCCAGCAAAGTTTGGCCGGCACAAGGGCCACCATAAAATATGTTTGGACCACTCTCAGAGTCAGGGAGGATGGTGCACGTCTTTGTGCTGGCCTCTCTGACTCCGACAAAGTGGTCCAAACAAACTTTGCTGGCCTAACTGTGCCAGCCAACTCCAGGTTAGGATTGAGCTCTAAGTGATGGCTTTTTGCCCAGTGCCTTGGTTGCTGGTGTCATAACTTTGGCCAGTGATGTCTCCAGAGGCTGTAATTCCTGTCATCGCCTCTAGGACCGCCACAAAGTCAACTGTTGATTTGGGGGCAGTTTGCAAGGGCTGAGTTCTAAGTTTAATCTCTTATTTCAGCTTTCTGCCTGATATCACAGTTGGAATAGCCAACAGGATGATGCTCGACATCAAAACACCAAAGTGCTCCAAGAGCCAATCATAGAACATACATAAGCAGATTTCATTTCATCAAAGCAGCCACTTTTACTCAATTCTACTTTTGCAAGATGATGTTGCTCAAGAGTTGTGAAAGAGTTCAAGGCCTGTGTGGGAAACACAGGAGGAAGGAGCTGCCATCACATGGATTTGGGTGACCACATGTTTTGGGGGCAATTTGGTGTATGACAGCAGGAACTTTGGCTTCAACCTACCCAACAGGGGGATTTTTCCTACCAGAACATGGGCTGGATGTTGGTGGATTCCCATGCCTTCAGACTTTCTCATTTAGGACTTTCTCCTGAACTGTGAATCATGGTTCCCCAGGGAGCTGCAGAAACCAGCCAGGGAAGCCATGGAATCCACACAAAAAAAACAACCTGTATCCTATACAATGTATAGGATTGTAGTCTTAGTGGGGAGCCATGTCCAATGGCCAGGTAGATCTAACCTGTCAAAAACGTTTGGGAACCACTCAGTGGTGTCATCTAAATGATTTAAGAACAGGTACTCACTTTTGATTGGCACATGTCGGGACCCGCCCACTGCAAGTAACATCATAAACCGGAAGTGATGTCGTGGCAAGAAGTGACATGAAAAAAGCCCTTTTTGAGGCCTCAGACAATTTTAAACTGACCCAACAGTTGCAACAGTATTCAACAGCACCCCCAGAACACGTTAAGGAGGCCTGGCATCATGTTAAAGTGACCCAACAGTTCCAAAATCCCAGAGCAGCTCATTTTTCAGTGGCAAGGCAAGGCAAGGCTCCACTCGCTGCCTGCCTGCCTGCCTGGCTCTGAGAATGTGCAGGCAACTCAAACTTGCAGGAAATTCAAATGTTGCAGGGGGCGGAGTCAACGAGTGGGCAGGTGAATGGGTGGGGCCAACTGTAATCCTAGAAACCGGTACTCGCGTACCCCCGCGTACCCCCTGCATGACATCACTGGAACCACTGCCTTAGGATCCTCCTGAATTTAAGTTTCTTGAGCTTGTGGAATCTCATTGAAGCTATCTAGAACAGGGGTTTCAAACTTGTTTCTTGCATTGGAAGCGCAACCCTAAACTGGAGTTAGGCCGGCGTAAGCTAAGCCAGCACAGTTTGGCCAGCACAAGGGACACCATAAAGCGTGTTTGGACCATTCTCGGAGTTGGGGAGGATGGCACATGTCTGTTAGGATGGCCTAACATCCCACTGTTCCACCCCATGCAGGGCACAAACAATCCTTCTATTCCTCCAATCACAGGCCCTGTCACTTTTTACTTTCCTTTGCAGTTTCGGCCAATCATTTTGTCGGAAATAACTTCCCACTTTCCCAATGAGCCTGTGACTTTCGCAAAGTATAAATTTTCCAACGATGATGACATTAAGGTCCTGGCCTTGGTTAATGGTCTCAAGAAAAAGCTGACTGTTTTGTATTTGGGGAGCAAAAAAGAGAGACTTCAGCAATTGCCTCAGCTAGTTAAAATGTTTACGTGAAATTACCTCCTCTACATCCTTAATAGACTTGATTTCACCAGAGGCTAGCATTTACAACTTAGCGGGGTTGGCAACCATTATTATCCAGTGTAAAAGTCTAACTCCACAAGACTCACCTAAACGGATCGATACGCTTGAATTTCAGCAGATCGATGAGATTGGTTTTCCGCACATTAAAACTAGGGAGAACTTGCCTCACTTAAAAGACACCCAGGATTATCTTCACTTGGGCTGATAGAATGTTGTGTTCTCAAAAATACATATAAAAATAATGGACGCAAAGGCAAGAAGGAACAAAACACGTGTACATGGCATGCCCAATCTTGAAAGTGTCTATTGCCCATGGTGACAAAGTTCCTATCAGGGCTGAAACAAATATGTCCCCAAGTACCATATTCAACACTTTTTTTTCATATTGAAACAGCTGGATCAGGAAGTAAGTTTCAAAGACAGTATCAATAATGGGATGATTTTACAAATGTGCTTTGGATAAGGCCGCTGCTGCATGGCGCTACCTATGGCCAAAGGTTTTTCTGTTGCTAGTGCTGTTCTGCAGAAGCTCAATGCCTGTTAATGTGCAGTTTCATACTCCAGAGGCTCAACCTTTTAGGGCACAATCCTAACCTGGAGTTAGGCCGGCACAGTTAGGCCAACAAAGTTTGGCTGTCAAAGTTCGCTGGCCTAACTCTGCCGGCCTAACTCCAAGTTAGGGTTGCACCCTCATTTGTGTGGTATGTCTGATGTGGTAATGTAGTGATGGCTGTATCAAGGGCACCAATACGCACACAAAAAAATTGAACATACATGTGATGTTTTACAGACCTTAGTTATTTTTCAAATGATTTGAGGTGCATAATTTGTATGCTTTATATGACTGGCTGTCAAACCGTTTAGCATCTGTATCCACTTTTTAGAATGACTATCTATTTGGGACCCACCGGAAGTGATGTCATGGCCAGAAGTGCCGTCTTTGTGATGCTAGAGCCTGCTGCTTTCCTGAGACTGCAGCAATAGGTTGAGATATTTTTCCACCATTCCCCAATAGCAAAATGAATCAGAAAGGGAAAAAAAAATCATATTTACAAGCATAAAAACAACCACACAGCCCCCTTTTCCAGCATCCCATCTTCCCATATTTTCAATATGGTGCTATAGAGGCTTCACGACCCAACCTGAAATTGGCTCGCAACCCACTGGTGGGTCCTGACCCACAGTTTGGGAACCACTGTTTTATAGAAATAGACATTTTATTCGTATCGAGGCATTTGGAATTGCGGCAGTAGCATGGAACTATTATGGCAGGAGCATCAGTACTGTGGTGTCATTTAGCATCCCTCACCACATGTGCCGGGCCAATCATGCAGTTGTTTCCACCTGCTCAATCTCAACGGTGTCTCTTGTGTGCTGCTGTCGCTACTCTGAATGGCTCTGATGGCAAGTGGGAGGGGCCACTTACCCAGCCCGTTGTGGCACCTGCTGTATTTACCAGGGCACCCCCGTCTGGCTGGGCCACTGCCGACACTCTGTTTTTGTGCTATGAATGTGAGCTTTGCTGCTACTATCTTGTGTCTGTGTGTGTGTGTGTGTGGGGGGGTATTTCTGGTGTGTGCAGCCTCTTCTGAGCTAAATCCTTCGGCTTAGTCAGTGAGGTGTGGAATGAAAGAAAGAGCGATTGATTGATTCTTGGGCCGAGAAAATAGTTCCAGGAAAATAGATCTGTGAACCAATAGAAGCCTGATGTTCTTGACCAGCAGCCGTTCCATGGCACATGGCAAGCAGTTTCAAAAGAAGGGTGAGAGAGTTCACAGGGATTAATTGTTCTCCTCCCATCCCCACCAAAAAGAAAAATCAAACGTTCCGCTGAGTCTCTGAACATCAAGCTTACTTACTGGTGCAAGTTAATTTGTTAAGACTTGAGCCGGCTGCAATGAGATGCTGGCCTTTCGTCTTTTATCCGAAAGAAAAATGACTGTACAGACATTTCCTTTCCAAAACATCTTTTGTTGATGAGCAGCCAAACACTGCTGTTGTGGACGGATTTTATGCTGAACTGTGAATTACACATGACCCTACGGTCTGAATTTAATTACTTCCCATTGACTTCCTGTAAAATGAAAAACCTAAACAAGCTATATTTTGTAAGAGGAGTGACAGCTTCAGACATCAAACTTGGGTTATCTGTGCTGGCTGGATTGCATGTCTCATCTTTAAAAACCCATTTTCGGCACCTGGGAAACTAGCGGCCCTGTCCGATTTGAGTCGCAGGCCTCTGGAATAAGTGCTGAGGGCACAATCCTGACCAAGTGTTCCAGGGCACAATCCTAACCACAACTGCCCCAGCATTGGGGTAAGGGCAAAACAGCTCAGAGATAAGGCCTCCGAGATGCAGGGGTGGACCTAGTCAAAATGGCACCCAGGACACCCAATAGAAGTGCGCCCCCACGGGAGCCCAGGTCTACCCATTAGAAACGGCCGCGGGTACACCTGGGCTCCCTTCGAGGGAGTCCAGGTCTACTTGCGGCTGGTCCCATGGGTAGACCTGGGCTCCGGAGCCCAGGTCTACCCGCACAATGTTGTGGGGGCCACTGGCGCCCCCCTAGACGGCCCCAAGATGGCGCCCAGGGCTCTTGCCCCCCTTGCCCCCCTAGATCCACCACTGCCGAGATGACTACTCCACTGCAGGATGCAGCACACGCCCTATTGGCACAGCTAGGTCACCGCTGGAATGTTGGTTAAGATGGTGCCCCCAGTGGCATAAGATGCTTTCCGACGGTTGCAGAATGCAACACTCTGGTGCAACTGAGCAGCCCATTCCGTACAGCAGCAGACCATGGATGCCCAACTTCGCACAAAGGGGGGGAGAGAAGTGGGGTGGGCAGAACGTGGACATGATGGGGCAGGGATGGGGATGCAGAGGAAGATGGATCAGAATCAGAAAAGGGTGGGATCAGCAACAGTGGAATGTGTTGCGGGGCTGGCCTTACGCCAATGTGACCAATGCCATCACATTGGGCCCCGCTCTTTGGGGGGCTCCGCACCAGTGCAGTGAGCATATTGCTTGCTGCTGCAGTCAGTTCTTTCAGGATTGTAGATCAGTGGGGCCAGCAGAGTAGCTTTCCCTTGGGCCCTCTCGGCTGCCCCAGCTTCTGAAGTGCCCAAAATGGGCCTCCTGGAAGCAATTGGCAGTGACGTCATCCTGGCCCCACCAACCACTTCCAGGTGCCGCATTTTGAGTATGGCACCACAAGTGCTCTTCTTGGTGAGTGGGGGGCCCTGTGGGGAGTGTGGAGGGTCCCACAGGAATGCCCCGCATTGGGCCCCGCCACTCCCAGAGCCAGCCCTGATGTGTTGAAATCCTAACCCACTTCCAGGCTTCAATCCCTTGACCCATGTCCATATGGACTTTAGCCACTGAGAGAACTGTTGCAGCTCTGAGAGCTCAATCCTAACCTGGAGTTAGCCAGCAAAGTTTGGCCGGCACAAGGGACACCATAAAGTGCGTTTGGACTACTCTCAGAATCAGGGCAGATGGCACATGTCTGTGGGCACTCTGACTCTGAGAGTGATCCAAGCATACTTTATGGTCGCCCTTGTGGTGGCCTAACTTTGCTGGCCTAACTGTGCCAGCCTAACTCCAGGTTAGGATTGTGCTCTGAGAAAACCCAAGAAACCAGGATAGGCATACCCCAAAGAGGCCTTCAGATGCCATGGGAAGTTGCTTTAGATTGGGCAATTAGGCTTGGACCCCAGAGGCAGGTATGGTGGTCCAGGTATGTATCAGTTCCTCCCTCCCACCTCCCATTCCCACCTTTCCCTCCTGCTACAGCACCTTGATCCCCCACCCAAATCTTCTTCTGGGGATTAGAATAAATTCAAAGTATTGTGTGAGGGCAGGATGTCTAGCCGAGAGGGTAAAAGCCGCAGTCATGCCTGAAGATAAGATAAGATCCGAAGGTCGCCAGTTCGAGAACACCAGAAGTTTCTGTGAGCGGCAGACCTTGAGAACTGCGACTGATAAGAGCTGAGCTGTCTCCAGCTGCCTGTGAGAGAGGAGTTGTGTCGGGCCAGCTGTTTCTTGGTGAGAGCAAGAAGTTGTTTATCAGCTGGCAGGAAGGCAATAGTGCGGCTAAGAAAGAAAGGCTGGACTTGAAAGTATCATCTGAATGTAGTAGTTCTTGTAAGATTAGAACTTATTTATGATTGTAAAAACCCTTTGGGTTTAGAAATGCCTGCCCATGTAAACTGCCTTGAATAAAGTCCAAAGAGCAATTTAATGACCTAGAAAGGCAGTATATAAATACTAAGGATGACGATGATGATGATGATGATGATGATGACGACGACAATGATGACGACGATGATGATGATGATGTCACATGGGGGACTGTCCTTCAAGGATGTGGACAGTCAGCAGAAATCAACAGCCAGGCTGCCCATGTAGGCTATTTCACAGTGCCGGGTGCAAGGGAGTGGCAACAGGATGCAAGCATCTTGTTGTCTCATGCCTCCCTGGGGAACCTGGTGGGCTGCTGTGAGATGCAGGAAGCTGGACTGGATGGGCCTTTGGCCTGATCCGACAGGGCTCTTCTTATGTTCTTATGTATGACCAGAAGCAGCTCCGCTTGGGCATAAAACATTTTGACCACAAATCAAGTTTGTTAATGGATTTTATGATTCCTAACACATTTCATATAACCATAAAATGAAGTTATAAAATGTGACCTACGTATTATTCTGTCACAGTATGTTATTTACCTGTGTCCTGTGTGTCTGTAGGAAGGGGATAGTGGTGAGAGAGGAATCCAGTTAGCCTTAGAAGTTCAGAACTGGTGTGGACTAGAACAGATTACCCAATGTGAACAGATTGTCTTCTTTGTCATCTCAATCTCTTTTTCACTGTTTGCAAAAAGGAAACTGCGAAACCATCTTTAAATGTTATTCTTGAGACAGGGATTAGATTTTCACATTTAGTAAAGTTGGGTGGGTAGGGTTCAGATATGGTAGAAAAGATTGTGGGCACAATCCTAACCTGGAGTTAGGTTGGCATCGTTAGGTCAGCAAAGTTTGGTCAGCACAAGGGACAAGTGTAAAGCATGTTTGGACCACTCTCGGAGTCAGAGAGGCCAGCACACAGATGTGCCCCATCCTCCCTGACTCCAAGAGTGGTCCAGATGCACTTTAGGGTGGCCGTTGTGCCAGCCAAACTTTGCTGACCTAATGGTGCCGGCCTAATTCCAGGTTAGGATTGTGCCCTTTATCACCTCAATTTATAGCTAATGTATACAACCTTTCAGGATGTTGTAAAATTGTGGGCGCAATCCTAACCTGCAGTTAAGCCAGTACAGTTAGGCCAGGAAAGCTTGGCCAGCACAAGGGACACCTTAAAGCACGTTTGGACCACTCTAGAAGTCAGGCAGGATGGTGCATGTCTGTGTGCTGGCCTCTCTGACTCCGAGAGTGGTCCAAACATACGTTATAGTGTGCCTTTTGCCGGCCTAACTTCAGGTTAGGATTGGGCTCTGTGTGTATGTGTGTACATACACATGCGTGTGTGCGGGTGTGCACACCCTTCCAACCAACTGGAAAACTTGCATAGTATGGATAGTTTGTAAATGAAACTTACAGCGCAAATCCAACCCCTTAGTTGGGCCAGCAGAAGTCTTTCGTGCCGGCCCGGTGCTGTCATAAACGTGCCATAAGGCATGTTGGCTGGGCTGATCCTGGGACTCATCCACCCTCCATGAGTTCAGCCGGTGCAGAGGTGTGGGGAAGGCAGAGGGAAGGGGGAAGGGGGCGGGAGAGGTAGGGGGAGGGTGGGCCTGTGGGAAGACCAGCCCACAGACGGCTGGTGCCAGGACCTGGTACTTATCTTAAGCCCCGTCCTGAGTGGTCCAGCTTTGCATCAGGCTGCCCAGATTCACACCACAGGTGGCATAGATCCAAGTAGCCCCTTCCGGGCCGCTGCCGGGTTACCTGGGGTAAAGGGAATCCATTCCCCTTGCCCTGGCTGGGTAGGGTGCAGACAGTGATGTCATTCAGGGGGAACGGACCAGAACGGGCGTTCCGGATCCTAACGGGCTCCGTGGCTAGTTCCGGGTTCCCGACAAGTGCCAATCAAAAGTGAGTTCTTGTTCCTAAATCATTTGAATGACACCACTGGCTGCAGACCAGTCGGCCTGCTTATTCCAGCACACTTAGGATTGCGCTCTTAAACCGAGATGCCATAGGGCACAATTCTCACCTGGAGTTAGACTGGCACAAGTCACATATGCCAGCCAAGGAGTGTTGCCAACACCCTGTACTGTACATTTGCAACACTCTTGGAGTCAGGTAGCCTGGCCCGTAAACATGCACCAACCTCCCTGACTCTGAAAGTGGTCCAAACTGGTCAAACTCCAGGTTAGGATTGCACCCTTTAGTGAATTTATTGTCCTCAGGGCTTCTTTGAAGGCTCTTGTCTATAATCCCAGAAGGCCCAAGCAGGGGCGTAGCTAGAGCTTTTTGTACCCGGGGCTATTTAATTTTTTTTACACCCCCCACAGCAATTTTGTTTTGTTTTGTGGCCATACCTTTTGCTAGCATTAAGGTATTACACTCCAGGGGGGTTCACTGAATTCCTGGTGACATTCCACATCCAATGGCATACAGCATGATGGTATTATTCCTTAAAACCGTGATTTTAAAAAGAAGTTTTATTTTCAGGTTTTACTTTTTGGGCCATAACTTTTGCTAGAATAGAGATATTACACTCCATTTCTTCCATTGAGGTCCTGGTGAAATTCCACATCCAACAGTATACAGCATGATGGTATTATTCCTTAAAAACGTGATTTTAAAATCGTGATTTGTTCAAAAGAAGTTTTATTTTTGGTTTTTACGTTTTTGGCCATAACCTTTGACAGACTACAGATAATACACTCCAGTGTTTTTCATTGAGTTCTGGGTGGAATTCCACATCCAATGGTATACAGCATGACCACATTTTGCCATAAACTCATGATGTTCAGAATTTGGGGTTCATTGGTGACACCCCCCCCAAAGATGGCACCTGGGACTCTACGCCCCCTGCCTCATAGGTAGCTACACCACTGGGCCCAAGAAAACATCCATTCAGCACCAGACTATCTCTGTCTTCACTATGGCAGAACTACCTTATATGCTCATATAGCTCCATCCCTTGTTCTCTCCATCACCTTTCTCCATGGTGCAGTCTCTGCCCCTCCCCACACAGGCATATTCCTCACTTGATGAATGCAACCCATAATTAGCATTTGCAATGAGGTGGACGAACCTAGTCTAGCCAAGCTTGTGCCATCCTGCTGTTATAGCAAGGGGATTTTAAACTCTGCCACTTTGGTAACTCTGCACAACTCCAACCTCAGAATGCTCCCCCCTTCATGCTTTTTATCACAATACTCCCCCCTTTAAAATACTCCCCCTTCATGCTTTTTATCACAATTACCAGCTGTCATGGAGTTGAACAAATAGAGCAATTTTCCTACCCCTAGTGCCATATGAGCATGTTCTTGAATCTTCACTACGCCAGGTGGGAAATTGTTGCTTTGGCAGTCTCCTGCTACGGGACAAGGGAAGAAAAACACAGGGACTCAGAACTAAGCTGTTTATACTTGTGGAAGGAGTCAATGGGGTGCAAGAAAAATAAAACCATTTTGCGTCTCTATTTGCTTTCATGTCTAAAGACCTTGTTCCATCCATGTGCATTCATGGAAATAGCATTCATATCCTGAAGTTGCCTGCTTTCATTTGTTCATTGCTCTGTTCATTTCCCATTTGTTGCAATGGGAAAACCAGCTCCCCTTCTCTTGCTTGTAATTTGTGGATGCCTTGCGTCGGTGAAAGAGCCATTACAACTCCCAACACCACAAATAGAAATCTCATGTCATGTCAAGCACAATATTTTGTTCAGGAGAAGCAGTTTACACCTTTAGTTTCAAGTCAACAAGTGTGGGCAACAATGTAAAGAAATACGAATTTTTTAGGGAAATAGGGATTTTTTCCTTGCAAGGCCTGTTTCTTTGTTTTTTTCACATTTTTATACTAATCTTGCTCCAAGAAGGAGAGGAGTGTGCACATGACTCCTTCTCTCCTTTGTCCTCACAACAACAGGGAGTTTGGACCCTGCACTTTTGGGCCACTCTCAGAGTGTGGAGGATGGCGCACGTCTGTGTGCTGGCCACTGACTACAAGAGTGGTCCAAACATACTGTACAGTGGTCCTTGTGCTGGCCTAACTTGCCAGCCTAACATCAGGTTAGGATTGACCTCTTAGACACATTCATCTCTCTATATTTACACATGCTTGCAAACTGCAGGAGCTGAGCTTTTTGCAGAGTAATTAGCAACTTGACAAGCTTCCAGGCTTGAAGCAATTCACTATCTGAGCTTGCACTTACCTGCGTTTTCATTGGTGCCTCTGCTCAGTGCTGAGGGATCCAACAGAAATCAGGTCACAAACCACCTGTGGGTCACCTTATTTGATCTATTTGGGGGAGGGAGTGCATACATAACCAGGAGGGGGTTGGGCTAGATGACCTTATAGGTGCCTTCCATGATATCTCTATCTTGTTGATTTTGTCTTCATGCCAGCAGAAGAGTCTAGCAATTTTGGCCCTGCTATTGGGGCAGATCAGGGAAAAGTAGGGCGGCCTTGGAAGAAGGTCTTACCTTCCTACCCTCCACAAAAATAAGCCACAAAAGATAAATGCAGAATATTTTTTTTCTAAGAAAAAAATATTTATTTTATTTTGAAGAATGTATACCTCGCCTTTCCCATGCCGAAACAAATGCCCAAAGTGGCTTCCATGGGCAGGCTAGTCTAAACCACCATTTTTCAATGGGGTTTTTACAAATATACAGTATTCTGCGATTCATTGAATCCTCAGTCCCAGATGCAGCCTTCACAGTGTGGTTCTCTCCTCTGGCCATGTGACTTCGAGCTTCAGCAGGTGATCACAAGTCCAGCCTGGACAGGTCCTCAAGGTTGGACTCCGTTCTTTTGTGGGCTGGCCTTATTCCCGCACTGGGAAAAATAGATCATACAGATAAAATAGATAAAAACCTAGATCCCCTAAATCCCCTAGATCATTCTGTTCTGATGTGTCCGTGCTCATGCAGTCAACTCTGAAAAGTGGTCTTCTGAGTGCTAAGCGTGACGCTGGAGTAGACCCTAATGCTTCAGTTTACCTAAGCACACAGATACCCATCGGATTTGCTCACAACAGCCCTTTCCCAAGAACAAGCGCTCTGCTCAGGGCAGCGGCTCTTTGAAAACGTTCGTGTTTTGTCATTTTAAATATGTTGCAAGCGCAAGATCTAAATTTAAAGTAACACGATTTAGAGCAGCCTACTAGAATAAGAGTCCTCAGAGGTCACTAAAGCTTTGATTTTCCAGTTAGCTTATTTTATAGCTAGTGCTTTAGAAGACATCAAGCCCATAATGAGACAGATCAATCAGTTTGTTTTTATTAGTCTACTGTGTACCATGTCGTAGACAATGGTATCCATTGAATCTGATTGTTTGGGAATTTGCATTATGCGCCATGTTCCGTTTAACCTTGAAACTTCAGCACCAGAAGCGGCTGTTTGAAATTTGGAGTTGAATTATATCTTTGTATTAGAAATTGAAATTTTAAGTAGGCGCTTGAATTGTTGCCCTTGGGTGCCGTACAACGGCTGGGATTATTTTTAAAAAAAGCATCTGCTGATGTCCATGAATATTTCTGAAGTCTTCATCTTTTATTAAAAGACCTTGACGTGCTGTGACAGAGGCTTAAATCGGAAATCGCCCTTCTGTTCTGCCTGGTGAACGGTATTGAATCGCTGTGTATTTATTAGTGCTATCATTCATCTTGTGGTTGAAATGGGGAAGGAGTGAACTTGCAGTCCTGCCTCAATGGTGCGTCCAAGTTAAGGGCTAAAAACCATCTGTATGGTTTTTAGGGCAGGGGGGCAACATGATTCAGGCCTGGCTGCTAGTCCCTTGCTAATCCACATGGCTGACAGGAACTGATACAGAGGCACAACGGTTGGTCTCCCACACTCACTACGAGGCTGTTTTAATAGTTTTGCTCACAGACATGCATTTGTACTGGGCTCCCATTTCATGTTGAAGAGGAAGCCTTCCTACACAAACTAAGAGCGCAACCCTAACCTGGTTAGGCCGGCACAGTTAGGCCAGCAAAGTTTGGCTGGCACAAGGGCCACCATAAAGCATGTTTGGACCACTCTCGGAGTCAGAGGCCAGCACACAGACGTGTGCCATCCTCCGTGACACCAAAAGTGGTTCAAACGCACTTTACGGTGGCCCTTGTGCCAGCCAAACTTTGCTGGCCTATCTGTGCCTGCCTAACTCCAGGTTAGGATTGTGCCCTTAACTGGGGAAAAAAGACACAAATGTGAATATAGGCACCCCCCACTGTTGCGGAACTTGCTGACTGGAAGGTGGGCAGTTCAAGACCACACAATGGAGTGAGCTCCCGTCGCTTGTCCCAGCTCCTGCCAACCTAGCAGTTCAAAAGCACCTCAATGCAAGTAGATAAATAGGGACCACTTCGGTGGGAAGGGAACGGCGTTCCATGCGCTACGGCATAGAGTCATGCTGGCCACATGACCACGGAAGCTTGTCCTCCGACAAATGCTGGTTCTTCGGCTTAGAAACGGAGATGGTCGCGACAACTTACAGTTGGTCGCGACTAGCCCATTCGGTCGGGGGGAAACCTTTCCTTTGCCTGGTGTCCACCGGTGGGATTCTTATTACACTGGCATATCTTGAGGTGCCAGCATTAATGAGGGATAGGATTGGGCCGTAACACTTCTTTGTAATGACTTTATTTACAGATCGCTCATTGGATGGAGTCAGCGGGCAAAACACTTTTGCAAGCACCACGCTGCATCTCTAGCTGGTAGCTTTGTACTCCAAAAGGGGCCTTGGCTCTCAGCTGGATTTCTCCCCTAGTTCCCATCCCTTATGCTGGCTCCCAAGTGTTGCAAACATGCCGTAAAGCACATTCGCGGCTGCTAGGAAGGAAGCTGAGCCAGCACACGGACATGCACTGGCTCAACAGCATTGGAACTGCACGGTACAAGGTGAGTTTGAGCCATCCTAGACAGGCCGACACAGAGTCGGAGCAGGCTCTGACCGTGCCTACAGTGAAGCAGTAACAAAATACATCATTGCACCACCCACCCCCTGTGTAGATTTGCTACACATTCCCTGCTTCCATTGTGGAATTGCTCCATTTATTTATTTTTTTGAAGAATTTATACCCCCTTTCCCCTGCCGAAGCAAATGCCCAAGGCGGCTTACATGGGCAGGCTAGTCTAAACCACCATTTTTCAATGGGGTTTTGCAAATCTACAGTATTCTGCGATTCACCGAATCCTCAGTCCCAGATGCAGCCTTCACAGTGTGGTTCTCTCTTCTGGCCCTTTGACCTCGAGCTTCAGCAGGTGATCGTCAGTCCAGCCTGGACAGGTCCTCGAGGTTGGACTCCGTTCTTTTGCCGGCTGGCCTTCTCACCACATTCCCGCACTGGCTAATCAGCTCCACAGTGACCCCGTTCTGCCACAACAGGTACTGCAGCTTGTCACAGCCTGGCATTCTGTCTCCCATCCAAAAATGGACTGCAGATTCTCCTGCTTAGCTTCAGGCAGTACCAGCAGCTCAACCATCAGTCCACACGTCCTGCATTACATTTTGGAGTGTCATGGAGGCGGGGGGGCAGGAGGGCCCACCTCCATGCAGCTTTCTTCCCTGGTATACCCAGCTCTCTCAGCAGCGCCTGTGGCAGGTACAGCACTGTGCGGCATGGGTGTGATGTCTCAGCACAGGGCATGGGAGAGGATGGCCTGAGGGTTGCATGGAGGGAGATCAGGCCCAGGAAAGAGTGGGTCCGGTCTGGGGGATCCAGGTCAAATCCTAAGCCCCGTCCTCGGCCCAATTGGTCAGACCGGCTGCTTCAATTTGCGCCCACAAAATCACAAGCACAGATCCAAGAACCCATAGGACTGGCTGAGGCGGTACGGGGGGTAGGGGCAGTGGTGTCATCGACTCTCTTGCAAGACGGAACGCTGGGCGGGACTTAGAGTGATCGACAGCCCGTCGACTCACTTCCGCTTTCTCCGCGCTCCCCGCGCGGCTTTCCCTCGCCTCGGAGGGAGTGCCTGCTCGCCAGGGGGGATGGGTGGGGGGCGCGCCGGGTGCCTGGGCGAGCAGGCGCCCCCTCCGAGGCGAGGGAAAGCTGCGTGGGGAGCGCGAAGAAAGCTTAATTTAAGTGAGTCGACGGGCTGTCGATCACTCTAAGTCCCGCCCAGCGTTCCGTCTTGCAAGAGAGTCGATGACACCACTGGGTAGGGGACTGAAATCCTCTCACTCCGTGTTGTGCCCAAGGCTGCTCCTAACCTGTGCCCGATACAGTGCAGGCCTAACTGCTCCAGCTCAGGTTAGGATTGCATCCTCCCAGATCCTCTGAGTCATTGTTTCTCAAACGTTTTAGACTGGGACCCACTTTTTAGGATGGCACTCAGGTTGGGGCCCTCCGGAAGTGATGTCATTGACCTGAAAGTGATGTCATAGCTGGAGGTGCCATCATCAAGCAGAAAGTGCTGTCAGTGTGGTGTAATCAAATGACACTCCTGGAATGCAAACTGGCATTCTTGAACTGAAGCAAATGCACAACCCTGAAACATCTCTGACAGGAAGCAAGATGAGGACAAAATATGATGTAAAAGCACTGACCTAAAAACAGAATTTTTAGAAAACCTCACTTGAGAATTCAAATCATTAACATGCACAAAAGTAATATACTCTTCCTAGAGTAAGGTCTGCAGTTTCCAAGGTGGCTGATCCCAGCTTTCTGTGACCCACCTGACGTCAGGTCGTGACCCACCAAGTGGGTCCCAACCCACAGTTTGAATAACACTGCAATAAGTCTCTGTCTTGCTTAGAATGCACAATGCCCCAGAAACTGCCATCCTGTAGCTCTTTCTTTATTCTCTCTCTCTCTCTCTCTCTCTCTCTCAATCTCAATCTCAATCTCAATCTCAATCTCAATCTCAATCTCTCTCCCTCTCTTAGTCTCAATCTCAATCTCAAAGGCAAACGCAAACTCAGGTGGATGAATGTCCTTTGGTACAGTCTTGTCTTCTCCCCCACACATCAAATTCAAGAATTTCTCTGCCCCCCTTCTCCGTGGGTGAATGTGAAGCCTTTTCTTTTTTTAATAGGACTGCAAATGCAGTCCTATTTTCAACCCTCCCCTTTGCAGTTTAGCCTCAGTGCAAAGCTCAGATCGCATGCCAGTTCGAGGCAGCAAATGGCAGGAGGCAGCGATGGTGGTGTCAGTTTGTCAAAGCCGATTCATCGGCCCCAGGAACATGAAACCAGACAGAGTGCCACAGGCTGCTCAGAGCAAATAGCACACATTACAAAAGAGATTAAGTGGCAATTGGCATTCAGGCGGTGGAACCTTGAAGGGGTTTCACCTGCAATTGATGTTGGGGATCTGGAGGAGAGGCTCATCCATCTGTGGAGCACTGACAACCCTTTGCAGAGAACACGAGATGTTCCCCAAGTACAAAAAATAAAATAAAAAATTCCAAATATCTCCCTTTCAATAAGCACAGAATTATGGACAAGAGTAATTTTCTCACCTAGGCAGAATGAGAACCCTCAGGGCACCTTCAAAATTCTGGTTCACAAGGCTTAACGCTTGGTTTTTGGGGCGATTGGAGGTAAAGTCCCCTTTAGAGGATGTGACGGACTTTATTCTGCGACAGCTGCTGGGTCCTCTACTGACGCTTGAGTATTTAGAGGCTGAGGAAGTCCAGAGAAGGGGTGTGTGTCTGCAGATCCAAAGAGGAAGAGCAAACCAGGGAGAAGTGGATCCAAGGAGAAACATTCCTGGTACTGAACAGGCACCCATTCCTGTGGCTCCCCAAACTCTTCCTGCCCCCCCCCCAAGAAAAGTGCTTGTGGTGCGGCCAGTGATGTCATGCAGGGGGAACGCGGGGGAACTCAGTTCCACTAGTTAAAATTAGGGCTGACTCCGCCCACTTCACTCTCCCTCCTCCCCCCTCCCAATTCCTCTGCAAAGAGCTTTTCTTCTTGGTTGGCTGGCACTCAGAGGGTTAAAGGGAGCAACTCCGGATTCCTGGGGGCGGGCGAAGGCAGTGATGTCATTCAGGGGGGACGGACCAGAACGGGCGTTCCGGATCCTAACGGGCTCCGTGGCTGGTTCCGGGTTCCCGACAAGTGCCAATCAAAAGTGAGTTCCTGTTCCTAAATCATTTGAATGACACCACTGGGTGCGGCCCATAACAAGTGAATATGGTTGGTGGGGACATCATGATGCCACCGCCAACAGCTTCCAGGAGGCCCATTTTGGGCAGTTTCGAGGCAGGGGCAGGTGCGACAGCCAAGGTGAAGCTGCTTTGCTCACCCCACTGACTCACAGCCCATAGAGATCCGAGCTGCAGGAGCAGGCAAAATGCTCACTGCACTGGTGTGAGGCCCTCTGAAGTGCAGGGCCCAATGCGACAACGTGGGTCACATTGGCTTAAGGCCGGCACTCCACTTATCCCCGGATCCTGTGTCCGCGGTTTCACTTATCTGCAGGTCTTCCCATGCACTCATTACCTATCTGTCTTCCTTTGCTGCACTCTTCGTTTGAAGCCCTTCCTGTTAGAGAATGTTAGACGTGGAATACAGCTGCAAAGAAGGCTAACACAGTTTTAGCCTGCATTAATAGAACCATGGTTTCCAAGTTGCAAGAAGATGTGGTTCCTCTTTACTCCACATTGGTGCAACCTCACCTGGAGTACTGAGTTCAATCCTGGGCACCTCAGTTCCAGAAGGATGCAGCCAAACTGGAGCAGGTTCAGAGAAGAGCCAGAAAGATGATCAGGGGGCTGGAAAACAAGTCCTACGAGGAAAGGTGGAGGGAACTGGGTACGTCTAGCCTGAAGAAGAGAAGGCTGAGAGGTGATATGATGGCACTCTCCAAATACCTGAAGGGCTGTCATAAGGAAGAAGGGACACATTTGTTCTCATCTGCCTTTGACAGTAGAACTAGGTCCAAAGGGTACAAACTGCAAGAGAGGAGAGTCCGGCTGGACATCAGGAAGAATTTCTTGATGATAAGGGCGGTTCGACAGTGGAATAGTCTGCCAAGGGAGGTGGTGGATTCTCCCTCACTGGAGACCTTCAAGCAGGGGCTCGACAGGCACCTGCTAGAGATGCTCTAGGGGGATTTCCTGCTACAGGCAGGGGGAGTGGACTAGATGACCTTGTAGGTCCCTTCCAATTCTATGATCCTATGAATGCAAGAAGAAGTCAGCCAGACCGCTAGAGGAAGGGGACCACTAGAGGGAAGCCAGAAAGCTCTGGAAGCAGGAAGCAGTCCGCTTAGACGAATACAGTCCATAAGAAGATAAGAACATAAGAAGAGCCCTGCTGGATCAGGCTAAAGGCCCATCTAGTCCAGCTTCCTGTATCTCACAGTGGCCCACCAGGTTCCCCAGGGAGGCATGAGACAACAAGATGCTTGCATCCTGTTGCCACTCCCTTGCACCCGTTGCCACTCCCTTGCACCCGATCACATGTGAACACGCATATGTGACGAGGGCGACATTTGCCCAGATTCTCCGCGCTCTCTCCACCGCTGTCATCTCCCAGTGCGCAGGCATCCAGAAACGTAGCTTGGGAGAAGGATATGGCTGTGCTCGGACAGACACACAGAACATCATTTCCCAACAAGGAGATGTTCTACAAGGGCCCGGACTCACCCTGCACAACCACCACTACCATGGAATCCCACCTGCTCCAGTGTGCGTGTTTTGGTGTCTTCGGAAGGGGAGGTAACTGGTAGAGGTGGCTTGGAGCACCCAACCGCTGTGGCCTCTGCTGTCTTTTCCCCTACCCTATCCCAAGGCAAACAGTTGGGTGCCTTGGAAAGGAAAAAGGCAAGCCGGCAACAGAGGCCTGATGAAAAAGCCATACAATTGCTCATCAAGCCTCAGGGATGTCTGCATGTTCACTTGAAACATGGCAGGCAGGATGCTCATGCATCACTTATAACAGGTGTGAGAAGTTGCAACATTTCCTGCAAGATTCTGGGAGGCAGAATATCGTGTTGGGTCACCTGAGACCCTACACCTTTGTGGTCCTTGCTGGGGTGTGGCCTTAATTTTATGTCCCTCCTCCTTCCCAAGCACCTGTCATCCGTCGACCTCCAGACCTCCTAGAAGGAATAGGTGCTTGCACACAAGTGAAACAGCTTTTAAGGCTTCTGGTTCCAAAGTTAGCCTCTGAGCCTGATCCGAAGGGGTACACAGAGATACAATTTGTGAGTCCAGTCAGAGGCGGATCCAGCGGCGGCATTCAGCCGGTACGCTGGGCGGGACTTACCTTTGAGCGGCAGTCCGCCCGTTGCGTCACGCCACGTTCCGCCACTTTCCCGCCCACCCCGGCAGAAAATGGCGTGACGCAACGGGCGGACTGCTGCTCAAAGTTAAGTCCCGCCCAGCATACCGGCTGAATGCCGCCGCTGGGCGGATCTACAGGGAGGGCAAAGCTCTAAGTGTTGCAAGAAGCCTTCCCCTGTCATGTAAATCCCTCCTCTCCCTTGCTGCTGCAGCCAGTAAGCAACGCCAAGATGTTGCTGTTCCCTGTGAGGATTGGCTAGAACAGTGCAGGAGAGTAGTGATTTCCACTGCAAGGTGAGGCTTTGCCCTCCCCTAGATCTGCCTCTGAGTCCAGCATCTTCCTTTTGAGACTTCTATCCAGCCTGCTACCCTTAGTGGGGTTGTCACGGATAGCAGCCTGGATGGAGGTGGAGGGCCCCACTGATTACGGTGAACCCACAAACGTGCCTCCTCCTACCACAGATGCCAAGGAAAGAGCAGGAGAGGAGGGTTCAAACGACACTGAGGGCGCCATCCTAACCTGGAATTGGGCCGGCATAGTAAGGCCAGCCAAGTTTGGCTGGCCACAATGGCCACCATAAAGCACATTTTATGTTCTCTTTTAGGATCCACGGGGCTTCTTTTTAAATGTTTTAAATTTCTAAATCATTTTAATATTGTTCTTAATTATTGTCTATTATCGTTATACTCTGTAATTTTATTGTATTTTATGTTGTAAGCCGCCTTGGGTGCCCATTGGGCAGAAAGGTGGGATATAAATTAAATTAAATTAAATTAAATTAAATTAAATTAAATTAAATTAAATTAAATTAAATAATAATAATAATAATAATAATAATAACAACAACAACAACAACAACAACAACAACTTGGACCACTCTCAGAGTCAGGGAGGATGGCACATGTTTGTGTGTTCTCTGGCCTCTCTGACTCCGAGAGTGGTCCAAACATACCCTTGTGTTGGCCAAACTTCGCTGGCCTAACTGTGCTGGCCTCACTCCAGGTTAGGATTGCGCCCTGAATCCTTTCACTCCAATTAACTCCTCCAATCTGTGCCTGTGCGACAGCGGGCACAGATCTGAGGATACCGTGCAGGCCTTACAGCCCAAGCCCAAGCCCGCCCTCCACCCTGGGCCAGCACGCCTGCTGGCCTGCCCACCACCCACCTGGGAATGCCCCCCCACTCCTGCCCTCCTGCCCACCTCGGAACGCCTCTGCGCCAGCCAGGCTCAGCTGGTGCAGAGGAAGTTCGGCGCCCGCATTCCCAAGCTGGTGTGGCAGGCAGTGCCAATCTGGGAGTTCTAGCGCCAACCCGGGGGTGCCTCTTGGTGTCCCTGCGTTGGTGTGAGGAGGTTTTGCTTCAAGGCAACTGCATTGTGTTGCCGCAAACGGGTGCCTGGGATCAGCGGCGAATCCTGCTCTTCCTTGGCATGATGGCGCACGCATCCCAGAGATTTCCAGCTGCCGTTGAGGAATCAGGCGGGATCTCAGCCCCATGTGGCTGGGAGTCGATGACATCACGTTGAGCAGGCACAACAGAGAACCATTTTTAGAAGTGTTGGGTCTAGCACGGCTCTCCTTGACAGGCACAGGCAGAGACCATGTAAAATCTAAAACCTGCTGGAGGAGAGCTAAAAGCTGTTATCCAAGCTGTCGTCTCTGCATTACAGTGTGTAAAGATATTTCCTGACAAGAAAATTGCAAATGCTTTCTGGCTAGTAAAGCAGAGGCTCTCGCTTTCCCAGTGGCCAATCAACAGAGACAGAGCTGGTCACAGATGGTGCGTTTGTCGCCTATTTCCTCCTCTCACCTTTGGCGTGACGCTATTCTGATCTATGCCAAACGTAAACCACCACCGCAAAATTAGATCTCGCCTCCAAACGGATCCTAAATATCCAATAGATAGCACATAAGTGATTCCTTGTTCACTGCTGTCATTCATTCTGCCGTGTTGTACTGTGACACAATTGCACAACTCACAACACTATGGAACACTATTTCAAACTAGACTTCTCGCAAAATGTGTTTTTTCAAACAGTCTCAGCAGAACCTATTCTTAGGTGTCCACAAGTCTCAGGTGTGGCTCGTTTCTCCTTTCATATTAAGAACGAATTAAGAAGATCGGAGGGGGAGGCTTCACGTGGAGCTCAGCTTGAGCTCCTCTGCTTAAAAAATAAAGAATTTCTAACACTTGCAGCTCGGCACAATGTGAACGCAATCATCGAGCCTCCCATCGTCCAAACCAGATGTTGCTGTCTGTGGCAAAGACTCAAAGTATGCAAATGATCACAGATCTGATGAGGTTTATGCTGACGTATACATTTTCTAGGAGTGTCCAACGCGTTTCATGCAGCCAGCCAAATGGCGTTCGTGATGCCTGCCGTGGGCCGGAAGTGAAGTCACAAAGCAGGAAATGATGTGATTAGGCAGCTCATAACCAGAAATGAGCCGTTTTTCTTACTTATGAACTCATTAGCTGCAAACAGCGGGAGAGAAAATACACAAATCTTGACGTTTTCAAGATGTGGGAGAGCCCAGTCGTTATGCAGGCTGACAAATCAGCCAGGACACCTCAGGACAGCTCAGCAGCTGATGGAGGTGCTGGCTTGTGGTCCAGATAAGAAGCTTCCAGGAGTCACATCCAGCCTGCAGGCCTTATGATTGACAACTCTGTTTTAGAGTCTATGGTAAGGTAAAGGTAAAGGTTTCCCCGCGACCGAATGGTCTAGTCGTGACCGACTGTAGGGGGCGCTGCTCATCTCCGTTTCAAAGCCTGTAGAGCCGGCGTTTTTGTCCGATCATGTGGCCAGCATGACTCTACGCCGTAGCGCACGGAACGCCCAGTGATGTCATTCAGGGGGAACGGAACAGAACGGGCGTTCCGGATCCTAACAGGCTCCGTGGCTGGTTCCAGGTTCCCGAAAAGTGCCAATCAAAAGTGAGTTCCTGTTCCTAAATCATTTGAATGACACCACTGGGAACGCTGTTCCCTTCCCACCAAAGTAGTCCCTATTTATCTACTTGCATTTTTTAGGTGCTTTCGAACTGCTAGGTTGGCAGGAGCTGGGACAAGCAACGGGAGCTCACTCCGTCGCGCAGTCTCGAACTCCCAACCTTCCGGTCGGAAAGCCCAGCAGCAGCGGTTTAACCCACTACACCACCACATCCTTATATATCCTTCATCTCCTCAAGGTAAAGGTAAAGATTTCCCCATGACCAACTGATCTAGTCGTGACCGACTGTAGAGGGCGGTGCTCATCCCCGTTTCAAAGCCTGTAAAGCCGGCGTTTTTGTCCGAGGACAAGCTTCCGTGGTCATGTGGCCAGCATGACTATACACCGTAGTGCACGGAACGCCGTTCCCTTCCCACCGAAGTGGTCCCTATTTATCTACTTGCATTTAAGTGCTTTCGAACTGCTAGGTTTGGCTTTTCTCCCCAGGCAAGTGTTTCCATCTTAAGCCTTTGGCTTGCCAGAGGCGCGAGCCTCTGGCGCGAGCCAAAGGGCTCTTTGCCCGTGGCTCTTCGCATGGGGAGCTGAGCCTGGAGTCAAGAACGTCTGCTGCCGTGGCTGCTTCCCTCCGTGTTCATCTCCCGTGGATCATCAGGCTCCAGCCTCGCTTTTATTTTTGGAGCCTAGTCGCCTGTCAACAAGCCACCACCAGCCGTTTTAACTGAGTGAGTGATAGTATGATTGTGACTTCCTAGCCGGAATGAGAGTCTGGCCAGGAGAGTGGAAGGTTATTCCTGCCTCTGTGAGAGGGGGGCAGGGAGGGAAGGAGCGAGGACCTCTGCCTCAGTGAGAGAGAGGCAGAGGCCTGCAGCAGCCCAAGCCTCAGTGTGAGGGGGGTGAGGGCTGCTGCACTGGTTTGTTGGTGGGAGTGTGTGTGTTGTGTGTCTGTGTTTTAGTCTTCTGTATTTGTGCTGGTGGTTGGCTTGTAGGTCACTCCCGCCGGAATTATGTGCTTGACACCTCGAGGGAGCTCAGGGGAGGGGAGGGAGGCCACCATCAGCAGAGTTACGGGTTACGGAAGATATGGCGGTGGGGGCGGGGCTGGACATTACAGGAGAAGGAGGGTCAGTCGCAGACAGACTGTCCCTCTTTCTGGCCCTTCCCTCATCCCTCTGACCCCTGGTACTTCTGGCAACAGTCCCCTGAGTCTGAAGCTGCTGCTTTTGAATGCCAGGTCGGTGAATAACAAGACCTCTCTTATCCATGATTTAATCTTGGAGGAGAAAGCCGACCTGGTATGTATCACGGAGACCTGGTTGGATGAGCTGGGAGGGGTCAATCTTTCCCAGATTTGTCCGCCGGGTTTCCGGGTACTTCAGCAGCCACGACTACAGGGGCGGGGAGGTGGGGTTGCGATGGTCTATCGGGATTCCATCCGTCTCACCAGATACCCTGTTCAGCAGTCCACTGGGTTTGAGTGTCTTCGCGTTGTGTTGGAGGGGCGAGACAGAACAGGGATTCTGCTGGTGTACCGCCCGCCTTGCTGCCCAGCAGTCTCCCTGCCTGAGCTGACGGAGCTGGTCTCGAGCATGGTGTTGGAGTCCCCCCGCCTTTTGGTGTTGGGGGACTTTAATGTCCATGCCGAGGCCCCGGGAACATCTGCGGCTCAGGACTTCATGGCCTCCATGGCAACCATGGGTCTGTCTCAAAAAATATCTGCCCCGACACATGAGGCGGGACACACGCTGGACCTGGTGTTTACTGCGGGGCAGGTTGATGGTGATCTGGAGGTGGAGGAGATTAAGATCACTCCTTTGTCATGGACAGATCACTTTCTGGTGGGATTTAGGCTTGTTGCGGCTTCTCACCTCTGCAATGGCGGGGGATCACATTTTATGATCCGCCCTCGGAGGCTGATGGATCCAGACGGATTCCTGAGGGCTCTGGGGGATTTTCCTGTTGCCAGAGTTGGAGATCCACCCGGTGCCCTGGTCGACCTCTGGAATACGGAGATGGCCAGGGCCCTGGATGAGATCGCTCCTGAGCGTCCTCTGCCCAGTCGCAGAATCAGAGCGGCTCCTTGGTTCTCTGAGGAGCTGCAACGATGAAGCGGCAGAGCAGACGACTAGAGCGTCGGTGGCGAAAGACTCCTGCCGAATCTGACCGGACACGGGCTAGGGCCCAATTAAAAGCTTATTCCAGAGCAGTGGTGGCGGCCAAGAGGGCACACCTCTCTGCCACCATTGCATCTGCAGAGAACCGTCCGGCTGAGCTATTCCGTGTGGTCCGTAACCTTCTACATCTGGCCCCCCTTACGGGTGGGGAGGAGCACACGGAGGCTCGCTGTGACAAGTTCGCTAAACACTTTGCAGATAAGGTCGATCAGATCCGGCATGACTTGGACGCCGCTGTGGGCATATCTAGTGATGTCCCTGGGGAACCTGTCTATCCTCTAATTTGGGATTCTTTCCAGCTTGTAGAGCCTGAGGATGTGGACAGGATTCTCTGGAGTGTGAGACCTGCTGCTTGCCCGCTCGACCCTTGCCCGGCATGGCTAATTAGAGCTGCCCGGGGAGGGCTGGCCGAGAGGACGGGGAGGGTGGTGAATTCATCTCTGAAGGAGGGGGTGCTCCCGCCTGCTTTGAAGCAGGCGATGGTTCGCCCCCTCCTGAAGAAGCCCTCCCTGGATCCCACAAATTTAAACAACTTTCAGCCAGTCTCCAATATCCCGTTTCTGGGCAAGGTGATTGAGCGGGTGGTGGCGTCCCAGCTTCAGAGGGTTCTGGAGGAAACGGATTATCTGGACCCATTCCAATCTGGCTTCAGGCCAGGGTTCGGGACGGAGACTGCCTTGGTCGCCCTGGTGGATGATCTGCGCCGGGGGGTGGACGGGGGAAGTGCGACCCTGTTAGTCCTTCTGGACCTCTCGGCGGCTTTCGACACCATCGACCATGGTGTCCTTCTGGGTCGGCTGGCCAGGTTGGGGCTTGGAGGCACTGTTTTGAAGTGGTTCCGCTCCTTCCTGGCTGACAGATCCCAGAAGGTGGTGCTGGGGGAGGCTTGTTCGGCACCCCGACCTCTTAGGTTTGGGGTACCGCAAGGTTCCATCTTATCCCCCATGCTGTTTAGCATCTACATGAAACCGCTGGGAGAGGTCATCCGGGGGTTTGGAGTGGGGTGCCATCAATATGCTGATGACACCCAACTTTATCTCTCCTTTCCCCCTGATTCTGAGGAGGCAGTTGAGGTCCTGGATCGCTGTCTGGAGGCGGTTAGGGGCTGGATGCGGGCGAACAAGCTGAAATTAAATCCGGATAAGACAGAGGTGCTTCTGGTTCGGAAATCCACAGCTCGGGTATTGGATTATCGTCCTGCTCTGAATGGGGTTGCACTTCCTCTGAAGGAGCAGGTTCGCAGCTTGGGGGTTCTTCTGGATCCACAGCTACACCTGGAGTCCCAGGTGTCGGCAGTGGCCAGGGGAGCCTTTGCTCAGCTTCGGCTGATTCGCCAGCTGTGGCCGTACCTGAGCTGTGCGGACCTGGCCACAGTGACCCACGCCCTAGTGACATCTAGATTAGATTATTGCAATGCGCTCTACGTGGGGCTGCCTTTGAAGACGGTCCGGAAATTACAACTAGTACAGAACGCGTCGGCTCAGGTGGTTGCTGGGGCACGTCGGTTTGACTCTGTCGAGCCGTTGCTTCGGCGACTACACTGGCTGCTTCTGTTCCGGGCCCAATTCAAGGTGCTGGTTTTGACTTTTAAAGCCCTTTACGGCTCGGGTCCAGGGTATTTGAGGGACCGCCTCCTTCTATATAATCCAACCCGTACTCTTAGATCATCTGGGGGGGCCCTTCTGACTGTGCCGCCACCAGGAGAAGTGAGAGGGGTGGCGGCCAGGAAGAGGGCCTTCTTGGTGGTGGCCCCCCAACTTTGGAATACCCTCCCCTTAGAATTGAGAACTGCTCCCTCTCTGTTAACATTTTGGCAGGGGCTGAAGACCTTTTTATTTAAAAAAAAGCTTTTAATTGTTGACAGGTTGACTGGCTGGGGTGTTATACTTTTATGATCCACAGGGTTTGGTTTTTTAAATTTTATTGTTGTGTTTTTAATTTTGTTTGAATATGTTGTTTTAATGTTCTTTTATAGTGTTTTTTAATGTTAAATTTTATAGTTTTATGTAATGCCGCCTTGAGTGCCTTCAGGCATAAAGGCGGGGTAAAAATCTTTTAAATAAATAAATAAAATAATAAAATAGGTTGGCAGGAGCTGGGACAAGCAACGGGAGCTCACTCCGTCGCGCAGTCTCGAACTCCCAACCTTGCGGTTGAAAGCCCAGCAACAGTGGATTAACTCGTTGCGCCACCACGTCCCTGTATGACGCAATAGACTCATAGATGCAATGACGCATAGAGTCTATGGACGCAATCCCAATCTGGAGTCAGGCTCCAGTTAGGCCAGCAAAGTTAGGCTCCAGTTAGGCCTGACACTTTTGGAGTCAGAGAAGCCAGCACACAGGCGTGCACCACCCTCCCTGGACCCTGACTCCGAAAGTGGTCCAAACGCTCTTTGCGGTGGCCCTTGTGCCTGCCAAACTTTGCTGGCTTATTTTATGCCGGCCTAACTCCAGGTTAGGATTGCACTCTGAATCAGATAGCTGAACAGGCTACAAGCAATTGGAGGGTGTGAAATAGGGGCAAAAGTAAAATGTGGTTAAGCATGCTAAGAGAGAGGTGAGAAGGGATAAGACGAGGGCACAAACCTAACCTGAAGTTAGGGCAGCACAGTTAGGCCAGCAAAGTTTGGCTGGCACAAGGGATGCCATAAAGTATGTTTGGACCACTCTTGGTGTCAGAGAGGCCAGCACACAGACATGCGTCATGCTCCCTTAGTCAAGATTAGTCTGGATGCTCTTTACGGTGTCCCTTGTGCCGGCCAAACTTTGCTGGACTAACTGTGCCGGCCTAAGTCCAGGTTAGGATTGTGCCCTGACAAACAGAAATGTTATGTGGATGCCAGTGGAACTGGTATCATTAGAAGGCCCATGTGTAACATAGCTCATTAAAGTCTTGTTTAGGAGATGAAAATAATAAGGAAGGTAGTTCTGGCACTTATATGTGCAACCTCCTTATCTGTGGGCTCGGCATCCGTGGATTTGAGGGCCTCAGAGGTTCTCCCAGATGCAACTGGAAGCTACTTCTGGTCTACATTGGTGACTTATCTGGGAGGTGTCCTGGTCTTATCTGAGAGGTGTTCTGAGGCACAGGGATCCACAAGAGCATCCAAATGTCCTCCATTAAGTTCTGAATAATCCAAATTGCACAACCCAGTTTGGAGCAGCCATTACAGGTGGAGCCTTCTCATCCACGGTTTTCCTATCTGCTGATTGGATTCAGCACGACTGCAGAAGAGAAGGGCTCTTTGTTAAGCACATGTTTTTTTAAAAAAGTGTTTTAAAAAGGCTTGTCTTACCATGGTAAAGCAGCTGTGGCCATGAGATCTGCAGCCAATCTCCTTAGCTCTGAGATAAGACCTCCTCTCTCAATCACTTCCATTTTGCATTTTTCGCCTTGCTCCAGGGTGAAGTGAAGAGGTCTTAGCTAATGGATACTAATTGCTCTAAACCCCTGGAGAATGGCTGCAGCCCATTGCCATGGTAAGAGAAGTTTTTTAAAAGGCTGAATGCTAATTAACAGCATGCTTTCATTCAACGTGTTTTTTTGCATCCATGGGAGTTCCTGGAAAGAAACGCTCATGGATAAAAAGGCTCCACCTACAATTATCTGTTAAGAAGAAAAAAAGCCCACTTCATTTTTCTCATATTGCCATTTTACATCAAACAAAACTGCAAAAGGGGGAGAGAGATCTGAAAGAAAATGTGCGGACAAAAGGGCTTCAGTGAATGCTTGTGTGTTGCTTGCTTCAAAATTCTCCAGTAGCAAATGCAATGAATTCATCCCGATGACTAGTGTAATTATAGTCACACCTTTTTAATGTCAAAATCTTGACACAAAGCTGTTTCAGAGGACATAGGAGATTACTTTGGGGGCTTGACAGCATCTTGATGGTTAAGGATCACTTCATTTATGACAGACACATGTTAAGCCCCAAATGAGAGAGGTTGACTACAAAACATGTCAGCTCATAGATCAAAGGTTAGAAAGAAGGAAAGAAGCTAGAAAGAAGTTGAAACTTGGCAAACTTAAAACATGTTTGAAATCACTGTTCTTTCATTGCTTGAAATACTTAAAAAAAAAAAAACCTTACAGGTTCACAGCATGCAATATTTACTACCAGAATATGGGAGATATAAGCAGTAGACATGTCCCCAAATTGTTGCCACTACACATCATAAATGTGATTTGTAAATAATATCATTTTAATTCTTTATTTTATTTAGCTTTACACTCTGCCATATTCACAAAAGCCCAGCATGGGTAATAGCCTTTATTAATGCCGAAATATTGGAAAATCAAAATACCGAGTACTATATGTTCCAATCAAAGGTAAGTACTTATAAGGTCCATTGTTTCCACCCTAATTCAAACACTTTGCATTTCAAAGTGGCATTTATATCATGTGCTTAGTCAAATGGAATGTGTGCATCGTTTGTGCTAGATTGTGCTATTCCTTAGAAATCAATAGATCTGTTACACACAAACACATTCATATGTGCGCACGTGCACACACACACACATGCACACACACACTGCATGCACGCACCCTTTTCTATCCAAAAGCTGCAGCCAAATAGAAGGCTTCATGAGAAAGAAGGAAGAGTGCTCAGTAACTATTATTGTTATTGTTATTGTTATTGTTATTGTTATTGTTATTGTTATTGTTATTGTTATTGTTATTGTTATTGTTATTGTTATTTACCCTGGGATCTAAGCAGGCACACGTAATCCCATCAAAGGCCTAAGGCAGTGGGTCTTGTGATCCATTGCCATAGCTCCCATTACATGGGATAGAGCAACTGGTGGAAATGGCCAGTGGTGCCATGTACATGCCAGATGCACACAGATGCCAGCCTGTAAGATGCCAGCAGTGGTGGGCCAAGGACAGTTCAGGGGAGGTGTGGAATGGGAAGGGCAGGGGACAGTGACCAGGCAGGAGTACCTGAGAGGTGTTGTATTGGAAAAGGCAGGAGATACCCCAAGGAGATAGGGAATGGTATCAGCAGTGGCCTCTTGTCCATATCAGCCAGGGATTACAGGGTTAACCCCCAAAGTCTCTTCCTGCAGCAGGAACACAGCTGCAGGCTGATGAGGGCCCTGGCTAGGAAGGGTGATTAGCACAGGTGCAAATGGGTGTGGCTGATGGTAGAGCCTGCCCAGCAACAGACACCGATTGGCCTGCCTCAGTATAAAGTTGGAGGCAGGAGCTGCAGTAAGTGAGCACCAGGTAGGTGTAGCACCGGGCAGGTGTAGGAAGGAAAGAAGGAAATTGGCTGTGGATTGACTGACTGAAGGACTCCTGGGTGGACGGATCCTTAAAGGACTGGATAAAGGAAGGGTGATTAGCACCGGGTAGGTGCTGGATGGACAGACTGGGACTGGCCTATGGATGGAGTGTTAAAGGATTGGATAAAGGAAGGTAAGAAGGCTGTGGGGAGTTGTTGTATGGCTGCCACGCCCCTGGAGCCACCGAGTGGAAGAGGCAGGTGTGGCTTAGGTAAGCTGACTGCCTATTGTTTGGTGGCGGGGTTTTGTGGTGCCAAGTTAGACTTGGGCAGCGGCGTCATGCAGCCAGAACGCTGGGTGGGAGGAACGGGTGAGCGGCAGCCCGCCCGTTGCATTCCGGTCCGTTTCGCCGTCTTCCCCGCCCCCGCAGGCTGCTGCTCACCCGTTCCTCCCGCCCAGAGTTCCGGCTGCATGACGCCGCTGCACAGGGGGCTCCAAACTCCGACCAGAGGGCTGGATCTGGTCCCCCATGGATTCTTCCCCCGAGTGAACGGCGCCTGTTGTTCTGCTTGGGGGAACATGAAGACCCTGACTACAGCCTCCAGAGGTCTTCACGGCAAGCTGTGCTTGAGCGGAATGCTGCACACAAAGCATGCTGGGCTAGCTGCCCCCAGAAGCAGTTCATCACTCACTGCAGGCGGGGTCTTCCCCATCGTCCCAGGCAGAATGGCAGATGCCATTCATAAGAACACAAGAAGAGCCCCACTGGATCAAACTAAAGGCCCACCTAGTCCAGCTTCCTGTATCTCACAGTGGCCCACCGGATGCCTCAGGGAGCCCAGGAGGCAACAAGATCCCTGCATCCTGTTGCCACTCCCCTACACCTGGCATTCTGAAGTAGCCTACTATTGATGTAAGGAGGTTGCACAACCCATCATGGCCTATAGCCCACGATGGACATTTCCTCCAGAAATCTGACCAATCCACTTTTAAAGACACCCAGGCCATTCGCACTGGGGATAATTTTTGGTGGTCTCATGCCTACAGGCCTGGCCACCCCCACCCAGCTCTTCCCACCCACCTGCTCTCCCCATGCTCGGATCCGCTCACGCGCCAACTGAGTTGGTCCGGCACAGGAGTGGCGCTGTGGCACCTCTCTTCAGCGCCCGTGGGCCAGCGCTACCTCTAGCGTTGGCCCGACAGCACTAGCACTGATGCGGGGCTGCCGGTCAGTAGTGACACTGGGCAGACCCGAGCACGTTGTGTCCTCCCAAGGGATGCAATAGGATTGCGCGTTGGGACTGGTGGAGTCCGGTGCACCGTCAGGGGCTGGGCGGAGCTTTGTCTTAGGTTCCTGAGCAACCTGACGCTGAACCTGGTCAGGTCCAGAGGCGTCATGCAGCCGGAACGCTGGGCAGGAGGAACGGGTGAGCGGCAGCCGGAATGCAGGGGCGGAGAAGATGGCGAAACGGACCGGAACGCAACGGGCGGGCTGCCGCTCACCCGTTCCTCCCGCTCAGCATTCCTTCTGAATGATGCCTCTGGTCAGGTCCCAAAAATGGGCCCACCTCTTCAAGATCTGAATTGGAATCCCAGGGTAGGAGTGTGTGTGTGTGTGTGTGTGTGCACGCGTGTGTGTGTGTGTGTGTGTAGAGTGTCATGACAGCCTTCACAAGCCTAATGGAAAACAGCAAACACACAGTCGTGACTCACAATGTTGTCGTTTTTTCATGTGAGACTTGCTCTGATCGCAAACAGACCACGTCCATCCATCATCTCTCTTAACAGCCAACAGCATTTTGGAATGTTGTTTCCCACCACTTGGAGAACAAATGGCACGACGAGAGCCTTGCAGATGTTTTGCACAAAACAAGGCATGGGAGAGCCAGCTGGTAATTGGACTCCATACCCTGAATCCGGAATGTTCCCTTTCCGATCAAACATCTTCCCTCGCACTTTGAAGCTTCTCCCCTGTCTGTTTAGCCACAGAGACCGGCACGCCACAATATTGGCCGACATTTCTCTTGCCAGGTTTCTTTTTATAGTTCTTCAACCTTGCCGAGCTCCATATGTCTCATTAGCCTAATTGTAGACGAAGAAAAAAATATATAGCCGCTTCCAAGTCTACTCATTTCACTACAGATCCCCACTGTTTTTAGATTACATTAGTTGACCTCAAGAGCCTTTCCCCCTGCTTTATGTACAGTGCGAGAGCTGTGGCCATCAATCACCAGGCAGCATAAAAATCCAACACTCACAGGCGAGGGAATACATGATTTCTTCAACCCAGTAGGAGCAAACTTTAGAATCGATTTCATTATAATTGAGTTTTAAAAGCACGATGTAATTTGACTGGAATTTTTTAAAATGCCGCTTTTACTGGAATACTTTATTCGTCAGGTCTGGGGTTAGAGAATTGACTAATAGACACTGATGATGATAAATCAGAGTTGCACAGTTAATTTTCACCGAGTTGCCTTGGATTGAGCTCCTCGGTGCCCAGCCAATGTGCTGGTGAGAACGGAATCCCTCTGCAGCGCGGAGCATTTAGGTTTGAGGAATTTCAGAGCAACTTTTTGGGCTCGCTTTTTAACACTGTCAGAAATGCCAGTTGGCTGCCTTCACCGTGATGTGTGAGCAGGCAGCGGAGGCAGTAGCGTTCGCTTGCCCCTAACAGGCTGCTATGGTGATGGAAGGAGAGGGCCGTGGGTGGCTTGTCCACTTCCAGCCGCAGCAGAATGTCAGGACAATTCCACCTGGTGTTGCTGGTGGCCAGCTAGAGTCAAGCGCGCTCTTAGCCTTAGGTCATGAGCACACTGGTGCCCAGTGGTGATAGGTCCCTGATTGCCTTGAATATTTATTTATTTTTATTTTGAAGAATTTATACCCCGCCTTTCCCATGCCGAAGCAAATGCCCAAGGCGGCTTACATGAGCAGGCTACTCTAAACCACCATTTTTTTTTCCAATGGGGCTTTTTACAAATACACAGTATTCTTGTGATCCGCCAATCCTCAGTCCCAGATGCAGCCTTCACAGCATGGTTCTCTCCTCTGGCTGTGTGACTCCGAGCTTCAGCAGTTGATCATAAGTCCAGCCTGGACAGGCCCTCAAGGTTAGACTCTGTTCTTTTGCTGGCTGGCCTTCTCACCACATTTCTGCATTGGCTAATGAGCTCCACAGTGACTCCGTTCTGCCACAACAGGTACTGCAGCTTGTCACAGCCTGGCGTTCTGTCTCCCATCCAAAAATAGACCACAGATTCTCCTGCTTAGCTTCAGGCAGTACCAGCAGCTCAACCATCAGTCCACACCTCCTGTGTGTCTCCTTATCTCATGCGAAAGGGAGGCTTGGCTTAGTGGCAAGTAGCAGCACTACAACTGGGACTTCAGTATGTGTGTGGGGGGCAGATTAGGCAGAACTAAGAGCCATCGCTGTGAGTGCGCAAGGTTTGTGAACCCACACACTCTGAACAGTGGCTATATCGCCACCAGATCATCCCCTTGCTCAGTCTCCCTCCCCCCCATTCCTCCCCCTCCCTGCCCCATTTCCCCCTTCCCAACCTTCTCCTTCTCCCCGGCTAGCCTGCTCCAACAGCTGGCCAGCAATGGATCAATGCAGGAATGCAGGAAAACTCACCCTGGCACTCCAGCAGGGCACTACTGAGCACGCTGCTGGAGCATGTGTTACATCTTCTTGACAATAGCCAGCGCCAGCAGAATAGAACACGAGTTTCACCAATAGAATTGGGCTGCTAGTGTTCCTTGCCCAATCACTCTTAGGGCACAATCCTGGAAGTGCCCTTGGACCGACATTAGCCTCTTGACTCGGCTACCCAGGCAGAAGCGCTGGCGCAAGAGCACCGACCGGCACCCCAGCATCAATGCTGGTGCCATTGAGCCAATGCTAGCAGCAGCGTCGGCCCCAGGGCACCAGCCGAAGGCCATGCTGTGCCTACTCCTGCACCAGCTGAGTTCATCTGGTGCAAGGGCAGTTCTGGACGGGGGAGGAACTGGCATGCCAGAATGTGTGCCAACCCCAGGGGGGGTGGAGGGGGATTCAGCCATTAGGCCACATCCAAGTCTTTGTCCCCAGGCTGCACAGCCCCGTTTCAGGCTATGTGGCTTGCTTGGAGCTGGGCCTGCTAAGCAACAGGCGTGGTTCCAAGCAAGCCCATCAGCGCGGCTGGCTCATCCTCTCCTAACTTGTGCTGGGGATGGCGCTGGCCCGCGGGCCTTGCCGTTCCAGTGCAAGTGCGGGTTGCATCCCGAGTCTATCACAGAACTTTATCTGGTTCTGGGAAGCCCACCTGTATTGGAAAAGGCAGGAGCTACCCCGAGGAGTGAGAGAATGGCATCAGCAATGGCCCCTTGTCCAGGTAAACCAGGCGGCCCCTTGTCCCAGATTAGCCAGGGATTGCAGGGTTAACCCCCATGGTCTTTGCAAGCCTCAGGAGCACAGCTGCAGGCTGATGAGGGCCCTGGCTAGGAAGAGGTTAGCACAGGTGCAGATGGGTGTGGCTGATGCTAGAGCCTGCCTAGCAACAGACTCCGATTGGCTGGCCTCAGTATAAAGTGGGAGGCAGGAGCTGGAGTAAAGGACCTCGGCAGGTCCTGGAGGTGCAGTGCTGGGTAGGTGCTGGACTGATGGAGTGCTGAACTGATGGAGTCCTGGCTGGACTGCCTGTCTGAAGGATTGTTGGATGGACTGAGGAACTGGCTGAATAAGGTAAGGTAAGGTTATTGTGGGGAGTAACTGTGGGAGATAATTGGGAACTGTTGTATGGCTGCCAAGCCCCTGGAGCCACCAAATGGAGAAGGCAGTTGTGGCTTAGGCAAGCTGACTGCCTATTGTTTGTTGGTGGGGTTTGTTGGTGCTAAATTAGGGTATTTTGAGCTAAGCCGGTGAAGAGGGCAGTCTGGAGGAGGCTGGCCCGGTGATCCCAAGCAAAACTGCTGGAAGAGAGGAGGCCCAGTGGGTGAATGAACCCCCTCCCTCTTGCCTATCTCTGAGACTGCTCTGGAGGGGACACTAGTTAGCCTAGTGTGGGCATCGGGGCCCTTGGGGAGGCCCAGCAGGGAATTTCGCAGAACACCATCTAAAGAACGTAGCCCATCTACCTGCCCTGAACACCTGGAGGGGGGGGGAAGGCAGGATATAAATGCCAGTTGCTAACCATAAGAAATTTCATTTGTTTAAATCTCATGAATTTCAATGATCTTAAGGGTATCAACCAAGGTGCCTTTTTGCAAAGCTCCTGCTATGGCAATGAGTGGTGGCACCTCCCACAACTCTTGTGTGGCTTCTGTGGTCAACATTCCCATCCTGTTTTAACAACCTTCCCTGCACCGCAGGAGGAAACGCAAGGAGACACTGTCAGGTGAGTGCACGCAGCTCTCAATTCCCAGGCATGAACAAGTCTTCCCTTACTTTTGACAGGTAAGTGGTATGGCTGACTGCTCTGCCTCTCCACATTCACAGTGCCTGCAGTCATGATTTAATTACCTTTATTTTTCTTCTTCTTTTTCTGGTCCCAATCTAAAACAGCAGCCTCGGCAATCAGTGATCAGTGCATTAAAATAAGACATCATCCTCCATTAGGGGAAATTCTTACAAGTCCACCAGGGTTAAGTTTCTCTCCAGCACTAATTTGGAGGAGAAAATCTCAACAGATACAAGAAATGAGTATGCCTTTAGCATCCCATTAAGTAACACGAAGCCCCAAACACCATATTTTACCTGGTTGGCTGTGTTTAACTTCAATATGCAGAAGCATTTGTCTGATACATCACTAGGACATGACATCTGCGCACAGCCAGAATAATTCTACTTACCGGCAAATATTAATAATAAACACACGTCATGTTAGAGCTGTCATGTCATCTGTCCAAACTGGTTTCAGTATTCAACAACCTTTGCCAGGTTACATTTGTATATCAGGAGAATTTAAATTCGTGTACATCACACAGTGATTTTACACGTTGTTTACAAATGATCGTTCCCATCAAAAATGATATTGAGGTTGCTTTTGTTAACCTACATGCAAGGTTTCTGTGATGGCACGCTGTTTCGAAGGACAAAAACAGCTTCTGTTTAATAAAGAGTGGGGGGAATTACTTGCATTTTTTGCTTCCCAAGTTCTTTCCACAACCAGGGGCACAGCTAAAGAAGGGCAGGGGGGTGCAATTGCACTGGGCAACAAACTTTACGGGGGCAACAAGCTGAGCTTGACACTCTGGCTAAAATTATGAAAACTTTGGTATGTACAAATAATACTATCATGTTATATATAATCGGAAAGGTAATTTAATGCTGAAAACATTGAAACAAACCATGTTGGAATATTTATATTCTATCAAACTTTATGGCAAGAAAAAAAAACACCATGAAAATGAAACTATGATATCACTTCCTTTTGTGATGTCACTCCTGGGGCATCATTTTGCCCTCTACACCAGGCTACACTTTCATTAGCTATGCCATTGTCCACAACCAATTATTATTTTATATTATTTGAATGAAAGACAAGAAACAATTTTTTTCAACAAGGTTAATCCTATTAAAATAAGTATTATTGTGTGATGCTCTCTCCCCCAATATATTTTATCTTGCCTGTAAACCACTTTGTGAACTTTTTGTTGAAAAGCAGTATAAAAATTAGATAGATAGATAGATAGATAGATAGATAGATAGATAGATAGATAGATAGATAGATAGATAGATAGATAGATAGATAGATAGATTCTGGCCCATCGGCCAATTTCCTCCAAAAGGCAAGAAGTTAGAGAAACCTGTTGTATTGGAAAAGGCAGGAGATACCCTGAGGAGAAAGGGAATGGTATCAGCAGTGGCCTCTTGTCCAAATAAGCCAGGGATTACAGGGTTAACCCCCAAGGTCTTTGCCTGCAGCAGGAACACAACTGCAGGCTGATGAGGGCTCTGGCTATGAAGGGAGGTTAGCACAAGTGCAGATGGGTGCGGCTGATGGTAAAGCCTGTCCAGTAACAGACTCTGATTGGCCTGCCTCAGTATAAAGTTGGAGGCAGGAGCTGCAGTAAGTTAGCACCAGGTATGTGCAGCACCAGGTAGGTGTAGTACCGGGCAGGTGTAGGAAGGAAGGAAAGTGGCTGTGGATTGACAGACTGGTGGATTGTTGGACTGACTGACTGACGGATGGACTGACGGAAGGACTGTTGGATGGACTGACTGTTAAAGGACTGGATAAGGTAAGGTTATTGTAGGGAATAACTGTGGGGAACTCTTGTATGGCTGCCACGCCCCTGGAGCCACCAAGTGGAAGAGGCAGTTGTGGCTTAGACAAGCTGACTGCCTATTGTTTGTTGGTGGGGTTTGTTGGTGCTAAATTAAGGTATTTTGAGCTAAGCCGGTGAAGAGGGCAGTCTGGAGGAGGCTGGCCAGCTGGTGAATCCAAGCAAGGCTGCTGGAAGAGTGGAGGCCCAGTGGGTGAATGAACCTCCTCCCTCTTGCCTATCTCTGAGGCTGCTTTGGAGTGGAGCCTAGTGTGGGCATTGGGGCCCTTGGGGAGGCCCAGCAGGGAATTTGGCAGAACACCTGTCCATGCGCATGTAGTCCTCGGCGCACTGAGTGAATGCTGTAGAGATCACTGAAGCCTGTAGAAAGGTATGGCAAATCTGATTTTCTTTGTATCATATTCCCAATGAAATTTCAGAATAATTTTTCAGGATTTTCTACATATTCCAGATGCCTCAGTCCTGGGAATAAATGTACCTGAAGGAGGCTCCAGTCCTACTCAGCTTTGTGCTGCTGGAACCAGGGTTCCAGGTGCAGTTTTTGCAGTAACAGCTCCAGGAGACTTGGCAAGCACTGGTGAATTGACAGCAGGGGCAGGCCATGGGCAGAGAGGGTGTGTTGGAAAGGTGCTGGGGGACGTGTCGGGGGAGAGAGGGGGTGGATTCAGCAACAGCAATGTGCCTGGATCCTATCCCTGAAAACTCTTCCTGGAATGCCCCTTGAGTCTCCTAGGCAGTGGCGTTTCTACAGGGATGGCAAAGCTCTAAGTTTGCAAGAAGCCTTACCTTGCAGTGGAAATCACTCCTCTCCTGCACCGTTTTAGCCAATTTTGGCGTTGCTTACTGGCTACAGCAGCAAGGGAGAGGAGGGATTTACACGACAGGGTAAGGCTTCTTGCAAAACTTAGAGCTTTGCCCTCCCTGTAGAAACGCCTCTGCTCCTAGGGCTCACACCAGCAAGAGGGTAGCACAAATCTAAGGAGACCCATAGGAGATTGTGGAGCCTGTTGCTGTTCAGTTGCTAAGTCATATCTGACTCTTCGTGACCCCCTGGACCATAGCACGCCAGGCCTCCCTGTCCTCCACCAGCTTCCGGAGTTCGCCCAATTTCATATTCATCGCTTCAGTGACACTATCTAACCATCTCAGCCTCTGCCACCCCCTTCTCCTTTTGCCTTCCGTCTTTGCCAGCAGGAGGGTCTTTTCTAAAGAGTCCTCTCTTGTCATGTGGTGGCCGAAGTCTTTGAGCTTCAGCTTCAGGATTTGTCCTTCCAGGGAGCAATCAGGCTTGACTTCCTGGAGGATTGACCGATTGGATCTCCTTGCAGTCCAGGGGACTCTCAAGAGTCTTCTCCAACACCATAATTCAAAAGCATCTATTCTTCAGCACTCTGGCTTTCTTATGGTCCAGCTCTCACAGCCATACATTGCTACTGGGAAAACCATAGCTTTGACTATGGAGTCTTTGTGGAGCCTACTGGGAGGTAATATTTTTACTTACCTCCTGCAGGCTGTCCAAACGTCCCCCGCTAAGTATGCAGCTTGGTTTCCATTGTCACAGCTGCATGCTACAATGTGGCAGGGGGTAGGATAGGGTAGTAGATCTGGTGGGTCACAGAAGCTTCATTGCCAGTATTGGCCCTCCTATGCATGCACAGAGGGCTCCTGTGTCACACGGACAAAATTGCAGCTACAACGATAGAAAGAGTAGCCAGCTCCCCCGGTTCACATGAACCACTGCATGCGGTCATGCACTTTACACAGTGGTTTTTTTTGTTTGTTTTTGAAGAATTTAGCAGTGCAAGCCAGCAATCATGTGACTCTCAACATATCACAGGTGAAAAATGGGCTTTGTTGGTAACAAAGTCTCAGGGCTCGATCCTAACCTGGAGTTATGCTGGCCTAGTTAGGCCAGCAAAGTTTGGGCCACCTTAAAATGCATTTGGACCACTCTCAGATGGCGCACGTCTGTGCGCTCACCTCTCTGACTCCAAGAGTGGTCCAAACATGCTTTACAGTGGCCCTTGTGCTGGCCAAACTTTGCTGGCCTAACTAAGCCAGCCTAACTCCAGGTTAGGATTGAGCAGTGGTGGTATCTAAAGCGGGAGGAACTGGTACGCTGGGCAGGACGTACGTGTGATTGGCTGCCCATCCGTTCGGTTCTGCAGCCTGCCCTCCTGCCACGCGGGCTGCCCTGGTCTCGGAGGGGGCACCTGCTCACCGTGGGGGATGGGTGGGGGACGCGCCGGGTGCCTGGGCGAGCAGCGGTGGGGTGCGCCAACTGGGGGCAGCCCGCGCAGCGGGCGGGCAGGCGGCGGAACGGAACAGACGGGCTGCCAATCAACCGTACGTCCCGCCCAGCGTTCCGGTTCCTCCCGCTTTAGATACCACCACTGGGATTGAGCCCTCAAACTGGTAGGTCCAGAACTGCAGCTATGTTAGGATTTCTTTTCTGCAACGACACAGGAAGAGGTATTTAAGCAGAGGTTGGAGGTCATCTAAGGGAAGTTGTGGTTTGGATCACAAACATTGACAGGAGTTGAACTCAGTGGTCTTATAGCTCCCTTACAACTCCCTGCTCCTCTGAAAGAATTTGTTGTTTTACTCCTTGCAATCAAAATGCAGGCGATGAAGCCGGCAATTTTTATAACATATCATTATTAAGCAGGGGTTCTAGCTATAAATCTCTTTTGGGGCATCGAGCTCTTATTATTGGACTACAATTTATCTATTCAGTTTTCAAAGTCAGCAAAGCTTGTCTTTCTGGACGGTGTTCAGAAACTGTGTTTCAAAAAAAAAACCCAAACCCTGCACGATTATTAAATCTAATACCTCTTTTAAAATTGACTCTCTTGCTGAGGAAAAATAAATATGGCTACCTCAGCAGTTATAGCATTTCTTTCCTGCCCCTTTCACAGCTTTGAGGAGCTATGTTAAATATTTATCTGGCCTGGTTACATTGTTGTAAACCTTGTGAACATAATTTGCTGAAGAAATACAGAATCTTCCAGAAGATTGCCTGGTCCACACAATCCGGTGAAAGCAGAGAGTTTGCATTTCGGCCAGTTGGCAACCTCACACTACAAGGCAACCTCACACTTTACCAAGAAGTAAAGTCCACTGAATTCAAACTTTTAGTTCACATGCTTAGGCTTGCAGCGTAACGTTTTCTTTCTTAATGTTAAATGGTTAAAAGAACATTTTCTTAATTCTTTTGAAATTAAAATGGGATTACATTGCTTAATGGCCCAATCCTAATAGGGCTCTGTGCTGCCAGAACTAGCATTCTGGGAGCACAAGATCCTGCACCGTGATTGCAAATTGCAACACACAACATGCAACATTCAGCCTGACTAAGCAACAAGCACAGTCATGAGTCAGTGGCCAGAGAAAGACCTGGTAAGTCAGTGCAGGGGGTGGTGGTGGGGAACGGTGTGGGCAAAATGGGGTGGGAAGGGGGAGGAATGGGGCACAGACTGGGGGAAGGTGCCGATCAAGGCCAGGTAGGGGTGGTATTGGCAGTAGTGGTGCCACACATATTTGATCTCCCATCCCAGCCTAGATCTGTCTTCCTGGGTCTACTCAGGAAGATACAATAGAACAGCAGATTCAGCATAGCCCGCTACAAAGCGAAACCTAAGATTCACTTAGGGCACAATCCTAACTTGTGCCGGAACAGTGCATGTTAGGAGGTTGCTAGAGTCCCCCTAGGGCAAGGGTTCATTTGTGTCCTTGCCCCAGAGGAGTTTCCACGGGGCTCCTTGGCCTGGGACGGAGCCTTGGATGCAGCTTAACGGCCGTGCCAAGCCTGCCTACCGGTCCGCCCAGCCCCCACCCAGTTCCACCCTCCTGCCCACCGTCCCTCCTCCCAAAACCGCCCTTGCGCCAGCCACGTTCTGCTGGGCAAGGGCAGCTTTCCACCAGCGCTCTTGGGCAGGTGCTACTCGCAGCGTTGGCCGAAATGTCCTAGCGCTGACGTGGGGGTGCTGGTGGGGCACTCCCACATCAGCACTAGTGATAGAGCGCCGAAGCAACCCTGTTGTGTCGGCGCTGTGTCCTCCTGAGAATTTCGCTCTTGGATGCATTCAATATGCCTAACACCCCCACCCCCATCCCAGTTGGACCAGCCCCTGATACTGGCACTGGTCAGAGTCCAAGGGATGCAGGTTTGCCTAGTGGAACTTAGAGCCCAATTCGAAGTGTGTGTGGCCGACGCAAGTCCCTTGCGCCAGCCCAGGAGTGTTGCGAGCATCACGCCGTAAAGCACATTCACGACTACTCCAGAGCTGGCTAAGCCAACACAAGGACGTCTGCTGGCTCCCAGAGGCCCGATCCAGGCCGGGCGAAGGTGCGTTCATGCTGACTGAGGGAAGACGGCATGGGGGGTGGAAAAGGGTGGCTGGAGGGTGTTCTGGGTTGGGGAGGGGCACTGGCGTAGCTAATGAATGTGCAGCCCAGTGCAGAAGGCAAAATGGTGCCCCAGATGTGACATCATAACAAGAAGTTGTACCAGTGTTGTCATCCTGCCGGAACAGTCCGGTACGCCGTTCCGCCAGTTCTGCAGACGGGCCCGGGCCGCGCCACCTCTCCTGAGGACGGGCGAGCTGCTCCTGGGCTCGCCCTCCCTCCCTCACATCCCGAATCGCTCTGAAATGGAGAGATTCGGGCACTGTGAGGCGCAGGGAGGTGTGGCTGCCCTCCGCCATAGGGGCGGAGGGCTGTCAATCATCCGGGCGTTCCGGTTCCTGGCGCGCCCGGATGACGTCTCTGAGTTGTACTCCAGGCAGCATCTACCTTGTGTTGGATACAGCATAGGCAAGTTTGGTCTGCCTATTCCAGCCCAAGATTGGGCTGCCCATGTGCTACAGTCCCTCTCCCTCTCCCTCCCCCCTCTCTCCCCCCCTCTCTCCCCCCCTCCAGGCAATGCAGCTGTACCACCAGACCACACTGTATTCTTTTGGGGGGGGCAGTCCTGGAGGTTTCTTCCAGGTAAGGGAACATTTTAGCCCAGGGTTAAGCTCTCACTGCCCCATGGGGTCTACTTGACCTGTGCCAGCTGTACAGTTGCCACAGGTCCAAGTGGACTTGGGAAGGTGAACCGAGGATGCAAAGAGGGAATAGGATATTGGTGGCACTGATGCTGCCTCCCTCCCTGCCTCAATCCACCCTCCTCCCCGCCCCAATCTCTGCTCCATTCCTCCCCCTCCCCACCCCGTTCTGCCCACACAGCCTCCCTCCCACCTGTGTGCTGACTTACCTGTTCAGAACCATTTGTTTTTGTGGGTAGACTACATACATAGAAATTGGAGATGGTATGGGTAGGGGTGTGTGTTTTTGGTGATGATTTTTTTTTCCCAAAATGTCTTGATTAAAATAGCAAATTGCAGTGTTATGTGTTCTTATTCTACGTTCTCATTCCAAGTTCTCATTTTTATTCATTTTAAATGCTTTAAAAAATGCACTAGGTAGATGATACAGGTGATATAGTGTCAGCAGACGCAGCCACATAATTATTTCTAATTGGAAAAGTAGTCTGTGTTAATTTCTGGGAAATATCTTAAACCCCAAAATGCAGTGCTTTGCGTTTTTATTCAGATATTTTAACTGCAAAAAACTGGGCTTCTTCATCATCATCATCATCATCATCATCATCATCATCATCATCATCATCAATGGCATCTGGTCTTGATGCCTTTAAGAGGGGATTGGACAGATTTCTGGAGGAAAGGTCCATCATGGGCTATAGGCAATGATGGATTGTGCAACCTCCTTACATTGGTGGTGGGCTACTTCAGAGTACCGGGTGCAAGGGAGTGGCAACAGGATCCAAGCATCTTGTTGTCTCATGTCTCCCTGGGGCACCTGGTGGGCCGCTGTGAGATACAGGAAGCTGGATTAGATGGGCCTTTGGCCTGATCCAGCAGGGCTCTTCTTATGTTCTTATGTTCTTAACAACAACAACAACAACACTCCTAGTTACGGAACTTTCAGCCTCATAATATATGCCAAATAGTGAAGCAGTATTATTCTCTGTCTCTCCAAGGGAATATTCCGACACTGAAGAAAGAGATGAAATATAAATACTCATGACCTAAAATCCCGCACCTTTTAAATAGGAGCCTTCTGACGGCTTTCAATGGAGCCAGTAGCCAGCCTTTTGAAGGGCTTTTTCTATTGGCAAAGACTTTTCTTTACACACATTTAAGTGGGCCTTGCGGCAAAGAAAAAGACCCTGTCAGGGAAATGATATTCATTGGACCACCCCCTTCTCGGAGCTTGAAGATGCATCTTGCAACAAAAAAATTATTATTAGCGTTTCCCTCGAAAAACCAACTGACAGTCGTTGTATAGTTATCCCTTCTCTCCTCCCACCTAGCATATAATATGACATTTCTTTGAAGTAAGTGTAGGAGAGGAATCAAAAGCCCTCTGCAAAAAGAAAACGGCGCCAGTCAGTTGACTGAAAGGTGAAATTATTGGGGGGGAAAGTGCGGAAGCTTCTTTTGCTACCTCAAATCTAAAACATGCACGCATCGAAAACAATCATTGCTGGAGATATTATACTGCAACCTTTTAATAATACAGACTTCAGCACCAGTAAATCTTTTCATGCAATACTTACTAATTAAAATGGACTCATTCCAATTTTTATACATAGGAACTTACATCACTGTGAGACATGGAAGGCTTTCAATGAGATTCAGGCTATGCTGAGTTGTAGAATTTGCTGGAATTCATTGCTTTTCATTTTCAGTACATGACATCCATCTGACCCCCCATGATGTGGGTCACTGTCTTCCAGGCACTTGAAGTGTACAAATCTCCATTGTCATGTTTGCAATAGCATATGGGAGCACCAGTTGCCTCCCGTCAGTAGCATAGCTACAGGGGGCAGCATGGTAAGTATTACAGGCGCTTCAATGCGCCATGGAAGTTGCCCCTCCCACTCAGAGCCACTCTGAGCAGCGACAGAAACACAGTTCATCCAGAAAAATGTAGAGATACCATTAGTAGAAATGTTAATACAAAAAAAATTATGAAGTTATTGAGATGGATATATTAACGGAAAGAATTAGAAATGGTGAAGTGAATAAAATTAAAAATATATGGAAAATATTTTATGATTGGCTAGATAAGTAAGTAGCAATTATATAAAATTACTGATTAGTTCAAACTTTAGCATTTTAAATGATTATGAGTGATTATTAAAAGGAACTTTTTATGAATATACTGAAGAAGATACCCAGTTGTGTAAATTATGGAATCAATTTGCTGTTAACCGACAGTTTCCTAATGTATTAACCTTTGTATCCCTTACCTATGTAACTTTCTTACCTTATCCTCAACTGTAGATGTAGATAATAATAAAATTATAAATGAGTGTAAAAAAAGAAAAGAAAAAGAAACACAGTTCATCCGTATTAGCTATGTTGAGGACTTTGATTCTTGAAACAACTAGTAATGCTCATCAGGCAAATTGCATGCAGATGTCGTTTCCAAACCCAAACCTTAATTTCTTCTCTTTCGATCTCCAACAATGGAAATAAAGCTGTCTTTCTTCGACGCTTTGTTGCGTTCATCAGGATTAGCAGTTTTAAACAGGGGTGCCCTCTGCCTGTCGTTTTGTTCCTCCTTTGCACAGTGTCGCCATTATCCCAACCCTGGCATCTAGAACATCATCCCAACAGGAGAGTCAAAAATGTTGGCCGCCTCCTCGTGTCAACCCCTCGTATTCACTCTTGCGTTCCTGGTGAGAACAGTTCCGTTCGTCGGATATTGTGACATTTTTATTCTCAAAACCGTATGAAGCTGTTTTGGCTTGGAAAGCCAAACATTGGCCAAATGTGATCATTTGTCTTTTCACTCTTTGAGCCAATTGGAGAGAAGCACAATCGGTACGCTTTATGCTTTACACCTCAAATTGCCGTACCTTCTGGTTTTGAATGAGTGTGAATATGCCGCTCAGTTATCAGCAGGTTCTTAAATTAAATTGCCCTGGCTGGCATCAATCCCTGATATTTTGATTTTCGTCCTTTCAGAGGCGAGCCTCCCAGCCAAATCATACATCTGGACTTCCTTCTCATCCCCATTTTAAAGGAGCTATAGAAACGAAAGCATCATTCAAAATCCCCAAATGTTACTTTTGGTTTTGATGTGGAAACCAAGTTGGATAGGATCAGTGTCGTCATTCAGCTGGAACGCTGGGTGGGAGGAACAGGTTGTTGTTTATTTGGAGTGTTTATAGCAGAGTTGGGGGCTTGTGGACCCATTCAGCGCTTGCCTAGCGCGATCGGAGCGGAGGAACGAAGCGATCGCTACATTTCAATAACAAAGTCTTTTATTGGTTACAGTAGCGATAGTTAGAAAGTGAGAAGTTCTATTTGCCGGTCAGCGAAAGCCGGCGAAGGCTTGCCGCGTACAAGCGGCTTTTCAACGCATGTTGTTACATTCTCAGTTACAGTCTCAGTCTCAGTGCGCACACAGTAAAAATATAAGTTATATAGGAACAAAGGGGTGTAGCCAGAGCATATCTGGTAGGTGGATACCTGAAGACCCTTGTGCCCCATGTTAACCAATGGGGTGTCCCTTTGAACATCATGATCTCATGAGAAAGTGGATGTTTGCTAGCCAGCGCTTCCCGTGAGAAACATTGCCTGCTTGTGTTACACTATCTAAAGGGAGTCCAGCTACTGTGTAGCAGGTTGCACTAACAAGCTGGGAAGCTGACCACCTCAAGGACACGCAGGTGCTCTATCTGATCTGGAGACGGAGAGACGGAATGCCAGTTTCCACCAGTTCTGGAGTGTGTGGTGTGAAACTGCAACACAGGTGAGCGGCAGCTCGCCCGTTGCGTTCCGGTCCGTTTCGCCGTCTTCCCCGCCCCCATGGGGGCGGGGAAGATGGCGAAACGGACCGGAACACAACAGGCGCTCACCCGTTCCCCCCGCCCAGCGTTCCGGCTGAATGACGATGCTGGATAGGATCCATCATAAAAAGCCTCCCACTTTATCTCGTCTCTGCCTCTGTGGACTCAACTAACCCCATCAACTGACTGCTTGTGTTAATGGCCAGGGCGGGGAGTTTCATCCGGTTGGAATAAAATGGGGACTTAAAAAAAAAATCATAGGCAGAGGTTTTCAAAGCTGCACAGGAGATTGAGCCGCATGCCTTCCATTAAAATGAATGGCGCTATTGTGAGTCAGGGAGAAAAGAAATATAGAGGCAGGCAAAATGCTCCCTTCATATTTTTCTCTCTCCCTTTTGCACTCTGCCTGCTATAAAAGATAATGACTGCAGAATCTGTTTGACAGAACGGCGAACATCTCCGTGAGCACAGCCAAATCTAGCTTGAAGGGACTCGCGTTGCCTCGTGACGAGAGGATACATTTACATTATGTCATGTGAAATTACTGAGCAGCTGCTGAGGGGGGGGGGTTAAATGAGCCCCATCCTGCTGAGGGACTTGAGTCATCGTCAGCCACACAGGGGCAAAGTGGAACGGCATTTTGCAAAGGTGATGAGCGATGGCAAAAGGGGAGAGGCCTTGAACTTAACATCCAGCCGGAGGGGGAGATTAGCATATCTGCACCATAAAGGTGCTATGGACCAAAAGGGCAACTGAAGTGCATTGCAATGGCGTAGCTAAGTGGGGAAGGGGGGAATGTTACCCTGGTAACATGCCTTGAGGGGCTGCCAACCAACACCCCACCTGGTGGATCCCAGGTTGTCTGCACGTGGCCTCCCCATGCCTCAGAATGCCTTAGAGGACCTCCACGAAGTCTTAAAAAGATAACTTCCAGTTTTTTGGGGAAAAATTGAAGTTCTTTTCTAAAGCCTCCAGGAAGCCTTCTGAGGCCCAGGGAGGCTGCCCCTGAGGCCACTTCCTAGATACCCCGGGGTATTCTGGGCTTCTGGAGCAGGCTGGCCAATGGGCCTGTGCTGTATCCAACGCAGCTTGGGCGGGACCAGGGGCCTGCCTGGCTCCAGCCTCCCCCGTGGGATCTGCACCTGTGACATCGCGGTCGCAGAACGAAGGAAGCGATGTGGCCCGAATCTGTTGGCACCAGGCACCAGTCAGCCCAGCTATGCCACTGTTTTGCTGCCGCCACCACTGATAGGGCTAGATGCTGAGGCTTGAATTATTGAGAAATCAAGTGATGTTTTCGTATCGGTGAACTAACATGGGTTTCGGATACCTGCTGTGTGAGGAAAGCTGAATATCTTTCAGTTTGGCCTACAGAGGCCAGCCGAGCCCAGGGGCAGGAAAGGTGAGGCCCTATTTTACCCTGGGCCTGGCCTCAATTGGTCCGTGAAAGAGAGCAGGGGGTTGACTCTCCCTGGATCCTGCTTGTCTTGTGGGGTCTGTTGGTCAGAGGCGCCAGCATCTGTCTTAGCCTAAGCCCCACTGACCCTTATCACGGGCCATGGGGCGTTTTTAATGGTGGTGGCTCCACCTCTCTCAGGTTTGCCCCACCCTCCCTTCCTCCCTCATCAACTCTGCCTTCCACCTCTCTCTCAGCTGGAACTACAATGCCAGATGTTTCTCAGGGTGCAATCCTACCCAGTGCCATACCAGATCAGAACCCCATGGCAACCCCTCCAGCCTCCCCTATGCACTCCTCGGCTCTGCGCCTGCTAAACAGCAGGCACAGAGCCAAGGAGATCCTGCAGCCCAAACTGGGGCCGCGCAGCCTCAGAATGAACCCAAGGTCCGCCTTGTGGTGCAGCCTTATGGCCGAACCCAAGGTCCGCCTCCCTCCCAGGCTGGCACACCTGCCGGCCTGTCCACATCCCGCCCACGCCCCTCCCATGCCCCGCCCACATCCCTCCCAGAATCTCCCGCCCACTCCCTCCCACGTCCAACAATGGCACCTCCCTCACGCCAGCCGGCTTTGGCCAAAACTAGGGAGGAGCCACTCGGGCGCCACTGGTTGCGCTGCCGCTGCGCACCTTCTAGGATTGCACCGCCATTCCCCACTCCCCCAGCCTGCCTGCCTCGTGTGTAACCCCTCTCCTGGCTGGGGCTTCCTCATAGGTAATCCCTCCCTGGTTAGGGCTGTCTGTGGTCCTGCAGAGAGTGCTGGCGCCCTGCCTTGCCTGCTGCGCGAGCCTTACAAAGTGCGGCTGCATGCACAGCGGGTGCCAGGTGCATGCCCAGCATTGGCCTTGCTGCTGGAGCTCCTCACCCGGCAGAGTGAGTGCCTCTCCTCCGTGCCAGCGGAGACCATGTCATAAGAACATCAGAAGAGCCCCGCTGGATCAGGCCAAAGGCCCATCTAGTCCAGCTTCCTGTATCTCACAGCGGCCCACCAGGTGCCTCAGGGAGCACACAAGCCAACAGGCTGCCTTAATTCTGTAGCCACTCCCTTGCACCTGCAATTCTGAGGTAAATTCTGAGGGAAACACACTGGAGGCCAGTCAAGATTTTCCACAGCATTTCTTTTTGACAGCCAGCAGAATCAGATGTTCTTCTTTAGACATGTACTCAGAGGAACAGCCCCACTGGATCAGTCCAAGGCCCATCTAGTCCAGCTTCCTGTATCTCACAGCGGCCTACCAGGTGCCCCAGGGAGGCATGAGACAACAAGATGCTTGCATCCTGTGGCCACTCCCTTGCACCCGGTACTCTGAAGTAGCCTACTACTAATGTAAGTAGGTTGCACAATCTATCATGGCCTATAGCCCACGATGGACTTTTCCTCCAGAAATCTGCCCAATTCCTTTTTAAAGGCATCAAGGCCAGATGCCATCACCACCTCCTGTGGCAAGGCGTTCCACAGATTAATTACCTGCTTGGTTTTTTTTTTAAAAAAGTATTTCGTTTTATCTGTTTTAACTCTCCCAACGCTGCATGTCAGGCTGCAAGATCTCAGCGCTGGGTGCAGTTGGGGTCTCCCTGGCTGCCCTGCTGAGGGGTGTGCCTGCCAATGGGTTGTGAAATTCCTTCTCACCCTGGAGGGGCTCTGGCAAGGCAGGGCCCTAAGGAAGACCCCGACATGGAGTAATTTTTCGTCATTAATTCCATTCAAAGATTGACTTCAGTAGCCAACAAAGGGGCAACAAACTATAATGCTGTGCAGGTGTACATTGGTGGTCAATGATGGTGTTGGAGGAGTGGAATTTTCATCCTCTATTGATACCCATTGGTAACCATTGATAGCCAGCCTGTCCTTTATCTTGATAAACATCAAGCTGAAAATAATGAAGAGGCCTTTAATGTAAGCAGCTGTGCTTTTTTCGTCCATTATGTTTTCTTCTTGCAAGCCTCTATCTGATCGGGAAAGCTTCCAATCGGGATGAGTCTTGGGTTGCAAGGAAGCATTGCCAATTGCGTCCAGGAGGCCCATTTTGGGGCAGGGCCCCAAATAAAGCTGCCCTGCTCACCCCACTGACTTACAGCCCATAGAAATCCTGGCTGCAGCAGCACGCAATATGCTCACTGCGCCAGGGTGGGCGTGCCAGGCGCGCCAAATTTGGCTAGCTCAAGAGCAGCACTGTGGTGACTCAGCTGGCACCCTTGGGCCAATGCTGCTGCTTGCACCGATTTGGGGGGGGGGCAGTCGCCGACCCCATGTCAATGCTTAGTGACGTTGGGCCAACACAAGCATGTAGTGTCGGTCCAAGGCACGGCATAGGATTGTGCCCTAAATGGCAATGTGGACAAATGAAGACGAGGGCAGTAAGGGCACGAACACAAACACACAAATATGGCACTAGAAAAGGCACTAACCAGTGGAACAACAGGGTAATGAATAATATTGAAATGGCACCAATATTCAGCCCAGTGACTGTTGGTTGGTTACAAATCATGCTCATTTTGAAGTGAATCTCAACGTTCATGAAAATGCACTGCAGACATATGTGAAATGTCAGTACCAATACATGACATGTCTTATCATCAAGCGACATGGCAGAGATGCCCGTGGAATATGTAGAGGCTGACGTGATCACTACCTTGTGGCAAACCGAACATCAACAGAAGCAGTATTGACTTCAGCAGGAATCAAGGCTGGCCAAATAAACATTTGACGGCCTGATATTTCTGCCATATGGCAAGGCTCTGACAACTTGTGAGCAGGCAAGGTGCCATTCTGACAGACGGGTGTGTGTACAGCCAGCCAAATATACTTTGCCGACATGGGCAGCAGATGTGTGCATTTATTGACAGCCTCATTCCCAACCTGTGAAAACCGAAACAGCTGTCGGTTTTGACCCTGGGTTCCTAAAGCTATGCTACCATCCCAAGGAGAAACTCAATCATGTGATTGTTGCTCTTAAAATATGACATTTCTCATGTGTGTGTGTGTTTTTTTCCCCCTGCTGTCCCATGATTCTGAACTGGAAGCTCATTGGGTTCAGCTGGTCGGTCCGAACACAAAACTAATTCTTGACATTATCAAAAGTGGGTCACGAACACAAAACTAATTCTTGACATTATCAAAAGTGGGTCTCCTTTGGAAAGGAGGAAATGCATCACGACAAGTGAGAGACTGGCTGAGAGAGAGAGAGAGAGAGAGAGAGGTTCTTTTTAGGAGCATAATTCTAACTTGGAGTGCGGCCAGCACAGTTAGGCAAGCAAAGTTTGGCCAGCACAATGGTCACTGTAAAGTATGTTTGGACCACTCTTGGGGCACAATCCTAAACTGAGTTAGGCCGGCTTACCCTAAAGTATGTTTGGACCACTCTCAGAGTCAGAGAGGCCAGCCCACAGACGTGTGCCCTTGGGCTGGCCAAACTTTGCTGGCTTAGTTTATGCCAGCCTAACTCCAGTTTAGGATTGCGCTCACACAGCACACAGATGTGTGACATCCTCCCTGACTCCAAAAGAGGTCCAAACATGGCTTTACGATGGCCCTTGTGCTGGTCTGTGATGAAACTGCTCTGTTTCATTTACCTATTGTTGTCTTTGCTAAGGTGCATCTCTGAGGGCCTGGTCTAAAAAGGATGTCCCAGCTGGGGGGGGGCAACTGCCAACCAATCAGATGGGTTCCAGCTAAGGAGCCTGGGACAAGCAGAGCCCCTCTCTCACTTTCCTGCTGGCTTTGCTACAAGATGGCTGCCGGGAGGGCCGCTCCGTGAGGAGGCAGAGGGGTTGCGGCTGGGGGAGGCCTAGCAGTGCGGAGATGGAGACAGGATCCGAGTGGAAGCAAGACCCCGACAGATTTATACTTATTTTGGTTCTGTACTTTCCTAGGCCCTGTTTTACAACCCCTTTTATTGTTAAAGGTAAAGGTAAAGGTTTCCCCACGACCGAATCGTCTAGTCGTGACCGACGGTAGGGGGCGGTGCTCATCTCCATTTCAAAGCCTGTAGAGCCGGCGTTTTTTGTCTGAGGACAAGCTTCCGTGGTCATGTGGCCGGCATGACTCCACGGAACGCCGTTACCTTCCCACCAAAGTGGTCCCTATTTATCTACTTGCATTTTTTAGGTGCTTTCGAACTGCTAGGTGGGCAGGAGCTGGGACAAGCAACGAGTGCTCACTCCGTCATGCAGTCTCGAACTCCCAACCTTGCGGTCGAAAGCCCAGCAGCAGCGGATTAACTCGCTGCACCACCACGTCCCTTGCTTTTATTGTTAGCAAGCTGTTAATCAAATCTTTTCCATAAATTCATCTGCCTTGTTCTGGATATTAGTGCAGAGGAGTTTGGCCCAGGAAACTCCTCTGGTACCCTGATACCTGGGCTGGTGGCAGCGGATTTAACCCGCCAAGGTATTTTCCCACTAAGCTGTGCGTCCTGACCAAGTGGGTGAGTGGGGGGGGGTCAGAGGTTACAACCCCTCTTTCGTTCATGACATGGTCGAACTTTGCTGGCTGAACTGGGACGGCCTAACTCCAGGTTAGGATGGCTCCCTAACAGCGCAGTCCTACTGACCATGCAACGTTGGCGCAATGGGGTTGCGTTGATGCTGCGCGCTTAGCGCTGACGCTGGGGTGCTGATCGGCACCCCAGCATCGACACTAAGGCAGTGGGACATAAGAACATAAGAAGAGCCCTGCTGGATCAGGCCAAAGGCCCATCTAGTCCAGCTTCCTGTATCTCACAGCGGCCCACCAGGTGCCCCAGGGAGGCATGAAACAAGATCCTGTTGCATCCTGTTGCCACTCCCTTGCACCCGGTACCAGTAGCCCACCACCTTTGTAAGGAGGTTGCACAATCCATCATTGCCTATAGCCCACGATGGACCTTTCCTCCAGAAATCTGTCCAATCCCCTCTTAAAGGCATCAAGACCAGATGCCATCACCACCTCCTGTGGCAAGGAGTTCCACAGATTAACTACCCGCTGGGTAAAAAAGTACTTCCTTTTATCTGTTTTAACTCTCCCAACCCTCAGCTTTAGTGGATGCTCCCTGGTTCTGGTGTTTTGAGAGAGGGAAAAGAACATCCCTCTATCGACTCTATCCCTTCCATGAATAATTTTGTATGTCTCAATCATGTCCCCCCTCAGGCGCCTTTTTTCTAGACTGAAGAGCCCCAAACGCTGCAGTCTTTCTTCATAAGGGAGGTGCCCCAGCCCCGTAATCATTTTAGTTGCTCTCTTCTGCACCTTTTCCAACTCCACTATGTCCTTTTTGAGATGCGGCGACCAGAACTGGACACAGTATTCCAGATGTGGCCTTACCATCGATTTGTACAATGGCATGATAATATTGGCTGTTTTATTCTCAACCCCTTTTTTAATGACCCCAAGCATGGAATTGGCCTTCTTAGTTGCTGACGCACACTGGGTCGATACCTTCATTGAATTGTCCACCAGCACCCCGAGATCTCTCTCCTGAGCTGTCACAGACAGCTCAGAACCCATTAGCCTATAGGTAAAGTTTTGGTTTTTGGCCCCAACGTGCATCACTTTACATTTGTCTACGTTGAAATGCATCTGCCATTTGGCTGCCCATTCCTCCAACTTGGAGAGATCATTCTGGAGCTCTTCACAATCCTTTCTGGTTTTTACCACCCGGAAAAGTTTTGTGTCATCTGCAAACTTAGCCACCTCGCTGCTTATCCCTGTCTCCAGGTCATTTATGAATAAGTTGAAAAGCACGGGCCCCAAGACAGATCCCTGGGGCACTCCGCTTTTCACCTCTCTCCATTCTGAAAATTGCCCATTGACCCCCACTCTCTGTTTCCTGGCCCTCAACCAATTCTGGATCCATAAGAGGACCTGCCCGCTTATTCCCTGACTGTGAAGTTTCTTCAGCAGTCTTTGGTGGGGGACCGTGTCAAATGCCTTCTGAAAATCTAGGTATATGATATCCACAGGTTCACCCACATCCACATGCCTGTTGACCTTTTCAAAGAATTCCAAAAGGTTTGTGAGGCAAGACCTACCCTTACAGAAGCCATGCTGACTTTCCTTTAGCAGGCAGCGTCAGTCCTGTTGCGCCTGCGCAGCGCCTCCCTCGTGTCGGCCAAAGCTGGCAGGTGCGAGGGAGGCACCATGATGGAGCAGCTCAGGGATTGGTGGGAGGGCAAGAGGAGGGCGGGACGTGGGCGGGTCCATGATGCGGCCATAAGGCCGAATCCTAGACCCATTTGGGAAGCCGCTATTTAGCTGGCACAGATCCAAGGAATGCAAAGGGGAGGCCCTTGCCTTGGGAAAGCTCCAGCCTCTCCTATACTGTATAGAATTGCGCCCTGTGATAAAATATTGAAGATGGACAGAGGTTCTGGTGGAATGATAACATTTATACAGTGTTTTAGGCTGCAGTTGCAATCACGGTTAGTAGAGATGGAGTAAGCTTCACTGAACACAGCGGACTGTTTCCAAATAAACATGCAGAAGAGCGCTCTGTTAGAGCTTAAAGTGGTGTCGTCCTGTTCTGAAGTGACAAGCCCACAAGCTCCTGTCCACCTAAGTAGCCCTTAGCTCACCTGCCTGCTTAAGTAGCTATCAATAGTGTGTGTTTTGAGTGACTTTTTTCCCCCAAAATTTCTTGATTAAAATAGCAAATTGTGATGTTATTTGTTTGTATTCTACATTCCCGGTCCAAGTTCTCATTTTCATTAATTTTAAATGTTTTAAAAGCATACTAGATAGATGATATATGGGATATAGGGCACATTCCTAACCTGGAGTTAGGCCAGCCAAGTCTGGCTGGCACAAGGGCCACCGTAAAGTATGTTTGGACCACTCTTGGAGTCAGAGAGGCCAGCACACAGGCGTGCGCCATCCTCCCTGACTGAGACTGGTCCAAATGCGCTTTACGGTGTCCCTTGTGCCAGCCGAACTTGGCTGGCCTAACTGTGTCGGCCTAACTCTGTTAGGATTGCGCCCATAGTGTCAGCAGATGCACTATCTCCAATTGGAAAAGTCGTCTATTTTAGTTTCTGGAAAATATCTTAAACAGCAACATGCCGTGTTTTGTGTTTTTATTCAGATATTTTAACCGCCAAAAGCAGTGCTTCAGTAACCACCAAAACGAAGTGTTTAACTGCCAAAAAGTGGTTTTCAACAAGAAGAAAAACACCCCTGGCTATTAGCTCACCCAGCTAAGCCTGAATCAGAACTATGTACTGTATGTATGCGAGTGCAGTATTATGTCCTCTGTAATGATAAGCTCTTAAATTCTCAGAACACTGCCTGAGCATCACGTATCCCTTCCCAATGTCACCTTAGGTAACAGCGCTTCCATTTCTATGAACAGTTACCTGGACGTTTTGGATGTCCCGGAGCCAATTTGCTAAATGGCATTGTGCAGTGATTGGCCTGCTGGTAATGACAGGATGGAAAATGCAGCATCAACAAGCAGTGAGGACGGAGGCACTCTGAGGGGTAGCATGATCGGGCGTGATTGCTTGTGGGAATGACAGGAGTGACATTCGGAGAGAGGAAAAGCAAGGCAAATGTGCAGAGAAGCTCCTCCGATGGATCTGATTTATGGCATTCGCGCTGGAGGGAAGTGACAGGATTGCTTTTGCATGGCGCACTTCCAAGTGGACTGCGGGAGACGTTGGAAATCAGTCCTTTTCCACCACCACCCCTCGGCTCGGCATTTGGCTGCCTCCCCATTGTTCAAGTTCCTCTCCGCCCAGCTCGTCCATCTTTGCACTCGCCAAGTGTGCCTCTGATGCGCGCAGGAGTGCCTCCGGGCCGTTCGCACTAATTAGCCAAGGTCATTTGCATCCATTTTGCATGAAGCACCTTCCCCTCCGTGGGCCATTGGGTGCATGTATCAAATGGCGAATCAATATGCGATCCCATCGCTTCGAGGGGGCTGCGGGCGCTGCCTAGAATGCGCCGGGAATTCCAATTGGCACACACGGCGCCCTGCGTGCCATGAAATTAAAGTGCACGCCGTAATCATTTTTCATGATACAAGTGCACTGAAAAGGGGGAACGTCGATGCTGTATGTACAACAACCTCTATTTTAAGTAAATCATAAAGGTGTGTTTCCCCCCCTCCCCCACCACCCTTCACAAACAGGTATTAAGCTCGCTTCGATTTCACTTTCTTTCTTCCAACATATTACCTCCACTCTATTGGTAAAGTAATTTATTCCATCCTCTGTGGAGAGCCTGGATCTCATTTGCCAGCATATTTATCTTTCCTGCCACTGCTCTGTCATTCATCTCCAATCTCCACAGAATACTGGACCTGCGCAGAATTTCAATTAGGATTGATTCAACTAAATCCAGGCCAACGAATTGACACTGACAGGGTGACCCCAAGAGAACTTAATATGCTGAGTTAAAAAAAGAAGAAAAAGAAGAAGGAAACAACAGCCACTATAGTGTAGCACCCATATTCATGAAGTCTTCTATATACTGGTTTTAATCTGGTGCACAATAGCCCTTTTCCAGGCACGCATTGTGTGCATAAACAGATTTCGAGCTGTTTTGATAACCTCCAGAAAAGGCATTACCATAAAAATCTCTCCTCTCTTCCTTTGAGGTCTAATCAACTTAAACTCAGGCAGTTTGTAATGAACAGGAGAATGATTTCCACCGAGGCTGGGCTGCCTTAAGCCTTCCTTTCCGTATCTGTATACATTTTAAAATCAATACAGTGTAGGGTAATAGAGATAAAATTGCTCCAGTCCTGGCCTCTTGATTTGACAGACTTTCAGCAATTTTCGTCATAATCATTGACAGACTTCATCTGCTTGTCAGTTAAACGGCCTAATAGAATTTCCTAAGCAAGCCCTAGTTTATTAGGATGGCTTAATGTTTTAAAGGGCAGCAGCTTCAAGCACAGAGACACGAACAGAGAAACATCTCTTCCAACCCATTTGCCTGCTTAATGCCCCCAAAGAGACTTTCTGGGTAGGCACACTGGATTTAAGAGTCACAGAATCATAGCGTTGGAAGGGACCTACAAGATCATCTAGTCCAACCCCCTGTCTGTAGCAGGAAATCCTCCTAGAGCAGCGGTATTCAAACTTTTTAGACTCACTTTTTAAAATGGCGCACATGATGTGATTAACCAGGAAGTGATTTTGTGGCAGGAAGTGACATCATCAAGCAGGAAGTGCTGTCATTGTAACATCATCCAATGACACTCCTGACATGCAAACTGGCATTCTTGGACTGCAGCAATTGCACAACCAGGAAAAGTCAACTGACATAAAGCAAGATGAGGACAAACTATGTTGTAAAAGCACTGAACTAAAAACAAAATTAAAAAGAAAACTACACTTGAAAAGTCAAACTGTTAACACAAAAGGAATATAACAAGGGTAAGGTCTGCAGTTTCCAAGATGGCGGCTCCCAGCTTTCCGCGACCCACCTGACATCAGGTTGCAACCCACCAAGTGGGTCCTGACCCACACTTTGAATAAAACTGTCTTGGAGCATCTCCAGCAGGTGCCTGGTCTTTCCTTCCAACTGCAGGTGTCTGAGGGAGGTTGCGGCCATGGAAGTTCAGAGCTCAGGCAGATGACCATGTGCCCCCCGGATGTGTTGTCTCGCCACAGAAGCCTATTCAGTCTGGACAGCACTGGTGGTTACAGCCTGACTGTACAATCCTAACCTTGTCTTGAGCCAGTGCAGCACCTGGAAAGCAAGCAGCATTGGCAGGGAGGCCTGCAACCCCGACCACTGTGGCTGAATCCAGGGGATTGGCTGCCGGGGGAGGTGAGTGAAGAGGGTGGATGAAAAGGAGCCAGGCAGGGGACATTTCTGGGTAGAGGGAGGGTGGAAAGGCGGGTGGGCCAGGCCTAAGAGGGGGTGGGATCTGCAGATCAGGCCTCTACATAAGAACGTAAGAACATAAGGAGAGCCCTGCTGGATCAGGCCAAAGGCCCATCTAGTCCAGCTTCCTGCATCTCACAGCGGCCCACCAGGTGCCCCAGGGAGGCATGAGACAACAGGATGCTTTGATTCTGTTGCCACTCCCCTGCACCCGGTACTCTGAAGTAGCCTGCTACTAATGTAAGGAGGTTGCACAATCCATCATTGCCTATAGCCCACAATGGACCTTTCCTCCAGAAATCCATCCAATCCCCTCTTAAAGGCATCCAGACCAGATGCCATCACCACCTCCTGTGGCAAAGGGTTCCATAGATTAACTACCCTCTGGGTAAAAAAAGTACTTCCTTTTATCTGTTTTAACTCTCCCAACCATCAGTTTTAGCGGATGCCCCCTGGTTCTGGTGTTTTGAGAGAGGGAAAAGAACATCCCTCTATCGACTTTATCCCTTCCATGCATAATTTTGTACGTCTCAATCATGTCCCCCCTCAGGCGCCTTTTTTCTAGGCTGAAGAGCCCCAAACGCTGCAGTCTTTCTTCATAAGGGAGGTGCCCCAGCCCCTTAATCATTTTTGTCGCTCTCTTCTGCACCTTTTCCAGCTCCGCTATGTCCTTTTTGAGGTGTGGCGACCAGAACTGGACACAATATTCCAGGTGCGGCCTTACCATCGATTTGTACAATGGCATGATAATATTGGCTGTTTTATTCTCAACCCCTTTTTTAATTATCAAAATTTAATTACACAAAATATGGCATATGGGAAAGAAGAATAAGAACTCCCTTTCCAAAGGGATTTTTCTCCCCTAGTCATTATTGAAGTCACAGGATTTGTTGGAGTGTATTTTTTCCTGGAGTTAGATAGAATCTGACTGCCCAGGAGGGACAGAGTTGCAAAGAATAATAGCCTGATTCGGTGTAAGTGGGAAAATGAGAACACAGCAGCAAGGAAAATTTACCCAATAGAAGTCCAAACCGGCGGAAGGCAGAAGGAAGATGGACTTGAAACTTTATTGTCAGACTGAAAATGATCAATGTTGCTTACAGAATCAAATAACAAAAAATGAGAGATGGATCAACTCATGTCCATACCACATCAGGGACATTATTAGTAAGTCAAAGAACTGGGTTGTGTAATTTCTTTTTTTAAAGAACAACACAATAGAATGTAATGGAATAGGACAGAATCCAAAGAAGGAACTTGCACATTTGGTGCAATGCCTACAGTCAGGTCGAAGTTCCCTGGCTTGTCCTTTTCCCAGTCGCGTTCCAGCTCAAGCTCCTGCCGAACGGAGCATTTTGCCCACCCTGTAGGAACATCATTGCCTTTTTCTCACCTCAGTCCCCACTGCAGAAAAGACATGCTGCAATTCAGTTTAAAGGCAGCTTGTTTCTTTGGCAGTGGGCATTTACTTAGAGCGCAATCCTAACCTGGAGTTAGGCCGGCACAGTTAAGCCATCAAAGTTTGGCCAGCACAAGGGACACCGTAAAGTGCATTTGGACCACTGTTGGAGTCAGGGGGGGTAGCACATGTCTCTGTGTTTTCTGTAGTTCTGTAAAATTGGTTTGTCCCATCTTGATTAGCTTTTGCCCGCTGCCTGGGAGCTTGGCCACAAGAGGGGTAGGCTGCCCAAAACAAGGCTTCATACACAGCCAGTACTTCAAAGCTCCTCTACTCCGTCCACTAGCTCATTGACCTAACAGCCAGTGAAGGCTGCTGGAATATAGATTTTTTTTAGGAATATAGATTTTTTATTTGATAATTTTTCTTACTTCTTCTTTGTTTTACATCCCCGAGCGCGAAAAACCGTCACATTTTGGATTTTCTTTACTCATCTGACTAATACAAAATCTCTTACCTCTCTATCCTACTACTAATACATTTTTTTTAACACCCTACTACTATATTGCCGTTCAATAGCCTACTACTAACGTAAGGAGGTTGTACCACTCATCATGGCCTATAGCCCACGATGGCCTTTTCCTCCAGAAATCTGTCCAGTCCCCTTCTAAAGGCACCTAGGCCAGATGCCATCACTGCCTCCTGTGGCAAGGAGTTCCACAGGGTTACCTATTGGGTAAAAAAGTAAGTTTAGTGGATGTCCTCTGGTTTTGGTATTGTGAGAGAGGGAAAAGAACATCCTTCTATCCACTCTACCCTCTCTGTTTTTCTTCTATTTTCCTTTCATTTTTATTTGGCTGTAAAACAGTAACATTTTTAGGCAATCTAAAAATATGTAATGATGACTCGTCTTACCTGTCTATTGACAGCTTGTAAACTGCCCCTCCCCCTCACTGCTAGAGCCAGAGGTGTTGCCGCCCAGTAAGGCTCTGGAAGCTACAGGGAGGGGCTGCTTTCGAGGCATATTGTGGTGCCATCAATACTTAGAACTGTGACCTCCTCCAGCTACGCCATGATTGCAAGAAGTCGTCTTACCTTCGGCGCATGATGTCCGCGAGCTTCTTTGGGTTTATTTGTTTATTTATTTGTACACCACCACCAGTGTACTATGCAAGCTGTTCTTTATAAGGACAGGCCCCTGTCCCCAAAAGCTGGCAAAGTAAAATTCAACAAAAGGGAGGCCTTGAGGAACTGGGACAGAGGAGAAGGGGAAAAAATGCATTCATTTCCATGAAATTTATTTCCATGGAACCTACTCAGGCCTGGGTAACTAAGCAGGCCCAGCGCATGAAAAAGCTCTGGTAGGACTTTTGGTCTAGGGTGGAGCTTGGGAGCATCACAGACTCCTTTGGCAGGCTTTTGCTATCTCCTATTGAGGGACGTGGTGGCGCAGCAGGTTAAACCGCTGCTGTTGGGCTTTCTGACCGGAAGGTTGGGAGTTCAAGACTGCACGACAGAGTGAGCTCCCGTTGCTTGTCCCAGCTCCTGCCAACCTAGCAGTTCGAAAGCGCCTCAATGCAAGTAGATAAATAGGGACCACTTCGGTGGGAAGGTAACGGCGTTCCGTGTGCTACGGCGTAGAGTCATGCCGGCCAAATGACCACGGAAGCTTGTCCTCGGACAAAACGCCGGCTCTACAGGCTTTGGAACAGAGATGAGCACCGCCCCCTACAGTCGGTCACGACTAGACCATTCGGTCGTGGGGAAACCTTTACCTTATTGGGGGAAAAGATGTGGGGAGCCCCACTTTTCCAGTTCCAAGTCCATGCTCTGCCTCTTGAAAAGGCAGGCTAGGGAGAAGCTCTCTGCCTAGAGGCCGGGCCCCTCCCCCAACATTGACAGACCCTCTCGGCATGCCAGGCTCCATTTTGGATGGCAAGGGAGGGAGGGAGCAGTGGCGTCGTGAGGGGGGAGTGGGGGGTGGGCCGCACCCGGTGACGCGCACAGGGGGGTGTCCACCACCAGGGACCAAAATTGCTAAAATCGCTGTTTTAAAAGATAATACCATCATGCTATACACCGTTTGGGTGCGGAATTTCAACCTGAATTCAATGAGAAAAAACAGAGTACAATATCTTAATTCTATCAAAAGTTATGGCAGAAAAAAACCTAAAATCCCAAAATACAACTTTTTATGTAAAAATCACAATATTTTTTTTTTAAAAAAATCATTATTATGAGTCAGTTCTCATTTCCATGTATCAGAGCTAAAACTAGAACTTTTATTGAATTGTGTGAGTGTCATTAAATTGGCCACGGGTTTTTAGTTGGTTATTAATTTGTTGGGTGACCTGTACTATAGATAAATAAATAAATAAATAAAGTTGAGGGGGGGGGCAACATCAACCCGAGTGATAACACTGCATTTAGGTTGTGCGTATGGTATTGTAATTTATTGTGTATGGTTTGGGAGGAGGGGTGAGGTGCATCATGGGGGGTCACGCGCTGACCTCCTGCTCCAGATGACCAAACTCTAGTGACGCCACTGGGAGGGCCAAAACCGTGCACCTCTTTGAGAGGCAAGGCTGCTTTCTGCTCAACACAGGAGTTCCATGCCTGGAGGCCCTTGCCCCCCTGCCCAATGGTAGGCCCATGACTTGGTGAGCCCACCATTGCCACCAGTCGAAAAATGCTTGCTGCCGCCGCCAGAACCATGGTTCTGAGAAGTCAGAACTGTGGTTTTGAGAAACCAGCTCCTGCTGCCTTTGGGAAGGGGAGGGAGAAAGAACGACGGGGCAGAAAGACTGGGGTGAGCTTTGGTCACAGTGAGCTTCGCATGTCAAGGAGTAAGAGAAGATGGGGATACCTTGGGTTGGAATCATAGGCCTGTTGCTAGGCAGCAGTAGTGTAGCCACAGGGGGCTCTACGATAAGTATTGCAGTCGCTGCAATGCGCCATGTTAGTGGTCCCTTACGGTCAGAGCCATTCTGGGCAAGGACGGCAATGTGGAGGCATCACTGCCCCAAATGGCTCTGTGGGTGAGTGGGAGGGGCAGCTTACACGGAATGTTTCAGCACATGCAATACTTACCAAGCAGCCACCCCTCCCATAGCTATGTTACGGTTAGGCTCCTAAAGGATTTGAGCCTAGCCTGGGAGAGCAATCCTAACCTGGAGTTAGGCCGGCACAGTTTAGCCAGCTGGCCTCTCTGACTCCAAGAGTGGTCCAAACATCCTTTACGGTGTCCTTTGTGCCGGCCAAACTTAGCTGGCCTAACTGTGCCGGCCTAACTCCAGATTAGGATTGTGCTCTGATATTAATTGGATACTTTAAAATACAAATGTTCAAGGCGATGGTATCTTAAATTCAAGTGGCTTCTTCCAATGGGTTCAGGCCCAGACTCATCCAGGTTGTGTGTTCCTTTTGCCTGAAGAACTGTTCCTTCAGCTCCTCATTTGATTCCCTAGCTTGCAATGGTGCATTTTCAGAAGAAAATTTGATCTTGCTCCAAGAAGGTTTCCCATCTTCTGCTCCATTCTCATTCGGTGGCAGGGGTTAATAAGCATTGTGGAAAAGTTTTGTTTTTTGTGGTTGTTTTTCTAACAAGGAAGTCATTAGAATTTCATAAAAACAAAAATATTCTTTTTGGATGATGACCTGATTAAAATCAGAAATGGAACGATCCTGCCCAAGGCAAGCACATGGTTTTATCATCAGTAACTAACTGAAATTGGCATGCTCCAGATTTCCTCTCCGAAGCACAGTGAAACTGGGATCAAGCCCATGAGCCAAATTCACACTTGGTGCAAGTTGGCAGCAGGGTAGTATCATCCATTAGGCTGAGTAGGCTGAAGCCTAAGGACCCCACAGGGACGAGGGCCAGTGATGTCATGCACCCACTACGCACCACTACGCGAGTACCGGTTTCTAGAGGTTGAGCTGGTCCCGCCCACTCGAAGCTGGCCCCTGCTATTTAACCAGGGAACAGTTGAAGCAAAATATGTCTATACGCATCTCTAGAAAGCAAAGCAATAGAAGTTAAATCAACACTAACCACAAGCTGAAGTTATTACAAACATGATCACACCCATCGCAACAATCATGACCTCACTTCCGGCTTATGACATCACTTCCGGTGGGCGGACCCCAACAAGTGCCGATCAAAAGTGAGTACCTGTTCCTAAATCATTTGGATGACACCACTGACTAGGGCCCACCACGTTTGCATGTTGGGGCATCAGTCTAATGCATGGCTCTCCAGATCCAGCCCCTGGGGAACCCCTATCTGGCCGAACAACTCTCCAGCCCGCAAGAGACTACAGCAAGCCCAGCCTTGAAAAGGTGAGGCTTGCAGAGCTCTCCAAAAACCATGTGGGGCAAGCCCCACCTCCAGGAATTGAGCTTGGCTGCATGTGAAGGCCGCATTGCTGGGGAGCTTCCGTGCAAGCCTGGCTCCGTTTGTGAGTTTTTTTTCCCTTTTTGGGACAAAAGTTCCTGGCTGCTCTATTTGTTGCCCCTCAGATTTCTGCCTGTGGTTTATTTTTCTGTTTTTGGAGTGGAGTAAGTGTGGGGGGAGCTTCCATGCAAGTCCGGCTCCACCTGCAGCTATTGGAAAAGGCAGTAGATACCCCGAGGAGATAGGGAATGGAATCAGCAGTGGCCCCTTGTCCCAGATTGCCCAGGAAGTATGGGGTTAATCCCAGAGCTTCTGCAAGCCTCAGGAGCACAGCTGTAGGCTGATGAGGGCCCTGGCACAGATGCAGATGGGTGTGGCTGATGAGCTAGAGCCTGCCCAGCAACAGACACCGATTGGCCTGCCTCAGTATAAAGTGGGAGGCAGGAGGTGCAGTAAGGGATCACCAGGTAGGTGCAGCACCAGGCAGAGGTAGGAAGGAAGGAAGGAAGGAAGGAAGGAAGGAAGGAAGGAAGGAAGGAAAGAAAGAAAGAAAGAAAGAAAGAAAGAAAGAAAGAAAGAAAGAAAGAAAGAAAGAAAGAAAGAAAGAAAGGGGGCTGTGGATTGACTTGACTGATGGATTGCTGGATGAACTGACTGAAGGACTGTTGGTTGGACTGACGGGATACTTGGTTATTGGAACTGTGAGTGGGTTCCTGTGGTGCCTGGGTTGGAGAGTTGTTGTATGGCTGCCACGCCCCTGGAGCCACTGAGTGGAAGAGGCAGGTGTGGCTTGGGCAAGCTGACTGCCTATTGTTTGGTGGTGGGGTTTTGTGGTGCCAAGGTAGACTGAGGGTATCTTGAGCTGAGCCGGTGATGAGGGCAGTCTGGAGGAGGCTGGCCAGCCGGTGAATCCAAGCAAGGGTGCTGGAAGAGAGGAGGCCCAGTGGGTGACTGAACCCCCTCCCTCTTGCCTATCTCTGAGGCTGCTCTGGAGGGGAAACTAGTTAGCCAAGTGTGGGCATTGGGGCCCTTGGGGAGGCCCAGCAGGGAGAATCTGGCAGAACAGCGGCTGAAATGCCTAAGGTTGGGGGTTGGCTGCAAAGATGGATGTGTGTGTGTGTGTGTGTGTGTGTGTGTGTGTGTGTGTGTTGTAACAAGGCAATGGGTAGGGGAAAGTGATGCATTACGTGAGCTGCAGAGGCCTTATTTATAAAAGGGGGAGGAGAACCATGCCTGCCGCCTGCCCATCCACCAGGGGCTTCCATTAGTGTGGCAGAAGCTTTCCTGAAGAGCGTTGCAGGGGACCCAAAATACCTGAGAGCCTTGGGGTCTGGCACTGGTTAATGCAGCCCTGGTCGGCAGCAATCTGGTGCCTTCCATCCACTCCCAGGTCAGCCTCAGTGGACGGCCCCGTCCCTGTGCGAACCGAGAGGGTTCTCCTGAAGATCTGGAAAAGCCGAATGGGCTGGTCTGCGAGAGTCAACGAGGATGGGAGTGCCTCGAGCAGGTCTGACAGTAGCGGTGTTTTCTCCCTGTGATGGATTGGCGCGCTTCCACATGGATGAAATGCATGCTGAATTATTTAAAGATAATTACACCGCTGTGCTGTTGCTAAAATATTAAGACACGGTCGTCCCACAGGAGGAACGGTGACAGGCATTGGCACATCAAGTAATGAATAGCTGTGGGGTAATGGAGAAACGCACTGCCACCCGACTCTGAAATTAAGAAACAAAAGTGTTGATAAGAAACTCACACTGGCGGAGGGAGGAAAATGGACACTTGGTTCACATGGAATTATTTTTTTCCCCTGTGACTAAACCAAGCCCCCTTCTCTTCTTGCTCCATCAGGATGACGTATGGCATATCAGCAGTTCCCAAACCTTTTAGCATCAGGACCCACCTTAAAAAAAGGTCCATGTAACAAGTGGCTCTAGCAATGTATGGATGTGAGAGCTGGACCATAAGAAAGGCAGAGCGCCAAAGAATAGATGCTTTTGAATTATGGTCCTGGAGAAGACACTTGCGAGTCCCCTGGACTGCAAGGAGATCCAATCGGGCAATCCTACAGGAAGTCAAGCCTGATTGCTCCCTGGAAGGACAAATCCTGAAGCTGAAGCTCCAATACTTTGGCCTCCTCCTGAGAAGAGAGGACTCTTTAGAAAAGAGCCTCATGCTGGGAAAGATGGAAGGCCAAAGGAGAAGGGGGCGGCAGAGGATGAGATGGTTAGACAGTGTCACCGAAGCAATGAGCATGAAATTGGGAGAACTCCGGAAGCTAGTGGAGGACAGGGAGGCCTGGTGTGCTGTGGTCCATGGGGTCCCGAAGAGTCGGACACGACTTAGCGACTGAACAACAACAACAAGTGGCTCAAGCTTCTGTGGCTATCTTGGGGATTGGGCCGCAGTGCTCCCCTCAGGCTGTTTAACCCTGCATGCACAGAGCCTCATCTACCCTGTCAGTTTCACAACCCACCCAAAATTGGGTCGGGACCCACTGGTGGGCCAGGGACCCACAATTTGGGAACTGCGTATTCTGAAGATGCAGTGTTTAGGTCCCTATTATAGACTTGGAGCCCAATCCTATCCTACCTTTCCTTCCCCTCCATGGATGCGGCTGTGCCGAAACATTGCACTTTGCATCCAGTTGGGGGGGGCAGATCGGGAGGGTTCAGAGGGGAAAGGGGAATGGCAGGGACACCTGCCATGCCTGCTGGACCAGGTAAGGTAGCAGTGGAGGGAGGGGAGGATGATGAGGGGATGAAATTGGGCAAGGAAGGGGATGAACGGGGGCCGGGAGTGGTTAGAGAGGTGGACTCGGTGAAAACGGTGCATGCTGGAGCCTATCCCCTTTTTTAACAACCACCCACCCCTTTCTTCTTCTTGGGCCAGCTAAAGAGCTGTCCGTTCCCCGCACTGATGCCTGCAAGCCAAGAAGCTCTGTGCTGCAACCAATGGTGGTGGGGCAGACTCAAGGTGGAAACATCCATTCTCTGACTTTGGGGAAAGCGTCTTCTCTCTCAGTGGGTAACCTCGATCCTTCACTAGCTGGTTTGCTGGCATAGAACTACAAAATGTAAAGAAGGCAGAGAGGGAGAAGGAGAGGACTAGGATCTGACTGCACACAAGTACCACTGATTCCACCATCTCTCCCCATTCCACCTCCCACCCAGCCCCCTCTCCACCTAGAAACTCTCCCATTCCTCCCCCTGCCTTTCCCATCCATCCCACTGCCTGCCCCCACCACAGCCTCACCTGTTGCTGAACTTGTTGTTTTCACAGCGTGTGGCCACACAGCACATGTGGCCACCATCAACTGTGCTAGTGGACCAGCTGCACTCTCTGGCAGCTTCGGCGAGTGTGACAACACAATGCAGAGCACACAAAAATCCAGGCACTTCCCCTTGGATCCTGCTGGCCCCATTGGTGGAGCACACATTCCGTTGGCCGAGCCCTTTTCGTAGGATTGGGCTTAAATTCAGTCTATGTCACGAAAATAATTGCATAGGCTGCTTTCGCGTACCCCCATCTCTCTCCTTTGAGTCAATATCCACATTATTCGTGCTTTGTGGCAGGCACTTCCCTTTCCATAGTGTAAAGCACATTGTTGACACAACTACAAGCAATCAATATATTTGCCTCGGAAACCCATCATGGGGGAAAAATGGTTGTGAAGGGTTGTTGTTAAACCAGGAGCTGTTATTCGCTGGTAGCATCCGTCGCTGTGCAAATTTGAACACGGCATCCGTGCACACACACACACACACACCCCGCATGACTTATTGCTTTGAACTTAATTATCTGATATTTGTTCTTGTCCTCTGGTACAATCCGGCAAGGCCTGATGAAATGTGACGTTCTTGTCAGTTTTTGTTAGAAGTGAGTAGGATTGGACAAATACCCACGTACGTCGGAATGTATTATTCATTATTGGTGTTTGGCAGGATTCGCAGGAATGGGCTAGCCTTAAATGAAGCATCATCAATTTAAGATCAGAAAGACAACTCATCACCAACCTTTTTGTTTGTGTGTGTGTGTGTGGGGGGGAATCCCATTTAGGAGCAAAGTTGCTGTGAAGATTTCTCTATGTCCATTTCTATGAAAACTGAATAATATTAACATTTTTAAAAAATGACAAATTGGAATGAACCCCTGCTAACTGGGCAAAGACATGCCATTATATTTACCAGATATATTTATCACAACACAACTTTTTTTTTTTCCTAGCAGTTTGATGGTAGTGTCTGTCTTGTGTCTTGTTTTTGTTTGTTTGTTTGTTTGGGGTTTTTTTTTTAATCTGAGCCACTTTCAGATAGGGAACAATTGTTTTCCCCATCTATTTACATGTCTAAATGGCTTTGTGATTTTTTTTTTGGGGGGGAGGGGTGAAAAGCAATGCATACCTGTTATCACTAACTGCTAAAATGATGGCAGGGCCTCTTTGATTTCACTTATTGGCAAAAGGCCAAAGACGTGTCATGTTAAATCTTTTGCCGACGGTGGCATGCTTCCACTTTCTTTAATAAATAACTGGATCAGGACCCAAATAATTGGACAGCCAGGGAGAGAGAGAGAAGACTTTAATCATACCTCCCTGCCATGATATAGTTGTGTGTGTGGGGGGGGGGGGGTCCTGCAGCTGCTAGAGATTTTCCTTGAGAAATTTTTGGGATGATGCCAATCTGAATCAGGAATATGGTAGGAAGAACAGCAAAAGAGCCCCACTGGATCAGGCCAAAGGCCCACCTAATCCAGGTCCCGATATCTCACAGTGGCCCACCAGAGGCCTCAGGGAGCACACAAGACAACAGGCTGCCTGCATCCTGTGGCCACTCACTTTCATTTTGCATTCAGAGACCGACTATTTCTAAAACTAGGAAGTTGCACTTACCATCTGGGCTTGTAACCTGTGATGGACTTTCCTCACCTCCCCCCCCCAAAAAAAAATCTGTCTGATCCCTGTTCAGGCATCCTGTAGCAAGGAGTTCCACAGATTACTTACATGCTGGGCAACATCATATTTTCTTTTATAACAACATAAGAAAAGCTCCGCTGGATCAGGCCAAGGACCCATCTAGTCCAGCTTCCTGTATCTCACAGTGGCCCACCAGATGCCTCAAGGAGCACACGAGACATCAAGATGCCTGCATCCTGTTGCCACTCCCCTAAACCTGGCATTCTGAAGTAGCCTACTACTAATGTAAGGAGGTTGCCCAACCCATCATGGCCTATAGCCCACGATGGACTTTTCCTCCAGAAATCTGTCTAATCCTCGTTTAAAGGCACCTATGCCTGATGCCATCACCACCTCCTGTGGCAAAAAGTTCCACGGATTAATTACCAGCTGGGTAAAAATTATTTCCTTTTATCTGTTTTAACTCTCCCAACACTTAATTTCAGCGGATGCTGGTTCTGGTGTTGTGGTGTTCACCTGGTTCTGGTGTTGTGAGAGAGGGAAAAGAACATCCCTCCATTGACTTTATCCCTCCCATGCATAATTTTATATGTCTCAATCATGTCCCCCCTCAGGCACCTTTTTTCCAGTGAAGAGCCCCAAATGTTGCAGTCTTTCTTCATAAGGGAGGTGCCCCAGCCCCGTAATCATTTTGGTTGCTCTCTTCTAACTCTCCCAACACCCCATTTCAGTGGATTTTTTTTTTTTTGGTTCTGGTGTGATTTGAGAAGGAAAAGAACATTCCTCTATCGTGGCAGGAGGTGTGGTCCAGAGGAAAAGCTGCTTGAAGACTTCCAGAAACTAAGTAGTCACTGCCTGGGATGTGTCTGGAGAAGAGACCAGATAAGCTGTCATAACCTTTGGTGGCAGAGAGGAGTCACTCTTGAGCACAGCGGCGTGATCTGTGTGGCTTGCCTGCAAAAAACCTCAGAGTGTTCCTGCAGCTAAGAAGAAGCATTGAAGGACTGTGTAGAACAATATTGGAAAGACCCTAATTGGGTCTAGGAAGCCTATATATGTATTGGAAAAGGCAGGAGATAATCCGAGGAGATAGGGAATGGTATCAGCAGTGGCCCCTTGTCCAAATAAACCAGGGATTACGGGGTTAATCCCAGAACTCCTGCAGCAGGAACACAGCTGCAGGCTGATGAGGGCCCTGGCTAGGAAGGGTGATTGGCACAGGTGCAGATGGGTGTGGCTGATGAATTAAAGCCTGCCCAGCAACAGGTATCTATTGGTCTGCCTCAGTATAAAGTGGGAGGCAGGAGCTGTAGTGAAGCACCTGGATAGGTACTGGAGGAGAGCACTGAGTAAGTTAGCACCGGGCAGGAGCTGGACTGACTGACTGACGGGCGGACTATTGGACTGGATAAAGGAAGGTTGTTGTGGGAAACCATTGGGAGTTGTTGTATGGCTGCCACGCTTCTGGAGCTACTGAGTGGAAGAGGCAGGTGTGGCTTAGGTAAGCTGACTGCCTATTGTTTGGTGGTGGGGTTTTGTGGTGCCAAGTTAGACTTACGGGATCTTGAGCTAAGCCGGTGATGAGGGCAGTCTGGAGGAGGTTCGCCAGCCGGTGAATCCAAGCAAAGCTGCTGGAAGAGAGGAGGCCCAGTGGGTGACTGAACCCCCTCCCTCTTGCCTATCTCTGAGGCCGCTCTGGAGGGGAAACTAGTTAGCCTAGAGTGTGGGCATTGGGGCCCTTGGGGAGGCCCGGCAGGGAATTTGGCAGAACACCACCTTAGGTGAGTGTTATTCAAACTGTGGGGCAGGACCACTTGGTGGGTTGCAATATGATGTCAGGTGGGTGGTGGAAAGCTGGGAGCAGCCATCTTGAAAACTGCAGACCTGACTATTGCTATATTCCTTTTGTGAGTCTTAACAGTTTTAATTTTTAAATGAGGGTTTTTAAAACCTTTGTTTTTAGTTCAGTGCTTTTACATAATCATCTGTCAAAGATGTTTCACAGTCGTGCAGTGGCTGCAGTCCAAGAATGTATTCCAGGAGCATTTGATTATATCACAATGACAGCATTTCCTGCTTGGTGATGTCACTTCCGGCCATGACATCACTTCCGGTGGGTCCTGACACAAGTGCCAGTCTAAAAAATGGGTCCTGGTCTAAAAAGTTTGAAAACCACTGGTTTTAAGCGATATCCAAAGAGCATTTGGAGGACAAGGAAAAGCAGTATATAAATACATAAATCCATTCTATCATCCTGTGCAAAATTTTGTACCTCTCAATCGAGTTAAAGTCCCTTTAACTGTGCCATAGTTCTGATCCATGGGAGGCCTGATGTGGCTACCATTTTCCAAAGCAAGTGGAAACGCCGGAGGGCCACTTTTTAAAATGACAATCTGTCAGGACCCACCAGAAGTGATTCCATTAACGTGCAAGTGATGTCATGGCCGGAAGTGACATCATCAAGCAGAAAATTTCAACAGCTTGTGTGATTTAGCCTTACCAAAGTCAAGGTCCAAATTGCTGTCCTAGAAATGGACAAGTCTAATGTGGGCAAGGATGCTTTCATTTCCCAAGGACAGGGCGCCCCTTTTGAGCACAGATTTTTGTGGGTCTGCTCAGTGGGTCTGCCCTGTTTCTCGGAAACAGGTATGTTTCTGCCCAATTGTACATCTGTGCACCAGTCAATAAAGCATATTAATGAGCTGACCTTGAAGACTTGTCACACCAGCCGGTTTTCCCACAGCAGGAGCACATCATTTCTTAAGTGAAGGTCTGCTTCCAAACATCTTATTGACAGAAGCCCGAGCTTAGATAACTAGAATGGTATTAATTTCAGAGCTTGATTCGCTGCCAGGCTTCTGCACTTTCAGCGGGTATTAACCTTTGCTCTGAGCTGCTTGAGCTTGAAGTGTTGACAGTTTGATTCAAGTAATGGGGTGGATGGCAGAGACGAGCACAGCCTGCTAAAATGTCCACCTCTGGCCAGATTCGGTTCTGACATCCTTACGGTACGACAAATCCCATTGGTGTTATCACAGTGTAGCTGCAGTTTGGCCTGGTTTTCCTAACAGAGCAATTTTTTTTAATGGCATGAAGGGAAAGGGTTAAAACCTCTCGAGAGACCGAACGTGAAAAATCATCTAAAAGAAAGCAGACAATAAAAAATGCAGAGAAGAAGAAAAAAAGAAAAAAAGAACAGAAAAATTGCAGCAACTTAAAAAGCAAAACATACTTTTTCATAGAAACATAGAATCATAGAGTTGGAAGGGACTTACAAGGTCATCTAGTCTAACCCCTACCTGTAGCCGGAAATTTTCCTAGAGCATCTTCAGCAGGTGCCAGTTGTGCCCCTTCTTGAAGGTCTCCAGTGAGGGAGAATCCACCACCTCCCTCCAGTGGCTATCTGTTCCACTGTTGAACCACCCTTATCGTCAAGAAATTCTTCCTGATGTCCAGCTGGAATCTCCTCTCTTGCAGTCTGTACCCATTGGACCGACCTCGTCAAAGCAGATGAGAACAGATTTGTCCCTTCTTCCTCATGACAGCCCTTCATAAGAACATAAGAAGAGCCCTGCTGGATCAGGCCAAAGGCCCATCTAGTCCAGCTTCGTGTATCTCACAGCGGCCCAGCAGGTGCCCCAGGGAGGCATGAGACAACAAGGTGCTTGCATCCTGTTGCCACTCCCTTGCACCCGGTACCAGTAGCCCACCACCTTTGTAAGGAGGTTGCACAATCGATCATTGCCTATAGCCCACGATGGACCTTTCCTCCAGAAATCCGTCCAATCCCCTCTTAAAGGCATCCAGACCACATCACCACCTCCTGTGGCAAAGAGTTCAACAGATTAACTACCCGCTGAGTAAAAAAAGTACTTCCTTTTATCTGTTTAAACTCTCCCAACCCTCAGTTTTAGCGGATGCCCCCTGGTTCTGGTGTTTTGAGAGAGGGAAAAGAACATCCCTTTATCGACTCTATCCCTTCCATGCATAATTTTGTATGTCTCAATCATGTCCCCCCTCAGGTGCCTTTTTTCTAGGCTGAAGAGCCCCAAACGCTGCAGTCTTTCTTCATAAGGGAGGTGCCCCAGCCCCGTAATCATTTTTGTCACTCTCTTCTGCACCTTTTCCAGCTCCACTATGTCCTTTTTGAGATGCGGCGACCAGAACTGGACTCAATATTCCAGGTGCGGCCTTACCACTGATTTGTACAATGGCATGATAATATTGGCTGTTTTATTCTCAACCCCTTTTTTAATTACCCCAAGCATGGAATTGGCCTTCTTAATTGCTGCCGCACACCGGGTTGACACCTTCATTAAATTGTCCACCAGCACCCCAAGATCTCTCTCCTGAGCTGTCACAGACAGCTCAGAACCCATTAGCCTATAGGTGAAGTTTTGGTTTTTTGCCCCAATGTGCATCACTTTACATTTGTCTATGTTGAAACGCATCTGCCATTTGGCTGCCCATTCCCCCAACTTGGAGAGATCCTTCTGGAGCTCTTCACAATCCTTTCTGGTTTTCACCACCACTCATAAGGAGCCCGGGCCAGGCCGAGGGAGGATGTTCCTCTTCCTGGCTCAGCAGAGCGCGGAGCTCCCTCGGGGGTCTTGCGCCCTCCTCACCTTCCCGCACACCTGGGAGGGACAAGGAGAGACCCCCCCGGCCTTGAGGCTAGCCCCCGGGCACTGGGAGCAAGGGGGCATGCAGATGGGTGGGCAGAGTCCTTACCCCCCATTGTAGTTGGGACCGAGGGGCTGGAGCCGAGCCCAGCTGGGCAAGCAGCACCCCACCGGGCTTGCCAGTGGGCAGCCTTCCCCGGGGCAGGGGCGAGCCATCAGCAGGGCATTGTCCCAGGGTTGGCAGAGCCCTCTTTCCACCCCGAGACCTCACCCCGGGGGACCCTGGCGGGGGTGTGCCCCGGCGGCCTCCCCAGGCACTGGAGGTCCGAACAGACCCATCAGCTGGTGCCAACCTCCCCACTGAGCCCGCCGGACAATGACAGCACCAGGCTTCTTGTTAAGACGTTGCGGGGGGGGGGAATCGAGGGACTGGGTGCCCATGACATAACAAGGCACCTATGAGTGTAAAAAGCCTGACAAGAGTAAATAGACTACGGAGAAGCTATTTCCAGGTCTCCCGTGCTTCTGTTCCGTGACCGCCAGTGATGTCATGCAGGGGGTATGCGGGGGTATGCGAGTACTGGTTTCTAGGATTACAGCTGGCCCCGCCCATTCACCCGCCCACTTGTCGACTCCGCCCTCTGCAACGTTTGAATTTCCTGCATGTTTGAGTTGCCTGCATGTTCTCAGAGCCAGGCAGGTAGGCAGGCAGCGAGCGGAGCCTTTCCTTTCCTTGCCACTGAAAAATGAGTTACTCTCGGGTTTTAACATGATGCCAGGCCTCCTTAACGTGTTCTGGGGGTGCTGTGGAATACTGTTGCAACTGTTGGGTCAGTTTAAAATCATCTGAGGCTTCAAAAAGGGCTTTTTTCATGTCACTTCCTGCCACGACATCACTTCTGGCTTATGACGTCACTTCCGGTGGGCGGGTCCTGACACGTGCCAATCAAAAGTGAGTACTTGTTCTTAAATCATTTAGATTACACCACTGCTAACGCCCCCCGATGAGGGCGGCCCCCCGGAGCGCGCCGCGACAAGGAGAAAAGGAAAAGAAGACACGGCAAGATTAGCCACGATTAAAATGTCTACTTATCATCACATAAGTGTCTTTGCCCATTATTCTGCATATTCGACAAGAGAGGCTTAAAAAGTAGGGCCTTCCTTTTTTGTCTCTCAAAAAAAATGTTATTTTATTTAAAATAGGGAAAAAAATCTCTTGAACATCTTTGCCTCTGTAAATTTCAGTCCAACAAATGTAGAGAATTTGTCAAACGTACCTTCATTTAACAAGTATGTAGTCAACAAAAGAGAACTAAAATATGCAAGGCAGGGGCATAATCAGAATTCATTTCAAGTGGATAGAGATTTCTAGGCTGAGATGTACTTGTTCACATCAGAGATAAAAAGGATTAATTAATGGATGCCTGCGCTAGGAAAAAAAAAAAAACCAGACAGTTGGATTTTGAGAATTTTCTTGGAATAAGGAGCAAGAGAGATATACCCTAACCTGGATGTCTGTTTTCTGATTTTTTCTGTCTGTTTTCACCACCAGTATAGCTAAAATTTATTACGGTTATGCAAACATTTTAGGACAAGTGATGAATTGCTATGAGAAGAAGCCATGACAGTAGTGCTCCCCGGAAATACCAGGGGGCCAGATCTCTTTGGGGTAAAATGGTGTCCATGTTTATTGACTGAGATAAGAGCCAAGTTATTCCCAACCATACTTTGAACATATAGCCATGCCTGAAAGACAAGTGCTTCAAGCTATACTGGTGGTGAGAGGGAGAACTGAAGGCCAAAGGGAGGTAAGTAAAGAAAATTACTGCAAGAACGTCAGGCCGCCTGTGTCTTCTCAGACAGAGGCCACCTATTTTGGTGGTGTACGTCTGAGGGGAGTTTTTCAAAAGAGGGTGACTCGCCCAGTTCGTCAGCCATCTTGTGTGCCTGTCAGCCGTCACCTCCATGTCTCCCAACCAGCGATGGGATCTGCAAATTGAGAAGGGAAACGCTGGGCGGGACTTCCACGGGACTTCCACGTGATTGGCTGCCCGTCTGCAGCGTTCCGCGGCTGCCCTGGCCTCGGGGGGGCTGCCCCCGGTTGGCACGCCCCACCGCTGCTCGCCCAGGCACCCAGCATGCCCCCCACCTATCCTCCGCGGCGAGCAGGAGCCCCCCCGAGGCCAGGGCAGCCGCGGAACGCTGTGGACGGGCTGCCAATCATGTGTAAGTCCCGCCTAAGTCCCGTTCCCCTTCTCAATCTGCAGATCCCATTGCTGCTCCCAACCCATGGGAACGGTCTGCTTGGCCACTGGCCTGTTCCCATGAGAAGCAGAGGCCCAAAACAATCACCTTAGCCCATTATGTACTGCTTTCCCAGACCTGAAATCTGCAAATAAAATAAAATAAACTGGGAAATCTGAATAGATAGATAGATAGATAGATAGATAGATAGATAGATAGATAGATA
>JAJKFI010000007.1:30156217-30169476 GCA_029204185.1 Lerista edwardsae
ATTTGCGCCCGGGTGTTTATATGTCCCATCCCTGACCGCCCCCCCCAGTGGTTTTCGGCCACCCCCAGGCATTTTTTTTGTTGTTAAAAATTACCCGGCAGTGACCGGGTGTTTATTTGGCCCCTCCACGCTGCTGTACTGTTTCTGTTGCTCTAGATGTAGCAGCTCTGTGACGTAGCGTTGCAAGTCGTGTTTTTCCCCCTCAGGTGTTTCCTGTGTATGCTGTTGTTTCATCTTTGTAGCCTTTGGTTGCACCTGCCCAATTGCCTTACGTTACACAGTGAAAGTAAACTTTCAGAGTGAGAGCAACAGCCACAGCACCTTGTGCCAACTGTCCACTGCCAAGCAGGGACCGCCCACATGTCCACAGAACACATTTCCCTGGCCCTGTATAGGATTCCCTGCTGTTTGTCTTCAACTGTAAAGAGTTCAGTTGCTGCCTGAAGATTCCGCATGTCATTTGCATGTCATTTGCATCTCATCATGACATCATCAGAGCCTCGGAATGCTGCGGCTCAGCCCATAGCCACCCATAGAGAACCACAAATTTGCTTGTACCCGCGCCCGTGGGGGCGTGATCCGTACCAAAACCACGCAGCCATGGTCTCGGGGGGCCAAGGCACCCGCGTGCCGAGTTTGGCACGAATCGGTCCAGGCGTTGCGGAGCCTATGTGGAACACACACACACACACACACACACACACACACACACACACATACATAAGCTCTTCTTTATATATATAGATTCTTCAAATTCTTATTTGAAGAATTTATACCCTGCCTTTCCTTTTTTCTTATTAAATTTTTATTCATATCTATAACTGCAGTTTGGAAGGAAAATTACATAGGAAAGGAGTACATAGGATAGAACAGCAGTTAACAGCAAGTTCATTTTCTAAACTACACATCTGGTTATCATATCTTAAGAAATCAAATACATATTTCATTTTTCTAATCATTTAAACTTTAAACTAGCCATTCCTTTTATCTTCATGTTACTATGTGATAGTATGTATTTTCCATATATTTTTAACTCTATCTACTTCACCATTTTCTATTTCAGTTAATATATCCATCTCAACTATTTCGTATATTTTCTGTATTAGTCAATCAATCAATCGATCAATCACTAGTATTTATATACCGCTTTTCAACACAAAGTTCACAAAGCGGTTTACAAGTAAATAATAACATTAAATTTAAATGGTTCCCTGTCCCTAAAGGGCTCACAATCTAAAAAGAATGGAGAACACCACCAGCAACAGACATGAGAAAGACACTGCTGGGGTGAAGAGGGGCAATTGCTCTCCCCCTGCTAAATTTAAGAGGACACCACTTGAAAAAGTGCCTCTTGCCCAGTTAGCAGGGTTAGAAATTAACCATTTCTATTGAAGGCATTGAAGCTGAAGCTCAAGTACTTTGGCCACCTCATGAGAGGAGAGGACTCTGTAGAAAAGACCCTCATGCTGGGAAAGATGGAAGGCAAAAGGAGAAGGGGGCGGCAGAGGATGAGATGGTTAGACAGTGTCACCGAAGCAATGAACATGAAATTGGGCGAACTCCGGAAGCTAGTGGAGGACAGGGAGGCCTGGCGTGCTGTGGTCCAGGGGATCGCAAAGCGTCGGACATGACTTAGCGACTGAACAACAACAACAATTGAAGGCATAGCTACATTTTTCCACATCTGTGCATAAATAAGCCTTGCCGCAGTGTTTACATGTATCATAATACGTTTTCCTTCTTTACTATAACTATTTGGTATAATATTTAAGAGAAACAATTCCGGTTGAGTTTGATCATACATCTCAACATCTCTTGTAACAGTGTACACACTTTCTCCTAATATATACTCTGCCTTTCCTATGCTGCAGCAAATGCCCAAGGCAGCTTACAGAGCAACATATAAAAGTACACTGAAGCAAACAATAAGTAAAAAAAACAGCAACAACCCAAAAGTATTAAAACCTTCACAGAAAACAAACATGTACAGAGCATTCAAGAACAGGGCAAAGTCCAACATATCAGGCCATAACATGTCAGGCCACTGTGTCCAGAGGCACAGAGGGCAATTATCCAACCATCATCAAAGTGCTAGACAAAATAGGTATATTTTGAGCCCTCTCTGAAACACCGTGAGGGACTGGGTTGTTCTTAATAGTTCTGGAAGGGAGTTCCACACTTGTGGTGCCACGACAGAGAAGGCTTGCTCCCGAGCTGCCATCCCTTTAACTCAGGACAGAGGTGGTACTTGAAGGAGAGCCTGCCCCATTCACAAGGCCCGCTGTGACAGCCCAGAAAACAAGGCGTTGTCTGAATCTGCAGTGCTTCCCAGCACGTACACATGTAAAACATTAACAGAGGGGAACACTGAACAGGAGATGAGTGACAGAAGGCTGGGAGTCCAGCCCTGGCAGAAAATACCAGGAGGGATGCAACAGGCATTGGCATCCCCTCCCTTCCATGTCTGAAGCAAAGGGGGTGGGAAGCCCACCAGCAGAAATTTATTTATTTATTTGAAGAATTTGTACCCTGCCTTTCCCATGCCAAAGCAAATGCCCAAGGTGGTTTACGTGGGTGGGCTAGTCTAAACCACCATTTTCAATATTGTTTTTTTTTTTTAACAAATATACAGTATTCTGTGATTCACCAAATCCTCAGTCCCAGATGTAGCCTTCACAGCGTGGTTCTCTCCTCGGTCCACAAGCCTTTGAGCTTCAGCAGGCAGTCACAAGTAAAGCTTGGACAGGTAGCTTTGGCAAACTGAATTTAATCAGCTTAGTGCAAATCTCAATCCTACCTGTTCTCCTCAATTCTTTGGTCTTTCCCCTTCCCTTGGTCGCCCCTTCAATTATTTTAGTTCATTAACTAATCCTAGTATGAGAAGAGCCTTTATGGTTGCTCGTTTCAATATCTTTCCTTCTGCAGTTCATGCAAGCTGCTTTTCTAACACTCCTCGTGATAAAAGGCTCTGTCTCTTTTGCCATTTGGCCCCGGATACTTTGACTCATCTTTTTTCTCGATGTCTAGCCCATCAACATCTTCGTAATATCTACCTTGAACCCTGGTTGTCTTCTTTTTCCAATTCTTTTGTCGATCCTCTTCCTATCTTTCTGAGTGATGGTTGTGTCCCCCTCACAGTATCTGTTGCGGGTTTTTTATCTGCGATCCTTAAACTAACCCCCTCGTTTTGATCTCCCTACCTCTCTTCTTTTCTATTCCCTTTTTTTTCTTTTCAAGCTTTATTTTACCCTGACGCAAATGGTACCTTGTTGTGTTGTATTGCTTTACATTTATGTATGCCAAAAAAGATTATGGAAATGGAATGGAATGGCTTGGACAGATCCTCAAGGTTATACTCCGTTCTTTTGCCGGCAAGTCTTCTCAGACATTCCTACACTGGCTAATTAGTTCCATAGTGACTCCATTCTGTCACAACAGGTACTGCAGCTTGTCACAGCCTGGCATTCTGTTTCCCATCCAAAAATAGACCACAGTCTCCTGCTTAGCTTCAGGCAGTACCTGCGACTCAACCATCAATCCATACCTCCTGCCTTATCCATTTCAAGTCCATTCCTTGAGACGTCAGAGATAGGTATATTCATATTGTGCACCCAGTAACCTTTCCTTAAAACAGCAAAGCAAAAGTCTCTCAAATACATGCAAAATTCCTTCTGGGATTTCTGCAATGAGCATTTTCATAATCTACGTTTCTATCATCTTTTGCTCATCTTTTATATCAGTGGTTCTCAAACCTTTTAGCACCGGGACCCACTTTTTAGAACGACAATCTGTCCGGGACCCACCAGAAGGGATGTCATGGCCGGAAGTGCCGTCATTGTGACTCCAGAGCCTGCTGCTTTCCTGAGAATGCAGCAATAAGATGGGCTATTTCTCTGCAATTTTTCAATAGCAAAGTGAATCAGAAAGAAAAAAGCCTATTTGCAACCTTGACACTTTCAAAACATCCACACAGCCATCCCCCTTTCCAGCAGCCCATCTTCCCATTTTTTCAATATGGCTGCTCTAGATGCTTCACGACCCACCTGAATTTGGCTGACGACCCACTGGTGGGTTCCAATCCATAGACTGGGAACCACTGTTTTATTTTTTTCGCCCTCTTGGAGAGTAAAGAAGTAAAGCCATAGGAAAGAGGGGGAGTAGACACAGAGGCGGATCTACAGGGAGGGCAAAGCTCTAAGTGTTGCAAGAAGCCTTACCCTGTCATGTAAACCCCTCCTCTCCCTTGCTGCTGTAGCCAATAAGCAACACCAAGATGTTGCTTTTCCCTGTGAGGATTGGCTAAAACGGTGCAGGAGAGGAGTGATTTCCACTGCAAGGTAAGGCTTCTTGCAAATCTTAGAGCTTTGCCCTCCCTTAGATCTGCCTTTGAGTAGACAACTTCTCCAAAAACTTGCACAGAACTTTTCTCACCAGCCTGTTCTGAAGAACGGCGAAGTTTACAGTGGGAGATGGCTGCCTAAAGAAAGTTGATCAATAGGTTCCGAGCAGATAGTAACTTCAGTCTGAGAGCCATATATATTCTCAGATTGAACCTTGCGGCAGAAATCTATATATCCAACAGGTTCATTGAGGGTAAGTGATGGAATGATTAGAGGTGTATACAAGAGAGACGGGAGGGGGCTATCAGCCAGGATGACTTACATTATACTAGATAGATAAGGTGCCACAGAAGAATAATTGATTTGTCTGATGGCAGGCAATGACTTACCTGTAGCCTCTTTATTGTAGTGCCAAATAAATAATTAGTTTTTGTGGTCCAGGAGATGGGCCCTTTCCAGTCACTTTTCCATTTTTAATTTAAGGACAGATCCTCAACTCGAGTAAATCAGCACAAACTTCAGTAGCCTGATGGAGTTATGTTGATTTACACCCCCAGGGAAGAGCTGGCTCCGAGTCGCCAGCAAGTGAAGCAATTAGTGTAAGTTAAATAATCAATATTAGAACAAAGCAGTTCGGGCCTGGGCTGCTCCGGAATGTTGTGTCAGCACTTTCCGTGTAAAACTTAACTCTCTTTCCTGCAGGGCTTACAACTTGTCTCTAAAACCTTATCTTGGAGGCTCAGTCTTGAGCCATGTTCTTGCTGCACTGCTCTCCAGTGAAGGCGGCTTGGAAATGATCAGAAGACCTCTCTCCCCCTCTCCCATCTTGCTGACATGACAAGGGAATGCAGGTGAAATGGATGGATAGATGCTCTGGTCTTCCTCACCTCTCTTCTCATCCATAACCCTTCATAACCATCTTCTCTTCCAGAACAAACTTCCATAAAGCCCTTTCCAGTTTGGATCCAGATATTTAAGGGACCACCTTCTTCCATATAATCCTACCCAGCGGCGTCATGCTGCCGGAACGCTGGGCAGGAGGAACGGGTGAGCGGCAGCCCTCCCGTTGCGTACCACTCCGTTTCGCCGTCTTCTCCGCCCCTGCGGGGGCGGGGAAGATAGCAAAACAGAGCGGTACGCAACGGGCGGGCTGCTGCTCACCCGTTCCTCCCGCCTAGCATTCCGGCAGCATGACGCCGCTGATCCTACCCATCCTCTTAGGTCATCGGGGGGGCCGTCTGAGCGTGCTGCTATCAGGTGAGGTGAGGGTGTTGGTGGCTAGTAATAGGGCCTTCTCAGTGGGGGCTGAGAAGGTAGCATAACTTCCTTACATATGGAACTTCCCTTTGAATTAAGAACAGCTCCCTCTCTAGAAACCTTTCAGCAGGATTTCAAGACCTTTCTTTTTCAAAAGGCATTTGAATGAATGTTTGGCTAGCTTCTTTTAATGCAATCGTCTTATAATGTTGGCAATCCTGGGTTGTGTGTTATTTGTATGATGTTATTTTAATATTTTTAAGATATTGTTTTAACTGGAGAAAAAGGCGGGGTAGACATTTTTTTAATAAGTAAATGGCTTGAGCTATACCAAGGGAGAATGGCTTGAGCTATACCTAGAATTCTTCTAGGGAGAATTGGAATATCTGTTTCCTGTAACTGCGGGTACTTAGGAATTAGTGCTCATCTAGTCCTAATTGCATTCTTGCAACTGTGTTTTTCCTACAGAACAAGAGAAGACCCCCATCTGCAGAGAGTCAACGTCTTTGACGGGTTGTCATCATGAGAGTCGCCATTGCAGATCTTCCAGCTTCTTTTCACAACACCCGCCATATCTACACCTCAAGATTGCTTTGTGGACCTCAAGGGTTATTTTAGGAAATACATAGATGATGCATTTTGACTGGCATACTGCAAACAGCTTTGTAAAGGTTTTTCAAATGCGCATGGAACGTCATCAGTGGCAAACGATAGCATCCCATATTATTTTGTGCTCATCTCTGCTGTACATTGCAGGTGATCGCCAATGTGACTTACGGCTGGAGGCAGAATCTGGTTGCTTTTATCCAGGCAGAGGGCACCTGGCTAAAAAAATAATAACTGAGAGTTGGCAGCTGTTACTTGTGGTAGCAAAAGCCATGGTAAAAGTAGTGGTGTCATTCAAATGATTTAGGAACAGGAACTCACTTTTGATTGGCACTTGTCGGGAACCCGGAACCAGCCATGGAGCCCATTAGGATCCGGAACGCCCGTTCTGGTCCGTTCCCCCTGAATGACATCACTGGGTAAAAGTAACAGAAAGTCAGAGAAAAGACTCCAATAAACCACATTAAAGTTCATGTTTTAAGTACAGGCATGCCCTGGTATCCACTGATTCGGTATCCAATGTTTCAGTTACCCACAGATACCAGGTTTACTGGAATGCCTATAAAAAAGATTTTGTTGTTGTTCAGTCGCTAAGTCGTGTCCGACTCTTTGCGACTCCCTGGACCACTAGCTTCCGGCGTTAGCCCAATTTCATGCTCATCGCTTCGGTGACAACATCTAACCATCTCATCCTCTGCCGCCCCCTTCTCCTTTGGCCTTCCATCTTTCCCAGCAGGAGGGTCTTTTCTCAAGAGTCTTCTCATGAGGTGGCCAAAGTATTGGAGCTTCAGTGCTCTGCCTTTCTTATGGTCCAGCTCTCACAGCCATATATTACTACTGGAAAAACCACAGCTTTGACTATGTGAACCTTTGTTGGCAGAGTGAAGTCTCGGATTTTTATTAAATTGTCTAGGTTTGCCATAGCTTTCCTCCCAAGAAGTAAATGTCTTTTAATTTCATGGCTGCAGTCACCATCTGTGGTGATCTTAGAGCCCAGGAAAATAAACTCTTGTCCTTTATCGTGCCTTTATTTATTGATATATCCAATTTTCTTGAGAAGATCTCTGGTCTTTCCCATCTATTGTTTTCCTCTATTTCTTTGCATTGCTCCTTTAGGAAGGTCTTCCTATCTCTCCTTGCTGTTCTCTGGAAATCTGCATTCAGTTGAGTATATCTTTTCCTTTCTCCCTTGCTTTTTGCTTCCCTTCTTTCCTCAGCTATTTGTAAAGCCTCGTCAGACAGCCACTTTGCCTTCTTACATTTCTTTTTCTTTGGGCGGTTCTAGTTGCTGCCTCCTGTACAATGTGACAGACCTTCATCCAAAGTTCTTCAGGCACTCTGTCTACCAAATCTAAACCCCTAAATTTATTTGTCACCTCCACTGTACATTCATAAGGTAAAGGTTTCCCCACGACCGAATGGTCTAGTCGTGACCGACTGTAGGGGGCGGTGCTCATCTCCGTTTCAAAGCCTGTAGAGCCGGCGTTTTTTTGTCTGATCATGTGGCCAGCATGACTCTACGCCATAGTGCATGGAACGCCATGACCTTCCCACCGAAGTGGTCCCTATTTATCTACTTGCCTTTTTAGGTGCTTTCGAACTGCTAGGTTGGCAGGAGCTGGGACAAGCAACGGGAGCTCACTCCGTCGCGCAGTCTTGAACTCCCAACCTTGCGGTCGAAAGCCCAGCAACAGCGGATTAACTCGCTGCGCCACCATGTCCCCTTTACATTCATATGGGATCTGATTTAGGTCATATATGGAGGGCCTAGTTGTTTTCCCTACATTTTTAAGTTTAAGCCTGAATTTTGCAGTAAGAAGCTCATGATCTGAGCCACAGTCAGCTCCAGGTCTTGTTTTTACTGCCTATATAGAACTACTATGACCTGTCCATCTTGGGTAACCCTACATAGCATAGCTCACAGCTTCATTTAGCTACTCAAGCCCCTTCCCCAGGACAAGGCAGTAATCCATGAAGGGGATTAAAAAGATAGAGGAACATTAAACAAATCTCTTTTTTTACCTTGTTGCAGCAAAACCACAGATGTTCCCGTCTTTAAAAAGGCATCCCCAGTATCTACTGTTTCAGGTATCCACAGATGATTACAGAACGAAACCCTATCAGATACTGGGGCATGCCTGTATATTGTTTTATTGGGGCAGAGGCTTGGGGAAATGTGCTCCTGCACATCAAAACCTACAACTACACCACTGACCATTTGCCACATGCAACTCTTTGAAAGTGCTGCCTTCAGATATATGTTGGCTGAACTCCTTGTTGAATCACAATTAGTAGAAAAGGTAAATCAGAAATGCTCAAGCTTTGTAATAATTTACCTGGTATAAACTGAGAGTCCACTGGATTGAAGCAAAAGTTTAATGTTCATAGTAATTTAAATGCTTCTTAAATATTGTCACTCTCAAACATGTGCGGCTCTGAAACATCTGGAGTTTATTGGACTCTTACATTAAGCACGTTTGGTCAGACCAGCTCTATATTTTCTGCTGAGTTCTTTGAATATTTCCCTTTCTCTTTATCTACTGTAGTATCAGAGAGAGATGGAAAGCATGTTTGGTGCTCATGTAAAATAGTAGTGAGAACACTGGCTTGTGAATCACTGGGGGCAATCATTGGATGAATGGGATAGAGAGAGTGGATAGAGGGATCTTCTTTTCCCTCTCTCACAACACCAGAACCAGGGGACATCTACTACAATGAATGGTGGTAGAGTGAGAATGGAAAAAAAGGGGGAAAAAAAGGAAATACTTGTTACCTTAAACTGTGGAACTCCTTGCCACAGGAGATAGTGATGGCACCTAGCCTAGATACATTTATAGGGAAATTGGACCATTTTCTAGAAGAAAAGTCCATCACAGGCTATAGGCCATGGTGCAACCTCCTTACTAGAAGTAAGCTACTTCAGAATGGCTTGTGTGCTCCCTGAGGCATCTGGTGGGCCACTGTGAGATACAGGAAGCTGGACTAGATGGGCCTTGGCCTGATGCAGCAGGGATGTTCCTATGAGTACATGTCTGAAGAAGAGCATCTGGTTCTGGTGGCTGTCAAAGACAAAAGCTGTGGAGAATCTTGACTGGCCACCAGTGTGTTTACCTCAGAATTTACCTCAGAATGCTAGGTGCAAGGGAGTGACCACAGAATGCAGGCAGCCTGTTGTCTCATGTACTCCCTGAGGCATCTGGTTGGCCACTGTGAGATACAGCAAGATGGACTAGATGGTCCTTGGCCTGATCCAGTGGGGTGTTCCTCTGAGTACATGTCTGAAGAGGAGCATCTGGTTCTGGTGGCTGTCAAAGAGAAATGCTGTGGAGAATCTTCACCAGCCAGCAATGTGTTTACCTCAGAATTTCCCTCAGAATGCCAGGTTCAAGGGAGTAGCCACAGAATGCAGACAGCCTGTTGTCTCGTGTGCTCCCTGAGGCACCTGGTGGGCCGCTGTGAAATACAGGAAGCTGGACTAGGTGGGCCTTTGGCCTGATCCAGGAGGGCTCTTCTTATGTTCTTATGCTCTTAATCCTAACCAACTTTCCAGCACTGACATAGCGGTAACAATAGGGCTTGTGCTGCATCCTGCAGTTGGGGGTGGGGGCAGTCACAGGGGCCTCCTCAAGGTAATGGGGTGTTTGTTCCCTTACTTCAGAGTTGCAGTACCCTTACCCCCATGCTTGACAGTTCATTAGGATTGTGCCCATTTGCTTCTAGTACTTGGGCAGCTGTGCGACATCATGACTGAACCAAAATCTATTGTTTTGGGAGCCGCGTGGAAGCAAATCAATCATGTAAGCATATTCAAAGTGTGCATCTAATCTCTTCTGTACCTCCTTTGAATGATGGCCAGAAAGTTGGTCTGAACCGAAATGATCCAGAAAAGTTATCCGAGGACAAGAAGTTAGGAGAAAAAAAAAACCCGTCTGCGTGCCGTTATTAGCTATCTTATTGTCTTTTTAATTAAGGAGCCCAATCACTGAAGGAAGAGAAACAATAGGCCAAGACTGCTCATCTTTTCATATCCTTTTAGAAGTCGGAGAAAGAAGCCCGTCTCTCTGTTATTCCGGCTTAGACAATGTACATTTATAAATGTAAAATGAAGAACCTCATAATGCTCAATCCCAAATCACGATGAACAGAGAAGTTGGTAAATAAACATGACCTCCCTATTCTGCCCGCCTTGTGATCTGAGGATCATGTCAACATTCTAATTAAACCGTTCTGAAGCCGTTAATACGGTCTTATTAAGAAGATGCGGCTAAGAAAATGAATCCGTTGGGGAATGCGATATAGTTGGATTATGTATTTCCACCCTTTTTGCTTGTGCCAAAGCTTTCATAATACTACATAGTACTTGCCAATTAGAGAAGCATTTTTGTTGTACTTACAGTTGTACAGAGGTTCCCCCGCCCCTTGACAGGGCCGTATTATCCATTTGGCTGAGTAGGCTGAAGCCCAGATGGCACATCAGCCTAATGCATGGCTCTCCAGATGCAGCCCCTGAGACCTCCGCATCTGGCCCACCAACCCTCCAGCCTTATTTGCAAGGGGGGAGGAGAGCCGTGCCCGTCTGCCCATTCATCAGGGGCTTCCAGTGTGACCGGAGGGTCCCCCAAATACCTGAAAGCCTAGGGGGCCCAGCCATGGGTTAATTTGGCCCTGCCCCTTGGTGAAGAAAACAACTCAGGGAACGTCTTTGTTATCCCCCCAAAATGTCATGAAAATATGCGCCAACTCAACTGGCACAACATGATGCATGCTCCTTGAGGGTTCCTTGCACGCTGTTGTCAAACCCAGAAGTACAAGGCTTCCAGTTCTATTTACAGGGACTGCACAATTTGTGATGTGCTCAACCTCTGTGAATAACACTAGAGGTTGAGCATTTCCAGGCCTAACAGTGTAAAAGGAACATGGTAAGGGCTTTGGGGGGAGGTTTGTAGGGCAGAGGCAGTGGTCCATCAGATAGCAGTCTGGGGGCACAATCCTAACCTGGAGTTAGGCCAGCACAGTTAGGCCAGCAAAGTTTGGCCGGCACAAGGGACACCATAAAGGGCGTTTGGACCACTCTCGGAGTCAGAGAAGCCAGCACAGACGTGCACCATGACTCCGAGAGTGGTCCAAACACAGTTTACTAAGGGCGCACATATGCAGAGAATGGGGTGCTTGTGCAGGTGTGGGGAGTGATGTGATGGTGCAGGTTCCCACCCCCCAAGCTGTGCAACTATGTTCGACAAAGAGTGATTTGTTTTTTTGGTTTATAAGAAGCCTCCAAAACTGTGCATTTCTTGTACGGATGGCAGTCACACACACAAAAGAGAGAACCCACTTGGCAACTAGAAAAATGCAAACTGTCAAAGAATACCAAGAGCTGTTGGCTTCCAGTTATATATGGTAGCCAATCAAGTTTGGGAATATTCCCCCACCCACCCACCCACACACAGGAACAGCATAGCCTGGAACAATTTTACTGCTAAACCCCCAAGGTAGGCCACAATCCAACACAAAGTTCAGCACCCGTAAACCCATCAATTTCAACAGGTCAGTGTGCTTAACTTCACGTTACGCTGCTAACTGGGCACGAGGCAGTTTTTCAAGCGGCATTCCCTTATATCAGGCACAGGAAGAGTAATCGTCCCTGTTCACCCCTGCACAGTGTCTTTTCTCATGGTTGTTGCTGGGGGTGTTCTGCATTTTTTAGATTGTGAGCCCTTTGGGGACAGGGAGCCATTTAACTTTATTATTACTATTTGTCTGTAAACCGCTTTGTGAACTTTCTGTTGAAAAGTGGTATATAAATACTGTTGGTTGGTTGGTTGGTTGGTTGGTGTGGTACCCTAGCCTTATGTTTTTGTCTGTTTACATTATTATTCCAGCATATTTGTGTGCACTTAATATAAAGGGAAATGTGGTATTACCCGAAGTGCTGTCAGTATAGGAAGCTAAGATACGAACTGGTCTCCACACTTCAGTTGAATCCCAGGTGAATTACGGGGATCATCTGACCTTTGCAGTCGAGGGGAAGGAGATCACTTTTCCTTGCCTTTGCCACTGTGCTGCTGAGATCTCTTTCAGAAATTGGGACACTTCCAGGCTGGCAATTGGCCCAAGCCATACTTAAATCCTTGAACAAAAGAACCTGCTTTATGTCAGGGCTGCAGAGACAGAAAGCCAACTAATGTGAACTTTTAACAGCCTCCTTTAACAACTTTCTCTTTTTGGGACTAGTCTTGAATCCTGTTTCGAGGAGCCAAGTATTCCATGCTAAGCTCCACACTTCAATTAGAAGAACTTGTGGTTTCAGAGTATTTTTACCTCCCCCCTCCAAGCAGTGACTGTGCCTAATTATGGCTGTCCAAGGGCAATCTTTTTTTTTCTTCTTGAAAGGATATTTTGACCACTTTTCAGGCTCAGGTTGAAAAGCGCCGGATTTTTTATGATTATGGATAGCTCTGTGGCACCCAACTTTCAAAGAACTGCAAGTTAGAATGCACCAAAGGGGAAAAGGGAGGCTGAAATAATAGCACATGAACCAGAGAAAGAGCTCTCCTCTCAGTGTCTCAGCAACGATGTGGCAGAGTGCATTGTGGGAAATCTAGGTGCAGGTGAGCTGGGCTGCTAACTTTGGACTCTGACAGTAGCCGTGACTATAATAGAGGTGATGCCCTCAATCTCCAAGGGAAGAAGGGTTTGCACCGCATCCGACACAAGCACCCTCTGCTGAACAAGTATAAAGTGGGAATCTCAAAGTCTCAAAAGCATCCAAGTGCCAGTTCAATGGCGAGAATGGATTGAACAATCAGCGCCTGGAATGTTTTTGGGCATCCGAAGTGGAATTTAATCAGAGAGGATGTCAACGCCGGGGTGAAACAGTTGTTTGAAAGCTCTTTGGTTCTTGTTCAGAGCACGCCGAGTGTGGAGAAAGGGTTTGAAAGGAGTGCCGATCTCGACAGGTAGAGAGCGAAAAAGCCATCCTCCGACGGCACTTCAAAAACAAAATGCTTCCTGTTGCAGTTTCACATCTCACAGTCCAGAACTGGCCGAAACTGGCAT
>JAJKFI010000007.1:30180361-30195393 GCA_029204185.1 Lerista edwardsae
TTATTTATTTATTTGAAGAATTTATACCCCGCCTTTCCCATGCTGAAGCAAATGCCCAAGGCGGTTTACATGGGCAGGCTAGTCTATGGTTTTTTTTTTACAAATCTACAGTGTTCTTGTGATCTGCGAATCCTCAGGCCCAGATGTCGCCTTCACAGTGTGGTTCTCTCCTTTGGCTGCTGCCATCAAGCCTCAGCAGGCAATCGCAAGTCAAGCCAGGACAGATCCTCAAGGTCGTATTCCGTTCTGGCCTCCTCACACACTCCACTGCAATTCTCGCTTGCGGTGACCTATTCAGCTCCACAGCGACTCTGTTCTGCCACCACAGGTCCTGCAGCTTGTCATAGCCTGGCGTTCTGTCTCCCATCCAAAAGCAAACTGCAGATTTTCCTGCTTAGCTTCAGGCAGTACCAGCAGCTCAGCCATCAGTCCACACCTCCTGCCCAGACATAGAAACTTTGCATGTTTATATTATTATATTTGCTTATTTTTTATGTATATATAACTATGTAACTTCAACACACACACACACACACACACACACACACATCTCTAAACAATTGAAAAAAAAATTTAAAAGACAGGTTTTCTTCCTGAGAAAGAGGTTTAAACATATAGGAATGACCCCCCCCGGACACCTCCCCACCATAGTGTGGCACCCAGGGCTAGTCCCACCCCACCACCCCTTCGTACCCCACTGATCTGGCCAGAGAGTTTCCAGGGCAGTCTAGCTTCTCAGTCTCCTGTGCCTTGCTCATGAACCTTAAAATAGCCTTGGGGAAGGTATCATAGAATCATGGAATCATAGAGTTGGAAGGGACCTACGGGATCATCTAGTCCAACCCCCTGCCTGTAGCAGGAAATCCTCCTAGAGCATCTCCAGCAGGTGCCTGTCAAGCCTCTGCTCCAGTGAAGGAGAATCTACCACCTCCCTCCAGTGGCAATCTGTTCCACTGCCAAACTACCCTTCGACAGTGGCACAGAGTGCCAAGGGAGGTGGTGAACAGGGAGGTGTTAGTGTTTGCTCTGGGTTCGTAGCAAGAGTTGATATTTGGGACTTTGGTTTTTAAAAAGAGCTTCGCTTAAAACCAGCGCAGTGTGCAAGGGCCTCTCTAGCTTTTGCTGCCTACTTCCCGTAACCTCCACTTCACCTGTTTTTGCTGCAAGGAAAAAAATGAAAAACAAGGAAAATGCCGGTGTAATGAATGAATCTGTGTCACCGAGAACTCGTTAGTGACTCTGGCATTTGTTTCGTGACCACTCTGGCTTAATGGAACGGTGAGCCTAATTCGGTTCGATTTTTCATTCGCTCCCAAACGAGCATGTGCCCCTCTTATTAATAACAAAGACAGTTAAATTCCACTATATCCTGCCACCATCGAAGTCCCCTAATAGGCTTCTTTCCGTCCTTTCATATTTATTGAAAGGCTGAGCTCATTTCTCTGTTGCTTTTCATCGACTGTGGCTCCATCACTCACGGACGGCGCGTTCCGTTCCATTTGCCTAGTCCAACTCATCGACCACTTTAGGGAAGGTACAAAGCAAAGGATACAGGTTATGTTGCTTCGTGCCTGCAGTTGTCCTGAATGCATTTCCAAGCCATTCCCATTATGGACCTTAATACCGAGAGTGCCTCTCCAGGAACAATATTCCCATCTCTGAAACCCGTCGGTTCTTGTGTGTCTGACTCAGCTCAGTCTCCTTGTGCTCTGATTGCTTCTTTTATTCCAACAGAAGGACAAGTCTTTTCCCAAAATATAGTGCTTTTTCTTTTTTTGCTAATTTTAGCCTTGTATGTATTATCCCCAGACCCCTGAAATGACGAAGGACAACTGGGCTTATAAACTGTTGTTTATAGTTTATAAACTTTATAAACTATAGTTTATAAACTTATAAACTTCCTGGGATATAAACTGGCCATTTATTTAAAATGACAACTTGGTGACTTGCACATAAGAACATAAGAACATAAGAAGAGCCCTGCTGGATCAAGCCAAAGGCCCATCAAGTCCAGCTTCCTGTATCTCACAGCGGCCCACCAGGTGCCCCAGGAAGGCATGAGACTACAAGATGCTTGCATCCTGTTGCCACTCCCTTGCACCCGGTACCAGTAGCCCACCACCTTTGTAAGGAGGTTGCACAATCCATCATTGCCTATAGCCCACGATGGACCTTTCCTCCAGAAATCTGTCCTATCCCCTCTTGAAGGCATCAAGACCAGATGCCATCACCACCTCCTGTGGCAAGGAGTTCCACAGATTAACTACCCGCTGGGTAAAAAAGTACTTCCCTTTATCTGTTTTAACTCTCCCAACCCTCAGTTTTAGCGGATGCCCCCTGGTTCTGGTGTTTTGAGAGAGGGAAAAGAACATCCCTCTATCGACTCTATCCCTCCCAATGCATAATTTTGTATGTCTCAATCATGTCCCCTGTCAGGCGCCTTTTTTCTAGACTGAAGAGCCCCAAACGCTGCAGTCTTTCTTCATAAGGGAGGTGCCCCAGCCCCGTAATCACTTTTGTCGCTCTCTTCTGCACCTTTTCCAACTCCACTCTGTCCTTTTTACATAGTGCACTATGTAAAAAGGACTACACTATGTCCTTTTTACATACACTATGTCCTTTTACTTTTGCACAGTAACAATCAATTATACACTATCCTCAGCTTTGGTGCGGGGTAGACTACTCTGCTGAGGGAGACGCCGAGCCGTACTCCCTTCTTTGAATCTCCTTGGGCGAACCAAACAACTCAAGGAGGCGCAGCTAGCCCACTGTTCCTGCCTGTCATCATTGCCCCCGTATTGGGGACCAAGGGAGCTGGCTCTCCAGCAGCAGGCGCCCTGTCAGCTTTCAGCCAGTGAAGGAGCATGACCCTCCAGCTCTTCGAGCCGTCAAGCATCATCCGAGCCGGAGAAGCCACGCCCTCCCACCTTGCTACCCCCGGTCTGGACACCATGAGCGTCCCTATTTCTGCTTACCCCGCACTTTTCTTGCCTACTTACCTAACTCTAACCCGACCCGACCCTTACCAGTCTGGGGTAGGCGAAAAAACCCCCACCAACGGCCAATCAGGTGAGAGCAAAAAATTCCTACCCGGCCCCCCGAAGGGCGACCAGCTATTCTCAGACTAGATATAGGGCGGGCGGGAGGGGTCGCCAGCCGGACCGCACTAAAAGCGGGGCCGGGGGATCGCCTCGTGCTCGGGCCGATTGGACCGCCCACGAGGCACTCAGCAGCCAATCGCTGCTGTCCCCCCCCCAGCTGCCTGTCTGCCCGGGGCTGGGGGATAATTAGCGTTAGTGCGGGAACCGCGCTAACGGACATTTCTTTGCATTAAATTATTTGCATTGTGTCACTACAGCAAAGCCTAGATTTAGATTTAACAGACTGCTAGATAACAAGACTTCGGGAATAACAGACACTATCCACGATCGGCAGAATCCCAGTTAAACAAGGGTTCTCTGTACAGGGTTCTCTCTGCCTGGCCCCTCCTACATGGACCTTCCTTACCGGGTTCCCTCACCCCACCCTCTAATCTACTTTTGCTGCCTTCATCAGGGCGCTCTAGGAATAGATACATTGTTCCTCTTCGGTGGCGGTAGGACTCTCTTTTGAGAGCACCCTAATGGGGAGCAGAGTGGCAGTGCTGAGGGAATCTGATAAAACTGGTCCATATCGACGAGGGGATGTGAGGATGGGGATACCTGGATTTAATAGACTGTTGAAATGAATGGACCCCACTCTCTTTCTAGGCCAGACATCCTCCCCCCTGCTGCCTGTTTCCTGTGCTGTCAAGCAACGTCTCCCAGAAAGCTCTGGGCGCAATCCTAATCTGACGTTAGGCCTATCTGACTCCGAGAGTGGCCCAAACATACTTTACGGTGTCCCTTGTATTGTGCCAGCCAAACTTTCCTGGCCTAACTGTGCCAGCCTAACTCCAGATTAGGATTGCTCTCTCACTCTCTTTCTAGGCCAGACATCCTGCTTCTTGCTTCCTGTGCTGTCAAGCAACATCTCCCAGCAAGCAGTGCTTCAACTCTCAATCAATCAATCACTAGTATTTATATACCGCTTTTCAACACAAAGTTCACAAAGCGGTTTACAGGCAAATAATAACATTAAAGTTAAATGGCTCCCTGTCCCAAAAGGGCTCACAATCTAAAAGAATGGAGAACACCACCAGCAACAGCCATGAGAAAGACACTGTGCTGGGGTGAAGAGGGACAATTGCTCTCCCCCTGCTAAATATAAGAGGACACCACTTGAAAAAGTGCCTCTTGCCCAGTTAGCAGGGGTTAAGCAACTCTGTTGCTTATCGAACTGCCGTGCCAAAGAGTACAATGCCTTGCTTGAGGCATGTTGACAAATGCGTTGGCTGCAATCCATAGCACAGTCCAAATTGGGTTGGGTGGATGGAATCTGATTTGATCACATCGGCTTCCTTCCAGGATGAAGATGCTCCAACCAGTTGGTAGCAGCAAAGGACATGTCGGTGTGGGACAGGCCAAGGCGGTGGCTTCAGATGGTGTCTTGGAAATCTGCCAGGGGCTCTCCATAAAGCACATCTGGACCACACTTGCAGTCAAGGAGGATGGCGCACATCTGTGCGCTGGCCTCTCTGACTCGGGCAGCGCAATCCTATAGACCATGCAGCATTGGCGCAATGGGGTTGCGCCAACTCTGTGCACTTAGCGCTGATGCAGGAACGCTGATCTGCACCCCGGCATCAGTGCTTGAGCAACAGGACTGGCGCTGCAGGCTGAGCCTCTCTCGTGCTGACCGAAGTCGGTCGGCGCGAGGGAGGCTCCGTGCCAAGGCGGCATGGGGATTGGAGGGAGGGAGGCAGGGTGGGACTTGGGCAGGACGTGGGCGGGCTTGGGAGGTGGCCATATGGCCACTTCCTAAGTCCGTCCGCAAGGCCGCAAGGCCCTGATTCTGGGTCGCGCGGTCTCCTCGGATCTGCGCCCACTCTTTAGCGGGCGCAGATCCAAGGAGCACATAGGGGAGGCTGGAGCCTCCACTACAGTAAAGGGAATGCACGCTCCCTTGCCGTGGGGAGGCTCCAGCCTCACCTATACTGTGCTAACATATGGCATTGGCCAGCCAGCCTTGCCATTCCAGCACAGTATAGGATTGGGCCCCGAGAGTGGTCCAAACATACTTTACGGTGCTCCTTGTGCTGGTCAGACTTTGATGGCTTACCTGTGACAGTCTAACTCCAGGTTAGGATTGCCCTCTCTGTGACTTTGGCACATCCCTGATGCTTTCAGTGGTGTCCCCATCAATTTAAGTGGATGAACAAAGATGTGCCATTCAACTGCCACATCCAGTGGACTAATTGGAGAATCCTACATGTCCCTGAGCCTGATATGGGCAACACTTTGTGCATAGGTTGTAGTCACGGGACTACCAAGTTGTAAATATTGTTGGTGTTTTTTTTTGGGGGGGGGGGGAGGAGAACATCTTTCACATTTTGGGAAGAATATAAAAATGAAATCCTTCATGAGCTTCCCAAAGCTCTGGGCAGGCATCCAAGCCCAACCATGCTTAAAGCTAAATCTGGTTTATACGTGTTAAAACCAATGCTTCAAAGTGGAATTTTATCAGGGGAGACAACATTTCTTTTCAGCCCCTTCCAAAACTTCCAAAATTTTCCAAAATCCCTTCCCTTCTCCACTGGATCATAATTTCTATGAAGAACAATATTCAAAACTACGCAGACTTATACGCAAGGAGAATGCTAGTCTTCACACACTGTATGAACACATTTTCAGAGATGGCACAAAATTTCTGCTCCCCTCTTTTGGTTCCCAGGCCCTTTATTGACCCTGGTGTCCAGGTATGATGTATCCTCTGCACCTCCTTGGTTCCTGAAGAGACTAGAAAATGTAGGATCCCAGGAAATTTTTGAGCCCCTTCCTTTGGCTCTGAGTCCCCCTTTTAACCATGAGCCTGGGTACAATTTACCCCTTGCTTACCCCTCTCATGGGTCCTGATTGAAACAGTAGTACTACAGTATATTTGAGTGGCTATTGAAGTTGTTATTAAAATGACAAAGAGCCTGTAGGAAGCCAAACTGAACCCCACCGTGAATTCCTGAAACCACGGATACTGGGGAGGCTCTTTTTGTTGAGATGGGGGGACATCAGTGGTTTTGCTGCAACAAGGTAAAAAAGAGAGATTTGTTTAATGTTCCCCTGTCTTTTTAACAGGATTACCAGCATCCATGGTGTCCATGGATAACTGAAACTATGGATACCATAGGGCAGGGCAATCCTAGCGCTGTCATAGCGTCATAAGTCAATGGCGTCGACGCAAGGGGCGGAGTGCTGACGCAGGATTGCCAAGCAGCACCCCCGTGTTGGCACTCCATCTCCGTCGGCGCTTCAGAGCACCGATGGAGAGCCTCCTTTGTGCCGACCGAAGACAGTTGGTGGAAGGGATTCTCTGTCCGGTATCAGGACAGGGATTGGTGGGAGGGGGGAGGCGGGAGGCGGGACTTGGGCAGGACCTGGGCGGGCTTGGGAGGTGACCGTACGGCCACATCCTAAGCCCATCAGCGAGGCCATGTGGCCCCGATTCTGGGTGTGCGGTCTCCTCGGAACTGCGCCTGCTCTTTAGCAGGCACAGATCCGAGGAGCACATAGGGGAGGCTGGAGCCTCCCCTATGGTAAGGGAACGTACGCTGCCTTGGTGCAGAGAGGCTCCAGCCTCTCCTAAACAGCGTTGGATATGGTGCTGGCCTGTCGACCTCACCAGTCCGGCGCTGTTAGGATTGCGCCCTCAGTGGATACTGGGGCACACTTATACTAAGGGTGCAATCCTAACCTGGAGTTAGGCTGGAACAAGGGACACTGTGAAGTATGTTTGGGCCACTCTCAGAGTCAGAGAGGTCAGAACACAGATGTGCACCATCCTCCCTGACGCGAGAGTGGTCCAAACATGCTTTATGGTGTCCCTTGTGCAAGCCAAATTTTGCCGGCCTAAATCCAGGTTAGGATTGCACCCTTCGATTCTCTTCTTTAAAAAGGCACACTTTCATGCATATTAGTTCTCTCTCTCTCTCTCTCTCTCTCTCTCTCTCTCTCTCTCTCTCTGTGTGTGTGTGTGTGTGTGTGTGTCTGTATGTGTGTGTGTAGTTTATACACTCTTAAATATATTAAGAGGCACTCTCGAAGCAATTTTATGATCTGATGTAAACAACACAAATGGCCAGAAAATCAGACATTTTTACCAACCACTAAAAGCATTTTTTTAAAAAAGATTGATTAAAATTGCAGGGGAATCAAACCATTATACATTTGACTTCACAACCAATTCCGGAACGTCGACATGCTCATTCCTAGTCACTCCAGGTCCATTCCTAGGCAATTCATTCTTTTTAGTGGGAGCATAACTTGTTTACCACCTCCAAAGGAAAGCCGAAAGGAAAGGTCTTTACGTTTGAGAAAGTAATCAGACGCTACTTAGGAAATCAATCATGGGGGTGAAGTGGGAAGTGCGCTGAAGGCATCTGCCCGAGATGAAGGAAATGACGGAGGTTTATAGAACGACAAGACGTGTCGAAAACAAATAAGGGAAAAATATCACACTCTGCACTCAGTAGCCGTCTCCCCTTGAGTGCTGCTTTGCAGTTGGCCTCTTGTCTTCTCCGAAGGAGGAGTAGCAGCAAAGCAGAAGCCAACAGTTCTGCTGCATTCTGCAGTGAATGGTAGGCAACACTGCCATCTAAGATGAGTGAAGGCACAGTCCTAACTGGTATCCTGTACCATATCCAGCACAAGTTAGGAGCTGACTGGAGCCTCCCTGGGGCAAGGGCACATTCGCGCACTTGCCCTGGGGTAGGCACAAGCCGTCCCAATGGGCTTGCTCAAATCTACACTTGTTGTTTAGGCCCCGAATCGGGGCCGTGTGGCCTGGGAACAGGAGCTTGGATGCGACCTAACAGCCGCATCCCTGCTCCACCCCCTCCCTGGGCCTGCACGCCTCCCGCATGCAAAGTTTGGCCGGCACAAGGGACCCCATAAAGTATGTTTGGAGCACCCTCAGAGTCAGAGAGCACACAGACGTGCGCCATCCTCCATGACTCCTCGTGCGGTCCACTCTCCCCCAGCTTAGTTGGAATTCTACCTGCAAGTCACCCCCACCTTGCCTGCAGTGAGGCCCAGGCCCGGAGAGGCACAGCCACATGAATACACTCTCTCTCCCACTCCCCCTTGAGGCACAATCCTAATCTGGAGTTAGGCCGGCACAGTTAGGCCAGCAACGTTTGGCAGGCACAAGGGACACCGTAAAGTAGGTTTGGACCATTCTCGGAGTCAGAAAGGCCAGCACACAGACATGCACCATCCTCCCTGACTCCGAGAGTAGTCCAAACGCCACTCCCTTGTATCGGGCATTCTGAGGTAAATTTCTGAGGTAAAATTCTGAGGTAAATATGAGGTAAATAAAGCAAAGTCTGGCCAGCACAAAATGTTTGGATCACTCTCGGAGTCAGAGAGGCCAGCACACAGACATGCGTCATCCTCCCTGACTCTGAGAGTAGTCCAAACGCCACTCCCTTGTATCGGGCATTCTGAGGTAAAATTCTGAGGTAAAATTCTGAGGTAAATTTGAGGTAAATAAAGCAAAGTCTGGCCGGCACAATATGTTTGGATCACTCTCGGAGTCAGAGAGGCCAGCACACAGACATGCGTCGTCCTCCAAGGGTGGTTCAAACGCGCTTTATGGTGCCCCTTGTGCCAGCCAAACTTTGCGGGCCTAACTCCAGGTTCAGCTTGCACTCTTAAGCTCAGTCTCTCTGAGATGATTTTACCTTCCAGGGCCCAGCCTCACTCTGGAGCACCCGGTTTCCAAGATCCAAATAGCCCTATTCAGGCTGCTGCCACATTACCCGGGATAAGGGGAAATAATAACCCCACACTGGTTACTGCACAGGCCAGCTGGCATGCATGTTCCAGGTCAGGATAGGATTGAGCTGTGAGTCTGCTGCCATACACATTGGCACAGGAATCTCTTGTAGTTTCTTTATAGATACTAATCTGGGTGCCAGTTAAAAATGTCAACTTAATTCACCAAGGCAATTTAATTTGTTTCCCCTTCCTCCCCCTTGCTTTAGCACTGCAAGTTGGCAACATCTCTCAAGCTGGAATTGAAGCATTTGAGGAACACGTTTCGGTCAAACAAACGAAACAGTGCATAAACCTGTCAGATTCTTTGGAGTTTGGGAATCATTCCTCGAATGAGCTCGTGAGATGGCAACTGCTTTTGATCTCGGCAAGAAGAAGAAGCACTTAGCCATTTCAAATCCCCTTTTGGGTCAAACGAGATATTTGTCTCATGAGCTGCTGTGGCAAAAAGAAGACTCAAGAGTTATTTTTTAAACTTATCTGTGCTTCCCCCACTGTGTTATCAGAATCCCCAAATTACACAACACTCTAAAACCCCTTCTGAGACTTTGACCATCTGCTGTAGATGTTTATTTGATTGATTGATCGATCAATTTCTATCCTGCTTTTTGAACCAGAATGATTCCCCAGATAGCATACATAATATTTTTTTTTTAAAAAAAAATCACATTAGAGCTATTTCTAACCTTTCTGACATGTAGCAATGATCTGGGTAGTCTATATTCCCATCCATACACCATTTTTATTAGGTCATTCTTATCACCTTTCATCTTTTCTCATTTTTGCAACTGTTGGTAACTGTGCAATGTATTGCCTGCCTATGTACTCCTTCTCTCCCTTTATCATCATCATCATCATCATCATCGATTCAATTTATAAACTGCCTTTCTCCCTGAAGAATGCTTGAGACACCTAACATATCTTTAAAATACATAAAAACAATTAAAATCATAAATCTACAAACTATACCAGTGGCATTCAAATGTTTTAGACTGGGATGCACTTTTTAGAATAGTACTTCGGTCGGGACCCACCAGAAGTGATGTCATTAACCTGGAAGGGATGTTGTGGCAGGAAGAGACATCATCAAGCAGGAAGTGCTGTCATTGTAACAACATAACATGATACTCCTTAAATGCAAAAGGGCATTCTTGGACTGCAGTAATTGTACAACCAGGAAACATCCCTGACCGAAAGCAAGATGAGGACAAAATATTAGTAAAAACACTGAACTAAAAAGAAAATTTTTGAAAAACCCACACTTGAAAATTCAAACTGTTAACACTCACAAAAGGAATATAACAAGAGTAAGGTTAGTTTCCAAGATGGCTGCTCCCAACTTTCCGCGACCCACCTGAAATCAGTTTGCAACCCACCAGGTGGGTCCCGACCCACAGTTTGAATAACACTGAAATATGCAATAAAATATACAGTAAAAACAAGCAGCAGTGGTAAAGCAATTAAAATATTACAGACATTATTTTAAAAGCAGCCACCATCTCCTTACCGGGCATGAAAAGCTTTCTGAAATAAAGATGTCTTGAGACCACACCGGAAAGTTTGCAGTAAAAAAGCTGTTCTTAACCCAAAGGGGAGAGAATTCCACAATACTGGCAGCACCACGGAGAAGTGATGGGAGGAAAAAAGTAAGAAAGTGCCCAAACACAAAAGCGGGTCAGGACTCAAGTCAAATTCAAGTCATGACACCTTTGCAAGTCACTGCCATGAATTGCGAGTCACACCTGAGTCAGTGACGTCCATGACTTGAATCCAACATGAGATGCAAAAAATGGGCATCTTGGCAACTCTAGTCCGAGTCTCATCCCTGAAAGCATTTCACCAATGCAGAACTTCAGTTCATCATTTCCTATCTTTGGGAGCCCTCCACTCAAGAATCATTTACTATTAGTCCGATTAAAGGTTTGATCTTCTCATTATACTTGCCTTCAAATGGTGCTGGATATTTGACTCCCGGAGTGATACAACATTATCAAAAGGCCACAGCACAAACAAGTCATTCCTTTGTTGAGGTGATGGCCACCCCCGTGCTAAGCAACCTTTTTGCTTGCCAGCATGGGATGCCCAAGAGCTGCTTGTCAATTCATGCTAGAAATGATAACCGTGCAAAACGGGCAGAGAAGACGGCAGGGGATTTGGGGATTTGTTGTTGCGCCCAGTGGCAGACTCACACAGGAAGGGGAGGCCAGCCACTAATTGTGGGACCCAACCACCTCCCAGGCTGCCAAGCAAATGAATGGTGGCGAAAAGGGAACAAACCATGCAGATCACAACAGTGCGAGACACCATGAAGTTCAGTGATGGAGAAGGAACCAGGTGCAGCTTCATCCCCGTCCCATGAAGAGGGCAGGTCCTTTTATGGATTAAGAATCGGTTGAGGACCAGGAAACAGAGAATGGGGGTCAATGGGCAATTTTCACAATGGAGAGAGGTGAAAAGTGGAGTGCCCCAAGATGTGTCCTGGGACCAGTGCTTGTTCATAAATGACCTGGAGACAGGGATAAGCAGTGAGGGTTGTGACTCACCAGTGGGTTGCAAGCCAATTTCAGGTGGGCTACAAAGTACCTAGGGCAGCCAAATTGAAAATATGGGAAGATGGGATGCTGGAAAGGGGGGGGCGTGTGGTTGTTTTGCTTGTATCATGGTTGTGAATAGGCTTTTTTTTTTCTTCATTCTGATTCCCTTTGCTATTGGAAAACGACTGAGAAATCACCCAACTGATTGCTGCATTCTCAGGAAAGTGGCAGGCTCTGGCATCACAATGACGGCACTTCCAGCCATGACATCACATCCGGTGCATCCCGGACAGATGGTCATTCTAAAAAGTGGGTCCCGGTGCTAAAAGCTTTGAGAACCACTGATTTAAAGGAACCACTTCTTTAAAGCAGATGTGTATTTCCATGTTATTTGGGGGTGGCATCTGTGGGGGTTCCGGGAACAGAACCCCTGTGGATGCCAAGGGATGACCTGTATATAAATACACTTCTTCTTGTTGTTGTTGTTATTATTATTAATAATAGCAGCAATAACTAGGGTTACCAGATCCAAACTGGGACAGGGTGCCTATACCTTTCAGCATTGTATAGAAGAGGGAATTTGGGCAGGCGCAGCTCATCATCAAAGGGTTTCAAAAGCCGCACCTGCCAAAATTCCCTCTTCTATACAATGTTTAAAGGTTTAGACTCTCTGTCCCAGTTTGTATCTGGTAACCCTAGCAATAACAATAATAGTAACATTAACAACAACTTCATATAACGACCACGCTAACTTGAATATGCTCAGGATTTTCATCCTGACACATTGCGGGTTCGCAGTGCCACATTCCGGTTCATCTGCAAGAAGTCAGACCAGCCAGGAGCAAAGCCCTGTTTCCCTCTCTGCTTTTCTTATTCCATCCCTACCAACATCAAGGAAATAAAATAGCCCGCAGGCATCTCTCTCAATATTTTCCTTTTGTTTGACTGCATGTAAAGCTCCCATCTCTCTCTCACAGACATCAGATTCAACAAACTCCATTTCAGATTATTAGGTTCCTTGTACTGTGGGATATGATAATATTTCTCACTCTAAACTGGATTATCTTGGACATTTCAATCTAAAACAAGAAACCGTATATTGTCGGGTGTTTTTTTTTTTAATAGAGAGAGAAAGGCCAGAGTCCCTTTCTACAATGTTTTGTATATGAATAATTCATTGCCACGGTATCCCTCTTTAATTGTTCTTTTGCATTTTCCCCACGGCCAGCAAGTTGTTCATTTTATTATTTATTAATTTGGAAATTAATTATACATTAGCGACGATAATTCAGTTACCGACGGCAGCCATTTAAACGCCACACCACCCGGGCATTGAAAGTCTTCCCAGTTTTGTTTCGTCGGCTGCAAGAGGCAATTTACAGAACAAACAAAATGGCTTCTGCTTACTCCAAATGGCGATAGATAATATGTATCTGTTTCCACCAAGACGTGATAACCTAAAACAGAGCCAAATGCGCATTGAAACAGGCGCAAAACAAACGCACAGATTATCAGCACTTTATTAAAACCAATCAACATGCAAAAAGAATTCATGAAAAGGGTTACCTGTCACCTTGATGCTGTCTCTTTCTACCCTTTTCCAATTGTCCATGTGTTGAGATATAAACTCAGATCTAATTTGAACAGCATCAGGTACAAAGAGGACTACAACTGTGAACAAAAGGGAATTAGATTCCTTTCTGAGAAAGCCAGAGGTAAGCACCTACCATGTATTTGCCCCCCCTTGGCCACTCCAGTCACATGGTACTAGTCACATTGAGGGTGCAATTCTACCCTGTGCTGGAATGGCAAGGCCGGTTGGCCTGCGCCATACCCAATGCTGGGTGGGGGGAGGCTGGAGCCTCCTGCGGCAAGGGAACGTGCACTTCTTTACCATAGGGGAGGCTCCAGCCTCCCCTGTGTGCTCCTTGGATCTGCGCCTGCTAAAGAGCAGGCGCAGATCTGAGGAGACCGCGTGGCCCGAATCGGGGCCTCGCGGCCTCGCGGACAGGCTTAGGATGTGGCCGCATGGCTACCTCCCAAGCCTGCACACATCCCGTCCAAGTCCCGCCCCCGCCCCCCTCCCTCCCACCAATCCCCGCGCCGCCCCACACGCGCCGACTTTGCTGATCTAACTGTGCCAGCCCAACCCCGTTGTGCCCACGCTGCGCAAACTTTAGGATTGCACTGTGTGTCGAGATAGAATAATAGACTCCAATTATTCAGAAATGTATTCAATCAATCCATCAATCATTAGTATTTATATACCGCTTTTCAACATAAAGTTCACAAAGCGGTTTACAGGCAAATAATAACATTAAAGTTAAATGGCTCCCTGTCCCAAAAGGGCTCACAATCTAAAGGAATGGGGAACACCACCAGCAACAGCCACGAGAAAGACACTGTGCTGGGGTGAAGAAGGACAATTGCTCTCCCCCTGCTAAATATAAGAGGACACCACTTGAAAAAGTGCCTCTTGCCCAGTTGTTCTGATGCATCTGCAATTAGTGTACAGTGTGCATGAGTGGTAGATCTCTGGTTGATCTGTAAGAGTGAACCCAAGTCATTCACATGAAAATATGTACAGGCATGTCCCAGAATCCCTAGGGGATAGGCCTGCCATGGATACCTGAAACCATGGATAAGAGGGAACTTAACATAGGTTTAGGGCTCTCCCCTGCCCCACCCAGAGCAAGAAGTTTTTTAGCAACTCAAACTAAGAATCAAGGAAGATAAGGGGGCCCTGATCTGTGGATGAGTTAAACCGTGGATACAGAATCTGTGGATATGGGGGCCCACCTGCACACAGAAGCAGACCTTCGGTACCTTGGTACACCAAAACATGCAGTGAGCCAAACATTAGCCTAGTCTCACTATTAAAACTGCCCCCCTCCCCAGCTGAATGGTCTAAGGTTCAATTTTCAGTTCTTGTAGGTTGGCAACTGTAAACAGGCCAAGAAACCATGGTGAAAGCGCAGTGATTAAGGGCCCAATCCTGTCCAACTTTCCAGTGCTGATGCAGCTGCAATGAAGCCCGGAGGTAAGGGAACAAACATGTCTTTACCTTGAGGAGGCCTCTGTGACTGTCCCCTCTCTGCAGGATGCAGCGCATGCCCCATTGGTACGACTGCATCAGCGATGGAATGTTGCATAGGATTGGGCCCTTAAAGAGATAGCATGGCCTCCACTGATGTCTGGAACCAAAGTGTCCTATTAATATTGCATGGAGGGAAGCAGTTCTGGGGAACACTGAGGGTGCAATCCTAACCTGGAGTTAGGCTGGCACAGTTAGGCCAGCAAAGTTTGGCCGGCACAAGGGCCACCATGAAGCGCGTTTGGACCACTCTTGGAGTCAGGGTGGATGGCGCACGTCTGTTTGCTGACCTCTCTGACTCCGAGAGTGGTCCAAACATACTTTACAGTGGCCCTTGTGCCAGCACAAGGCCAAACTTTACTGGCCTGACTATGTTGGCCTAACTAGGATTGTGCCCTGAAACTAAATGAAACCTAGAGCAGCAGCCCTTTCGAGACCACTTCTTGCAGAAAGTGTTGTAGTATGTGAAGAAAAGCTAGTTTATGCTATCCTTCAGTC
>JAJKFI010000007.1:30195403-30214864 GCA_029204185.1 Lerista edwardsae
GGCCAGCACCATATCCAGTGCTGCTTAGGAGAGGCTGGAGCCCCCCCCCCCCACGACAAGGGAACATTTGCTCCCTTACCATATGGGAGGCTCCAGCCTCCCCTATGTGCTCCTCGAATCTGTGCCTGCTAAAGAGTGGCGCAGATTCGAGGAGACCGTGCAGCCCGAATCGGGGCCTTGCTGACAGGCTTAGGAAGTGGTCATATGACCACTTCCCAAGCCCGCCCACGTCCTTCCCAAGTCCTGCCTCCTGCCTCCCCCTCCCCCCTCCCACCAATCTCCATCGCGATATGGGACAGAGAATCCCTTGCGCCGACCATCTTTGGTCGGTGTAAGGGAGGCTCTCCATCAGCGCTCTGAAGCCAACGCTTCAGAGATGGAGCGCCAACGCGGGGGTGCTGCTTGGTGCTCCTGCATTGGCGCTCCGCCCCTTGCGTCAACACTATGACGTAGCGTCGACCCAAGGGGCACGCTAGGATTGCGCTGCCCAATGGATACAAAGAGAGAAAGCGCATATCAAGGCAAAGATACGTTTATCCTGGAAGAAACAGGTGCTTTCTTCATCAGTAAAGTGAATTCTTTGGCTCTGGCCGATGAGTGGTGTGTGAATCTTCTTCTTGAGAATCCCAACACTGTGAAGTTTAGAACTGACAAAGGGGCCTGTGCTAATGCAATGTCTGCAAAACCTTTCACGACGCTGCAAACTGGACCATTTGTTGTAGCTAAGTAAGGTACAGGGGAGGGGGCAATTGCACAGGGCTACAGCGAGTTAATCCGCTGTTGCTGGGCTTTCAACCGCAAGGTTGGAAGTTCGAGACTGCATGACGGAGTGAGCTCCCGTTGCTTGTCCCAGCTCCTGCCAACCTAGCAGTTCGAAAGCACCTAATATGCAAGTAGATAAATAGGGACCACTTTGGTGGGAAGGTAACAGCGTTCTGTGCGCTACGGCGTAGAGTCATGCTGGCCACATGATTGGACAAAAACGCCGGCTCTACAGGCTTTGAAACGGAGATGAGCACCGCCCCCTACAGTCGGTCACGACTAGACCATTCGGTCATGGGGAAACCTTTACCTTTACCTTTTTACAACCTTTAGGGAGCAATAAGCTGAGCTTGACACTAGTGGCCAAAATGGTGAATTTGTACTTACCAAATTTGTACTTACCAAATAAAACAATTGCTATCTCTCACTGGAAAGGTAATGCAGAAAGCAACGAAATAAACAGTGTTGAAATATCTGTATTCTAGCAAAAGGTATGGCCAATTAGCCAGAAAACATTTTACTTACTTACTTACTTACTTACTTACTTACTTACTTACTTACTTACTTACTTGATTGATTGATTGATTGATTGATTACATTTGATTTCATCATGGAGACAGGGGCTAAAAAATCTTTGTTGACCTAAGGTAGCAGATGCCTTAGCTAGGCCACTGCCACTTTCACATTCAAATACTAAATCAGTACCATGCGCTGGGAAAAGACTGCAAATGTTTGGTCGATGTAATCTAAATGCAAGTTCTGCTGGCAAGTGCTGAATGTGGGAATGACTGGAGCCAAGGCAATTTCAGGTGAGTTGTGATGCACCTGGAGCAGCCATATTGAAAAAATGGGAAGGTGGGATGCTGGAAAGGGGGAGGAATGTGGGGTTATTTTGTTTGTGTCAAGGTTGTAAACAGGCTTTTTCCCCCTTTCTGATTCACTTTGCTGTTGGAAAATGGTTGAGAAATAACCCAACTGATTGCTGCGTTTTCAGGAAAACAGCAGGTTCTGTATCGCAAGGACAGCACTTCCAACTATGAAATCACTTCTGTGCAGTGATGTCATTCAGGGGGAACAGACCAGAACGGGCGTTCTGGATCCTAACGGGCTCCATGGCTCGTTCCGGGTTCCCGACAAGTGCCAATCAAAAGTGAGTTCCTGTTCCTAAATCATTTGAATGACACCATTGCTTCTGTGGGTCCCGGACAGACAACCATTCTAAAAAGTGGGTCCCGGTGCTAAAACATTTGAGAACCACTGTCCTACAGTTACTGCAAACAGTGAGTTTTGTCAGCCCTGAGCACTTTTTTGCAATTATGGCCACCTATTAGAGTAGAAGGAAGAAAAATAGTCATACTTAGTAGAAATTTAGGGAGGTATTGAAGTAAACCCTTAGTTATTTACAAAGACTAACAAAATCACAATGCCCCAAGACCTGTGGAAAGCAATACCAGGCATTGTACACAACAGTCATCTGGGAACTGAGCTATGTAAAAGAAGCTTTTTATTAGCCAAGCATGTGCTCCAAATTAAGTTTTGGTCCAATCTTGTAGCAGATGTCAAATCTTCACCAAAAAAAAAAAAACTCACAAAAACCTCGGTTGTCGCATGGAATAAAAAAAAAAGATTTCAGAGTTTTTATTTCCATATAAAATATATCTTGGTCTGCAGTCAGGTGCTTTCTTATCAATACCTATGCTTATTTTTTTTTTAAATGAAAGAAATGCCATATGCCATTCTTGCCCTATTCCTTAATACCTAAGGGTAGGGGAGTGGGTTGTAAGTGGCAAAGGAAAGGCACTCTGACCATGCTCAGAAGTCTGTGTTTATCATGACCGAGAGCCTGGTACAATTTAAGAACGCAATCCTAACTTGGAGTTAGGTCAGCACAGTTAGGCCAGCAAAGTTTGGCTGGCACCAGAGCCACCATAAAGCACGTTTGGACCACTCTCGGAGTCAGGGAGGACGGGACACATCTGTTTGTGGCCTCTCTGACTCCGAGAGTGGTCTAAACATACTTTACAATGTCCCTTGTGCCGGTCAAACTTTGCTGGCCTAACTGTGCCAGCCTAACTCCAGGTTCGGATTGCGCTCTAAGCCTCGTTTCATATTGGAGTGACAAAATGAACTTGCTCTTGAGCACTGTTATTTCAGACGAGAGAGGAGTTTATGAAACAGACTTTTTTTTTCCTCCAGGTGCCATTAAAAAAAAAAAAAGGAGAAAGCCCAGCTTCTGTATCATTTTGTTAGTTCACATCAGTAGCATAAACTTCTTCTTTGGCAATTTAAAAAAAAAAAACTGTGTAAAAAATGGAAAGAGTTCTTATTCTAGCACTATGCATTTGAGATTCTGAAAGAGCAAGCCAGACTCTTCCATGGTTCCCCGCAATGATTATTTTAATATTGCAAGTTTGTCGGCTTAATACAAAAACAAAAGTTCTTTTCTTCCTTTATTTGCATTGGATTCTGCCGCAGCTCATTCAACACTCCGACTCCCCAGAAATGGCAAACGCAGGGGCAGGCAGGCAGGCGGCAGGGAAAATGCCAGCCATTTTCTTGCGTCCGCAAAGTTCATTAAAAGATTGTCGGTACACTGGAGGAAAGGACAATAATGGGGCGAAATGACTTTGTGTGTGTCCTGTACTTAAACACCCGGTGGACTGAAACAAGTTCAGACTACTGGGTTCATTTGCTTTACATATTTCCGTACTTCCCTCAACGACATTGCTAACCATTATTTGAATAAACAACAGCTCCGTCCAATGCTGCTCATATTCTGTGTTTCTAAACCTCACAAAGGTTTCCCATGAATTCTGAGTATTTCTTCTTTCTTTTTAACCTTTCTATGAATTCTAATAAGCACAGGGAAAAGGGGAGGCAACAGCTCGTGCAATAAAACAATGCTCCTCAAATGGCAGGAAGAGATTGCCATCTACTGGGCTGCGGCCTTTACAAGCAACGCAGAGATTCTCTCAAAGCATCGACCAAACCTTTTGTTTCTTTTCCGAAGGCACATTTCGGTCCTACTCACTGTATTTGTGAAAGGCGCATTCTGAAATCTCATTTGAGCATTCGATTCGGCAACGACCAACCCAACTCAGTTGGCAACGTCGTCCCACTATGTATTTCATTGGCTGTTTATCTGTCGCTGGTTTACCAGCCAAAGGCAAATCCAGGATCGGTCACAAAACTCAGAAGAATGTATTTTGATGTCCTTTTAGTCCTGTAGACTTGGCTAGTATAATAGAAAGAGGGAGCTTGCCTTCCGTTGACCGTGATGGGGTGTTTTCAAGCATTTGTATCCATGCCTCCTTTCAACGATATAGCATCGTTTGGAGTTTTGGTGCAGCTGTTCCTGAATGCTGAAAAAAGAACCTTGACTACAGCACTTGTTAAGGGATGTGGCGGCGCTGTGGGTTAAACTGCTGAGCTGCTGACTGGAAGGTTGGCAGTTCGAGACCATGCAACGGAGTGAGCTCCCATCGCTTGTCCCAGCTCCTGCCAACCTAGCAGTTCGAAAGCCCCTAATAATGCGAGTAGATAAATAGGTACCACTTCAGTGGGAAGGTAACGGCGTTCCATGTGCCTTGGCGTATACTCATGCCAGCCACATGACCACGGAAACTTGTCCTAAGGCAAACGCCGGCTCTTCAGCTTAGAAACAGAGATGACCACCGCCCCTATAGTCGGTCACGACTAGACCATTAGGTTGTGGGGAAACCTTTACCTTTTAAAGCACTTTAAAGGGCAGAGTTGCAGTGGTAGATTAGTAGACAGCACAACTATTTTGTACCTTCCAACATGGCAAAGGTAAGACTGGAGACAGTCTTGTAATATCCCAATTTTCCTAATTAGTGACTTCCAAGTTGGTAAAGGCCGTACTCCAGCCAAGTGTTCTTTTACCCAGTATTAGTCTACCCTCACCTTGCCAACAAAAGTTTGCATTGTCAAAGTTGTGGTTTCCCAACAGTAATGTCTGGCTGTGGAGCTGGACCATAAGGAAGGTGGAGCGCCAGAATTGATGCTTTCGAATTATGGTGCCGGAGAAGACTCTTGAGAGTCCCCTGGACTGCAAGGAGATCCAATCGGGCAATCCTCCAGGAAGTCAAGCCTGATTGCTCCTCGGAAGGACAAATACTGAAGATGAAGCTCAAATGAGAAGAGAGGGCTCTAGAAAAGACCCTCAAGCTGAGAAAGATTGAAGGCCAAAGGAGAAGGGGGTGGCAGAGGATGTCATGGTTATATAGTGTCACCAAAGCAATGAACATGAAATTGGGTGAACTCCGGAAGCTAGTGGAGGACAGGGAGGCCTGGTGTGCTGTGGTCCAGGGGGTCGTGAAGAGTCGGACATGACTTGGCGACTGAACAACATCCTGCTTAAATGCCAAGAGGGTGTTTGTTCCTTGGATCAAAGAGAGACTAAAAAAATAGTTGTCCTAAAATAGGTTTCTTGATGGTCAGAGTGGTTCGGCAGGGCAATAGATTGCCGAAGGAGGTAGTGGAGTCTTCCTCACTGGAGATCTTCAAGTAGAGGCTCAGCTTCTGGAGCTGCTCTAGAACAGTGGGGTGTTGTTGTTTTTTTGGTTTTTTTTTTTTTTGCATTGGGACCCACTTAAAAGAAAAGTTTCCCTTTACCAGCAACCTTTGTGGCTATAATGGTGTGTGGGCAGCTGTGCTCCCCAAATAGCAGGTTGTTTAACCCTTGATGTACATAGTCTAATCCACTCTGTCAGTTTCATGGCCCACCAAAAATTGGGCCACTGGATGAGCACAGACCCACAGGTTGGGAACTCCTGCTTTAGGGTCTATGGAGGATTTCCTGCTGCAGGCAGGGGGTTGGACTAGATGACCTTGTGGGACACTTCCAACTCTATGATTCTATAGGATATCAGCTACTCAGAATATGCACCCCAGCAGCCGCATTCTGTGACCTGGCAGATAGTGAACTTCATGTACCAAGAACATAGCTCAGTGAAGAAAGAGCCGCTGCTAACTAGAGTAGAGTACACAACCAACCCCACACTAACAATATTTTAGTAAGGCATCCACCAAAATAAAACTTTGGGATAATGATTGCTTAGAGGCATATTCCTCTAAGCAATAAGAGGCATATAAGAAAGGCATATATGAAAGCCTCTTAGAGGCATATATATATATATATATATATATATATATATATAGGCATATATATGCCTCTTAGAGGCATATAAGAAAGGCAGAGCGCCGAAGAATCGATGCTTTCAAATTATGGTGCTGGAGAAGACTCTTGAGACTCCCCTGGACTGCAAAGAGCTCCAATCGGTCAATCCTCCAGGAAGTCAAGCCTGATTGCTCCCTGGAAGGACAAATCCTGAAGCTGAAGCTCAAATACTTTGGCCACCTGATGAGAAGAGAGGACTGTTTAGAAAAGACCCTCATGCTGGGAAAGATTGAAGGCAAAAGGAGAAGGGGGCGACAGAGGATGAGATGGTTGGATAGTGTCACCGAAGCAATGAACATGAAGTTGGGCGAACTCCGGAGGCTAGTGGAGGACAGGGAGGCCTGGCGTGCTGTGGTCGATGGGGTCGCAAAGAGTTGGACACGACTGAGCGACTGAACAACAACAACAGAGGCATATTCTAGAAGATCAGGCTGGTCCTTAGTAGGTGGACCATATGTAGTTGGAAGAGTTAAAAGAGATCCTCATGCATTCAGCACTTGTGATCATATCGATAAAAGGTATACACAAATCTCTACCTAGACATGATGTCCATGTAGCAAACTTGCATGGTTTCTGATACGTAACTGATACATAACATCGTTCCGGCGTCTGTCAAGCATGGCCTATTCCAGTTTTCCTAATGGCTCCACCTCTTTCAAGCATGTTAGATGACTTCTTCACTTTCTGCATCTTCCTTTTTTTCTCCTCCTCTAATTCTCCTAGCAACATCTCTGCTGTGGTATGTGATAGTGTCCTCTTTTTAAACTGCTGGTTGTAGGCATTTGTTCAACCATCCCAGAAGCTTGCATGCACTGAAGTTGTGGCTTCGCCATAAGAATGGAAGATCTAAGCATCCTTTAGAGCTGTACTTTACCCTGAACAGGGACGTGGCGGCACTGCAGGTTAAACTGCTGAGCTGCTGACCGGAAGGTTGGCAGTTCAAGACCATGCGACAGAGTGAGCTCCCGTTGCTTGTCCCAGCTCCTGCCAACCTAGCAGTTCGAAAGCATGTAAAAAATGTGAGCAGACAAATAGGTACCACTTCGGTGGGAAGGTAACAGCATTCAATGTGCCTTGGCATATATATTCATGCTGGCCACATGACCATGGAAACTTGGACAAACGCTGGCTCTTCGCCTTAGAAACGGAGATGAGCACTACCACCTAGAGTTGGTCACTACTAGACCATTTGGTTGTAGGGAAATCTTTACCCTTTTTTTTTTCCATCAAAAATTTTGCATACTGTACCTGTGTGTGCTATAGGTTTGTATGATTATATACTTGGGTTTCCATTAACATTCCCATTTGCTTTGCAAGGTTTCCAAATACGAGGTCTTTAATAATAAAATCAGCCATAATTTCATAGCAGGTGGGTATGAATACATTAGTTTTGTGCCCATGCCTTTACAGCCTATAAATAAAGACAGTTGAAATACCAAGACTTATCCACATGAAAATGATTTATAGTTTCTAGCCTTCAGAGCAAGAACGGAGCAGAACTGATATAAAACCGTACATTCAACAAAATCATGCAGATTGGCCCAAATACCTTCATGAATAGACAAGAGCCGAAATAATGAATTAAAAGTTATGCAATCTTCCTACCGAGCAAGTCGCCCAGGGTCCCAAATTTAAGCAGACTCTTGGAGTCATATTTATTCTAGAGGAAAGCAATTTATAGTTCGGTTCTCTATTATCTGATTAGACAGATTCTATTAACCTGCTTAATACACTGTTTCTGTATCCGATTTTCATTGGCGACAATTGTCCTCCTGTTTCCAGTGCCCTCGTTGATTGTCACAATGAGGATGGCTTCTGAAAGGCAGAATTTATCGAGCATCTGAAACAAAGGACTTATCAACCGGCCGGTCGTCATGCAAATGACATGGTAAATTATATTGTGGAGTATCTCTACGTTGCCAGCCTCTCCAGAAAGAGGAAAGAGACCAAGCTTCGTATTCATCGAAAAACCTGGGACCATTAAAACTCACTCCCCAACGTTTGATTTCCAGCCGACCTGAACTGGTGTTTTTTTGTTTTTTGTTTTTGCCCATTTAGAGAAAAGGAACTGAAAAAACTATGCAGTGATTCAGGGTGTAATCTTAATCTGGAGTCAGGCCAGCACAGGTAGGGCAGCAAAGTTTGGTCAGCACAAGGGACACCGTAAAGTATGTTTGGACCACTCTTGGAGAGAGAGAGGCCAGCCCGTAGATGTGCACTATCCTCCCTGACTCTGAGAGAGCAATCCTAACCTGGAGTTAGGCCAGCACAGTTTGCCTGGCACAAGGACCACTCTAAAGCATTTTTGGCCACTCTCAGAGTCAGAGAGGCCAGCAGACAGATAAGCGCCATCCTCCCTGACTCAGAGCACAATCCTATACTATGCCGACCTAGTAAGAACATAAGATAAGCCCTGCTGGATCAGGCCAAAGGCCCATCTAGTCCAGCTTCCTGTATCTCACAGTGGCCAACCAGGTGCCTAAGGGAGTTCAGTAGACAACAAATGTTTGCATCCTGTTGCCACTCCTTTGTACCCGGCACTCTGAAGTAGCCTACTACTAATGTAAGGAGGTTGCCCAACCTATCATGGCCTATAGCCCACGATGAACTTTGCCTCCAGAAAAAAAGTATTTTCTTTTATCTGTATTTCCTTTAATCGTTTTTGTCGCTCTCTTCTGCACCTTTTCCAGCTCCACTATGTCCTTTTTGAGATGTGGTGACCAGAACTGTACACAATACTCCAGACGTGGCCTTACCATCGATTTGTACAATGGCATAATAATGTTGGCTGTTTTATTCTCAACCCTTTTTTTAGTTACCCCAAGCATGGAATTGGCCTTCTTCACTGCCGCCGCACACTGGGTCGACACCGTCATCGAGTTGTCCACCAGCACCCCAAGATCTCTCTCCTGAGCTGTCACAGACAGCGCAGAATCTATTAGCCTATAGATGTTGATTTTTTTGCCCCAATGTGCATCACTTTACACTTGTCTACATTGAAACACATCTGCCATTTTGCTGCCCATTCCCCCAGCTTGGAGAGATCCTTCTGGAGCTCTATAGTATGTTTGGACCACACTCGGAGTCAGGGAGGATGGCACATCCTCAGTCCCAGATGAAGCTTTCACAGTGTGGTTCTCTTCTCTGGCTGTGTGACCTTAAGCTTCAGCAGGTGATTGTAAGTCCAGCCTGGGCAGGTCCTCAAGGTTGGACTCCATTCTTTTGCCGGCCAGCCTTCTCACAACATTCCTGCACTGGCTAATCAGCTCCACAGTGACCCCGTTCTGCCACAGCAGGTACTGCAGTTTGTCACAGCCTGACGTTCCATCTCCCATCCATTCTCCTGCTTAGTTTCAGGCAGTACCAGCAGCTCAACCATCCATCCACACCTCCTGCCATGCAGTATCCTAGGCTATGCAGTATCCAACCCATCACCAGGGAAGAGGGTGGCAGGATTTGACCAGAAGGTTTTGAGCCAGCCTTGTCTTCCGCCTATGTGTGACTTATACCCGAGTCCATTTCAAGGGTGCTATGGTTTGGACTCCAAGGCCATGCCCTCCCCATTCAAAAAGCTACACTTGTGTTGGGCATCTCAGCTCTAATTAGAAGGCACCTCGCTAATAGCATTGTGCTATGCCCATCTTTTTCTACTTGTGCTGCTTAGTAGAAATCAGAATAGCAAAAAAGGATTGTAAAACTAGAAAGCCAGACTTTCTAGCCTGAAAGACAGTTATAATCAAGTATGGCAAAAAGGCATCATAATGTCATAAGGTGTATTAGAGCAAAGGTCTTGCGCTTCAGGAAGGAACGCTAACACTGCTGACTGTTCTAACATTTCTGAATGTAACCGTACTAGTAGTATAGTAGTTACTGGGCCAGTTCCGACATCATGCAAAGCCCAAATTGAATGCTGGTCATCCACAGTGTCTCCCCTCTTGGGGCATTCAGGCTGCCCATTCCCACCACCCTACCCTCCAAGGGTCAAACCCTGCGCCATTTTTGACATTCTGGCTCCAATCCACCCAGTTCAAGTTGTTTGAATGGTAGAATCCTGCTTTCCATTGCATGCACGCAAGTCCAGAATTCAGTCTTGGCTTTGTACACCTTTTGAACTGGCCCTTGATTGGGTAAATTTATGGAGGAAAACTCCACCACAGGTTACAAGCTATATCGGGTATGTCCAGTCTGAGATTAGCTGGTCGCTCTTCATGAGGGACGGGTAGGAATTTTTTTTCTGTCATCCAAATTGGCCAAGTATGGATGGCAGTTTTTTCTTTTTTTTTTTTTGCCTACCCCAGACTGGCAAGGGAGGGTTGGGTGTTCAGTAGGGTACATGATTTGCATGGTGCTTAATTAAGTTAAACCCAACCTCAGCCTGGTGTTTTCCTTAGGGGTGGTGCAAGGGTAATAGTCTACTTTAAAAGGCCAGAGGCAGGGGAGTGGCAGCAGGACACAAGTATCTGGTTGTCTTGCATGCTCCCTGAGGCATCTGGTGGGCCACTGTGAGATACAGGAAACTGGACTAGATGGGCCTTTGGCCTGATCCAGCAAGGCTTTTTCTTATGTTCTTATGATTCCTGATTCTAATACTGTAAGAGAAGTTTTTATAGCTCCGCAGACAGGACAGCAAATTCTGTTTTATTTGCCTCATATTTACCTCAGAATTTTACCTCAGAAATTTACCTCAGAATGCCAGGTACAAGGGAATGGCAACAGGATGCAGGCATCTTGTTGTCTCATGTGCTCCCTGAGGCATCTTGTGGGCCACTGTGAGATGCACAAAGCTGGACTAGATGGGCCTTTGGCCTGATCCAGCAAGGCTTTTTCTTATGTTCTTAAGTTCTCCCAGCTGTTGGGCATAAGGCACAGTCACTTATCCATCTGTCCTCCTTGCATGTCATTGAGAGCCAGGATGGTGTAGTCATTCTGGCATAGAACTTAGACCTGGAAGACCCAGGTTCAAATTCCTGCTTGGTCACAAAGCTTCCACAAAGCTTGGGCATCTCTCTCTCTCTCTCTCTCTCTCTCTCTCTCTCTCTCTCTCTCTCTCTCTCTCCATAAGAACATAAGAACATAAGAAGAGCCCTGCTGGATCAGGCCAAAGGCCCATCTAGTCCAGCTTCCTGTATCTCACAGCGGCCCACCAGGTGCCCCAGGGAGGCATGTAACAACAAGATGCTTACATCCTGTTGCCACTCCCTTGCACCTGGTACCAGTAGCCCACCACCTTTGTAAGGAGGTTGCACAATCCATCATTGCCTATAGCCCATGATGGACCTTTCCTCCAGAAATCTGTCCAATCCCCTCTTAAAGGCATCAAGACCAGATGCCATCACCACCTCCTGTGGCAAGGAGTTCCACAGATTAACTACCCGGTGGGTAAAAAAGTACTTCCTTTTATCTGTTTTAACTCTCCCAACCCTCAGCTTTAGTGGATGCCCCCTGGTTCTGGTGTTTTGAGAGAGGGAAAAGAACATCCCTCTATCGACTTTATCCCTTCCATGCATAATTTTGTATGTCTCAATCATGTCCCCCCTCAGGCGCCTTTTTTCTAGACTGAAGAGCCCCAAACGCTGCAGTCTTTCTTCATAAGGGAGGTACCCCAGCCCCGTAATCATTTTTGTCGCTCTCTTCTGCACCTTTTCCAACTCCACTATGTCCTCTATGTCCACTATGTCTCCAACCTCACAGGGTTGTGATGAGGACAGAGTACCATAGTCAGGAAACAGATGCATGGCCTAAAGTTGCGAGGGAATCAGATGGTCCTTGATTACTCTGTATAAATACCCTTTTCAAATCGTATAGTACAATGTTCCAATAGATCAGCATTTCTCAAACTGTGGGTCAAAACCCACTTTGGGACCCAGTTCCTGGTGGGTCCCTGTCTTGCCAAAGCCCCTGCTCCAAGCAGAAACTCACAAAGGCTATGCACGCTTAAGCTACTTAGTAACCCAGACACAGACAGTCCTGGCAATATATCCCAACTACTGGACCCCAGCACCAACAGAGAGGTAGGCCCCAGCCCCCAGTAGCCTGCCTGTAGGCCACAGGTCTCCTCCTCTGGCTTCAGCACAGTTGTCCTTCAGTGATCACCAGTCCTCAGTCCAATAGTCCTTAGTCGTTTGTCAATCAGTCAAGCCAGTAAGTCAGTCCAGGTATCAGTTCTCCATGTCCAGTCCAGTCCAGTCAGTCAGTCAGTCAGTCAAGCCAGCACTTCAATCCAATACCTCAGCAAACCTCCACTCCTTCCACCACTCTCTCCACAACTACAACCCACAACTTCTCTTTCCTCCAGGTGCTCCTCAGTGGCTGCAGCTGTGCAGCCCAGCCACTGCTACCTCCCTGGTGTTAACCCTGCGCTTTCCTGAACCAAGGGCCACTGTCGGCACCATCCACTTCCTCCTCGGGGTGATGATCTTCCGCGTTGTGCACTACAGTCCCACAGAGCGGCCAATAAAAACATGGGTGATGGAAAGATCAGATAACTAATTGGCTCAAGTCAGGAAACAGGTAATCGGACAGCTGCTAACCGCCTTGTAAAGAGCTGAGCTCCTGCCATTTGCAAGCTGACATGAATATAAGGAGACACATGTTTGACCGTGATTTTCTGGTGTATATATATATTTTTTCCCAAGTCTATCAATGATGGGTACCAGAGGCAGTTGTGCCCTTGGGCTGACCCATCTCACTCCTGTCGGCCCAGGGCAGTCGCAAAGATGCTGTGAGGCATGTCTGTGATGACACAAGAGGTGCTGGACTGGCGTGGGGACTTGTGCTGCCACTCTGCAGTGCCCACTAGGCAAGCGGGCGCTGCGTTGGCCAGTTTGGCCAGCGTGGAGGCTTCGCGAGGGTGGGGTGAGGAGGAATGGAACAGGGCGGGAGGACGGGAGGGCCTGTGGGTGGGCTGGCCTGGGGTGGGGGGGTGGAGCACAGATCCCGCCATAGGGCTAGATCCCAGGCCACAGGGGCCCAATCCAGGATCTCAGATTTGTGCAAGCTATTTTGCTGGTGCAACTCCAAGCAGCCCCACAGGACTGGCTGGAGCCTATTCTGGGGTAAGGGGGAAAAACACCAGCCCACAATGAGCTCCAGCCACCTCCTGTACCGCTCTGGATACAGCGCAGACCAGCTGTATAGGATTAGGCCGTATAGGATTGGGCTTTAAGCCCCTGTTCATTAGGCCCGCCTCATTATTTATTTATTTATTTATTTATTTATTTATTTATTTATTTATTTTGAAGAATGTATACCCCGCCTTTCCCATGCCAAAGCAAATGCCCAAGGCGGCTTACATGAGCAGGCTAGTCTAAACCACCATTTTTTCAATGGGGTTCTTACAAATCTACAGTATTCTTGTGATCCGCCAATCCTCAGTCCCAGATGTCGCCTTCACGGTGTGGTTCACTCCTTTGGCTGCCTGCCATCAAGCCTCAGCAGGCAATCGCAAGTCAAGCCTGGACAGGTCCTCAAGGTCGTATTCCCTTCTTTGCTGGCTGGCCTCCTCACACACTCCACTGCAATTCTTGCTTGCGGTGAGTAATCAGCTCCACAGCGACTCTGTTCTGCCACCACAGGTCGTGCAGCTTGTCACAGCCTGGCATCCGTCTCCCATCCAAAAGCAAACCACAGATTTTCCTGCTTAGCTTCTGGCAGTACCAGCAGCTCAACCATCAGTCCACACCTCCTGCATTATGAGAAATGCATCACACTATTTGGGCAAATGAAAAATAAATGACATGCAAATAGAAATACTAGTGCGATCATTAAAAATCAAGATCCCCTGTTACAGCTGCTATTTTCAATCACTATGCCATGGCACATTGGTGTGCCACGAATGGTCCACAGGTGTGCCATGGGAGTTTGGGGGAGGTCCATTTGTTAGGAGGGCCACTGGGGGATGTGAGCAGGCAGTGGGGTGTGCCTTGTCCATTGTCAAAAAACGGATGGTGTGCCCTGAAAACCTCAGAGCCTTGTCAGTGTGCCAAGCGCTGAAAAAGGTTGAAAACCACTGCATTAGAGTGTCCTTTTTAAAAGCTGACGGTGCAAAAAAAGTTTGAGGACCACTGAACCAGTGATGTCATGCAGGGGGTACGCGGGGGTACGCGAGTACCGGTTTCTAGGATTACAGCTGGCCCCGCCCATTCGCCCGCCCACTCGTCGACTCCACCCTCTGCAGCGTTTGAATTTCCTGCATGTTTGACTTGCCTGCATGTTCTCAGAGCCAGGCAGGCAGGCAGGCAGCGAGCGGAGCCTTTCCTTTCCTTGCCACTGAAAAATGAGTTGCTCTGGGGTTTTAACATGATGCCAGGCCTCCTTCACATGTTCTGGGGGTGCTGTGGAATCCTGTTGCAACTGTTGGGTCAGTTTAAAATCGTCTGAGGCCTCAAAAAGGGCTTTTTTCATGTCACTTCCTGCCACGACATCACTTCTGGCTTATGACGTCACTTCCGGTGGGCGGGTCCCAACACGTGCCAATCAAAAGTGAGTACCTGTTCTTAAATCATTTAGATGACTCCACTGCACTGAACTCACAGATGTGGCTTCGTCCCTCCTGGTTAACTCTTTCCACTGTGCTTCCTCTCTGCCACAGCTCTCTGCTGCCTGTCGGTTCCGTCACTTTTCACAGACCGTTTTGGATCCGCGCGTTCTCAGGCACGTCCTCGTCTCTGCTTCAGGTTAGTTCTACCTGGTTACACGTCAGGTCTTGAATACCACCGCTGCTCCCTCGGATTGGTTGGGAAAGCAGGAGGCCAAGGCATCCCAACGAGGCAGAAAGTACTTCTCGGTTCCCCATCTGTAAAACTTGGGGGCGCTTTCCTTGCTCGGTGTGAGGCTAATATGACCGCAAATCACATCTCTCAGCAGTGAAGCTGAAAGAATATCTGTTTTCTGTCTGTGCAGTGTGTGGGCAGGGAGTTTTTATTTCATCCTTCATTTGCACCTTGCTGGGTGATGCCATCAAAGAGGCAGCAGTTCCATCTCCTCCCACCTACAGTATGCCATAGCACATTATGTGCCGCAGTCGCACCCACCGCACTCATCAGAGGCCCAGGCTTGACACGAGCCAGAGGACTCCTCCCCATCTTGATGCTGCAACGTTTCCGAGACGATCAAATCACATTTTATTGTCTGATTAAAGCGCGCTTGAAAGCCCGGAATTGACAAATGGCACAGCGACGGCCACATTCTTAACGCCTAATCGAAAGGGGGAAAACATTGCGATGGCCATCAAAAGCTCTTTACGAGGGAGAGGAATGGAGAGGTAATTAACAAAATATATTAGACGGGGGAAAATGCTGAGTTGGAGGGAGCATTCTTCCGAAAGGCAATGCATTTTCACGAAAACTCCTAAACAAACAGCAAGAGGGGAAATCGTGTGTCATCAGTAGCAGAGCAATCGCTTTGAGGGAACGGTGGGATGGAGAAATGGAAAAGCTCGGGGGCTGCTGCGGAAGAGAGCGAGGGAGAAAGGGGCGCCGAAATGAGGTTAGAGAGATGTCGGGAACAATGGAGAATGCCCACTTAAATCAAACGCACAGGACCCTCGGCCGGAACCGGAGCCCAGAGCTCTGCCGATGGCTGAAGGCCATCTCTTGGTCAAAAGTGTCAAAGGCAGTTGATAAATCATACAGGAGCAATGAAAGGACACCACTTTCAGGCTGAACCATTAAGCCTCAAATCTTCACAAAGCTACTCGGCTCAGGGGATTAGCAAGCAGGATTTTTGCTCTCTGCCTCGGAGCGAGCTGCTTTGAATGAGTCCAAGTTGGCTGAAAGTGTACACAGGAGCTGAAATGGCTTTACACACACACACACACACACACACACACACACAGAGAGAGAGAGAGAGAGGAGAGAGAGAGAGAGAGAGAGAGAGAGAGAGAGAGACCTAGGGGGGGATCACTGCAGTAAGTTTTGCAAGCTTCTCTTTGGAACCTCTGTTTTTCTCTGTAGCCTCTGTTTTTCTCCAGTTGCTGTGAATGGCTCCAAAGAGTTTTGCAGCTGCTTGCAAAACTTAGTGCTGTGATCCTCCTCTAGGTACACCTCTGCATGGATGCGCACATACACACAAACACACAGAAAGAGGGTACCACAGTAGTAAATTTTGCAAGCAGCCACTCCCCTTCCTCTTCGGAACCAATGTAGCCTCCATTTTGCTCCAGCTGCTGGGAATGGCTCCAAAGAGTTTAGCTCTGAAGAGTTTAGGTACACCTCTGCATGCATGCACGCACGCACACACGCACCAGCCCCTGAAATCAAAATTAAAATCTTTTTTTTATTTGAAAAGGCTTGACTACCAAAAGTAGAAATGGTGGCTCCTTTCAAAACTGGAATCCAAGTCTGGCTTTGAAAAGGTTAGGAGGCCCCGCATTAGAGAGCAGAAGACATGGAAAGGTCATTGGTTTTCAAGCCTGAAAGCTGCATCTTCTGCTGCAGAGAAAACAGTCTCAGGGCTGGCTAGGCAATCTGGAGACAGACAATCATGCTCAAGAGAGTCAGCGATGCTTGCAGTGTTAATGGAGAGAGCATGGACACCCCTGAAACCTACTTGGCTGCTTCATACAGTCAAACCTACCTGCTCAGCCCTACATAGCAGGCAGGTATAGCTAAGCATTGTGGCATGAGAAAGACATTATTGCTCTTCATGGAGAATTCATTGCATTTTCCCCCACTCCAGTTGCCCAAACGTTCTCGGCACTGCCAAAGCTGAGAACACAGATCCATTATTATTATTATTTTAATTAACTGATTCCAGGAATTATTTCATTCCAGGCTCAGGGTCCGATCCTAGCCAATTTTGTAGCAGTGATGCAGCCACAATGCAGCTCTGGGATAAGGGACCGAATCTTCCCTCCCTTGAACCATTTTAGAAATGCAATCTCCAGTGAATCATTGATGGATTAGATGCAGCGCACACCCTGTGGGCACTTTTGCATCCGCACTGGAAGGTTGAACAGGGCTGGGCCCTCCGTGACAGACATTGCATGAAGTTAGTCACACATCAGGAAAGGTGTGTGTGTGCAGGAAGTCGTCATTCAAGAGGGAAATTACCCAGCAAGGGTATTGGCATTCAGAAGCCTGTTTTGCCACACAGCTTGCCTTGGCTCACACCTTATTGATGGGCCAGATCCAGTGATGTCATGCACCCACTACGCACCACTACGCGAGTACCGGTTCCTAGAAGTTGAGCTGGCTCCGCCCACTTGAAGCTGGCCCCTGCTATTTAACTAGGGAACAGTTGAAGCAAAATATGTATATACACACATCTCTTGAAAGCAAAGCAATAGAAGTTAAATCAACACTAACCACAAGCTGAAGTTATTACAAACATGATCACATCCATGGCAACAATCAAGACATCACTTCCGGCTTATGACGTCACTTCCGGTGGGCGGACCCCAACAAGTGCCAATCAAAAGTGAGTACCTGTTCCTAAATCATTTGGATGACACCACTGGCCAGATCCACATAGGTTTGTAGGTAAGGTTCAAATGCCCACTTTAAAGATAGGCAGCCTGATCCTGAGCTGCCTGATGGCCCAGGCAAACAGCGATAGCCAGGCTGCTATCACTGTATCTTGCAGCAGCCAGGCAGCCATGGGAGGCTCCGGGAGAGAAGGGGAGGCTCATCCCCTTTCCCCAGGGTAAGAGCAAAGGGCAGGTGAGCAGCCATTGCCTCTGTGCCGGCCATTTAGCCAGTGCAGGGGCAAGGGCTTCCGTGTAGGGCTGTGCAGCCCAACACAGAGGTCAGAATCAGTGGCAAAGCTCACCGCTGGTCCCGCCCCGTGTTGCCCCTACCCCTGCCCAGGAACGTCCTTCCACCTTGCCCAAAAAGAACACGACACCAGTGAGTGATGTGGTGAGGCGTTCGGCCACCGCTGGTGATAAGGGCTTACTGGTGATAAGAGCCCCACTGGATCAAGCCAAAGCCCGTCTAGTCCAGCTTCCTGCATCTCACAGTGGCCCACCAGGAGCCTCAGGGAGCACTTGAGGCAACAAGACACCTGCATCCTGTTGCCACTCCCTTGCACCTGGAATTCTGAGGTAAATTCTGAGGGAAACACACTGGTGGCCAGTCAAGGTTCTCCACAGCATTCCTCTTTGACAGCCACCAGAACCAGATGCTCCTCTTCAGACATGTACTCATAGGAACAGCCCCACTGGATCAGGCCAAAGGCCCAGCTAGTCCAGCTTCCTGTATCTCACAGTGGCCCACCAGGAGCCTCAGGGAGCACACAAGACCACAAGATGCCTTCATCCTGTTGCCACTCCCTTGCTCCTGACAACATCTTTTGTGACACTATTGTGGGCAGTACACACATACCGCCTGCCTGCGCTACAGCTCATAGGACTGGCCCTTAAGGTTTGAGTAGTAGTTGCCATTATTGGATTGAGCCCTTTTATGTTTGTTGATGATCCTCTCCCCTGCATCCAGCACTCCAAATTAGCCTACCTTGAAAGTAAGGAGGTTGTACTAACCATTATGGCCTATAGCCCATGATGGACTTTTCCTCCAGAAATCTTTCCAGTCCCCTTTTAAGAGCATCTAGGCCAGATGCCATCACTACCTCCTGTGGCAAAGAGTTCCACAGATTAATTACCCGCTTTAACTCTCCCCACACTCAGTTTTAACTCTCCCCACTCTCAGTTTTAGCGGATGTTCCCTGCTTCTGATGCTGTGAGGGAGGGAAAAGAACATCCCTCTATCCATTCTATCCATCCCGTGCATAATTTTGTATGTCTCAATCAAGTCCCCCCTCAGGCGCCTTTTTTCTAGGCTGAAGAGCCCCAAACACTGTAGCCTTTCCTCATATGGGAGGTGCCCCAGCCCTGTAATCATTCTGATCACTCTCTTCTGCACCTTCTCTAGTTCCCCTATACCTTTTTTAAGGTGTGGCGACCAGAACTGTGCACAGTACTCCAGATGTGGCCTTACCATCGATTTGTACAGTGGCATAATGTTGGCCTTTATTCTCAACCCCTTTTTTTAATTATCTGAAGCATGGAATGAGGAGGAGGAGGAGGAGGAAGAGGAGGAGGATATCCTACCCACCCTCCAGTGAGCAGGGCAGGTTAGAACTTGGAAATCCAGAGAGTCCTTTTTTTCTCCATTTTTCATATGATTTTAAAGGCTGGTGGTGCAAAGTATAGGTGAACAGATAAACCTGGACTTGAAAATTGGTTTGGCAGGAAGTAAGCCTATGAGAGTTGATGAATCACTTTTACCATGAAATTATATGTTGCCCCAAGAACTGGTGCGTCGCTGATAAGAGCCAGGCCCTTTCATCTTTGCTCAGGTGAAGACTTGTAAGCATGAACGAGCCAACACAAATCCAACACAAAAGATCAAACGTCCAGGCCATCCCAGACTTCAGACTCAATGGAAAAGTCTATGCCTTCAACCGTGAGTCACCCCAGTGAAACATCATCCCGGGTAGGGAAACCAAGCAACGGTGTGTGTGTGTGTGTGTGTGTGTGTGTGTGTGTGTGTGTGTGTGTG
>JAJKFI010000007.1:30228579-30253350 GCA_029204185.1 Lerista edwardsae
TTTGTTTGTTTGTTTGTTTGTTTGTTTGTTTGTTTGTTTGTTTGTTTTTCTCAGGGACTTGACTCCTTTCTCAAAATGACTCAGGACTTGAGTAAAAACGACTCAAAATTTCTACAAGTTGAATCACAATGGGCATGCTCTATGACTCACAAGTCAGGTCAAGTGACTCAACTCATGACTTGAGCTTTGGCACATCCCTGGATAACCACCACATTACATTGGCTTTTGCTTAACTGCTGTTGTGATCTTCTAGGGAGTGGCATGTCCCAGATGTAGCCTTCACAGAGTGGTTCTCTCCTCTGGCTGCATGCCATCAAACTTCAGCAGGCAATCATAAGTCAAGCCTGGACTGGTCCTCAAGGTCGTTTTCCATTCTTTGCTGGCAGGCCTTCTTGCACACTTCCACACTTCTCTCACTGTGTAGCTAATCAACTTAGCAGTGCCTCCGCCCTGCCAGAATGGGTACAGCAGCTTGTCACAGCCTCCCATCCAAAAACATGACTACAGATTCTTCTGCTTAGCTTCAGGTAGTACCTGTAGCTCTATGTTTTAGGTCTTTTTGTTAGCTGCCTTTGGCATCCACATAATGGGGGGGTGCAAAATAAAAATGAATTAAATGAAATAAAAACAAGAGGATATACCTTGAAACATTTCACAATCAGTCTTGAGAACTCTTCAACGCAGGATTCTAGCAACCATCAAAATGCCTTTGAAAAGGATCTGCTGAACTTTTGGAGGTCTGTCGGTGATGAATCGCGATAATAGCCAAAACCAAATCATGATCTTATTTGACTTGCGGTTGACTATCAAAAGCTGAGTCAAATGACAAGGGGTGTATGTCATCATCATGGATGACAACCTAGGACTGTATTTTTATCCAACCAAATAGAAGGTTTTTACTTCTAAGTAGAAATCCCACTGACCTCAGTAGGACTTACTTGGAGCATCCCTTGGATCAAATTGTTAGATGCTCAAGCTAGGTGGGACTCCATTAGATTGACCCACTTGGGGAAACTCAGAAGTTCTTATTTCCTTTCCTCCTATGAGTTTATCATGTCAAAACACAAAGGGGATTGGATGAATTCATGGTGGACAAGGCTATCTGTGGCTACTAGTCCTGATGGCTATGAGCTACCCTCCGAGACCACGGGCAGATGAATACCATTTGCAGGGGACCATTGAAAAGAGAGAGGGGGGATATGCTATTCTCTTCTGTTTGAGGGCTTCTCAGAGCCAGATGGTGGACCAATGTGGAAGTCATGTTGCTGATGTGCCCTTGGCTGATCCAACAGGGCTTTCTTATGTTCTTCTAATGATGTGTCCTTGGCTGGTGCTTATCTTCTGCCCTGAATCTCAAATGTAATACGGAATAATTTAATGAAGCCTTGTGCCACTTAAAGGCACCAGAGGGGAAGGTGACAAGCTATCTTTTTATTGCACTGCCGTCACCCCTTTGCACCAATCAGTTTTTGCTGGATACATTTGGTAGTGGTCATGCATGGCAGGGGAGACATGAAGCCTCTCAAGGCAAGGTTTAGATCATCATTATTTGGCTTTGTTATGTGGATCTTCTTATCTTGTAGATAGATCTTCATTTCTTGCTACTTTCATAAATAGGCAGATGTCTGGAGAGAAGGGAATTAACATCTCTGTTGGGTTGATTGTGAGACAATAGAATGCTCACGAACATTACCCCCGGTGACACATCTGTCAGGTGTGCAGCATTAGCTCCAGAACTTCTAGCATACGGGGGTCCGATGAAGCATGGCTTTGTCTTCAGGGTGTCAATCACATTGATGGACAGCCTTGAGGTGTTAATGAGCGTGCTTCACAAGTATTTGTGTTCTGCCAAAATCTCTGTCTCACATCGGAAGGTGCTGGGACTAAAGTGCAGCATTTGGAAAGAGCGCAGCACTTCTGAAGGACAGCTCTCCATCGGAGTCAGACAGGGTCACGTTTTTTGAAGATCCTATGAAGCCATTTGGTGCATCATATTTGCTCAAATGTCTGTCAGTGATTGACATAAAAATGACTTCTGATATTGTCAAGCATCTGTGTGTGTGTGTGGGTTTCTTCGCCCCCCCCTTCTCTCTTCAGTTTACTAACAGAATCAGTGGGGCAGATAGACATGCTCATGCTTTTTTGACAGTGCAAACCTACATCTGTCTACTTGCAAGTAATCTATATTGAGTTTAAAGGGACTTACTCACAGGTAAGTGTGCACATCTTGGCAGCTTAAAGTATATTATCCCAGCTTTTTCCCCACTGAAGGGGATTCACGGCGGCTTACATGATTTGATAAAACAATATTAAAATTGACAATTACTAAAAAAGGTACACACACGCACACACACACACACACACACACACACACACACGCACGCACGCACACACTCACACACCCCAATTACAATACTACAATACACACCCCAATTACTAAAGCATAAAAAACAGTTTAAAAAAATGGCAGCCCACTGTCTTACCCAAACACCTTCCGAAATAAAAAGGTCTTAATACCCTGCTGAAATGTCTCCCATGAGGGAGCAGTTCTTAATCCAGAGGGAAGGCTTTCCGTAATTGAGGAGCCACCACCTGGAAGGCCCTATTTCGGGCCGCCACCCTGCCTCACTCTACTACTCTATACACAACATACACGTCAATCCCCCAGACACTGGCACTGAAAACCTGGGCATGCTTAACTGGGACCAGTAGCCCATTTCTAACTAAATTCTCTAGCAATGTATGGATGTGAGAGCTGGACCATAAGAAAGGCAGAGCGCCAAAGAATAGATGCTTTCGAATTATGGTGTTGGAGAAGACTCTTGAGAGTCCCCTGGACTGCAAGGAGATCTAATCGGTCAATCCTCCAGGAAGTCAAGCCTGATTGCTCCCTGGAAGGACAAATTCTGAAGCTGAAGCTCAAGTACTTTGGCCACCTCATGAGAAGAGAGGACTCTTTAGAAAAGACCCTCATGCTGCGAAAGATGGAAGGCAAAAGGAGAAGGGGGCGGCAGAGGATGAGATGGTTAGATAGTGTCACCGAAGCAATGAACATGAAATTGGGCGAACTTAGGAAGCTAGTGGAGGACAGGGAGGCCTGGCGTGCTGTGGTCCAGGGAGTCGCGGAGAGTCAGACACGACTTAGCGACTGAACAACAACAACAACTAAATTCTCATGTGGTGATGTGGTGGTGGCAGCTTGACTTCTGCTGTATCCCATGGGCCACAGGAGGTATTTGACCACAGGAGATCTTGGAGTGAGGGGACATTTTCCCCTTGCTCCTGGGTAAGCCCCGGGCGCCACTATGGGTCAATTTGGAGCTGCACCAACTCAATCACTGGGCTCAAGTCCATTTTGACTTGGAGAGGCGGATCAGGCTGGAAAAGAGGGTCAGGATCCAACATGTACTGTGGCCACCAAACCCACCCAGAGCCTGCTCTGCCTTTCTCCACACCCTTGTAACTGCCATGTTCATAAGAACATAAGAAGAGCCCAGCTGGATCAGGTCAAGGCCCACCTAGTCCAGCTTCCTGTATCTCACAATGGCCCACCAAGTGTCTGAGGGAGCACACAAGACAACAGGCTGCCTGCATTCTGTGGACATTCCCTTGCACCTGGCATTCTGAGGTAAATTCTGAGGGAAACACACTGGTGGCCAGTCAAAATTCTCCAGAACCAGTCAGGATTACCACCAGAATCAGATGCTCCCCTTCAGACATGTACTCATTGGAACACAGGAACAGCCCCATTGGATCAGGGCAAGGCCCAACTAGTCCAACTTCCTGTATCTCCCAGTGGCCCACCAGATGCCTCAAGGGGCACACAAGACAACAATATGCCTCCATCCTGTTGCCACTCCCCTGCATCTATTCCTCCAATCCCTTTCCCATTTCACCCACCCTCACCCTATTTACCTCCTTTTGTGAGACCAGTTCCAAGTTCCAAGGACGCCCATCAGAGTGGCTGGCACCTTTCCGGGGCAAGGGTACAAATGTGCCCTTGCCCCAGGGAGGCTTCAGCCAGCTCCTAACCTGTGCTGGATATGGAGCAGTCCCACAGGCCTTGGTGTTCCAGGACAAGTTCAGAGAGAGAGAGAGAGAGAGAGAGAGAGAGAGAGAGAGAGAGAGAGAGAGAGAGAGAGAGAGAGAGAGAGAGAGAGTTTCTGATTGGGCTTCCAGAAATTATTCTTTATGATACAAATGTCCTGACCCCAGAATTCTGACATGTCAACAGCATCACACCCGTGTGTGTGTGTGTGTGTGTGTGTGTGTGTGTGTGTGTGTGTGTGTGTAAAGGTTACCTGCAGGTTATTGGAATTCCCTCAGCCAGAATTCTAGGCTGGCTCACTAACTGTCAACCTAGTTCCTCTTTCCAAGGTAAGACTTTGAAGCATTGCATTGTGTCCTCTTATTTCGAGACGTGAATTGAGTAATATTCAGAATTGATGGGCCGTATAATCTGATTAAGAAAGTTGATCAGATCACTCTGCCAGCGCGAGGCAATCAGAAGACGCCAAACAGAAGGCACTTCAAAATAAGCTTTGAAAGGCTTGTGATCCTCAGATGAGCATCTTCAGTTCAACACGGAACACACAAAAAGAAGCTGCAGAAATTGTCTAGCACTGAGTGTGTCTGAATACAAAATATTAAATAGCCAAATGCAAACATCTGACAGCATTTTATGTTCATGGGAAAATATGTTGGAAATTGATAATGAAGTCTGTGCCGGACAAAATGCAAAATCCAACAGCTTTAGGCCATGTGCCAGACAGGTACTCTAATGGAGTGTTTTTCAACCTTGGGGTTGAGACCCCCAATGGGGTTGCGGAGCCTCAGTTATGGGGTTGCAGCAATTTAGGAAAAAGAAAAAGGTTGAAGACCACTGGACTGCGCCCCACCACAGCAGGAGGCATCTGGGGTACCCCTTCAGGGGCCAGGAGACGGTGTCCCAGTCCTGCTCAGGTACTTAGCAATTGGGCTAAGACAGAGTTTCACTAGTGCCAGGCTTCAGGGGGTGTTATCCTGTTCTCTCCAATATTTAGTTACAGTGCTGGGGAGGTATATTATCTGGGGAGGTATAACATAATGGCATATTATCATGCCATTGTACAAATTGATGGTAAGGCCGCACCTGGAATATTGTGTCCAGTTCTGGTTGCCGCATTTCAAAAAGGACATATTGGAGCTGGAAAAGGTGCAGAAGAGAGCGACAAAAATGATTACCGGGCTGGGGCACCTCCCTTATGAAGAAGGACTGCAGCATTTGGGACTCTAGAAAAAAGGCGCCTGAGGGGGGACATGATTGAGACATACAAAATTATGCATGGAAGGGATAGAGTGGATAGAGGGATGTTCTTTTCCCTCTCTCAAAACACCAGAACCAGGGGGCATCCGCTAAAACTGAAGGTTGGGAGAGTTAAAACAGATAAAAGGAAGTACTTTTTTACCCAGCGGGTAGTTAATCTGTGGAACTCTTTGCCACAGGAGGTGGTGATGGCATCTGGTCTGGATGCCTTTAAGAGGGGATTGGACGGATTTCTGGAGGAAAGGTCCATCGTGGGCTATAGGCCATGATGGATTGTGCAACTTCCTTACAAAAGTGGTGGGCTACTTCAAAGTAGAGTGCAATGCAATACTGCGCTGGATTGGCAAGGCTGGCTGGCCAGCGCCGAGTCCAATGCAGTACAGTGGAGGCTGGAACCTCCCCTATGCGCTCCTCAGATCTGCGCCTGCTAAACAGGAGACCGCGCAGCCCAAACAGGTCTAGGATTTGGCCACCCACATCCCGCCCCCCAACCCTCCTCCTCTCCACCAATCCCCATCCCAAAATGGGACGGAGACTCTCTCATGCCAACTGGCAAGGGTGGCTTCCCGTTGGCGCTCTCAAGCTGACGCTACTGCGCCCCTGCATTGGCGCTAGTGCCGTGGCACATCGGATGATGCTGACAGGCAAATTGGTGCTGCCTGGTTGATGAGAACACCCCCCCTCAGATCTATGGTAGCTATGCAAGGGCACTGTCCTGCCAGGAACCAACCCTTCCCTGTCCCACTCTGCCTCCCACCCACCCCTCCCCATTCCTCCTCCTCCCTGCCTTATTCCTCCCATTTCCCCCCCCCACACTGCCAGCTTGCCTGCACTGGCAGTGGGTGAATCCTCCAAAGGCAGGATCACAACCACCGGACATGTGCACTGGCTCTACACAGAGTAGCTCTACTTAGTGGTACTTGGATCACAGGGCAGGGATAGGCGAGGCAACTGAGGGCCCAATCCTAACTTGCACCAAAACATCAAAAGCCAGCAGGTGTGAGCTGTACCCAGGGGCGGACTTGTCCTCAACATCAGGGGTGCCCATGCCATGCCCCTGATGTGACCACGCCCCCTGATGTGACCACGCCCCCTGATGTGACCACGCCCCCTGTCATCAGCGCCCGGCCTCAGCACCCCCTTCTGAGGCCGGGCCACGGCAATCGCCCACCCCGGCCTCAGAAGGGACCGCCTTGCAAAGCAAGCGCCATGCCCAGCGACTGACATTAGGGGTGCTGAGCACCCCCGAGAAAATTATTGTGGGTGCCAACAGCATACCAGCACCCACAGAGTTGGCACTACTGGCTGCATCCAACTCAAGTTGGGACTGTGTCTTTCTCGTGGCTGTTGCTGGGGGTGTTCTCCATTCTTTTAGATTGTGAGCCCTTTTGGGACAGGGAGCCATTCAACTTTAATGTTATTATTTGCCTGTAAACCGCTTTGTGAACTTTGTGTTGAAAAGCGGTATATAAATACTAGTGATTGATTGATTGATTGATTGATTGATTGATTGATTGATTGACTGTGCTGGAGCCTCCATGGGGCGAGGGCACATTCGCACCTTTGCCCCAGGGAAGGCATCACCTGCCCCGATGGGCTTCCTCGGATCTGCACCCACTGTGTAGCAGGTGCAAGCAGGCGCTATATAGCAAGGCCACATTGGGGCTGCGCAGCTTAGTGACAGAGGCTTGGATGTAGCATCCAAGCTCCAAGCTCCTCCCTGAGTCGGCTGCCCAATCCTGCCCTCCCCCTCCCAGAAGCGCCCCTGCACCAGCCTAGCTTGGCATGTGCAGCACTGGTGCACTGGCAGCTTGTGCTGGCCCTGCAGCATCAGCAATGAATGTAAACATAAGAACGTAAGAAGAGCCCCGCTGGATCAGGCCAAGGGCCCATCTAGACCAGCTTCCCTGTATCTCACAGCGGCCCACAAGGTGCCCCAGGGAGGCATGAGACAACAAGATGCTTGCATCCTGTGGCCACTCCCTTGCACCCGGTACCAGTAGCCCACCACCTTTGTAAGGAGGTTGCACAATCCATCATTGCCTATAGCCCACGATGGACCTTTCCTCCAGAAATCCGTCCAATCCCCTCTTAAAGGTATCCAGACCAGATGCCATCACCACCTCCTGTGGCAAAGGGTTCCACAGATTAACTACCCGCTGGGTAAAAAAGTACTTCCTTTTATCTGTTTTAACTCTCCCAACCCTCAGTTTTAGCAGATGCCCGCTGGTTCTGGTGTTTTGAGAGAGGGAAAAGAACATCCCTCTATCGACTCTATCCCTTCCGTGCATAATTTTGTATGTCTCAATCATGTCCCCCCTCAGGCGCCTTTTTTTCTAGACTGAAGAGTCCCAAACGCTGCAGTCTTTCTTCATAAGGGAGGTGCCCCAGCCCCGTAATCATTTTTGTCGCTCTCTTCTGCACCTTTTCCAGCTCCACTAGGTCCTTTTTGAGGTGCGGCGACCAGAACTGGAGACAATATTCCAGGTGCGGCCTTACCATCGATTTGTACAATGGCATGATAATATTGGCTGTTTTATTCTCAACCCCTTTTTTAATGACCCCAAGCATGGAATTGGCCTTCTTAATTGCTGCCGCACACTGGGTCGACACCTTCATTGAATTGTCCACTAGCACCCCAAGATCTCTCCCTTGAGCTGTCACAGACAGCTCAGAACCCCTAAGCCTAAAGGTGAAGTTTTGGTTTATGGTGCACACTTGATTTACGGGACATGCACGACAGGGTTGGGCTGGTTCAAGTCGCAAAGCTGTAGCCCAAAGCTGCTCTTGACTTCTTGACTCCGCATTAGGGGCTTTTCTGCCATCGCCACGTGCTCTCCATGTACAGACCAGGCCTTTTTTTCCCAGATTGCTCCCTTATTTTGCATAAACTCATTTTCCTCCAAACCGAGAGGCTGCCATGCAATCATGTCACGTTAAATTCAAGTTTGGAAAATACGAAATAAGCAAACAGCGTCCAATTCCCAAATCATGAATATCAACACGGCAGCGTGATTAACAGTGTCAGGCTCTGAGTGCAGCGAGCCCGTTAAAAAGAAAACTCCCTCCCTATGAATACATTAAAGTTTTTGGAATTGGAAACAGACCAAATAGACTAAGCACTCGTCGAGTTGTTCTGCATTCCCAGCTTGCACTTTAGGACCCCAGCCCAATGCCGAAAGTGTTTTTCCGCACATTTATTCCAATAGGCTGAGGCACATGTGCTACGTTGGGTTGTCCTGCACAATCTGAAGTCATTTGCTCTGTGGTGGCCATTATATGGTGTGTGCACTCTCGAGCTGAAGCATTTCCAGTGATTTAAGTTGCACTGGCCTGCCCCAACCTGGCCACCTGGACTGGCATCTGGTTGCAGGGAGAGGGAGAAGGTTTTGCAGGTGCCACTGAATATTTTTGCAGGGACCCAAAAACTGCATCCTGATATTACTGGGTAATATCATAAGAATGTAAGAAGAGCCCCGCTGGATCAGGCCAAAGGCCCATCTAGTCCAGCGTCCTGTATCTCACAGCGGCCCACCAGGTGCCCCAGGGAGGAATGAGACAACAAGATGCTTGCATCCTGTTGCCACTCCCTTGCACCTGGTACTCTGAAGTAGCCTATAACTAATATAAAGAGCTTGCACAATCCATCATTGCCTATAGCCCACAATGGACCTTTCCTCCAGAAATCCGTCCAGTCCCCTCTTAAAGGCATCTAGACCAGATGCCATCACCACCTCCTGTGGCAAAGAGTTCCACAGATTAACTACCCGCTGGATAGTCACATGAACATGCATCATGGGGAAAATCTTTTTCATGTGCCAGGACCCTAAGCAGGGGCCAAAATCACAGCTCTGTGCCTTGGTGGATAAGGATGAGGGAGGTGAGGGTGAAGATGCAACAAACAACAACAACATGGAGATAACTTTGTAATTCCTTAGCCCAGTGGTTCTCAATCAAGACTCCTAATCAAGACTGTTGAAACTAGAGATGGACAAGTTATCAATGAAACTTAGCATCGGGACCCACTGTTTAGAACGACAATCTGTCCGGGCGTCACAACTGAAGTGGCGTCACAACTGGAAGTTGGCATTCCCATGGGGCCCCACACACCCCATGGAGCCCCCGCTCACCATACAGCCATGGGGAGAAGAGTGCTTCTGATCCTGCGCAGGAAGCGTCGACAGAGTCACCACCGACTGCTTCCAGGAAGCCAGTTTGGGCTGCTCGGAGGCAGGACGGGGGGGCAGAGCAGGGCCAATGAACAGCTACTCCACTCGCTCTACCTGCGTGCAGCTCACACAGATATGCACAGGTATCTGGAGAAAGGCTCCAGCCCTGGTGGGGCTGGCCCAAGGAGTGGTGGGGCCCAATGCGGGGCATTCTTGTGGGGGCCCCAACCTCCCTGCGGCCCCCCCCCCACTTACCAAGAAGAGTGCTTGCAGTGCCGAGCGCAAAGCATGGCACTTGGAAATAGTTGGTGGCAATATGACCACTTCACTGCCAATGCTTCCAGGGGGCCATTCTGGGCCGTTCAGAGGCAGGGGCAGGTGGGAGGTCCCCAGATAAAGCTGCTCTGCTCACCCCACCGACTCATAGCCCACAGAGATCCCGGCTGCGGCAGCAGGCGATAGCCTCACTGTGCTGGTGCGGGGCCCAACGTGACGGCCTTGGTCACACTGGGGACAAGCGATGTGTGCCCAAGAAGGCAGAAGATGTAGTCGAGAGGGTTAATGCCTCTGTTTGCCTGACGATAAGAGCTGAAGATCTGAAGGTCGCCAGTTTGGGACAGCCGGAAGTCTCTGTGAGTGGCAGACCTCGTTAATTGCGGCTGATTAACAGCTGAGCTTCGGCTGCCTTGTGTGAGGGGGAGTTGTGCCAAAGTTCAGCCGCTTCTCTGGTGGGAGCAGGGAAGCCACTTATCAGCCAGCAAGAAGACAACGGGTGGCCAGAAAGAAGGACTAAATCCAGAAAGATCCATCTGTATGAGTGTAGTTCTTGAAAGATAGAACATTTTCTGTATAAATTGTAAAAACCTTCGGGTTTCTGAATAAAGTCTGCCCATGTAAACCGCCTTGAGTTACAGTCACTAGAGAAATCTGGTGACCTAAGAAAGGCGGTATATAAATCCAAGTATTATTATTATTATTATTATTATTATTATTATTATTATTATTATTATTATTATTATTATTATTAGTTGTAGTTGTTGTTGTTGTTGTTGTTGTTGTTGTTGCGCTAGTACTGCTGTGACTTCCTTCTGGGTGGTGGTTGCAAACCGTGGAAAGCTGCAGCTGTGACACTCGAGAGGGAAGCTCACGGCAGCTCCCATGTACCAGCGCTGCTGCTTGCGCTGACCCGGCGGCTGATTCCGCGGCGCCGACGCAGCTTGTGGCATGTTTGCAACAGCGCTGGTCAGGCGCAAGAGCACGGTGCTGGCTCAGCGCCCGGTTAGGATTGTGCCCTGGCCGTCTGTTCACAAGGCATTGTACGTTTTTCAATGTGCTTTCTTGTAAAGCGCTTTTTTTTTTCCAGATAAGAAGAGCCCTGCTGGATCAGGCCAAACGCCCACCTAGTCCAGCTTCCTGTATCTCCCAGTGGCCCACCAGATGCCTCAGGGAGCACACAAGACAACAGGCTGCCTGCATTCTGTGGCTGCTCCCCTGCACCTGGCATGCTGAGGTAAATCCTGAAGGAAACACACAGGTGGCCAGTCACAGCATTTCTCTTGGACAGCCTCCAGAACCAGATGCTCCTCTTCAGACATGTACTCATAGGAACATTGGAGCAGCTCCACTCGATCAGACCAAGGCCTATCTAGTCCAGCTTCCTGTATCTCCCAGTGGCCCACCAGATGCCTCAGGAAGCACACGAGACAACAGGCTGCCTGCATTCTGTGGCACTCCCTTGCACCTGGCATTCTGAGGTAAATCCTGAGGGAAACACACTGGTGGGCAATCAAGATTCTCCACAGCATTTCTCTTGGACAGCCACCAGCACCAGATAAGAACATAAGAAGAGCCCCACTGGACCAGGCCAAAGGCCCCTCTAGTCCAGCTTCCTGTATCTCACAGTGGCCCACCAGGTGCCTAAGGGAGTTCAGTAGACAACAAGATGTCTGCATCCTGTTGCCACACCCTTGCACCTGGCATTCTGAAGTAGCCTACTATTAATGTAAGGAGGTTGCCCAACCCATCATGGCCTATAGCCAGTGACGTCATCCGAGCGCGCCAACTACCAGAACGCTCGGATGATTGACAGCCCTCTGCCCCTAAGGAGGCTCTTCATAAGAGATCAGTGAGACGTATCCATTTGGATCAATAAAATAAGAAATAGAGGTTGGGTCAGTGATGTCATGCAGGGGGTACGCGGGGGTACGCGAGTACCGGTTTCTAGGATTACAGCTGGCCCTGCCCATTCGCCCGCCCACTCGTCGACTCCGCCCTCTGCAACATTTGAATTTCCTGCATGTTTGAGTTGCCTGCATGTTCTCAGAGCCAGGCAGGCAGGCAGGCAGCGAGCGGAGCCTTTCCTTTCCTGGCCACTGAAAAATGAGTTGCTCTGGGGTTTTAACATGATGCAAGGCCTCCTTCACATGTTCTGGGGGTGCTGTGGAATACTGTTGCAACTGTTGGGTCAGTTTAAAATCGTCTGAGGCCTCAAAAAGGGCTTTTTTCATGTCTCTTCCTGCCACGACCTCACTTCCGGCTTATGACGTCACTTCCGGTGGGCGGGTCCCGACACGTGCCAATCAAAAGTGAGTACCTGTTCTTAAATCATTTGGATGACACCACTGGGTTGGGTGCATGAAAGTAGGCCAAATGGGAGCCATGTTCACAAGTCGCAGGAATGTACTTACCTGGAATCAGAATCTGGATTGCTGACCTCTTGGCCCAGCTGAACATCTACTTGAGCAGTGGCCCCTTCAGGATTTCACCCAAATGTGGATGCCGGCTTCCATGCAAGGACTGGTACAAAGTGGCGTTGCTGGGCAGACCCCCTGAATTGACGCCACACTCAGTAATCGGCACTTAACATTCACCTCCTAAGGGATGCGATGCTCCCTACGACTTGTGATGAAAGTTGACCAACGACCAGGGGTGGAGCATGCCTTGCCAGCACTGGGGGAAAGGCATATGCCGTGCCCCCATGCTGTGACATCATGACACCCTAAATCATGATGTCACGTATGGGACCTTTGATGATAGCGTAGAAGCAGCTTGCAGCTGTGAGGTTTGGAAAGGCTTCAAGGTCGCAGAGCTCCGGCAAGGAATCACTCAGACAACAGAGATCAGGGTAGCAAGAACTTCTGTATTCTCAGAAGAAGGCTTCTTGCAGCAAAGAACAGCAAACAGCAGGTAACAGGTACAGCAAACTCCTCCAACAGCAACACTTACATCTCCAGCAACTGACCACAGGTGTTTCTGGTCTGGATTAAATAGTCCCCAGCATCCAATCAGAGATCCGATGATCTCATCCTCAGGCTGAAGCTGAGTCAGAATGACTCAGCACTTTACTGCTGGCCTGCTAGGCCTGAATGACTCAGCACTTTACCCCCTGAGTCGGCCTAGCGTTAGGCCTTTCCCCATTCAGGCCTGTAAATTTCTAGGGACTTCCTTCAGTATCCCAACAACCTTGCTGCCATTGCCCAGGTGATGTCAAAATCGCCCAGGCTGTGGCAGTAAACACACCAGGAGCTCCCACCCACTTTCTGGCTTGGGCGGCAGGTAGGTGCACTTGTCACGCTTGCTGCTGTGGCTCGGATGACATCGTCTGGGCTGTAGCTCAGAGGCAGGCTTTGGAGCATCCCTCCCTGGTGCTGGGGGAGGCACACAGAAGTCACCAGAGCCCCGCCTTCCAGGTGAACACAACCCATGTCCTACTAGGAGGCAGGCTTTGGCACATCTCTCCGCAGCTTCAGTTGAAGCTGGGGGAGGGGCGCCCAGACCAGCTGAGCCCCACCTACGTCCTCCATGGGACTCAACTGAATGCTTAGTGTCGCAAAGTTTTGCGCCCCTAATAATTTTGCACCTGGGGCGATGGCCTCCTTGGCCCCCATCATGCTACGCCTCTGCCAATGACCATCCCATTTGGGGGAGGCACAGATGGACACTGGTCGTGATTGCTGCTTCACCAGGATCTGCCCTGCAATACTGCTTTGTACCAATCCTTTGTACCAATCCTCAGTAAGGCCGACACAGTCAGGCCGACATAACAGGGCTGTATCCAGTGATGTCATCCGGGTGCTCCAAGAACCGGAATGCCCGGATGATTGACAGCCCTCCACCCCTATGGCGGAGGGCTGCCACGCCTCCCTGAGCCTCACAGCGCCCGAATCGTTCCATTTCAGAGCGATTCGGGACGCGAGGGAGGGCGGGCAGGCCCAGGAGCAGCTCGCCCGTCCTCCGGAGAGGCGGCGCGCCCCGGGCCTGTCCGCAGAACTGGCGGAACAGCGTACCGGGCCGTTCCGCCTGGATGAGGCCACTGACTGTATCCTAAAGCCCATTAGGAGGCAGCAGCAGCGAAGTGCAGGCCAAGGGGAGGTTTTCCCCTTTCACCCGCGTAAGCCCCAGCCATCCCAATGGGGCTGCTTAGATCTGCGCCTGCTGCTTTGCAGGCACAGGTGCACGTGCGCAGGAGCAGCCTGAATCAGGGCTGCCGAGTCTGGGGACGGGGTTTAGGATTTGTTACTACGGCCATCCTGCGTCACAACCCTGTCGCCGCCCAGTTACGCCGCTCCTGGCACGCCTCTGGAATGCCCTTGGTGAGGCCCAACGCCGACAGCACAGCGCTGACGCTTGACTGGCACAAGGCTGGTGCTGCTGATGGTCACAGTGGCACGTTTGCGACAGTGTTCAGCCGGTGCTAGAGTGTAGCGCTGGTGCAATGGGGGTATAGGATGCGCGCTGAATCTCTGCCTTGAGTCCCTGACGTTTTGTGCAAACCACGTTGCACTTTTAATTTACCCGCACTTCGATTTTCGGCAGTGGACGGCTTTGCCTCTGCCTGTATATTAATCTACTTCTGTTGCTAGAAAATTGAAATGCACCACCAGTAATTATACCTTCTGCATAACATGTCAAAAAATGTACTTTTGTCACTGAGCAGAGAAGAAAAGCCCTTCAGATTATTGGCATTTAGCTGCAAAGAATACATGTCTGCCATTATTTACAAGTGGTTTATGGCTTTCCTTTATGAATAGGTGTAAAGACGTTTGTTAATTATACACTATATGGGGGGGGGCTACAGCCGTCTCCTTATGTATTTTGAATGCCCCTGTTTCTATATAATTACATCGAAGGCAAAATGAACAACACTGTACTGCTATCATAGTAACAAATATGTATATATCCTAGTCTGATCTTGGAGAGGGCTATAAATGGATTTTCCACCTAGTTAATCAGAAACTCACTTTTCTTGTCGAAAGAGTTTCAATATTTCAGAGGCCTTTTCATTTGATTATACATGCAAATCACTAGGGAGGCCTGAAACACTGATCATGAAATTATTCACTCCTGCAATAGAAACTTAACAACCATATCTACATAGTGAACAAGGCTTTTAAAGTAATTCCCGGTTCCCCTCGGAGTCTTGGCAGGGGCTGTTGGAAACACAGGAGTCCAATACCGCAGAACCTTCAAGACAGCAGCGTGAGTGGGGGAGGGGAGTGGGGGGCGGAAGGCAGAGGTAGGAGAATGAGGTTGGAATATTCCAATCCCAAAGAGTGCCTCTTTTGGTATACCCTTTTCTTCCTGGCATCTAGGGAACAAACTGGAAGGGGCGATGAAGGGATGTCCATTGCTTCAGGATGGCAGCATAAAAGACTTAGGACCCAAGCCTATCAGAGGCGGAGGAAGGGTGTAGTCCGGGGTGGTGCGAGCCATGGGTGCCATTGCGCGGAGGCCGCGGACTAACCCGTGCGCTGTCTGGCCCATCTGCCCTCCCTCCCTTGTGTCCATTCCACTCCAAAATGGAGCTATTCCGGGTGCAGGGAGGCATGGCTGGGCGATGCAGAGGGGTGGGGCGATGTGCTGGGGGCGCGGTTTCGTCGCCCTGCCATGGGCGCACTTGGGGCTCTGTTTGTCCCTGAAGCCTATCTAGGTTTCTGATGCTGTTGCAGCTGTACTGCAGCCCCCAGGTAAGCAGAAATATACTCCTTTACCTTCAGGAGGCCTGGCTGATTCCCCCTCCACCACAGAATGCAACACACACCCAGACATGTCATGTAGCGGGTACGCGGGGGTACGCGAGTACCCGTTCCTAGGATTAGGGCTGGCCCCGCCCATTTGCCCGCGAACGCGTTGACTCCGTCGGTGCTCCGCTCCACCCCCTGCAACGTTTGAGTTGCCTGCATGTTCTCAGAGCCAGGCAGGCAGGCAGGCAGGCAGGCAGCAGAGTGAGGGAGACCGACGGCAGCAGCAGTGTGAGCAGGTAGGCTGCCTGGGGCTCCCTCCCGAGGAGGCGCGGCAGTTCCTGGGGGCGGTTCCTGGGTTCCGGCTATGACCTCACTTCCGGTGGGCGGGCCCTGACACAAGTGCCAATCAAAAGTGAGTACCTGTTGCTAAATCATTTAGATGCCATTACTGCACACACCCCATTCGTACTGCTACATTTAGGCTGGAAAATTGGATAGGATTTGGCACTTACTTACTTACTTACTTACTTACTTACTTACTTACTTACTTACTTACTTACAGCCCAATCCTATGTTGCGCTGGAGCTGGTGAGCTGGCAGGCCTGCACCAAATCCAGGGCAACATGGGAGGCCTGAGAAGCCTCCCCGGTGCAAGGGCATGTTCGCGCCCTTGCACCAGAGGGGGCTCCAACCTCCCAAATGGGGACCTGCACCTGCTAAGTACCAGAATTGGGGCAGGGTGGCCCTGGGACAGGGCCTTGGATGCAGCCTAAGATTGGATTGCCCTGGCCTGCCCCCCCTCCCCCCCCAACCCAGTTCCACCCTCCGCCTGGCCAAGATGCCTTTAAAAGGGGACTGGACAGATTTCTGGAGGAAAAGCTCCAGCATGGGCTTCAGGCCATGATGCAACCTCCTTACTTTAAGCTACTCCAGAATGCCAGGTGCGAGGGAGAGGCAACAAGATGAAGGCATCTTGTTGTCCCATGTGCTCCCTGAGGCACCTGGAGGGCCACTGTAAGATACAGGGAAGCTGGTCTAGATGGGCCCTTGGCCTGATCCAGCAGGGTCTTTTTATGTTCTTAGGATAGCAAATTCTATTCTATTTACTTCATATTTACCTCAGACGTTTACCTCAAAAATTTACCTCAGAATGCCAGGTGCAAGGGAGTGGCCACAGGATGCAGGCATTTTGTCCTGTGTGCTCCCTGAGCACCTTGTGGGCCACTGTGAGATACAGGAAGCTGGTCTAGATGGGCCCTTGGCCTGATCCAGCAGGGCTCTTCTTACGTTCTTATGGTTCTGCAAGCTGTCAAAGAGAAATGCTGTGGAAATTATTGACTGGCCACCAGTGTGTTTCCCTCAGAATTTTTACCTCAGAATGCCAGGTGCAAGGGAGTGGTAACAGGAAGTAGGTCACTTGTCGTCTTTTGTGCTCTCTGAGGCATCCGGTGGCCACTGTGAGAAACAGGAAACTGGACTGGATGGGCATTTGGCTTGATAAGAAACATGTTGCAAATCTCCATTCCCAGTTAGCAACCTTATCATTACAGTTTCCAAACCATCTTGAACCATCTTCAAAGGGCAGCCCAAGGTACAGTGTATTACAGCAGTCTAGTCAGGTTGGTACCAGCATGGACTACTGTGGCCAACCTATTTCTGTTGAGTAGTGGCACCCTGTTGCAAAATGGTATGTTTGTGATGAGCCTTACCTTTACCACCACCCCAACTGCAGGATGTCGAACACACCCCATTGGCACAGCTAAGCCACCCCTGGAAAGTTGGTTAGGATTTTAACCTTAATCACATCAATGGCCTAATCGTAGTTTAGTGCTGTGCCGGCATTGTGGCTATGAGTAGGCCTGAGCTTTCCTGCTGGCGCGAAATCCGCATCAATAGCTGCCAGCGCTGGTAAATTCAGTGCCAAACAGCACAGGGGCAGGGGCAGGGGAGGCCAGAATGAGTCGTTTTGGAGTGGGGCAAGGTAATGCAATTCTACAACATCCTTTTTGAGAGGTGTTGACCAGAACAGGACAAAATACTCCAGGTATGGCCTTACCATGGGTGTGTACAATAATAAATTTGATTGTTGTCATTCAGTTGCTAAGTCGTGTCCGACTCTCCGCGACCCCCTGGACCACAGCACGCCAGGCCTCCCTGTCCTCCACTACCTTCAGGAGTTCGCCCAATTTCATGTTCATCGCTTCAGTGACACTGTCTAACCATCTCATCCTCTGCCGCCCCCTTCTCCTTTTGCTTTCAATCTTTTATTTCCCAGCATGAGGGTCTTTTCTAAAGAGTCCTCTCTTCTCATGAGGTGGCCAAAGTACTGGAGCTTCAGCTTCAGGATTTGTCCTTCCAGGGAGCAATCAGGCTTGACTTCCTGGAGGACTGATTGATTGGATCTCCTTGCAGTCCAGGGGACTCTCAAGAGTCTTCTCCAACACCATTATTCAAAAGCATCTATTCTTCAGCGCTCCACCCTCCGTATGGTCCAGCTCTCAAAGCCATACATTGCTACTGGGAAAACCATCGCTTTGACTATGCGAACCTTTGTTGGCAGGGTGATGTCTCAGCTTTTGATTAAGTTGTCTAGGTTCGCCATAGCTTTCCTCCCAAGAAGTAAACGTCTTTTAATTCATGGCTGCAGTCTCCATCTGCGGTGATCTTGGAGCCCAGGAAAATAAAGTCTGTCACTCCTTCCATTTCTTCCCCTTCTATTTGCCAGGAAGTGATGGGAGTGGTGGCCATGATCTTAGTTTTCTTGATGTTGAGCTTCAAGCCAATTTTGGCACTTTCCTCTTTCACCCTCATCAGCAGATTCTTTAGGTCTTCCTCACTTTCTGCCATTAAATAAATTTAATAAATACATATTATTGGCTGTTTTATTCTCAATTCCTTTTTAAGTTATCTTGAGCATGGCATTGGCCGCCTTCCCAGCCACTGTACACTGGGTCGACACATGTTTCCCTTGAATGCAACAGAGAAGCACACCTTGATGCCTTCATGCATCACAGCTCACCCGTCGTTGCCACTGCAGGTCTCCAGGATATCAGGGGGTATATTGCCCCAGGTACCATATCTTGAGGGAGTACCAACCCACACTCCTGAGAGCAGATCCCAAATCAAGAGAGCCGTGTGCATCCTCTGGGTCCTTAGAAGGCCTCAGAGGGCCTCCTTCACCAAAGGAGGCCTTCTGAGGCATGTGGAGTGTGTATGGGGGGTATGAGGGTACCAAAAATGTATGTGCCCCCTGGTGCCAAAGGCCCTAGCTATGCCACTGTAGGACATCCCATAAAGGGTCATGATATCTGAGGCAGTAACGCGCCCAGCCCAAGCTCCGCCCAGGGGCCGGGTTGACACTCAGCACCCCTTGTGTCAGCTTCACGCCCCTCCCTGCCCATTGACACAGCCTCCCAGCATGCCAGGTCATACAAGGACAAAGGAGGGAGGGTGGGCCAAAACCGAGCACCTCTTTTGAGAGGCGAGGTGCCTCTTCTCCACCTTCTGCCTGCCCTAAGAGCAGGGACGAATGGAGCCCCGAGTGCGCCCATGGCAGGGTGACGAAACCGCGCCCCCAGCACATCACCCCGCCCCGTGTGTCGCCATGCCACTCCTCCCTGCGCCCAGAATAGCTCCATTTTGGAGTGGAACGGACGCCAGGGAGGGCGGGAGGGCCAGACAGCACGCGGGTTACTCTGCAGACTCCGCACAATGGCGCCCCGCCGCTGCCGGCACCCATGGCTTGCACCACCCCGGGCTACACCCTTCCTCTACCTCTGCCTAAGAGCGGCGCACCCAAGAGCACTAGCCCTCCTGCCCAAAGATAGGTCAGCAATCTGAGGAGTGAATGTTGAATTAGTCCTATTTTGTCTCTCCACCATTCGTCTCGCCCATTTCTTTTCAAAACCCACATTAGAATTTTATTCCATTTACAGTAACCTCAAGCCCATGATGGGGAAAATATGTGCTGAAAATTGTAGGATCCTTGTGTGTTTTTTTCTATCAGAAAATGGTATATTTCTTTTGGGTATTGTCTCGTTCCAGTAATATATTTTAATCCAAATCACTTGAAAAATCTGTCTATGCTAGTTAATGGATTTAATTACAACGAATACAGTTCTGACCTTTCTCCAGTCTAGATTTAGACATTGTGCACCATAGTAAATGCCTTTTTAAAATTCACTAACAATATGTCATTATTAGTAGACAAAAGAACATTGATGACATCCAAAGGCCTATCCGAAGCTTTTGATTTAATCATCATGTTCCCTTGATTAAAGAAATTACTATTCTTTGGACAATTGTTCCTGCTATTATCTGGGGCATATTTTCTTGGACAGTCATAAAAATGTTGGAGATAAAGTTTTAGCAGAAATGGCTGCAGTTGTGTGTTATTTGAAAATGTTGATTGACCCTTGTTTGTGATGGAAAAACAAACCATATAATATAAATAATCAAGCCTGAACTGGAACTGCATTCTGAGTCTTAGATACTTTCTCACCGACGCTGTGCAAACAAATACAGCATGATACCAATGAAAAATGCCCTGAACCCATGTATAGAGTAAGCAAACCAAGAAACTGGTCAAATTTAAATGTAAGCACTCCATAGATCAGCACAGCAAAAAAAAAAAAAAAAAGGATACATCTTTAGAAATCAATTACCATAATACAGCACACATGCATGTGCGCATGCACACACCCACACACCAGTTTACAACATTATGTCCTATGCACCCTGTATTTAGCTACACTCCAGAGTGCTTAGAGTAGGGTCATGCTTGTGAACTTCCAATGAATTCTGGGACTTATACAGTGGTGGAATTCAAATAATTTAACAACCAGTTCTATGTCCTCCTTTCTTTGTACTGCTTCTTACTACAGCCCTACTTTTTGTATATCAATAAATTAGCAACCGGTTCTGCAGAACAGGTGAGAACTGGCTGAATTTCACCACTGGACTTATATCATAACAACCCCTGCTATATCAACTCATTGGCTCTCAGAACCATCAGTCTCATTGGTCAGTTTTGAGGTAATGAAATCCACTTTTTGTTACATAAGTCAGCTGTGTTATCTTATTCTGGTTATTTGGCTATAACTTTTGATAGAATATAGATATTTCAACACAAGTTTGTTTCCTCGCATTCTGCATTAATACCATATAAAATGATGGTATTATTCAAAAGTACCAAGATATTCATAATTTTGGCCAGTAGTTGTGGCATTCCTTGAGTGTGTCACGCAGTGTGGTCTGCACCCCCCATACTCTATACCCAGGATAGTTTCCATACTTTGGTTAAAATCCTATGCACACTTACTCAGGAGTAAGTCCCACCAACTCACTGGGACCTACTTCCAGGTAAACATGTATAGGATTGCTCGCCACACCTATTTTGGTAGACTTGCAGACCAAACACACCAGAATTGGAGGTGACTATAGGTGTAAAAATTAACAGACAATGAACACAATCCAATTAGTAGTGTCATGCCTTTTATGCAGATTAACTGCATGACACATGAAATGTGATATTGCCGAAGACAGGTCCGTAATGGGGGGAAATTCATATGATTCAAGCAATTAATGCATCAGAAAAATTTTCCAGGTACCCATATATACTCATGTATAAATCAATCTCATGGATAAGTCTAGGGCAAATCTTAAACCAAAAAATAATAAAATTTGCTATAACCTGTGGATAAGTTGAGGGTAAAACAGGGGGTGTATGCAATTATTTGAAAATGACTTACCAGTAATTGTTCTGAGGTGGCAAAAGACAACAAAAAATATTGAGCCATTTCACTTCCTCTGAGGCAGCACAGAAATGGAGCTATTCTCCAAACAAGAAGGAAGAGAGATGCAGGTGTTTATGGGAGTTGTAGGCTTTGTGAGGAATACAGTACAGCACTTCCATTGCAGCAGCCCTCAAAACGACTATAATTCCCATAAGCACATTAACATCTCTGACTGTTTGGAGGTGGAAAAAATGGCTACCTTTTTTTTGGGGGGGGGGGCTTTCTGTCCGTTGATGCCTAAGAGCAATTACTGATAGGTTAAATTGCTCTGTTTTTTTTCCTACCCTCTGCTTTCCGCTTCTTAGTCACCACCACCACCACCACCCTGCAGCTGCTGTTAGGAGCTTTATTCATGTATTGGAAAAGGCAGGAGCTACCCCAAGGAGTGAGGGAATGGTATCAGCAATGTCCTCCTGTCCCAGATAAACCAGGGATTATGGGGTTAATCCCAGAACTCTTGCAAGCCTCGGGAGCACAGCTGTAGGCTGTTGAGGCTCTCCGGCTATGACAGCCAGGAGGCCAGCACAGGTACAGATGGGCGTGGCTGATGCTAGAATCTGCCTAGCAACAGACACTGATTGGCTGGCCTCAGTATAAAGCTGGAGGCAGGAGATGGAGAACGGATTTGGGTATCTGGGATGGGACCTGGGAAGGTCCTAGGAAGGCATCTGGGTTGGTGCTAGAAGGGAGAAGCTGTATAGGTACTGGAGAATGGTACCTGGGATGCAGTGCTGGATGGACTGACTGCCTGCCTGGACTGACTGCCTGTCAGAAAGACTGAAGGAAGGACAGTTGGACTGGCTAAGGACGGGATTTGGCAGAACAATTAACCATATTGACCTGTTTATAAGTCGATCCATATTTTCAGGGTCAATTTTCTGGCTTTTTTTTTTTTGGCACTTATACATAAGTATATGGCTTGAGCTGGTTGCCATACAACACTGAGCTCTGTGCCCTACTCTTCCAAGCCATTTGAAGCACCACGTTCAAAGTACTGAGAATTGCTGCAGAAATTACCCACAGAGTTAATTCTTTTGGTAGCTCGAGATGGTATGGTCAATTCCCTGAAGAATCATTGTCCCTCCTTCTGAGAGAAACTTCTCAGAAACAGCAGATAAGGTTGTTACTGTTCATGGATTAGAGCGGTGACCACAGGTGAAGAGCGCTTGACTGACTGCTGATCTATAGGACGACACATGTTCTATCAAACGTTATGGCCAAAAAAATGCAAATACAACCACCTTATGTAACGTTATGATGGCTGCATTGAACGTCCAGGAGCAGTATGGCACTGAGGGCACAATCCTGTACTGCGCTGGAATGGTGAGGCCAGCTGGCCAGCCAACGCCATATCCAGTGCCGTATAGAAGAGGCTGGAGCCTCCCCGCGGCAAGGGAGTGTGCGCCTCCCCAGCCTCCCCAATGGTCTCCTGTGCCCGCTAAACAGTAGGCGCAGATCCGAAGAGACCGCGCGACCTGAATCGGGGCTGCGTGGCCTCCCAAATGGGTCTAAGATTTGGCCGTATGGTCAAATCCTGGACCCGCCCATGTCCTGCCCACCTCCTGCACTCCTCCCATCAATCCCCAAGCCACCTCGTCATGGTGCTTCCTTCGCGCCGGCCAGTCAGCTTTCACCGATGCTAGGGAGGTGCTACACAGGCCTTAGCGCTGTGTAGCCTTAGCGCTGATGCGGGGCTGCTGATCGGCGCCTCCGCATTAGCGCTAAGCCTGCAGCGTCGGCACAACCCTGTTAACCCGATGCTGAGCAGTCCATGGGATTGTGCTGCCCAAGAGCAATCCTAACCTGGAGTTAGGCCGGCACAGTTAGGCCAGCAAAGTTTGGCCAGCAGAAGGGGTGCTGTAAAGTATGTTTGGACCACTCTCAGAGTCAGGGAGGATGGTGCACATCTGAGACTGGCCCAAACATACTTTATGGTGTGCCGCCCAAACTTTGCTGGCCTAACTGTGCTGGCCTATCTCCAGGTTAGGATTGCACTCTGAGTACTATGTGCCAGAGAGCCATAGCAAGGGAGGGCACTGACGTTCATCCAACACCACTGTGTCGAGGCAGGTGCCTTTACAGAACGTTTGTGACAGTGCTCAGCGGTGCAAATGGCTTGCTCCAGCCAAAGGGGGGGGGTCAGGATTGTGCCCTCAGCCATATGCAAGAAAGAGCTACCAAGGGATGAGCCAGCAGATCGAAATTGTCAAGAGAGACATCTTGGGCTCCACCTAGTCCAATTTTTATTTCAAGAGGCCAGATATCCAGCCAAACCGTAATAGCTTTCCTATTGCTTGCTCCCACCATCTTGTGTTCAACACTGCCTCATGAAGCCAACATGAAGGCTTGGCTATGCTTGTTGGTGAGACAACCATTGTCCTCTTTAAAATGACATAAGAACATAAGAACATAAGAAGAGCCCTGCTGGATCAGGCCAAAGGCCCTTCTAGTCCAGATTCCTGTTTGACCCCAAACCAGGACCCAATGGAAGTGATGTCATTAACCTGGAAGTGATGTCATAGCTGGAAATGCTATCATCAGGCAGGAAGTGCCATCATTGTGACATAATAAAACGACACTTTTGAAATGCGAACTGGCATTCTTGGACTGCAGCAATTGCGTAAACATGAAACACCCCTGACAGAAAGCAAGGTGAGGACAAAGTATCATGTAAAAGCACTGAACTAAAACTATCACTTAACAATCCAAAAATTGAATTCAAAAATTCAAACACACAAAAGGAAGGTTTGCAGCTTCCAAGATGGAGGCTCCCAGTTTTTTGCAACCCCTCATTATACCAGGTCCTGACCCACCAAGTGGGTCCCGACCCACAGTTTGGGAACCACTGGACTAAAACATAGTTTAAAATGTTGCTCAAGTCTGTGGCCAGCTATTAAAGGTAAAGGTTTCCCCAGGACTGAATGGTCTAGTCGCGACCGACTGTAGGGGGTGGTGCTCATCTCGGTTTCTAAGCCAGTAGAGCCGGCGTTTGTCCGAGGACAAGCTTCCACGGTCATGTGGCCAGCATGACTGTACACCAAGGCACACGGAACACAGTTACCTTCCCACCGAAGTGGTCCTTTTTGAACTGCTAGGTTGGCAGGAGCTGGGACCAGCAATGGGAGCTCACTCCGTCGCACAGTCTCGAACTGCCAACCTTCGGGTCAGAAAGCCCAGCAGCAGCGGTTTAACCCGCAGCGCCACCACGTCCCTTGTGGGTGAGGCCAATTAGACATCTCCCTGAGCCACCGTAAAAAGGGATGCTATTTATTCAGAGACAGGGAGCGGAGGATACAAAATTCTTTGTAATCCCCTGAAGATGCTTACCACAGGTGAAAGTGAAATGTTGGGACTAAATCCCACAATGCGTTTTAATCCATGGCTTTAAAATCTCGCTTCTTTTCCTCCTCTTTTATTCAGTGCATTATTTTTTGCCTTTGCCAAAACTCTTTTTTTAAAGCTAAATAACACTTCCTTCCTTCCTTCCTTCCTTCCTTCCTTCCTTCCTTCCTTCCTTCCTTCCTTCCTTCCTTCCTTCC
>JAJKFI010000007.1:30257815-30272395 GCA_029204185.1 Lerista edwardsae
TACTTACTTACTTACTTACTTACTTACTTACTTACTTACTTACTTACTTAAAAAATTAAATTTGGTTTTCTCATGGGGGGGCTACAAAATCATCTTGTAGCCCAGGGAGGCTGCTGGCCGGGGCTATTTTAGGTAGGGCGCGATCCTAACCTGCAGTTAGGCCAGCCCAAGGGACCAACTGCCTAGGAGTGTAGCAAATGCATCATAAAGCCCATGTTGGTTCTTGAGTCAGGGAGGGTGGTGCACTGGAGGAAGGGAGGTGCTGTCCTTACTCCAGGTTAGGATTGTGCCCTTAATGGCTATCGGGTGAAACGACGGCATTGAAGGAAATAAGATCTTCTCGGAGGCAGGGGCGAATCTATTTGAAATGGCCAGCAGGAGCAAACAGAACGTGGCACCGCCCAGCGCCCCGCCCCCCTTGAGAAGTGGGAGGGGGCGCCGGGTGGCAGCGCGTTCTCCTCACTCCGGCTGGCTCTTTAAGTCCAGCCGGAGCGAGGAGAATGCGGCACAGGGAGCGGGCGGGCCATGGGCGCCATTTTGGGGGGGCGGGCGCCATGCGAACGGCGCCCCCTGCAAGATGGCGCCCATGGCTCGTGCCACCCCCTGCCACACCCTAGTTACGCCCCTGCTCAGAGGGGAAAAGTAACTGGACGATTTAGACCAGCGATTTTTACTCCAGGACGGGCCTCGGATTCTCGCCCAGCAGCAGTTTTGGGCGATCCCAAACCTAAACCAAGAATACCCCAAAGACGCCGGTGTAAATGGTCCAGCTACTTTTCCCCTCCGAGAAGATCTTACGCCCTTCAGGTTGTTGTGGTTGTTGTTAATAAGAAAACACCGGCGATCTCCGTTGCGATGATGCCCGCAATGGAGTTGGGTCCACTGATGACGCAGTGGAGTTGGGTCCACTGATGAAGGCGCCGGCGGACCGCCCCGCGACGGGACTCGGTTTCTCGGCCCGAAGAGAAACGAGCCTGGTATGGGACAAAGGCCGCACTTGGGGGGAGGAGCCCCGCAGCATTGGGGCACCCACAAAACTTCGATGGCTGCCCACCTGCATTCTTCCAAGGGGGAGGGAGGGAGGGAGGGGCAGCGAAGGGGGAGAGAAGGCGACGGAAACTAGACCCCACCCCAGCCTCGGGGGCTGGGAAAATATCTTCACGATTGCCCAACGCACAGGAGGCTGATGATGCGGGTGGGGGACACTGGGTGGGGGTGGAGCTGAAGGCTGCCTGAACCCCCTGGGCTGATCCACGATCCCTGCGTTTGGCAGGGAAAGCGCAGGGCGGAAAAGAAGGAGGCTGATTCCTCTCTCTCTCTCTCTCTCTCTCTCTCTCTCTCTCTCTCTCTCTCTCTCTCTCTGTGTGTGTGTGTGTGTGTGTGTGTGTGTGTGAGAGAGAGAGAGAGAGAGAGAGAGAGAGAGAGAGAAATGCTTGGGCTGCATTTCAAATGTCATTAGAAGTACCCCAATATTTTTCTCCTGACCCATTGAGTCTCTCTCTCTCTCTCTCTCTCTCTCTCTCTCTCTCTCTCTCTCTCTCTCTCCCTCTCTCTCTCTCTCACACACACACACACACACACACACACACACACACACACCTCCCTTCTCCAGCATAAAACCGATCCATTTCTACAGCTACAGAGACACTTTGAAGAGCGTGAATTGCAGCGGGAGGGGGAGGGAAGCAGAGGATGCCCGGCGCCCTCCCCTGCCGTGACAACCCCTTTCCCCCAGGTGCTGGTGGTTTCCGAAGGCTAAACACAGGCTAACACGGACGACAGTCCGGAGGTGGCTGCCCGGACGGACCGACGGACGTGCGAGCCTTGGCATGAAGGTGACCTGCCAATTCGAGCAACTCACCGCGCGCCAGTCACCTGCGTGGCTTGGCAGCGGGTCTTATCTGCGGGAATGTTTGAGGGGCCCCGCCCCTTCCCAAGCGTTGTCGGGCCCCCGAGCCGCGGCCAGAGCGCCGAGCGCAACGAGACGGGAGCACGTCTGCCAGCGCTGGCCCAGCTCAAATACAGCTGCACGGGCTTTGTCTGGGGCTCGTTGCCTCCCCCCGCTCCTTTCTCCACCCCTAGACAGGCAGCGAGTGAGCGCAGCATGATAATGAGCTCCGTCAATTGGCGAGCCGAGCGGGGAGGGGGTGCGCTCGCGGTCTTGTTGTTGTTTTGCTTGACTCGCCCGCAACTCGCCAAGTCCACACCCCGCCAAGGACGATTGGAGCAGGCGAGAGCAGGATAAGGGGAGGGGAGAAGAGACTCCAGCACCCTAATTGCAGGTTCCCTCTGCAGCGGAATGGGGGGGGGGAGAGAGAGAGAGAGAGGGGGAGGGGGGGGGGGAGGGAGGGAAGGGGAAAGGGAAGAAAGGAAGGAAGGAAGGAAGGAAGAAAGAAAGAAAGGAAGAAAGAAAGAAAGAAAGAAAGAAAGAAAGAAAGAAAGAAAGAAAGAAAGAAAGAAAGAAAGAAAGAAAGAAAGAAAGAAAGCGCTGCGTTGGCACTAAAGGTGAAACAGCATCGTGCCACTAGTTTTGGGAGTAGAAGATCCGGATTGCAGCGTTTACACTGAGTCTCAGACTTTTGGACCCCTTCCGTTTCCAGCGTAGGTTTGGGGGGAAGGCGGGATCCTTCCTCTTTGGGCTACATTAAGGCCACGCTCCGAATGTAACCCGCTTTTAGACCAGCCCACTCCCGAACATTTCAGCCAGCCGCCCTCGGGCGATCTGAGTCGAGATCCGCCCCAGACGCTCCGCAAAGGCGCTCTGGACGGCCACACCGCGAGGCGTCCTGCTCTTTCCCACCAGGAAGGCCAAACCGATGCCCCGACTGCGAGAAGTGTGGGGGCGGCGGCGCTGGTGGAATTCCTCGAGCTGGCTCTGGAAATCCGAGGTGACCCAGAGCGCGCGTGGGAGGCCTCGCCACGCGTGAAGCGAGGCTGCGCTCAGATCTGCGTAACATTCAGCCCGGGGCTGATGGCCTTGGTTTTCCTACGCAAGCACTCCTATGCGTATCTACTCGGTCCAATGGGGCTTACTCCCCAGGGGTGTGTGACTAGGAGCACAAGCTTAGGGTCCAAGCCTACCCAATTTTCTAGGGCTGATACAGCCGTGCCAATGGGGTGCGCACCGCATTGGCGCTGAAAAGTGGGGTAAGATTGGGCCCCCTTGCCTGCCAAAGCATCGCACAAACGGGGCATGCGCATATGCATCCATGCGAACCCTTTCATAACCCCCCCCCCATTTTTGGCGACTCCGGAATTCTTACCCTGCTTGGAAATATTCTGCGGAGATAAAATCTGGGGTGGAAATAAACAGGTTCCCTTTCATTAAAAAAAAGAAAACGAGTCCTAACGGATGTTTTATTTGTTCATGTTTAGTTCTTGTAGGAAGCATCACGATCTTTAATTGCTTTCCATTATTATCATTATTATTTGCTTGTTTTAAAAAGTTATATACCGCCTATGCTCAAGGCAGTGTACAATAAAAAAAATACTAGTACTACTGGGAATAAACAAGTAACGTTCTGCAAATCATTAAATATAGACATTCGAATAAACGATGGCTCGTCCCACACCACCTTTCTCTCTCCAGAGGGCTTGCCTGCCTGGGCAACGCTTCCTCGGCGTCGGCTGCCCAACAGCCCTTTTCCCTCTCACGTGTCTCCATTCCGACGTTCCACGGTTTGCAACAACCGCCCAAAGGATGTAATGGCACGGCAATAGCGTTACAACGGCCTTCTCGGGGTTCCCAGGGCTGAAGATACCTTCTCCAGATACCTTAGACTGCAATCCTATACACACACTTTCCGGGGAGTAAGCCCTATTGAATTCAATGGGATTTACTTCTGAGTTGGCATCCATAGCATCGCGCTGTTAGTCGCGTACGCTACGCATGAATTGTAGTTGACGGCCAGGTAAATTAATCGATGAAAGCAGCGTCCGAAATGCGACAGGAATGCGCATGCGACGAAAAGCTACAGATCGAAAGAAAATGTGCGCACCTAATATAAGCATTTGTATTCCGCTTGTCCATTCGCTGAGCGCGGGAAGCGGATAACACTACTGACAGCGTTAAAAGTTACACTATCTTAATCAAACAAAATGACGTTTTCTTTCAGACATTTTAATGGTTTGGGGGTAATCCCGAGTTTGTTGCCACAAGCGTCACGTGAAAGAACCGTCCCTCCTTTCTCGGGGTGTGTGTGTGTGTGTGTGTGTGTGTGTGTGTGTGTGTGTGTGTGAGAGAGAGAGAGAGAGAGAGAGAGAGAGAGAGAGAGAGAGAGAGAGAGAGCCTTCAAGAGGACATTTGCACCTTCCATTCGTCTAAAAATAATGGTGTTGCATTTTAAGCTGCTGCCTTGTTAATGGACACACACACACACACACACACACACACACTTTTCAGCCGATCCAAATGGTTTTTTTCTGTTGCTTTACAGCTGCTGAACTGCCTACTTTTTACCCTCTCCTCCTCCCCTCCGCAAGTATCTAAATGTAATTTGCAGACTCCTTCGGGCAGAGACTTTCCTCTTGCTGCCCACCCCTGATCCGAACGAACTCTCGCCTTGTCCATTGCCGCTCTGCCCTCCTGAGATTCGCTTGGAGTCGTCTGATGCTTCCCAGTTTTCACTTAGCCTCTTCGGTGCGCCGCAGGACAAGCCGCGTCTGGAGCCCGTTGGTCGGGGCCTGTCCATGTTTTTCGTTGTGTTCCTTGAAACGAACCAATCAAAGCGTGCCTTCCTCCTGAGCTAGACACCTCAGGGAAGTTCGCCACTAAAAAGCTCGTTTAAAAAATCAAACAGTAACAAACTAAGTACCCAATTGCCCCTTAAAAAAAAAAAAAATCTCAGAGAGGGGCCTGCTCAACCTTTGGCGGACCTCCAGGGGAAGGTGGCAACCTCAATAAAAGACTCTGTGAAGATTTTTTAGTAGTAACTTCGAAGTAGTGGTAAGGGTTATTCCCTGGGGGGGAAAAATAGAAACGTGATTTATATGGAAAAGTAATTCCTGGACAGTTTTGCTGCGGGGGTGAGAAAAAGCTGCTCCAAACACACTCTTCTTACACAACCTTGCAAGGCGAAATAGAAGAGGCAAACTCCATCACTACGCTCTGGAAGCCAGAGCAAATAGCCGAAAGTCCCGTTGGTTTCAATGAAACTGGCTGCCCAAAAAAGCTGCTGCCCGTATATTCATGCGAGCAAAGCGCATTTTTAGATTGCTCAACATCTGGTGCCCGTTCCCAGATGTTATCACGTGGGAGCAGTAGCTCCATCGCCTTGCCTGTGTGAAGGTGCACCATCAGTTGTTAAACGTCGCAGTTTGAATGCTCCTGCTCCAAGGGTGAGTCGGATTCAAACGTCCAGCTGACAGGCACAAAGTCCTGTGTGATCACATGATGAGAAAGAGTGAAGCATGCGCACAGGACCCCTCAATGACCGGGAGCTAGATGTGGGAAGACGCTACCTTGTCTGTCAGACAGACATTGCATGGGAGGCGACATGCAAGATCGATGACGAACGGTTCACAGGTGCAGGTAGCGAGGACCGTTCACGTGATGAACATGCATGTGTGAACCATTTCATCGTTTTTGTAAATTCAGAGTTTGGCCCTGAGCTGTCCTTGGGGTCTTCAAATAAATTTTGAACTCCTTTCCACCCTCGCTCGCTCGCTCTGAGTGTGTGTGTGTGTGTGTGTGTGTGTGTGTGTGTGTGTGTAAGTCACTTCAAGTTGCAAATTCCCAGCCTTTGCCTCCTGGAACAACCCTCTAAAAATTAATGGTACTACTCCAGAGTAAACTTGTGGCAGGCTGCATGGGGGAGGTAGAAACTTTTTTTCCCCCCTACTGTTGCAGCTGGGACAAAACCCGAATAAAGACACTGTTCTGGAAGAGAAAGAAGGAGACGGGGGAGCGAGCCTTGGAGTTGCGGAGGAAATCCCCCCACCCCAATCCTCCTGGCCGACCCTGCCAACTTTCTAACCACCTCAGCGACGGTCTATCAGCGCAACAACGAGCGACACGAGAGAAGAGAGCGAACCTCCCACACCCATTAAATCGAGAGACCACCTCGAGAAAGCCAGACCAGTCTGAAGGAGGAAGATGGCTCGCGGGGTTAATGAGAGTTGACGCCAGCATTGAAAGGGGAAGGCTTCGGGGTTCGGCAAAACTCAGAGATCACGGCGCATCTCCCCACAACGCACATAAAGTTTGCAGACAATCGTGCTGCGTTGCCGCTTAATTACTCTCCCTGAAAACTTTCCATTGGTCCTTTCCTCCCTACCCTCGGGCTTTTGTGTAGGGGTTGTGCGGGAGAGGGAGAGAGAGAGAGAGATTAGGGGACTGGTGGGCATTTTGAATAGGTTGTGTAAAGTGCCGAAATAACCCCCACTTAAAAAAAAAATACACCCATCCTTGCAATATTCCTATGGCAAATAACCCGGAGCCTCTTTTCCCGAGAAATATTCTTCTCAAATTCTGAACCAGTTTCATGAAACCATGTTGAGCTGAGAGAGAGAGAGAGAGAGAGAGAGAGAGAGAGAGAGAGAGAGAGAGAGAGAGAGACTCAGGGCGCAATCCTAACCAATTTTCCAGCACTGACATAGCTATGCCAATCGGGCACCTTCTGCAATCTGCAGTGGAATAGTAGTCACTGAGGCCTCCTCAAGGTAAGGGAATGTTTGTTCCCTTACCTCGTGCTGGAAAGCTGGTTAGGATTGCGCCCTCATTCAGCTCTTTCGATAATACCACCAGGGAACTTGAAACAACGACACACTTTTCGGCCACTAGATGTCGCTGGTGCAGTTCAAATGAGCCCTCCTCAAACTAAGCCCTTTACAGGAAAAGTTCCCCCCTTCAAAAGAAAAAGAAAAAGAAAAAAGCTTTGCAGAAGGCAAATGTTGGATTAGAAACAGGTCGACATCATCTTCCAGAAAAGAATTTTTTTTTGGGGGGGGGGAGCGAGAGGGCGTTTGTGTATACTTAAGAGAAGTCCTTTATTGTGCTGAATGGTGTCTTGGCTCCCCCTTTTGTTTTACTTCCTATCCGGGCACTGACTTCATTCTGCCTCGCTGGACGAAAATCACCGCTCTTTACAAAATATGCGGCCCTCTGACGGGAGAATTAATACGATGCCGCAAACGTCCAGGTTCCTTCTCGATAAAAAGTCATTGAACGACTGTTGCACCTTCGAGGAAACTCCGGCCCATAAACCGATTTTCGACCTCAGTATAGGGGAGGCGGAATCTGGGCATTCGCGTGCCAAAAAGAAGGGGAAGATAGGAGGCTCTGGACCAGCCAGCAAGATCCCCCCCCCCAACCCACGTGACCAGCCCGGGAGAGTGAAGAGCCAGGGCTCCCCCCCCCCCACGCTGGCTCTCATTCCCACCCACCCACCCAAACCTCCCCACGTTGCTTAGTGTGCCTTGGAACGCATAGAGCTGGCCCTGGGAAAAGCTCCAGCGAGGAGGAACGGTGTGTGTGTGTGTGTGTGTGTGTGTGTGTGTGCGTTAAGCGGTCGGGCATTAGCAGCCCGAACACGTAGAAAAGGGCTCACATCTGCGGGTTCAGAAAACGCCGGCAAGAAATTATAGACCTGTTCGCTCGCTCGCATGAAAGCCAGAGGCTTGGCTGATGATTCCCCCACCCTCTGGGAAAAAACAAAAACAAAAAAAACTTTGTTTTTGTTGCGGGATTCTTGGTTAAGAGCGATCCGGAGTGGGGGGAGAAAGGAAAACAGGACTCCTCAATGAAGTGGGGGGGGGGCTTTATTAGAGAATATTTTTGTGATCACCCTTAATTTGTAGCCCCTTCCTCCGCACAGACAAAAAGGCACTGCCGCGTTTTAACGGGATCCGTTTCTTGGGAAAAAGGCGCGCCGGCGAAAGTTTGGGAAACTCGCGGGCCCTTCTCCCGGACGACCCCCTGCGCCCTCAGAACGCGCCCTCTCTACAACACGCACCGAAACGCTCACCGAGATCCCCGCGATCCGGAGACACTCGGGCGAGTTTTGCGCAGGATTCGGCGGGGCTCGTTGGATAGGAACCGCAGCGGGTCTGGATGATCTTAGTTTGAATGGAAGCGACGCGGAAAACCAAAGCTGGAAAGGTTAATCTGGAGCTTTGAGATGGAAGAGGAACATGGAGGGGGCGTTTAAAACATAATTTTTAAAAACCCGGTTTAAATGAGGATGCGGTAGTTAGCCTTCAATAAACTGGGGACAAAGTTAAACGTATTTTAACACAGCCCTTCCTTCTCTATTATTATTATTATTATTATTATTATTATTATTATTATTATTATTATTCTGTAAGCCGCTTTGTGAACTTTGTGTTGAAAAGCGGTATATAAATACTGTTGATTGATTGATTTAAAGCACTTCAGCGTTTACAGACTGGTGTCTGTTCTACAGTACTGAGATCACCCGTTCTGACTCCAGAAGCTTTAAAAAGTATCCTTTCTGTTAGTAATTAGTTATTTTCCTTCCTTTCCTTTCCTGGACTGGAAATAAAATTGAAAGGTTAACTTCTGTAATAGCCAAACACACACACACACACACACACACACACACACACACCAATTAATTTATTTTCTGAGTTCCTGCCATCATCATCATCATCATCATCATTCGCACCCCCTCTTCCTCCTCTTACTTCGATTACGTGAAGTCGCCTTCGGAGGCAACGTGAGCCCTACATATTTTGATGAGTCATTGGTCCCAGAGCCGCTTTCCTGTCCACGTTTCCGAACAAAAAACACTGGGAGGCTCTCGAAATCCCTACCTCCCCCCCCCCAAAAAAAGCACAACTCAGAGAGGGGCACCCAACTATCATTCGCAGAGCTCTTCACGACGGTCAAATCGCTTTAAAAGCGGTTTACGTGTCTGTGTAGATACGTGGAGCCAACAAGCTAAAGATCATTGTTGTTTCTAATGTGGAAGTCTGCGTCTGAATCATTTTCCCCCAACAACGTTTACAGTGGGACAACTTACTGAATGTTGTCGTATTTCTGTTGTGGGCATGTTTCCCTCCCCCACCGCCACCACACCCCCCCCCAAAAAAAACAACAACGTTCAAGGCTTCCCTCTCCAGCCAATCTAGATTTGAGATTTGAATCGTGAGTTTGTCTGAAAGAGATCGGTGTTATCTTCTCTCGCCCCCCCCCTCGTTGTTCCCGTAGCTGCTGTTACTAAACTTCACAGCTCTCCGCCGGAAGAAGGGGAGGGGCCTCTTCCAATCAGATTCGTAGATCGCGTCAAGTGTTAACAAACTCCGGCAATTCCCAAGCAAATATTGTGATCATTGTTGTTCTGGAGCCCAATTTAAGGAGGAATATTCACAGGGGTGCGGGGGTCCTTCAGGGATTGGCTGTGGGGAAAGGATAGGGACCTTATTCCTGTAGGTGGCGTCCTATAGGTACTGGCTAAAGGAACTGCCAGACCGAGGTGTAGTCAAATCGCTTCCTCTCCACGCTCCCCCACCCATATTTACGGAGGGGGCGGAAGGGTGGGTGAAAGTCATCGATCACTCGCAAGCGAAAGTCTGTTTCTCCCTCACGTGGTTGCAAATAAAAAAAAACTGTTTGAATAAATAGCGTTTTTTCCCCTCTCTCTCCCCTCTTCTTCCTGAACATTTTGTTGTCAAAGTGTTAAATGTTCCCGTCATTTTTATTCAAACACTAACATGATTACGGCCAATTATATATTCACCAGTGTTCTTTAGTTTGGAGTAATTGTACTTGTCACTAATAAAACAGACATAATGGATCGCTCCTGCTCTGGATTTTCAAGCAATTTTCTGTAATTTGATTGAATTATACTCTTGTAGCTTTTTTTTTTTTAATCTATATTTTCAAATCCGATTCGCTGGGAAATTGTCGCTCCGTTCCTGTTTTGCTGGGTGGGAAGAAATATACACTTCCCTAACATTTATAAATAGAATTCAGCTCTTTTGGGGGGGGAGGGGGGGAGACATTTAAAACAGAAAAAAAAAAACACCTCTACTTTCCCACAGTCTAAAATGTCGAAATCTCAAAGAATTCTTATTGTGGTTATTATTTTCGGTAATGTAAAAGACGCAACAGGACATAATATGTGCCTAATCAGATGGGATGACTTTGTTGTAATAGGTTTGTTGTTCGTTGTGCGCCTCATTCTTCAAAACATAGGAACATGTCGAGACAGGCTGCGGAGTGCGCCTTTTTAAATATATATTTGTCAAGGGAGAAGAGGTATACACACACTGCTACAGGAAAATATAACGCCAATTACGTTCCTCGCAGCAATTAGACTAATTATCTACATACTGTTCCTATGTTCTTATTGGAATCGATTACGCAGGTACGACCAGGCGTCCCTTCACTGTGCAGACAGAGGTGGAAATCCAGAAATCGCACCCTGACCTCTGCAGTGGGGAAGAGGGGGGGTCTTTCATGGAGTGCGTCCACTTTTGGGTGCATCAGGGTCACAAAGGTTAACTTCTGTGATAGGCAACCTCAGGCAACCTCAGGCAAGTTCAGTTCAACTCAACTCCTGTCCCATTCAAGTTACAAGGGGTTCTCCTTGGCCTAGAGGTGTTTTTCGACTTAACCTCCGCGTAGGTTTACTGCTGATAGGATCGCTTTTTCAATGGGCTCAGAGTCAATATTGGCCAAAATATCCTGCGTTCTGCCCGCAATGCTGTTTGGAAGGGAGTTGTGTGATTAAAGACTGCAGTTTCCACGATCTCTTTGTACGTGTTTAAACAAGCACCATTACATAGACTTACTAGCAGGCTGGCCAAAAACAACTTCTGCTTGAACTGCCTTTGCGGTATCAGTCCTAGTTCAACATTTTGTTTCCAACAGCAGCCAATCAAATACTCTTCCAAAAGTTGAGAAGTGACGAAGGCCTACCCTTGTTGCTTGTCCTCAACACCTGCTACAAAAAGATACATTGCCTGTATCCATGGAGGTTCTATTTAGTGAATAGCCATTGGTAAAGTTGATACAGCCGTACATTTCTCGAATCTTTTGTTACGGCCATCTAAGCTAGTCCCCTCCCCCACACGCACATACTATACCCTGTGCATTTGAATACATTTGGATGCACCTGACCTACATATCCTTATGACTTCTAAAATTCTTTATATTAAGAAAAGGAGTGCAGGAAACAGGGAAAACTAACTTCTATCCTGCAACAATTTTCTCAACATTTTCACCCCCCCCCCAACTGGGCAAGAGGCACTTTTTCAAGTGGTGTTCCTCTTATATTTAGCAGGGGGAGAGTAATTGTCCCTCTTCACCCCCGTGCAGTGTCTTTTTAGTGGGTATTGCTTGTGATGTTCTTGATTTTTTTAGATTCTGAGCCCTTCTGGGACAGGGAGCCATTGAACTTTATTATAACTATTTGCCTGTAAACCGCTTGGTGAACTTTGTGTTGAAAAGCGGTATATAAATATGGTTTGATGATGATGATGATGATGATGATTTTTTGGGGTATCACTTTCCATCCCACACCCATGCTGGTGTGAACGCGTGGCTTCCGCTTGGACAAAATGAAATCGTATTCCTTTTCAATGAACTCTGCGGCCAACGGATACACATAACCAGGTAATATTCTGGATTACCGACTTTGTTGCAGTTCCGGGAGGGAAATCAATTTGAGTTGCCCCCCTTCTCTTGCAAGTTCCCCCACTTTGTTGGACAGAGTAAGAAATCGACCCGTAAGTAAGAAAACCTCCGCACATTTGAAGCGAAATTCCCAATCGGCACCAAGTAAAAGTTTGACTAGCGCACGAGCAGAGTTGCGAGCAGGAAACAGGAATGTTTGCATTTTGCGAATCTCCCTGACAACTCCTTGCATCTAAAGCTGAGCTTTTTAGCGACTCCATTGAGGGCCTCGACTAACGGTTTCAGCGCGTTTTCACAACTTCGTCGCCTTCGAAGGGCAGAAATAATCCTATGCGCCGACCATTAAAAATGCACTCTTGGAAAAACAGATTGATGAGATGTGTGTGTGTGGGGGGGATATGGGGGGAAGTTGATTATTCCCAGAGTCCTCAGCACTTTTCCTTGAAACAGTTCTCTTGATTTATTCTCAGGTACATTAATGCAGGGCCGGGTGTTACTTCTAAGGAGATACACGGAGGATCGGGTGACTGTCCCAGAAACGTCACCATAATATTTACGTGTCTACACAGAGAAATCTCAGTCTCTCAAGGTGATATTGTAGCCCACGCCCCAGTTCTACAAATAAAGGGGCACTTTTTAAGCCCTCGATTTAGTGGGGAAATGAAGGACCTCTCATAGTAACGTGTCCCCGCGGCGCTCGGTTGTGACTGGGTCCCAGTCCGACGTTCTTGGTCTGCTGAAACCAACGGGGCTTCCCCGTGGAAAGCTGGGGCAGAAAAGCGAAAGCTGGGGCAGAAAAGGGACAGAAAAACGAAAGCTGGAGCGGGCTGATGGGTAAACACGGGCGCACCCGCGCGCAACCACGCAGACAAGATCTATAAATGCCCCCACCCCAAGGATCCGTTTGTTTGCCTGAGTTTCCCCGGGTTACAAAATAATTTAATCGTTGCGTTGCTGTTTGGGGGCCGATTTGGAAAATAACAGTCAAGAATGTTTTTCCACTGCCGTGTGTGTGTTTGTGTGCATGTGAAAAACTGTGACGGTAATCGACACGCCAGAGCCCTGCAAAAGACCCAAAGCGCACTCTGGAGACCTCCGGGTGGAGGTCCACTTGGCGCTCCTTCCTTCCTTGAGCGCCCCAGCCCAGAAGGGCAGCCGCCTCCGCCATCCATTCTGGGGCATAATGTGTGGCAAGAGGGGAAGGAGAAGGAGAGGGAGGGGCAGCATTCAGACTTTCGCGAGACACCCCTTCTCGAACTTCCTGTCTGCCCGTCTGAGCTTTTTTGCTTAAAAGCCACACAAATCGCAGCCCCTGAGGGAAGGGTGGTGGGAGCGCTGCCAGAAAAGGGCCACCTTATTGTTCCGGACAACACTTTTTGGCCCTCCTTGCCACTCCCCAGTGTATTATCCCACTCCAGGTGGAGGCCGGTCCAAAGAAACCCCGGTGCGCCCCTTGGAAGGAATCTACTCCGGAAGTGAGTTAGACAGGCAAGGCAGAGATGCTCTCAAAGGGGCTCGACCATCGCGTGTTTGCTTGTTGATTTGCAAGCTGGCCAAGGTGGGTTTTGCAGTCCCACCCAAGCAAACTCGGGTCTTCTACGTCCAATAAAAGGCAAACTCTCTCATTCGGAGCATTGCAATCGGGGAGCGTGGGAGAGATCAGATTCTGCTGGAGAGATTAAACTCAGTGGAGACCAGGGTTCTGCAACTCTTCATACAAGGGCGATATCCTCATAATCTTCCAAGTCCTTACAACTCAATGTGCCTCTCAAATGTTAAGGTTTCCATCAAACTGCGAACCTCAAATGCGCTGATTTCTTCCACTGAAATAACTTCAGAGAAAAAAAGGGGGGGCTTAGAATCTTTTCTGTAACTTCGATGAAATAAATCGAGGGTGGTCAGGATTTTTTGTGCCAAATGACAGTGTAATCCAATTTTTAAAAAATGTCTCTGTTTTAGGTGCCTTGAGCGTGTTATAAATGCCAGACGTTTTTAACTGGAAAATTTAAATTTTTTACCTTAAATGCAAGAAAGAAAGAAAGAAAGAAAGAAAGAAAGAAAGAAAGAAAGAAAACGTGTGTGTGTGTGTGTGTGTGTGTGTGTGTGTGTGTGTTTTCCACAGCAATTTTGAAAGGTTTTCATTTCGTATTTAAAACCATCGTCAAGAAGTTACTTTTCCAATATGTTGCTCACTTATCACACATACTTTCCTGGTAGCTAGACCACATGTTTGTGTCTGCCTACTTGCACAGAATATGTGCAAACGAAGCTTGTTTACGGGGTACAACCCTTTGGCAACAACTACGCACGACCTATATATACCTCGAGGCGGGGGAGACCACCTCTTGCCCTGTGCCATACACAGGAAATATGGGTCTGCACATGTTTGCGAGTGACTGCCCACGCAATCCAAGCCAGAACTGGGAAAGGAGAGCTTTGCTTGCCTTATCCCCTCCTGGGCCCCGAAACAGGATATCCCAGACCTACTAACTACACCATCCTCCTCCACTAAATACACGTCCAACCTCTAGGATCACCTATAATAGATACGCGTTTGGAATGTCCAGAAAGAGCTTGGCAACGTAACCCGCATTTGTATACTATCTCAAGCTACAATCCTACCCACTCTTTCCAGGGAGCAAGCCCCATTTACTATAATGGGACTTACTTCTGAGTAGACAGGCATAGAATCGGGCTTTCAGTCATTGAAACAATGCACGCAAAAATGGGGGCACGCACGCATGTAAACACAGGCAGGTTTGAGCTAGAAGTCCGTCCGTCCCGTCCCGTCCCCCGTCCCCCCCAAAAAAAACAACCCACAAAAAAACAGGCATTGATATTCCATGCATGGGTTTACTAAATTATCCACGTCTCTAAGCCTTCTGAAGAGGGATGGGGGAAAGTTCTTTAGCATTTGATTTCTCCCCCCCCCATATAGATAGATAGATAGATAGATAGATAGATAGATAGATAGATAGATA
>JAJKFI010000007.1:30283940-30294856 GCA_029204185.1 Lerista edwardsae
AGAGAGAGAGAGAGAGAGAGAGAGAGAGAGAGAGAGAGAGAGAGAGAATGCAAATGCAAAAATAGGTTAGGAGGCTGATAGAAGCCAATGTGACAAGGTTGGTATTACTTAGAGTTCAGGAGAGGGGGGTAGATACTGTGAAAGTTAAAGAGCAGGAAAGTTCAGAGGTTAGGAAGAGAACTGGAGATGGGGAACGGGACCCCGGGTGCATTCTGGGCGCCTCGGCTAGTTTCAAGCATTGAAACTTCTCCTAAGTCACAAGAAATTGGCTTGGAAGCCGGAAAAGGCCGCTCTGCGGCTCGCCTTCCTCCAGCCCTCCGACTGCTTGGACTCCCTGGCGAAGAGCAGAACAACAATTTGGGAAGCCTTTTTTTATTACGATGTAAAAGGAAAAAAATAATAATCGTGGGGTGGGGGAAAAGGGGTCTTGCAGACAGGTTAATCTGAGGACTTCCGGCAACCCAAACCGGGCTGGGGGTGGGGAAATCTGTGCCCACTTCCAACATGGAGTCCCGGCGCGGGCGCGTTTGCCAAAGCCGAGCAAACGAGGAGAGGCGCCGGGCGGTGCGTGCAGCTGACAAAAGGGGCTGATTTATAATTTAACACGGGCTGCAACACGGGGTGCAGATTGTGCAGGATCCAACAGCCGGCATCAAACCAGCTTTTGTGTGTGTGTGTGTGTGTGTGTGTGTGTGTGTGTGTGTGTGTAAACAAAAAGACAACTCTCATCTGATCCTGAATATGTGTGTGCGTGTGTGCGTGCATGTGTGTGTGTCCGTGCGTGCGTGCGTGCAGAAGTGGGGATGGGGGACGACGACAGTGGGGTACATGGAGGCCCAGATGGGTTCCATAATTGCCAGCATAATCAAAGGCATCGGTGTTTTTTTTTTTTCCCTTCCGTTGATTAATCAGCATTAATGAGGCGAGCGTGGTGGGTCATCGTTGCGGAGGGAAAGGTGGCACGGGGGCGGCGGGGTCTTCTGCGTGGTGTTCCACCAAGAAGGTCGAAAGAGGCTCCGGTCTTGTGGGTGCTTCAGACACGGGTTTTTAGCAGGCTCCTCACTTTTCCCCTGAAATGGGGGGGGGGGGGGTGGGAAGGCGGGCTGGCGACAGGAAAGGAGTTGCGTTGAAACGGCCAGTAACTAGGATCGTTTGTTGCTTGGAATAGGGTTGTATATCGCTTCGGGTGCCGTCACGAGGACAGAGAGCGCGCCCTATAAATCGGAAAGCAAGAAATGTACATCAAAATAGATGATCAAAAGAGATCCGAATACCATCTAGCTATTTTACTTGGGCGATTGTGTGTGTGTGCGCGCGCACGAAAACAAAAAGCTAAGGGGATCTTATTGTCTCCAACTCGCTCCCCCCCCCCAAAAAAAGCTTTTTCTTTTTCGCCCCCCCTTTTCTTTCTTTTACCTCTGTCGCTCATCAGACGGGCAAAACCGTTTGTTCTCGCTAGCTGAACGCACACACACACATACACACACACACACACAAAATAATTGGTAAGAACTCAAGAGACTTGATTTTGAACACATTAGTTGGCGAGAACTTTTCACGTGTAAAGTTCTGAAGGCAACATTTTTAAATAAAGGTTTCACGACCCCATAAGAGTAACTGTAGTAATTTCACTGTGCTTTTGGTTTGTTGTTTGATTATGGTGAAGGTGGGTGGGATACATACATATTTCCCCCCTCCCACACCTACGACGTTGTTGGTGTTCTACATTTTATTTGTTTGGTTTACATTTAGGACTATTTGAGCCTTAAAAGTCGATTTAAGCACACACACACACACACACACACACACACACACACACACACCAAACTGGAAAGGCAATTTTTAATTATCATAAAGTTCAACAATAATCTGAGGAGTTTCATAGTGATATTGAAATTGCTTTGAAAACCACAGGAGCAGGAACCGGATTCTGCTACGCGTACTGGCGAGCAACTTCCTATTGACGGTTGACTTTTTCGGCCTGTAAGAGAGATGCCTGATTTAGCAGAAAGGTATTACAGCAGGTGGTGTAACAATGCATTCCCTTTTATGGATTATGGTTTCCTAAATTATGAAATGCCTTTAAGGTGACTTTTTAAAAAAAATCTGAGAGAGCGCGCTACTCTTATTCAATCCTTAAGTTTTTATTGTCAAAATTGACCTTCAGATGCACCCTCACCTCCATAAAAAAAAAAAAATCCTGGTTCTTGGGAACGTCGATCTATTTCTTCTTGAGAGTGAACTCATTTGCCGTTTACACTGGAACTTACTATATGGAGGGAGTTTTGAGCAGTCATTTTCCGCGTCGTGCCCAGTGACTCCTATTATTTTGATGAGCACCTAGAATTCCCCCCTCCAAATGTGAACCTGCCATCCTCACGGGTCTGTTTGCTCAGAAATGAGTGCGTTTGTGCCGTGGACTTTTGCGCCAGGCCTGTTAGGCAGGCGGTTTCGAGGGTCCTCTTCTGGGTCTCTCGACCCGTTTTCTCCAGCGGCGAAGGTGCCTGCGGGCGGGAGCGGCCGGGCAGCATCCAGCGGAAGTGCTGCCGCTGAAGGTTCATTCACTTCAATGGGGAGGGAGGGGGCTTTCCGAGGCAGGCCTGGAGGGGGCTTTGCGCCCTAGATCTTTGCGTCAGACGGCGACTGGGCTAGCTAGAGGTGAAGGTGAAGATCGTTGGAGGCTTCTAGGACTGGCTGAGGCTCGCTTGGCTGGCTGCGGGTGACCGTGCCCACAGGGCGGAGTTCCTGCCATCTCCTACCTCCGCGGAGATCCTGCCCTCGACTTCAAGGCAGACAGATGGGACCCTTCGGGATGGAAGCCGGCTGGAAGATCTCAGAGCGCCGTCCCGGCACCGAGGGTAGGTGAACTTCAAGTCAACCATCACGCTCGCCACTCCCCCCGCCCAAACTAGGGAGATGTGAAGTAAGACAGATGACGGGCTCCCATCTAGACGCTTTATTTCCCCCCACCCACACCCCACCCCCACCCAGTTGCTAATTTGCCCTCCCGGATACTTGCGAATGAAAGGTTGGAACACCTGCTCCGTCACTTACCTTCACGGGCCTAACACGGTGGCTCCTTTGCCGCCGCCACCCCGACACTTGGGCTGGCTGTTGTTTTAAGTAATGCTTTTATTCTACTCTCGCTCGCTCTCTTTCCACGATCCCGTTACAACTTCTGTTCCCCCGTTTGACACAGACCTCGAGCGGGCAGAAGCGTTCAGGCGTTGTGCGATTTTCAGGAGGGAGCCTGCCCGGCCGAAGCGACCGAAAAGCCCACGATCACCAGGCCGCGGATCTCTTTTGTTCGACTGAGGAAGACGGTGGGAAGAACTACCTGCAGCAGAGGGGGGAAAAGGCCTGAGGAATTCACCGTGTTTCTTCTACAGACGCTCAGAGCTGGTGAGTAGACGTCGTACTTCCCCCCTGTTCTGCTATTCTGCACTGCCCACAACTCTACTTCTTCGCTGGTTTGAGAAACTCATCTCACAGCCCAATCCTAGGCGTGTCTACTCAGAAGTAAGTGCCATTATAGTCAATGGGGCTTACTCCCTGCTGAGTTTGAATAGGATTGCAGCTCTTAGGTGCAGGGTGAAAGAGATCGGCTGTGTAAACTCCCTCTTGACTTTCAGAACTTCGATCTGAGGTTGCAGTGTCAAATGTACGCACACAAATGTGGGTTCTCAAAGGGCCAGCCCATAATAAGGTTCACTGATTTCAGCTGAAGAGGTGAACGCCAATTAGAAAAAAAAATGGGACTGTCCTACGCTTGGTTTTTCTTTTTTAAATTAATATGTATTTGGTTTATTATTTTTTCGCAGTTATAAATGATGTTGCAAGTGGAGAGGAGGATATTTTAAAAAATGAATATTATTATTTTTTCCACGCGGCGTGTGCAAAGAAATCTTCCATGTTGATTCTGCCCAGGGTCTGGAGCGTGCGCGTCCATTGTGCAAACGCAGGGTTCCCTTATTCACATAAGCCATCCCCAATCAGGAAAGAGATTCTTATTTCTCGATATTGTATGAAGACGAGAAGGTGTCATATTTCAGGCTGCTTTCTTCACACAAACGTTCTGGCTGAAAAAAACAAAACTATTTACATCTCCAGCTTCAACATATGTATAAACCACACATTGAAAGTCCCATTTTTTTGAGGGGGGCAGGAATACACGTCAATTTAATTCTTTGGTTGGATCGTGGCCCATGTTATTTTCTTGGAGGAAAACCCTAGGACTGCCATGTATTTACAAACAAGTCCCAGGTCAGAACTGAGACGGACTCCTGAATAGATCTGTTACAAGAACAAATGTAAATTCTTACTTGGAAGTAGGTTCTGTTTGGGTTGGGCCTGAGGAAATTTTATTGAACGTATTGCCACTTATCTGAGAGTAATAATGCATAGGACTAAGGGCCAAATTCTATTCAATTTTCCAGCCCCAATGGTGTGTGTGCAGCATTCAGTGCTGGTGGGGGAAGTCATGCAGGCCTCCTCAAAGTAAGGAACATTTATTTCCTTACCTTGAGGCTGTATTGTGGCTACATCGGTGCTGGAAAGTTGGATTGCATCGGTGGGGATGGAGAATAGTCAACTCTCCAGTGCGGATGGAGAATAGTCAAAAGATGTTATGTCTCTCAATTGTGTTGAGGATCGTGAAATGTATATCGTGGTCCACCTAAGTTTTAGGTTCCCCCCTTATTTTTATTTTTTTTTTAAGCAATAGACCCTGGATAGTGATGTGCACTGTGACTTCTCTTCGTATACTCTTGCCTTGGTGACAGATTATCATTCCTATAACCCAGGCCAGCAGACACAAAGATTAAAAATTAAAGAAAAAAATATTTCATATGTTGAGAGTTAGGGGGAGGAACAATGTGTCGTGCATCACGCTGCAAATTATTTTTAATTCCCTTGTTCCTGTAATTTGTAGTCTCAAGAAAATAATTAATTGTTAATACACCAATTTGAGTTACCCAAACGCAGGGAAGATACAACACCTGCTGAATGCAATCAGAAGCCACGGTAATGAAGTACTGAGAGGGTTCTCTCCCCTTGCAGGAAATGGAAAGAGGGTGAAGTTATTATTTAGTTATTATTTTCTTCCCTGAGGCAATATGGATACAATGAAATTAGTAGCAGAGAGAGGCGGTGGAACTGTTAGTAACAGTAAAAAAATAGGATTTGATAAAAATACATTAAATTGGTTCGTTTTAAATTTAGGTCTTGAAAAACGTGAGGCTTTTCGGAAAACAGAAAGACGTGATTCATCCCTCTTGATAGAACCTTGATCACTGCTCTGTCCATATCTTTCCTACACTATGTCGTCGCCTCGTAGTGTTTCCTGCAACTGGCTGGCAGAGATGTAGGTTCAGGGAGAGATTAGAGGTCGCGGGGCTTGAGGAACGCACGGAATGTATCAGTAAGGTTTATTATGGGTGTCTACACGGATAAGATGTGCGATTGTTGTTCTTTAAACTGCAAGGCGAGGGCGCTCTTGTCAAGCGCAAGAAATCAAGTATGTAGCTTTCCTTCTCGACTCTCTCTCTCTCTCTCGCTCGCTCGCTCGCTCACGTGCGCGCGGCAAAGATGTGCACGCGCACGCGATCGATTTTCAGGTGCCCAGAAACTTGACTGTCTCGATATAGTGTCACACACTTTACAGATAGATAGATTGTATGTGTGTGAGATCGATCTCTACACACCAGCATGTTTCTAATCTCTCAGTGATTCTTTCCATCTTCCGAGAAACACCGTCAGAGATATTTCAAAAAGATTCTCCTTCTCCTCTCCTTATGCCAGCAGCAGAAACTCTAATCAGGCCATTTGCACCCTGTTCCAAACCTCTTTATGCCGATTGCATTTAAACCAGTGGAATTGTCTTCTACATCAGCATATACTACAAGTTAAGGCTGGGGAACTGCAAGATATTCAGGGCAGAGTTTAAAATCTGTGGCCCAAGTTCAAGCAGAATAAGGAACTTGGAAGGACACATGTTTAGGATATGGAAGCTGCTGTATTATTATTATTAGTACTACTAATAATACTAATATCAACATTAATTTATTAATATTAATTAATATTAAGTATATGTATTAATATATTATAAATATAAATATTGATATTAATAATTTCCATTACCATTTCAATTTCACTGTGGAATGTGGATCATTTGGGCCTGCGTGACCTCCCCCACCAAAGGCAATCTAAAGCTTTGAGAAAGGTTTGTGTTGTGTTTCTATGGTAACAACGTGAGAACGGGTTACACAAACCCAATCACCCCCACTTTCTAAACCTCATAGGCCTGAACTGTAATAGCAATATAAGGCAAAGATGAGGGACCAAGGAGCATCTACTGGGAGGCCCGGAGGCCCCTCAAATTGCTGTGATTTAAAACAGGATCCCCTCCAAAATGGAAATTAATTCAGTCTCACTTTTTTTATTTATTTTAGGCTATAACTGCCCAGGTCAGAAGCCATCTCTTTGCTAACATGGTAGGCAGAATTGTTTTACAAATTTTCTACTGAAAATGTTTGGATGCATTAAAATAATGCACTTTACAATCTTAGCCATAAACGACTTTTTAAAATGCCTGTTGACGGGTTGTCCTATAGATGTTAGGGACAGCCCCTTTCATTGTAAACATTTTTACTTGTAGGAAAAGCCCACTGAAAGTAACTGGCTTTACTTCCAAGTAATGTATCCTAATCTAGGTGGTGTATGCAGGAATACACTTTTCCATTTCCTCCCTCCTAATTTCTTCTGGATTTCACAGAAAATGAGAAGCCATGCATTTAAATATTATAGTTGCCATATATTACATTAATTTATTTATTATTACAACTCACTGTCTCCTGAAAGTCTTTACCTAAGCATTTCTGCTTTACCTAAGCAGCTAAACGAAATTGACTTCTTGGAGTCAAGGGGAAATTGGCAGGGTTGGGGAACTGAGAAGGAACTCAGCAGAGCAATTTTCTCTTTGTCAACATTTTGGTTCTTCAAGGTTGTTCTCGAAACTGGGGATAGGTAGAGTTCTGTTCTCATGCATTCTCTCCATGTTTAGAAGCATCATGCATTTTGGGAATGCGGTTTCTTCCCCATCTCGTCAAACTTTCACAATATCCGTCCGGATATGGGGAAGTCAGGTTATGGTTTTGCCTTACTTCAGAATGTGCCCTTGCAGGAAAAAAAATCAAGTTAAATTCTTTATTTGATTAGATACAAGACAACATGGGGGTGGTTACTAAAGTCTACTGACAGACAATGGTAAATGAGCGGGGGTTTTTTAACTAAGAAAAAAGGAGTTCCTTTTATTTTCCTCTCCCTGTTGAGTTGCTAGAGGATTTTTTTTAAAAAAAAATTTCAGGTGCTTGTAAAAAAAATAGAGCATTCCCCAAGCAATGCAAGTAAGTGTGTGTGTGTGTGTGTGTGTGTGTGTGTGTGTGTGTGTGTGTGTGAGAGAGAGAGAGAGAGAGAGAGAGAGAGAGAGAGAGAGAGAGAATGGTTTATAACATCATAAGGAATCTGAATTTTCTTTTAGGGAGTAATTAAAAATTATGATCACCTTTTTTTCTGTTGAAATTGGAAAAAGAACAAAAGAAAAAGAAAATGTCTTCATTTCCAGTGATTTTTCTTCCTAGGATCCATTTACCCCCTCATTTAAAAAAAACCAAAACCAAAAACAATCTTTTAATTTTTTCCTGGTTGTTTGTTTTATTTATTTTAGCCTAGTGAAATTTGTGTGTGCATGTGGTAGAAAATATGCATACAATACTTTTTTTGTATTTTATTTCTTTTTGGGTGTGTGTGTGTAAGGGAGAGTCCACGCCTTGCATCCAGGTGAAAAGGATAGCATTTTAATCCTGTTTTTTTTTTCTTCAAGAAAATGCGTGACGTTCAAATCCCAATCATTACCTATAGATAATTGGGGGTGGAGGCTGGAAGGGTAAAATCGATCACGTCCCCATCAATAGAACAAGTGTTGGCTGCCTTCTCATCGATTGGTGTGTTTATTTGCGCCCAGTTTTAAGTATTTATGTACAGATTTCGGTGCCTTTTGTACTGAGATTATCCTAGTGGGTGAAAGGCGTTCGGCAGCAGAGTCCTTCTTAGCAACACACCTGATTGTGCTGATTGTACATAAAACTATTGACTCACACCTACTTGCCTTTGAAGCGATTAGGGAGCTGTTTTGTGCGCGGGGGTCTTTCCCTATTTTTATATAATGTCTAAGGCAGAAGACTTCAAAACTTTGGGGGGGGGGGAGTCTAGAAAGATCCAGAAATATTGCACAGGAGAATGTTTTGTAGACGTTTCTTTTATAACAAGCATTTCCAGAAAGAGGAGAGGCTGAATTCTAGCGGATTGCTTCAGTTTAAAACCAACCGGGCCTGCAAATCAAATGCTGGAAAAAAAATTCAAATCTTGATAGGGTTCAGAATCTGATTTCAAGTTACTTCCTAGTCCGTACAATGTGTCCTGTTTTTGTGTTGTTTTTTAAACGTCCCTCACCACTATATTTTCGGGAACCCACGAATCTTTATGTAGTGCATCGGCCATTAAAAAAAATGCACTTATTTCCAAAGAAAAGTGTCTCCGCATGGCGGTTATGCTGCAGCATCATGTTCCATTTCTCTGTTTAAATGCGTTTCCAAGAAGGAACAGCCACCTGTGTCAGAATCATAAACTCCTCCTGAAGGATTTCTACGGTCGTTTAGAAAGCGTTTCGGGCTGAAGTTCTTCCCTCGAAAGGGAACGTTCCGTGAAGACGGAATAGCAATTTCGAGCTGGCCTCCGCAGTCCATGTATTCCAATTCGATTCACGTTGACTCTGTAGTAAGTTCCCCGGATTCAGTGAGGCTCGTTCCCATGCAAGTACAGGCAGGACTGTAGCTTTTAAAATCTAGATACGGGGCTACACTTGTGGTCCACTTAAAGTTCTTGGGGAGAGAAAAATCGTACGATTCCACGTCGATGTTGCTTCATTCATTAAAGAAGAGATTTCCATAGGATTATTTCTGTCCCATAGCAATAACGCAGGCAGGCTGTTTAAAGATTTGTTTATTTCACTTAGGAATCGCCCCCCTCTCAACCCCCTCCTACTTCTCCAGCCAAAGCTGCCTTTAGCTTAGATATTTTCCCTATTCAGCAGAAGTCATACCTTGTAAATTTGTTACAGGCAGTACTCTCTTACAGCTTTTTGGGGGGAAAAAGCTGGAAAACGGAGCCACTCTGGAGTGTTTGTTAATTGTTCTGCCTGATGCTCAAAATGTGTCTCTAAAAGAGCTCTGGTCCCAGGGCCGTTGTAGGGGAGTCAGTGGGGTGTATGGTTCCCAGAAATCCTAAATTAAAGCTCTGGGGATAAGAGCTTTAAGAAAGCCAATAAGATTAATTGCAATTTCTTCTGAGTAAATCTGAGGAAGAGTGAATTGTAACCTTGCTCCATACCAGGAAAACAAACTCCTATCTTAAAACATTTAGCTGAATGTTTCCCATTGGTTTCAGTGTAACTTTAGATTATCTTGTGTTGCGAATCAAGGCGACTTTTTTGGTAGTTCAGTACGTCCACCTGGAATCAATGACCCTTATTTCCGTGCAATTGCAGTCGTGATGGAGGTATTATTAATATTATTATTAATAACAATATCCTCATCGTTTTGAACATCAGTTTTTGGCAACCTGTAGAAACTAGATACCAGCGCATCAAACTTAGGGTTGAGAACGGTCTGGGCTCCCGTCCTATCCCGCTAAGTCTTTCCTGTGAATGAACTAGAAAACACTCGACAGGTCGTGAATAATCGTTTTAATGAGTGTGTAAAGCTGAGATGTGGTGCACGGAGCTGTCGGGTTAAACAAACAACTTGTACCCTGACGAAATCCAATTGTTAAAGTGCAAAGTGGTGTCAGTCCAATTTCCATCCTCGCCCGAAAAACCACAGATCTAACTCGCAGGAGTCCAATTTTCCCCATTAAAGAAAAATAACAATATTTTCTGAGCGTAAGTGTGATCTTCTTGAATGTTAGAGAGGAGGGGGGAAAAAAAGACAAAAGGAGGCATCATTTGCAAGCCATACAGGTATTTTAAGTCATTCTTGTGTTCTTCTTTGTGAAGAGGGGGAGGGTGACTCCTAACTCATTTACTTGGAAGAAAGTCCTGCAATTTTAGTGTCACTCAGTTCCAAATGAAGTCGAAATCTTTCGTATGTTTACTTGGGAGAAACAGAGGTGACGGTGTTGAAATGCAACATAAATTATTTCCCCAAAAATGCTTTTTGAAACCGGATATTAGCTTTATTTAGCGCACTTGAGACTCCATCTTATAAGTATGTTTACTTGGAGCCTAATCCTTTCTTAAGTTTGGGAACTTAGTTGTAGCTTTCTTAAGCTAGGGAACTCAGGTGCTGTGATGAAGGCTGGAGGGAGTGCAGATGTTTTGGTTTTATATTCGTTCTAAACGGTGTTAGTGTGTGTTTTTAAAAAAATGGTTCCTTCCAAAGTTAGGAAATTGACTGACGTGAATTAGTTATTCAGCCTTTCCACCAAATAAGAATAGGAGTAAAAGTTAGTTTTATTTCCAGTAACTTCAGGTCACGATTCTTAGCACTGCTGATGTTAAATGAAGTAGTTCTTTTGAAATCTGTGGAATTTACAGATTTTTTTTTAACAGATCTGTGGAATTTACAGATCCACCCTATACATTAAGGCTGCCGCCGCCGCCGCCACCCCATGAAATTTTGTCCATGCTTTACTTATGGAAAGTAAATGAATGACATCATGTCACATTCAGGATTGTTAGACTGCAGGGGAAGCCTCTCTGATGGTCTTCTGCAGAGTCCAAAGTTGCAGTGATTATAAGCATTAGTCAGATGTGGTGTGTGTGTGTGTGTGTGTGTGTGTGTGTGTGTGTGTGTGTGTGTGTG
>JAJKFI010000007.1:30309100-30323064 GCA_029204185.1 Lerista edwardsae
TCCTTCCTTCCTTCCTTCCTTCCTTCCTTCCTTCCTTCCTTCCTTCCCACTTAACTGCTCTGTGCACTAAAACTACCTAGAGCAATGGTTCCCAAACTGTGGGTCGGGACTCACCAGTGGGTCATGAGCCAATTTCAGGTGGGTTGCAAAGCACCTAGAGCAGCCATATTGAAAATATGGGAAGATGGGTTGCTGGAAATAGGGAGGGCTGTGTGTTTGTTTTGTTTGTGTCAAGGTTGTAAATAGGCCTTTTCTTTCTGATTCACTTTGCTATTCGAAAATGGCTGAGAAATAATCCAACTTACTGCTGCATTCTCAGGAATGCAGCAAGCTCTGGTGTCACAAGGACGGCACTTCTGGCCATGACATCACTTTCGGTGGGTTCCAGACAGATGGTCACTCTAAAAATTGGGTCCCAGTGCTAAACAGTATGAGACCCACTGACCTAGAGGTAGAAGTCTTTGTTACAATAGATACTTTTTTCCACTGGATGTGAGAGAAGGAGAATTAAATATCCTTTCTGAACCTACGGCTGCTGCCACACAGGCATGCATTATACTTTGTATAATAACAAGGTATGTCCCCCTGCCCTTTAGTCTGTCTTTCTCCAATATGCAAATATAATCAGCAAAAACCTATTGAACTAATAGGCTGAGGTGTCTTCACTAATTGGGTAAAGGCATGCCCTGGTATCCGCTGGGATTCCTTCTGGACCCCACCATGGATAACTGAAATCGTGGATACTGGGGATGCCTTTTTAAAGATAGGGGAGCACCAGTGGTTTTGCTGCAACAATGTTAAAAAAGAGATTTGTTTAATGTTCCCCTATCTTTTTAATAGGGATGTGGTGGCGCTGCGGGTTAAACCGCTGCTGCTGAGCTTGCTGATTGGAAGGTTGGCAGTTCGAGACCACACAATGGAGTGCGCTCCCGTTACTTGTCCCAACTCCTGCCAACCTTGCAGTTCAAAAGCATGTAAAAATGGGAGTAGATAACTAGGTACCACTTTGGTGGGAAGGTAACAGCATTCCACATGCTTCAGCGTACAGTCATGCTGGCCACATGACCACAGAAGCTTGTCCTCGGACAAACGCTGACTCTATAGGCTTAGAAACGGAGATGAGCACTGCCCCCCACAGTCGGACACAACTAGACCATTTGGTCCTGGGGAAACCTTTACCTTTTTTAAAATCTTTTTAATGGACGTCCCAGCATCCATGGTATCCGTGGATAACTGAAAGTGTGGATACCGAATCAGTGGATACTGGGGCACACCATAATTAGAAAGGTTACCTTTAAGTAAGTACAGTGTGTTCATAGTCTCGTCTAGTGCATTCATCCCACAGAGGCCAGTGGTGCTCACGCCATCAGCCGTCCTGAGAATGCTGCCATTTTGCAGAAGTTAGCACAAGTAAGCTTTCTGCCACAGACTCCCTGCTGGGCCTCCCTGAGGGCACCAATGCCCACACTAGGCTGACTAGTTTCCCCTTTAAGCAGCCTCAGAGATGGGCAAGAGGGAGGGGGTTCCTTCACCCACTGGTTCTCCTCTCTTCCAGCAGCCTTGCTTGGATGCACCAGCTGGCCAGCCTCCTCCAGACTGCCCTCATCACTGGCTTAGCGCCAAACTAAGCCTAGCACCAACAAACCCCACCACCAAACAATAGGCAGTCAGCTTCCCTAACCCTCACCTGCCTCCTCCACTTGGTGTCTCCAGGGGCTTGGCAGCCATTCAACAACTCTCCAACCCAGGCACCACAGGAACCCACTCACAGTTCCAATAACCAAATATCCAGTCAGTCCATCCAACAGTCCTTCAGTCAGTCAGTCAGTCAGTCAGTCAGTCAGTCAGTCCAGCAAGCCATCAGTCAGTCAATCCACAGCCACTTTCCTTCCTTGCTACACCTGTCCGGTGCTGCACCTACCTGGTGTTAACTTATTGCCGCTCCTGCCTCCAACTTTATACCGAGGCAGGCCAATCGGTGTCTGTTGCTGGGCAGGCTCTACCATCAGCCACACCCATCTGCACCTGTGCTAACCTCCCTTCATAGCCAGAGCCCTCATCAGCCTGCAGCTGTGTTCCTGCTGCAGGAGTTTTGGGATTAACCCCATACTTCCTGGCTTATTTGGACAAGGGGCCACTGCTGATACCATTCCCTATCTCCGTGGGGTAGCTCCTGCCTTTTCCAATACATAAACCCATCGGGTTTAGGCCAGCCTAACTCTTAATAGGATGCTGCTGCAACGACATTCCACTGAGAGGACTGGGACTTGATACCGACCAGTCGGCTGAACCGAGAACACTCCAGTTTAAAAACAGGGTGGGTCGAACTACTTGCAAGTGAGACCTGTCAGCAACCAATTCAATACTAAATGCAACTAGTGAGCAAGGTTTCAGATTTCCGTAAATTCCGAATATAAAAGTGATTCAGGGCCTCTGTGTGTGGCTTAAATCCATGTGCTTGTTCTGCTTCGCACATGGGTGGCGGACAAAGTCACCCCTGAGCTAAGAGGGCAGTGGCTTTTTTTAACTGTCTTCTCCGAGACTTTCCCACAACAGTGCCTTCCGTTGATGCCTCTGTCAGTTTGGACCAAAGAAGACAGGCGGGCCAGCAAAGTCAAATTTGAGAACTGGGGAAATGGCTATTTTTTAAACCAGCTTAGAAAACAAAAGCAAAGACTTTTTCAAAGTTTCGGACCTCAACACTTTGAGAAGGGTGGATGAGGGGGGTGGGTGGAAGAGCATGTCTGAAAAAGAAAATGTGGGAGGAAGAGTTTGGGGCTTTCTCATCTGAGTCACGTCATTTCTTCTCCCACAAACTGTCACCCCTAAAGGCCAGGGGCATAGCTAAGGAAAGTGTAGCCCTTGTGCAGAGAGCAAGCTGATGCCCTGGAAGTGAAGACACAACAGGAAATGATGTCACAGTTGTATTTTTTTGGGGGGGGAGGGGCATAACCTTTGTAGAATGAAGATATTACACTGCGGCTTGTTTCATTGCATTCTGCATGAAATTCAGTATTTAATGGTATATAACTTGGTATAATTTAACAAACCGCAATTTTTATATGACAGTTATTTTTTTGTTTTGTTTTTTCCCCCGCCAAAACTTTTGATAGAGTAAAGATATTACACTCTGGTTTGTTTCATTGCATTCTGCATTAAATTACCTTTCCAATGACATTTAACATGATAGCATTATTTGTAATTACCAAGGGTCTTGCAATTTTGGCCGCTAGTGTCAAGCTCAGCTATTTTGCCCCTGTAAAGGCTGTTGCCTGGTACACACACACACCCCGCATCACCGTAGCTATGCCTCTGGAGGAAGCGGGCAGGGGTTGTGGCTGGCCTTGGCTGTAGAAAAGTACTCCAGTCCTGAGGATCTCTGTCTAATGATGAAACCAGTGATGGTTTTCAGTCTTGTATCATGACAAAGACACAAACACCACTATCCCTCATGACTAGGACAACCAATTGATTCAGAGAAGAAAAGATTAATGATTTGTTACTTAATTCCTACATTTAAGTCGATTATTACTCAAGCCTCACTAAAGATGCCTTTTTGAGATAGGGAACACAGTGCAAGATGGTGATGATCAGAGGCATACTTAAAGAAGTGCAGGAGGGTGCAATTGCACCGGGCAACAAGCTTTAGGGGGGCAACATGCTGAGCTTGACACTAGTGGCCAAAATGGTGAAAATCTTAGTATGTATGAATACCACCATGCTACATATCATTGGAAAGGTAATTTAATGCAGAGCGCTGTGAAACAGACCAGAGTGTAATATCTTTAATCTATCAAAGGTTATGGCCCAAAGACCTGAAAATGAAAATACAACAGTGTTAACAGCCTTTTGTGCTAAAATGGAGGGTGGCTTTAAAATCTTTTGTGCCCCCAGGTGCCTTTGTGACACTACTGGGTGGAAAGGTATGCCGCATACTCAAAGGCATTTATTTCTTCATCGTCACCTCTCATGTTCCTTATCTTGCGACTGATGGGGCACTGAGAGCACAATCCTAACCTGGAGTTAGGCCGGCAAACACGCTTTACAGCGTTCCTTGTGCCAGCCCAACTTTGCTGGCCTAATTGTGCCAACTGAACTCCAGGTTAGGATTGCGCCCTGAGTCACATCCCGACAGCACTGCTCCTAATTCCCACCCACTTCCTGTCATTTTGCTGTTTGAATCATTCTTCTTGGTTAAAGTAGGCGGCTTCTTTTTTTCCAGGGAGAACCACCTTTTGCCCACTCCATTGTGCAGAACACGTTATACCTGGTTAGAATCACAAGCCAGCAACACACCATTAGCCTGCTAGAACATTCCAATGGCTGCTTCACATCATCCCCTTCCCCATCTCTCTTCAACCTGTGGCAAGCCCAGCTGAATTTCTCAAGGAAAGAGCGGTATCGCTCCAAGGAAGTACACACAAGCCACCTGAACTCCAGCAGAATCCCCCAGGGCCAGCTTTAAGCCAATGTGGCCAATGTCATCACATTGGGCCCCACACTTTGGGGGCCCCTGCACCAGTGCAGTGAGGACATCACTTGCTGCAGCAGCTGGGATCTCTATGGGCTGTAAGTCAATGGGGTGAGCAAAGCAGCTTTACCTTGGGCCCTCCCACCTGCCCCTGCCCCAAAATGGGCCTCCTGGAAGCGGTTGGCAGTGACGTCATCATGTCACCACCAACTATTTCCAGGGGCCTCATGTGGCACCAGAAGCACCTTTCTTGGTGAGTGAGGGGCCTGCAGGGAAGGTGGAAGGCCCTGTGGCGATGCCCCACCACTCCTGGAGCCAGCCCTGGAGTCCTGTATTTCTCCCCAGATTTTAATGCCTGTTCTTTGGACTCATTTCCCTACAACTTTCTCTGGGGAAATCTCTCCCATGTTTCACAGTGAAACAATGAAATTGGAATGTTCTCTTTTGGATCTTTCTCAAGAAGCTCCAGATGCCAGAGGAAAGAGCTTGAAGACATACCTCAGTGTGAAACTGCAGGTACTGCGAAAAAGAACAACTTACAAGGTTGTGATGAAGAGGAAGGTGATGATGAAGACACAAAATGCTGTCGCAGGTGTGATGTCCATTCATACCGCTATTTGCCAATACAAGCAGCCCAGCCTTGATAAATTCCTTGATGGACCAGGGGCTCAGGTAATTGTGCCTGGGATGTTTTATGATTGCCTGGAGCTTTGCTGGCTTCCTTTCTATGACGTGTCAAAGGTTGTGTACAACATAAGACCAGAAGATCAAAGGCACATCAACACAGTATTACCACATTAACACAATCCCAGTTATATTAATTGTGTACCTTAATGGCCCAGTCTAGAAGCCCTTATCTCTGGCAGTAGATGTGTACCGCCAGCTAAAAGTGTCACAAATGTTCCATAAAGCATGTTCACGACACCGCTCTGCTCATGCTAGGCTGGTGCTAGGTAGTTCCTGGCCCCATGGTTGGAATGGCAGGTGCTCCAGAAGTGCCCGCCACCAGTAAGCCAGTTTGGGGAGCGTGGGTGTATTGGAAAAGGCAGGAGCCACCCCGAGGATAGGGCCCCTTGTCCCAGATAAACCAGGGATTATAGAGTTATCCCAGAAGGTATTTGCAAGCCTCTCACAAGTGCAGATGGGCGTGGTTGATGAATTAAAGCCTGCCCACTGATTGGCCTCAGTATATTGGCCTAGGTATAAAGCTGGGATGCAAGCTGGAGAGGGGTCTGGGATGGGACCTGGGAAGGCCCTAGGAAGGCACCTGGGTTGGTGCTGGAAGGGAGAAGCTGTATAGGTACTAGAGGATGGTACCTGGGATGGAGTGCTGGATGGAGTGACTGACCGCCTGCCTGGACTGACTGCCCATTGGAAGGACTGATGGAAGGACAGTTGGACTGGCTAAGGTAAGCTCATTGTGGGGAATGACTGTGGGAAACAGTTGTTTGGCTGCCACGCCCCTGGAGCCACCAGTGGAGGAGGCAGTTGTAGCTGGGACAAGCTGGCTTCCTATTGTTTGGTGGTGGGGTTTGTTTGGAGCTAAGCCAGTGATGAGGGCAGTCTGGAGGAGGCTGACCAGCCAGTGATCCCAAACGAAAGCTGCTGAAAGAGAGGAGGCCCAGTGGGTGACTGAACCCCCTCTAGTTAGCCTAGTGTGGGACTGAGGTCCTTGGGGAGGCTGGGCAGGGAATTTGGCGGAACACTTGCCTTCCCTAACTTTAAGTTCTGTGTTGCAGGACGGGATTTGGCAGAACAGTGGGGTGGGGAGGAACTGGGCTGGGGGAGGGGAGGAGTGGGCCCACCAATGGGGCAGGGATGGGGCACCTTCTACCACTACATCCCAACCCCCCTCTGGAGCTGGGTGGCCCAACCCAAGTCTCCTTGTTGAATCAACTGCTGCTGGTCGTTGTGACGCTGGGAGAAGGGATCTAATGCAGACCATTCACGAAACACCAACGGTTGAAAATCGATGGCCTCAAAACTACCCCACCAGCAGACTGGTTTGGAAAAATAACATGAAACTCAACACACAATTTTTTTTTAGCACTCAAATTGGAACATAGGCAAATGTGAAGCATCGATGTGTAATGAAAATCATAATAAAATTCCAATTTGGATGGAAGAGGCTGATATTTTGCTTATTTCAAGTGAACCCCCAAACCTAGAAGTTGAGAGCTAAGCTATAGCTCAGAACTTGAAACCTGAAAAGCTGAAATCGGAAAATGATTGTTTTCTTTAGACTTTGTGTGACGTTTGACACCATCTCACTCCTAACAGCGATAGGAAATTCAAGTGTATTTTGAAACATTCATGTTTAAATATAAAATTCCCTCTACTCCAGTGTGGTGTTTTTTGTTTTTGTTTTTTCTGAGCTACGTAGTTAGAAGCAAAATATTTTTTTCTCTTTATAGTTTGGTTGGCTACCATGTATTTGGAAATCATTCCCTCCAGCCAGCAAAGCCTCTCCGAATTGTGTTAAAAGTTGCTAAGCAACTTAAAGGAGCTTAGCTTTCAAGAAGATCACTTGTTTGTTTAAATTCCAGATACGCTGCATATTATTAGCCGCATTACATAAACCAACAAAGAAATCCACATTGGCAATGGAATAAGACGTTTCCACACTTGGCCTTTTTGTGTTTTGCAATTAAAATCACTTGAATTGTATGTTGAAGTTTCAACAAATATTCAACAAACATTATTTATCCAGGAAATTTCTGCAGATTATTAAGTACATAAAAGCACCAGAGGGGAGAAATAATTAAGCAGGTTTGTCATATGGTATGTGTTTATTTTAACCTTTCTTCTTTAAAAAAAATCTTATCTACTAAGTACTTTTGCAAGACACTAATTATATTCTTTCTGAAAAGAATTCTCTAACACCCTTCAGTGCGTACACCCTTTAATCATATCTCATTACATCTACCTAATCCATCTTTTTTCACATTGCCAGTGCTCATTAACAGTTTTAAAAGCCAATCATGGACATTATCATCGTTGATTCCAGAATTACAAAGAGGACCACTAATATTTTACACCTCTCAAGGAAATCAGAGGCGATTCCCATTCGGAGATTTCATTTTTTGTACCTATTAAACAGGATGCTGTGAACAGTAAGATGGGAAAACTCTGTAGCGTTCTTTTCCCCCTAAGAAGAAGTTAATTTCATAAGCTGTTTCGCTGGTGGATCAACAATCCCTTTGAAGGTAAATGATCCTTGACTAACATTTAGCAGATATTGTGCTTTGCAGATGTTTGATTGGCAATACATGTGACATCTAGTAAACAGAATGGCTCTCTGCATGTGTGCAAATAAAAAAAAATGATATGAGAGAACTGACTAGCAAATGGCCCACCTTCTTTCTTTCGACTGGGAAGCTTACTGAAAATATATCCAATACGGTATTAACGTAAGCAAAATGAATAATTTCCAATGAACAATGAATGGATCTGAAGAAAGCCTCCTCCTTCTTTTTTCTTGGGAGCAGACTGCAATATTTTCTCTTTGCACACAGGATCAAAAATGGTCCGTGTGCTTCTGCAAAATGAAATATCTTATATACATCACAGATTATTCACATAAACTTCTCTGGCAGTGCTCGCTGATACACACCATGCTGGCTAATTACATACATTGCACAGTCATGTTTCTGTTCACGTCTTGCACAATTATCTCACACAGGCCTGGTTTGTGAATGCGCAATATACCTTTTAAATACAGCCCAGGAGTTCTGAAGGTGTTTGGCATTGCAAGCTCCATGGGAAAGGAACCCCAAAGAGCTCCTGGGCAGACCAATTCACAAGGTAAATGACAGCCAAGTCCTATGTGCTTCTCCACCAGAGCATGCAGTCACGCCAAAATTCAATGTGCTGAATGCAATGGGGAATTGGGAGGCTTGGGAGGGAAAAAGGAACGTATTTCCCCCACCCTTCCATAAACCCCTCTACTGTCAAGTCCGAGGGGGCAAAGGGGTGTGTCAGCTATGGAGGGAAGAGTATCGGGTGCAAATCACCCACACTGGGTGCCACCCTTTCCTGCCTCCTACACACCCTGCCCCCCCAATCCTCCCAGCTCCCTGTGGTCCAGAAATGTGTGAATACATGTGCTTCTGGAGCAGCATTTGTGAGGCCATAAAGCAGGGGTCTGCAACCTGTTTTGGTGGCGGCAGTGTGGCTTAGGGCTGGGCCCTACGTCTGTTTACTTGAATGGAATCTCCGTGGAATGGGTCTGGCACTCCAATCATATGAGCTATGTAAAGTAATTTCACACTGCCTAGAAAGTGGAATTTGGTGCACACCATCAAATGTGGAGAGAGGGAGGTGGTGATGAGGTGGTGTTGATGGCATCTGGTGATGGCATCTGTGGTGATGGCACCACAGGAGGTGGTGACGGCATCTGGTCTTGATGCCTTTAAGAGGGGATTGGACGGATTTCTGGAGGAAAGGTCCATCGTGGGCTAGAGGCAATGATGGATTGTGCAACCTCCTTACCTTAGTAGCAGGTTACTTCAGAGTACCGGGTGCAAGGGGTGGCCACAGGATGCAAGCATCTTGTTGTCTCATGCCTCCCTGGGGTACCTGATGGGCCGCTGTGAGATATAGGAGGCTGGACTAGATGGGCTTTTGGCCTGATCCAGCAGGGCTCTTCTTATGTTCTTATGTTCTTATGAGAGCTGAGTTGATGGTGACTCCAAAAGCCTTTTCGAATGAGAACGTCATCATTCCCTGGATTTTTTGGGGGGAACATCCACCACGGCACCCCTTCCTCTCTTTCTTCATGACAATGTTGTATGTTATCTGTATACAACATCCAGAAGTGGAAGTTGATGCAGCCATCTGGACCCCATCTGACAGCACTGCCGAAATGACTGGAGTGCCTCTGCCGCTTAACAACCGAGGACCTTCAGGTAGCCAGGAAATTCTTGCATCTAACCCTACCCCATTTACTTGCCATTTGTAACAGCATAGAACAAAGCAATACATGGGTTTTAATGCAGGTCCTTCAGTTTACTTAGAAAGTGGGTTGGAAAATTACAGCATAATCCTATACACGTTTGCTCATTGACTTCAATGGGACTTGGGGCACAATCCTAACCTGGAGTTAAGCTGGCACAGTTAGGCCAGCAAAGATTGGCTGGCACAAGGGACACCATAAAATAGGTTTGGACAACCCTCGGAATCAGATTGGCCAACACACAGACGTGCGCCATCCTCCCTGACTCAGAGAGTGGTCCAAATGGGCTTTACGGTGGCCCTTGTGCCAGCCAAACTTTGCTGGCCTAACTGTGCCAGCCTAACTCCAGGTTAGGATTGTGTCCTCACTCAAGTCCGGATGTGTCCTGTTTTAGCTCAGTCCCTTCCCTGAACTACCCCATTGCTACAAAAACCGTACCAGCGATTAGACTGTGGTGCACTGCTGGTGGATGAGATGCCTTTGCACTAGTGGCAGAGCTCCACGGCAAAGAGGCTGCTGCAATTGTGTACCATGTGGTATGCTGGCAGACCTCTGAGAATACCAGATAAGAGTGGGCTGTATGCGTCCTTATTTGAAGTACAATTAAATGTATTCTGTCCTTCAATCCCTCAATACATCAGGACATACTTAGCTGTACTTTATGAAGTTAGTGCCTTGGTATTATGTGAGATGTTGTACACTGTGTTGACTTTTGAAAGGATGATAGACTAGACATGCTTAAGTGCATAGCACATTTGCAAGTCATTCCTTGCACTCCTTTTTGTCGAAATCAGCAAAGAAACAAGCTCCTGCCGAAAGCCAGGCCACTGAACACGAGAGCCCGGTCTTTGTTCCACTTCAGATAAAGAAGCTGGATTCAAGCCACTAGACAAAACTGGCTCCAACCCAAGTACTTCAGTGAAACTATTTGACAGACTTATCTGCCCACGAGGAGCCCAAACAGTTTTATTTCAGATACCACCAATTCAGCTAAGTAAATGGTCAACTGTTCAGCAGAGGGAATAAAAAATCATGGGAAGTTCATACTAGAAGAAAAAAAAAAGAAAAGGATTATTACAAAAACACAGTTTGGGAAAGTGAAAATGGAAGTTCAGTTATTTTGGTTTCTTTTGATGGATGTGAGGACTGCTGAAGGGAATGAAGGGAAGGACTTTCTGCTGTAGGTACAGTTTGTCACTAAAATCCCATCCTAATCCAAAGCTGATTCAAGTGAACTCACACTTCTTTGGTCCATCACATGTGTTGTTCACCTTGCTCCCTGGTATACTGCTCTCAGGAAAGAGGGCACTTGTTTGGACCACTTTAGGAGTCAGTTGAGGATGGCACACATCTGTGTGCTGTCCAATCTGACTCTGAGGGTGGTCTAAACATACTTTATGGTGTCCCTTGTGCCAGCCAAACTTTGGTGGCCTCACTGTGCCGGTCTAACTCCAGTTTAGGATGGTGCTCTGAGTTCAATCCAATCCATCTTTCCAGCCCCAAGTAAAGTTTCTTTGTTCCTCGAAGTAAAGGAACAAATGTGCTGGAAAGCTGGGTAGAACTGGGTCCTTAATTTCAATGGTTTGCACTGCAGATACTGTTTCCTCTAACGCAGGGTTATTCAAACTGTGGGTTGAACCTGATGTCAGGTGGGTCACGGAAAGCTGGGAGCAGCCATTTTGGAAGCTTCACATCATACTCTTGCTATTTTTCTAACAGTTTGAAGGGAGAGGTGTTTTTTTAAAAAAAAATAGTTCAGTGCATTCAATCAATCAATCAATCAATCAATCAATCAATCAATCAATCAAAGCGGTTTATAGGCAAATAATAACATTAAAGTTAAATGGCTCCCTGTCCCAAAAGGGCTCACAATCTAGAAGAATGGAGAACACCACCAGCAACAGCCACGAGAAAGACACTGTGCTGGGGTGAAGAGGGACAATTGCTCTCCCCCTGCTAAATATAAGAGGAGCACCACTTGAAAAAGTGCCTCTTGCCCAGTTAGCAGGGGTTGAATTCACATCACATTTTGTCCTCATCTTGCTTTCTGTCAGGGATGTTTCATGGTTGTGCAATTGCTGCAGTCCAAGAATGACAATTTGCATCCCAGGAGTGTCATTTGATTACTTCACACTGATGGCATTTTCTGTTTGATGATGTCACTTCCGGCTATGACATCACATCCAAATTAATGACATCACTTCTGGTGGGTGCCATTCTAAAAAGTGGGTCCTGGTCTAAAACGTTTGACAACCACTGCTCGAAGGGATGCACAGCTGCTCACTTCATTGTCAAGCTCCAGGTAGCTCAGGACTCGGCCACCCAGAAGTTGGCGAAAAGTGGCCTCATTGTCCATCGTCCAGAGGCCTAGCTCCACAACAGAATGTACAGTTCTTACAGAGCAATAAGAAGTCCCAATAAAAATAAATAAATCACTAGGTCCAGATGTCATTCATTCATTCAAGAATTCTTAGCACACTCAGGGTGCAATCCTAAACCGAGTTAGGCCGGCATAAGCTAGGCCAGCAAAGTTTGGCTAGCACAAAGGCCACCGTAAAGTATGTTTGGACCATTCTCAGAGTCAGAGAGGCCAGCACACAGACGTGAGCCATCCTCCCTGACTTCGAGAGTGGTCCAAACATGCTTTATGGTGGCCCTTGTATTGGCCAAACTTTGCTGGCTTAGTTGATGCTAGCCTAACTCCAGTTTAGGATTGTGCTCTCAGTGTTGAGAACGCCCATATTTGCTTTGTAGCTCTGTCACTATGCAAATGCTGGCTTCCCCAAATCAGTGGATCTTATTTCCAAGTAAACTGAGTGGGTTCAACGAATGTGACATGCTTCTCTTGTTTTGCTTTGCAAAAATTGTGCTGTTTTGGTAATTCATTCTGTTGCTAAATCATGGTAGTTCTTTTTGACTGAATTTGTCACGATGCCAATTCCAAGTTAACTATCTTTCACTAGCAAATCATTACAGATTACCAGAAAGTTGAGTTCAAGACCTTCCCCTTCTTAAATTCTTGTTCCGATTTTCCCCCGTGTTGCTGCATGGTGGATTTAGTGCTTAACACCTGACATGTTTTCTCAACTGCTGGTTTATAATGAAAACATGAAGACACTCAAGGGAATGTGGTAAAAGCAACAACAAATACGAAAATCCCATGATCTCTGCAAAGAAACTGACAGTTCTACAATTGTCACATCTGGTTACAAAAACAACCCTATTTCATCTGCTTACCTAAATAAACAAAAGTAAACAAAGATAATTATTATCAATAATAGCTTCTTGCTTCTCATTAAATATTGGATTAGGACAGGAATATCTCAATTGTTCATGTTTGCATGTATAAAAGCGAAAAAAAAAAGAATGGGGAATGTTCTCTCAGTCTAGCACCCCACACACACACAAGTGGCACAAGACTCATTGGTATAAAATGAGTCACTTTCAGAGGCGTTTCTACAGGGATGGCAAAGCTCTAAGTGTTGCAAGAAGCCTTATATTACCCTGTCATGTAAATCCCTCCTCTCTCCTGCTGCTGTAGCCAGTAAGCAACGCCAAGATGTTGCTGTTCCCTGTGAGGATTGGCTAAAACGGTGCAGGTGAGGAGTGATTTCCACTGCAAGGTGAGGCTTCTTGCAAAACTTAGAGCTCTGCCATCCCTGTAGAAACACCACTGGTCACTTTATTGATTATATAAATCAATTCAAAGCAAATCCTTCAACAGGCCATAACTATACTGTAACACTCCTCTTTTAGTGTGTGCACCTGCCCTGAGGGAGATAGACTCAACTGCCACAGGTTCCCTTTGGATGCCAGCCAAACCTGTCTCCAACCAGATATGGGCTCTCGCCAACTCTGGTTATCCCTCTGCTTATCTGGTTAACCTCTGGAATGGGGGTCAAGGCAGTCAAATAGCCCGTCCAATCCCAAGCCCAACAGTCCTTTGGGGTGGACTCGAAAGGGGATTGGACAGATTTATGGAGGGAAACTCCAACACAGGTTACCAGCTATATTGGGTATGTCCAGTCTGAGATCAGCTGGTCGCTCATCATGAGGGCTGGGTAGGAACTTTTTTCTGTCATCCGAATTGGCCATGGATGGCAGGTTTTTTGCCTACCCCAGACTGGGGAGGGAGGGACGAGTGTTCAGTAGGTTCCATGATTTACACTTGTGTTAATAAAGTTAAACCCTTACTTCAGTCTGGTGTCTTCCTTGGGGATGGTGCAAGGGGAATAGGTTACCTTAGAGTGCCAGATGCAAGGGAGCGGCAGTGAGATGCAAGTATCTGGTTGTCTCATGTGCTCCTTGAAGCATCTGGTGGGCCACTATGAGATAAAGCTGGACTAGATGGGCCTTTGGCATGATCCAGCGGGTCTGTTCCTATGTCTGATCCAGCGGAGCTGAGTCCATGTCTGAAGAGGAGCATCTGGTTCTGGTGGCTGTCAAAGAGAAATGCTGGGGAGAATCTTGACGGGCCACCAGTGTGTTTACCTCAGGATTTACCTCAGAATGACAGGTGCAAGGGAGTGGCCACAGAAT
>JAJKFI010000007.1:30332712-30348317 GCA_029204185.1 Lerista edwardsae
TGTGTGTGTGTGTGTGTGTGTGTGTGTGTGTGTGTGTGTGTGTGTGTAATTTCATCAGTCTCTCTCTTTTTATATGGAGAGAGAGAAAGAGACAGAGAGTGGGTTATTATGCCCAATAATTGCATTGAGCAAATTTACACACTCAGCTCCAGAAAACAACACTGCTTGGAACACCAAGAATCCTATGAAGATTGATCTAAGATACATCACCTAAATGTAAAATATATCAAACCAACATAGGCTGTGAACAACAACAACAACATCGGTTAGAAATCACTGTCTGTACTGATATAGAATAATCATACTGATGATAATAACGGAAGTAATTTGAATAACTGTGATGAACCACACACATTGCACTATATACTGCTATAACTCACCAGTTCTTAAACTCTTATGTAGAGTGAGAATTAGTGAGCACCCCAAAATCCCAGTCCAGACTATGGCACCACTGATGATAGCGATGCCATGATGACAATAAATAAACCAGGCACTTTGATACGGACTGGCCCAAGAGTGCTAGTGAATTCAATATAAGCTTCTACCGCTAAGAAGCATTAAAAAGGGGCCCTGCTGGGAGACTCCACCACGGAACTGGTCCATCAATCACTGGTATTCAGAGGCCTCTGAAACACAGAAGTGCCACACTGCTTTCATGACTCATAGCTATTGACAGATGTGTCCTCCATGAATTTGACTAATCCTCTTAAATGCCATCTAAGCCAGCAACCATCACCTTATTTCTTGACAATGAATTCCATGTTATAACAATTATAGGAACACAAGAGTCATTCAACAACTTTATCGATTTCATTTGACTCCTGTTCCAACTCGGGTCCTCAAGATAATACATTAGCAATTGCCTTTAAAAACGTTTGCATGTATACACGCGCACACAACAAACGCACCATTTTCTGGCAATAGAAAAAGAGCGAGCGGAGACTATAGCGCGTATATAATCTGACAATCTCAAAGTTTTCCATTCTACAGGTAATGTTTTTTTTTGTCTGAGACAACATACTTTGCCGTTTTTAAACTTTTCTCATCATATTTTTGACAGCAGCTTTTTCAATTTTGACAGCTTTTAAAAAGTAATTTTAACAGTTGAGTGATTTCTCCTCCAGCAAAGTCAGATTGTGTGAAATGTCAATGTAAAAACCATATACTGTGACACATCATCATTTTTAGCTGAATTTACTTATTAATTTTACTTGCGGTAGCTAATAAACCCTAAGTGCTTGGCTAATTGTATTGCTTATTTAAATATTTTAAAGGGTTGCAGTTTCTTTTTCTGACTACAAAATCTCTCCAAGTCAGCTTTAACCTGTCATAGGTTTTTTTTTTAAATGATGAAATGAGCTCAGGACTCAGCTGCAAGTCTCAGCGCAGTGAACTGAATCACGGCGGATCCAAAGCGCTTTGCACACACCCCCAAATCAGAAAGCCCAGAAGGTCAAATAGATAACCAACAGCGCAGTACTAAATGGCACAGGATTGGTGAGGCCGGCGGGCCTGTTCCAAATCCAGCGCATCTTAAGTGTGCTGGGGACCCTCCCCAGCACAAGGGCATGTTCATCCCTTTGCCCAGCGGCGTCATGCAGCCGGAACGCTGGGTGGGAGGAACAGGTGAGCGGCAGCCCACCCGTTGCGTACCGCTCCGTTTCGCCGCCTTCCCCGCCCCGCTCACCCGTTCCTCCCGCCCAGCGTTCCGGCTGCATGACGCCGCTGGTTAAATACTCCATCCGTTGGCCAGCACAGACTTCCTGGGAACGGTCCTGATCAGGCCTCTGGAAGCTGGTGTGGCCTCCACCCGCTGGTTTCCGCAGTGCTATGAACATACTTTACGACTCATCCCCTATCTCCGGCCTGGGCAGCCCAACGTGGGCTTCTCAGATCTGTACCAGCTAAATGAGTAGCCCCATAGTTCTGGTTGGGGTGTTACATGGGATAAGAACATAAGAAGACCCCTGCTGGATCAGGCCAAGGCCCATCTAGTCCAGCTTCCTGGATCTCACAGTGGCCCACCAGATGCCTCAGGAAGCACACAAGGCAACAGACTGCCTGCATCCTGTTGACACTCCCTTGTACCTGGCATTCTGAGGTAAAATTCTGAGGTAAATATGGAAGGAAATAAAACAGAATTTGCTATCCTAAGAACATAAGAAGAACCCCACAGGATCAGGCCAAAGGCCCATCTCACCCAGCTTCTTGTATCTCACATTGGCCCACCCTGGAGCACATGAGACAAGATGTCTGCATCCTGTTGCCACACTCTTGCACCTGGCATTCTGAAGTAGCCTACTTCTAATGTAAGGAGGTTGCACATCCCATCATGGCCTATTGCCCACGATGGACTTTTCCTCCAGAAATCTGTCCAATCCCCTTTTAAAGGCTCCTAGGCCAGATGCCATCACCACCTCCTGTGGGCAAGGAGTTCCACAGTTTGATTACCCACTTAGTAAAAAAAAAAGTGTTTCCTTTTATCCATTCTAACTCTCCCAACATGCAACTTTAGCGGAGGTCCCCTGGTTCATGTTCTGATAAGGTGGAAAATATCCCATTACCCCAAGGAGACCTCCAGCCTGCTCCTGACCTGCACAGGATACAGCACAGGCCGTTCAGCCTGGCTGTTCCAGCGCAGGTCAGGATTGGGCTGTCAGGTTCCTACTTTGAGAAGTGCTCGTTGTCCATTATATTATGATGAGCTGGGCCCACTATGATACAGCCAGTGGTGTTATTCTACCGGAACGCTGGGCGGGACATCCGGGTGATCGACAGCCCGCCCACCGCGTTCCGGAGCGTTACGCCATTTGCGTAACCAGTTACGCCACTTGCGTACGTTACGCAAACGGCATAACGCTGAGGAACGCGACGGGCGGGCTGTCGATCCCCCGGATGTCCCGCCCAGCGTTCCGGTAGAATAACACCACTGGATACAGCCCTAATTATGGTGAACCAGGCATACTATGAAGCAGGGTGAAACTTCAGGTGGTCAGTGATGGGCCAGTTCTCAAGAAGAGGACAGCAGCCCCTCTGCAATGCCCCTGAAGCCCCACATGGATAGCTGATCTTTTCAGCTGCTTTTTATTTACCATACGGACAGTGGTGTCATTCTATAATGAAGTACCGGAACGCAGGCGGGACTTACCCCTTGATTGACAGGGGCCCCGCGACGCGTCGCCGCCTGCTGTTCCGCCGCGGAGGGCTTCTTCCGGGTGGCGCGCCCCTCCGCGGCTCTCCGCAGCACCCAGCGCGCCACCCAGGCAAGCGGGCACCCCCTCCGAAGCCAGCGGTGCCCGCGCGGGGCTCGGAACGGTGGCGACGCGTCAGAACCGCGCAGCCAATCACGCGGTAAGTCCCGCCCACCGTTCCGTTAGTTCATTATAGAATGACACCACTGCATACGGATATCTTTACCTGAAACCTAGAGTATGTTCAATGCCAACACAGGTTTGCATTGAAGAATATATGAAATAGATCAGTGTTCTTCAAACTGTGGTCCATGACCTGAGGTCAGGTGTGTCCCAGAAAGGTCAGGTGTGTCCCAGCCATCATCACTCTTGCGGCATTCCTTTGCTGAGTGTTAGCCAAACTGCTAGCCAACCTCAATTTTCAAGTGAGGGTTTTTAAAATGTCGCTTTTAGCTCACTGCTTTTACACAATATGTTGCCCTAATTTTGCTTCCAGGTTGTGTTTCAACCATGTTTCATGGTTGTGCCATTGTTGCAGTCCAAGAATGCCAGTTTGCAGTCATGTTATTATGTCATAATAATGGCACGTCCTGTTTGATGATGTCACTTCTGGTCATGATGTCACTTCCGGAGGGTCCTGACATGAGGGTCATTCTGAAAAGTGGGTCCTGGGACAAAATGTTTGAGAACCACTGAAATAGATGTACAATCTTCTCATTAAGACATTGGTGACCTCACTTTTTTTCCTGGCAAAATTAAGTTTGAAGATTTCCCAAGGTTGTGTTACAAGGAAATCATAATTATACAAACATAAATATTTCCTGAACCGAACATCGCATTTGCTGTGTATGGTAAACACAGGGCTGAGATTTAGTGCATAAGCTTTTTCATACTTAGGATTATTAAGGCTACTTATATATAGGGGTCAGATATGCAGACGATACCACTCTAATGGCAGAAAGTGAGGAAGACCTAAAGAACCTTCTGATGAGAGTGAAAGAGGAAAGTGCAAAAATTGGCTTGAAGCTCAACATCAAAAAAACTAAGATCATGGCATCCACTCCCATCACTTCCTGGCAAATAGAAGGGGAAGAAATGGAAGCAGTGACAGAGTTTACTTTCCTGGGCTCCAAGATCACCGCAGATGGTGACTGCAGCCATGAAATTAAAAGACATTTACTTCTTGGGAAGAAAGCTATGGTGAACCTAGACAACTTAATAAAAAGCCAAGACATCACCCTGCCAACAAAGGTTTGCATAGTCAAAGCTATGGTTTTCCCAGTAGCTACATATGGCTGTGAGAGCTGGACCATAAGAAAGTCGGAGTACCGAAGAATAGATGCTTTTGAATTATGGTATTGGAGTAGACTCTTGAGGGTCCCCTGGACTGCAGGGAGATCCAATCCGTCAATCCTCCAGGAAGTCAAGCCTGATTGCTCCCTGGACGGACAAATTCTGAAGCTGAAGCTCCAATACTTTGGCCACCTCCTGAGAAGAGAGGACTCTTTAGAAAAGACCCTCCTCCTGGGAAAGATGGAAGGCAAAAGGAGAAGGGGGCGGCAGAGGATGAGATGGTTAGATAGTGTCACCGAAGCAATGGACATGAAGTTGGGTGAACTCCAGAAGCTAGTGGAGGACAGGGAGGCCTGGCATGTTGTGGTCCAGGGGATCGTGAAGAGTTGGACACGACTTAGCGACTGAACAACTACAATATATAGGGTTGTTGTTGTTGAAAACCACTTTTGGGGTGTTAACAACCGCCTTTTGGCAGTTAAAATATCTGAATAAAAACACAAAACCCCACATTTTGGTGCTTATTTTCCAGAACTTTAAAATAGATGACTTTTCCAATGAGAAATAATACTGTGGCTGCATCTGCTGACACTATATCACCGGTATCATCTACCTAGTATATATTATTAAAATCAATAAATTAATAAAAATGAGAACTTGGATTGAGAATGTAGAACAACAACAAATAACACTGCCATTTGCTATTTCAATCAAGAAATTTTGGATAACAATATCACCAAAAAACCCACACCCCTATTTATATACTGTTTTTTAAACAAAACATGTACCAAGTGGTTTACATAGTAAAAAAAAAAAAGCAATATATCAACGGCCGGTGTTTGAAAAGACGCCGTGCTGGGGTGAAGAGGGACAGTTGCTCTCCCCCTGCACAATATAGGAGGACCTCACATTTGTGGCGTTCACTGTGGTCAGGGAAGACCCCCCACAAATGTCCCCTTGCTATGCCAATGCCCAGCGAGAGTTTCAAAACTCTTGCCCAATCAAGATGACAGACTGTATTGGCACATTAATGGAAAACGACAAGTACACAGAACAACACTCTCTTGTAGTCAGATCTGATTTCAGATTCTGTTTTGACTCGTTTCCATTTAATTATGATTTTGTATTGTACATCTGTAATTCCAAGCGTAGTTATTACAATGGGCGATATGCTTTTTTAAAAAAAACGGTGCTAATTGGGATTCTTGCAAGCAGTCTCAACAAAGAGGCCACAGACTGAATATGGAGGGAGATTGAATTACCGACTTTCATGGAGGGACGTTCCTTCAAGTGAGGGAAGTTCAAGGGCTGAGACAGATCGCACTTTTCTAGCCATGCAAAGACTCTTCTTGGGGAAGGCTCGGTATGGAGTTATAGCAGCTTCAGAGGGGTCAACCCTATCCTATGATACCAGGACCAGGCCAGTGTGGAGAAGGTAGACCAGATTTTTTTACTTGGGGGCAGAGCAGAGCAGCACAGTGGGGGAACAGTGGAGGGGGTGGACCTCCTCCTCCTCTGTCCCTGGACAGCCGATTGGCTGAGTCCACAACTGTACACATCTGCCAGGCAAACTTCCACCCAGAGAGTCCACAAGGCAGGACGTGCTTAGCTTCAGCAGTAGAGCAGGACTGTGTACTTTCAGTCATTCTTTCTGCCTCGAAATCATTGATACCAATTACAACAAAAAGGTTCCAGTACAGATAAAAAACCTTTTAAGTGTCATTGAAATACTGGAGGGGAGAAGGGACTTGTGGGCAGTGGTGTCATCTAAATGATTTAAGAACAGGAACTCACTTTTGAATTGGCATGTGTCAGTGGGACTTCCCCACTGCAGCCCTTCCCCTTTCGCCCCCCTAGGAATCCAGAGTCGCACCCTTTAACCCTCTGAGTGCCGGCTAACCAAGAAGAAAAGGTCTTTGCAGAGGAATCGGGAGGGGGAGGAGGGAGAGTGAAGTGGGCGGAGTCAGCTCTAATTTTAACTAGTGGAACTGAGTTCCCTCGTGTTCCCCCTGCATGACATCACTGCTCGTGGGGCATAAGCACAATTTTCTTGCGCCTGAGATCCATGTTTTCTTTTGCTACGCATTTTGCCGAATCAGATTCTCAAAATGAAATTTGTAACTAGGTTGAAGAAATCAAATGCGCCAAAATATTGACATTCTTGCCCAATTTTGAATTCGACTGAAAACATTTTCACATATACACCATAATTATCAGTGGGAACCTATGCAGCTTGGTACAGGAGCCATATAGCATCGCATGATGATGATGAACATCCAACTGAAAATCCAAAGGATGAAAAATGGCTGTGCTTTATAAATGATTGTCTCTCAAAAGTGTTCATGGCAGAAATCATGAAGTGTAGCCATAGAGATGATGACAGATAGAAATATAAAGGCATATTCCTGATTCGCTATCCACGGTTTCAATTATCCAGGGATATCATGAATACTGGGACACCTATTAAAAAGGTAGGGGAACATTAAACAAATCTCTTTTTTTATCTTGTTGCAGCAAAACCACTGGTGTTCCCCTCTCTTTTAAAAAGGTGTCCCCAGTATCCACAGTTACAGGTATCCATGGGAGTTTCCGGAGTGGAACCACAATGGATACCGGGGCATGCCTGTAGAGAGTGTCATGTCCTTCTTATAATTTCCTTTGCTTACTCCATCACATCCAGTGCCCTGATTTTAAAGATGATGATGATGATGATGATGATGATGATGATGCCTGTATGTGCCAGCTGTGTGATACAGCTGCAAAGAAGGCTAATGTAATTTTAGCTTGCATTAAAAGAACCATAGCTTCCAAGTCGCAAGAAGTTGTGGTTCCACTTTACTCCACATTGGTGAGACCTTGCCTGGAGTCCTATGTTCAATTCTGGGCACCCCATTCAAAAAAGATGCAGCCAAATTGGAGCAGGTTCAGAGAAGAGCCGCAAAGATGATCAGGGGGCTGAAAAACAAGTCCTGTGAGGAAAGGTTGAGGGAACCTGGTGTGTTTAGCTTGGAGAAGAGAAGGTTGAAAGGGGATATGATCAGTGACGTCATTCACTGGCGCCAGCAACCGGAATGCTGCTGGTGCCAGGATCCGGAACGCCGCAACGGACGGGTGAGCTGTAGCTCCCCGCCCCCTTGCGGCACCCGGCAATGCCTCCCTGCCCCTGGAATTGCTCTTTTACAGAGCAATCCGGGCACGGGGCAGGCGGGAGGGCAAAAACATCGCACGGAGTCTGCCGCATGCTGTCCCGCTCTCCCTGGAACTACCAGAATGGAGTAACGCCCCGTTCCGGTAGGATGACGCCTCTGGATATGATAGCGCACTTCAAATACCTGAAGGGCACAAGGACAAAGGGACACATTTGTTCTCATCCAACTTTGACAGTAGAACGGACCTCGTTCTATGGGGACAAACTGCAAGAGAGGAGATTCCAGTTGGACACCAGGAAGAATTTTTTGACAATAAGGGCGGTTCAACAGTGGAACAGATTGCCACTGGAGGGAGGTGGTGGATTCTCCCTCACTGAAGATCTTCAAGGAGAGGCTTAACAGGCACCTGCTGGAGATGCTCTAGGAGGATTTCCTGCTATGGGCAGTGGGTTGAACTTGATGCCCTTGTAGTTCCCTTCCATGATTCTATGAGTCTATGATTTACATGATACTTTAATTCCAATAAAGGTTTACGAATACGATTTACATGATACAATCATAACATTTACTAGGTGAAGCCTTGCATGCACCATAATGGAAAATAATGGCTTGCATCGAGGTGGGTATAAGGCTTCTGCTTGAAACATCTGGTGAATATTCTACATCTAAGGTCCATAAAAATACGGACACAGACAATTAGTCACAACTCGGGTAATTTCCATTTACAAGAGATTGTTCAAGAGACAATGGCCAGAGATGCCATAATAATCCAGAAATGACATAAGAACATAAGAAGAGCCCTGTTGGATCAGGCCAAAGGCCCATCTAGTCCAGCTTCCTGGATCTCACAGCGGCCCACCAGGTGCCCCAGGGAGCGCATGAGACAACAAGATGCTTGCATTCTGTTGCCACTTCCCTTGCACCTGGTACTCAGAAGTAGCCTAACATTCAGAAGTAACAGAGGTGGTTCTGGACATTGATCAAAACACCACAATGGAACAAAAGTACAGTTACAAATAATGAAATGGTTACGTCATGGATACCAGCTTCAAACTTCAGCTTCATAGAACAGAATTTATTTCTGTTTTTCTCCCTTCTTGTCCACAGCTTTTGCCTAAGAACAAATATTGGGTGCTAATGACTTACTGGATGGGAAGGAGACCACCTAACGGAAGTGTTGCCCCTCTTTGACACGTCTTTTAAAGGAAAAAGATCAGATGGTTGTCACTCAAGAAAGTCATATGTTCCTCATATTTTAGAAGCATGTCCTCACTGCAGAATTGCTCCAAGAAATGAAACAAGGAATTATAATTCCCTCTATCAAAAAAAAAAAAAAAAAAAAGAATCTGAACAGGGAGGGGATATTTTGTGCTGTGTGTGAGCTGAATCAAGTTAATGAGGCATCTAACATTGCAAAAAGCACGTTGCCTATAAATAAATCCCTTCTGATTGGGATATATTAGTCTTCTGATAGCGCTGTACAGCCTACAGCTGCTTTGAATAGAATGTAGTACATGTGTACAGATACAGGCACTTGTTTTTACTCAGACTTGTCCGTCCGTTTTATGCCGAAAAAACACAGCTCTGCTTCTTATGTGGAGAGGTCTTTAGGACTGAATCTTCAACCCACATCCAACCTGAACAGATGGCCCAAAGCACAGTGTTTCTCAAACAATGGGTCAGGACCCACAAGATGGGTCACAAGCCCGTTTCAGGTAGGTCCCCATTCATTTCAATGTGTATTTTTTATTTATTTGATTTTATTTTTATTTTTAATTTATTTGACTTGATGCTACCATGGCATATGATTGCATTTGGGGAAATGTTTCAGAGCTATACTTTTAGCAGTGTATGCTTTTAACAATGAGAGTCAATTGAGCTTACTCCTGAGTAAGTGTGGCTAGGATTGCAACCTTTGGGATGTTTGGGCATTTAAAAAAAAATCAGCAACTGTTCGAGAGGATGAGGAGGGTTCTTTTTTTAATTTTTTTTTTAAAAACATATACTGTATTTAGTATTGTAAACTTTTTATTTACTGACTTGATTTATTTGATTTGCTTTTGTTGTATGTTTTTTTTAAAAAAATTCCTGCTTGATGATGTCACTTACAGGGATGACATCACTTACAGGTTAATGACATCACTTTGGGTGGGTCCCAACAGATTGTCATTGTAAAAAAATTGGGTCCTGGGTCTGAAGAGTTTGAGAACCACTAGTCTAAATTTCTTATTGTTGGAAAAATCTAACCATACAAAGGGCCATTATGAAGCCCCTCAATAGAAGGCCTCTCATCCACTTTCCAAGTGGCATTTGTGGCTCCAGGCACAAAATGAAGCCCTTAGTGTGCTCTTAGGCAGGGTCTGCGCATGCAGGAAAGATGTGGTAGGACTATTTCTACTCCTTAAAACAGAAACAAAGCACAGCATTTCTAAAGGTGCTCCTGCAGAAAAGTTCCAGGCAAGCAGGTAAGTACTACAGCAGCAGAAGCTGAACCAGAGGAATCACGGGAGTTTTCATCACCTGGCATGAGAGCGCACTGCGTCACCCATGTCAGCCACCACTCCTCCCATACCAGGCCATGCAGAATAAATGACAATACAATATCATAAAAGGTAAAGGTTTCCCCACGACCGAATGGTCTAGTCGTGACCGACTGTAGGGGGCGGTGCTCATCGCCGTTTCTAAGCCTGTAGAGCCGGCGTTTTGTCCAAGGACAAGCTTCCTTGGTCATGTGGCCGGCATGACTCTACGCCGTAGCGCATGGAACGCCGTTACCTTCTCACCGAAGTGATACCTATTTATCTACTGGCATTTAGGTGCTTTTGAACTGCTAGGTTGGCAGGAGCTGGGACAAGCAACGGGAGCTCACTCCATCACACAGTCTTGAACTCCCAACCTTCCGGTCAGAAAGCCCAGCAGCAGCAGTTTAACCCGCTGTGCCACCACGTCCCTGTCATACAATATCATATTCACAGCCGAAATACAGTGGCATCCCTAGGGTTGGGGTCACCCCCATTCACTTTATTTATTTATCTAGCTGTAGAACAATGGAGATCGCTGGATCATGGAGAAAGCAAGAGAGCTCCAGAAAAACATCTACCTCTGCTTCATTGACTATGCTAAAGCCTTTGATTGTGTGGATCACAACAAACTGTGGCAAGTTCTTGAAGAGATGGGAGTACCAGACCACCTTATCTGTCTTCTGAGAAACCTGTATGTGGGCCAGGAAGCAACAGTTAGAACTGGACATGGAACAACCGACTGGTTTCAAATTGGGAAAGGAGTACGACAAGGCTGTATACTGTCACCCTGCTTATTTAACTTATATGCAGAGTACATCATGAGGAAGGCAGGGCTGGATGATTCACAAGCTGGAATCAAGTTTTCTGGGAGAAATATCAACAACCTCAGATATGCAGACGATACCACTCTAATGGCAGAAAGTGAGAAGACTTAAAGAACCTTCTGATGAGGGTGAAAGAGGAAAGTGCCAAAATTGGCTTGAAGCTCAACATTAAAAAAACTAAGATCATGGCCACCACTCCCATCACTTCCTGGCAAATAGAAGGGGAAGAAATGGAAGCAGTGACAGACTTTATCTTCCTGGGCTCCAAGATCACCGCAGATGATGACTGCAGCCATGAAATTAAAAGACGTTTACTTCTTGGGAGGAAAGCTATGGCGAACTTAGACAACTTAATGAAAAGCCGAGACATCACCCTGCCAACAAAGGTTCGCATAGTCAAAGCGATGGTTTTCCCAGTAGCTATGTATGGCTGTGAGAGCTGGACCATAAGAAAGGCAGAGCGCCGAAGAATAGATGCTTTCGAATTATGGTGCTGGAGAAGACTCTTGAGAGTCCCCTGGACTGCAAAGAGGTCCAATCGGTCCATCCTACAGGAAGTCAAGCCTGATTGCTCCCTGGAAGGACAAATCCTGAAGCTGAAGCTCCAATACTTTGGCCACCTCATGAGAAGAGAGGACTCTTTAGAAAAGACCCTCATGCTGGGAAAGATGGAAGGCAAAAGGAGAAGGGGGCGGCAGAGGATGAGATGGTTAGATAGTGTCACCGAAGCGATGAACATGAAACTGGGCGAACTCCGGAAGCTAGTGGAGGACAGGGAGGCCTGGCGTTCTGTGGTCCATGGGGTCGCGAAGAGTCGGACACGACTTAGCGACTGAACCACCACCAGAACAATATGGGTCACCCCACAAAGCTGTAACCAGCAATAAACCAGTGACAAACTCACACAACTGAATAGGAGTTCTAGCATGAGCTCTGATGCATGGAAATGAGAGCTGGCTCATGCTAACATCTTATTGGCTCCCTGTGGTGTCAGAACAACACCTGATTGGCTCTTGGAACAGTCAGAGCACAATCCTAACCTGCATTGGAACAGGCAGGCCGGTGGGCCTGTGATGTACCCAGCGCAGGTTGGGAATAGGCTGGATCCTCCCTGGGGCAAGGGCACGTTCATTCCCTTAAGAACATAAGAACATAAGAAGAGCCCTGCAGGATCAAGCCAAAGCTTCCTGCATCTCACAGCGGTCCACCAGATGCCCCAGGGAGGCATGAGACAACAAGATGCTTGCATCTGGTTGCCACTCCCTTGCACCCAGTACTCTGAAGTAGCCTACTACTAATGTAAGGAGGTTGCACCACCCATCATGGCCTATAGCCCATGATGGACTTTTCTTCCAGAAATCCGTCCAATCCCCTCTAGGCCAGATGCCATCACCACCTCCTGTGGCAAAAAGTTCCACAGACTAACCACCCGCTGGGTGAAAATGTACTTCCTTTTATCTAACTCTCCCAACCCTCAGCTTTAGCGGATGCCCCCTGGTTCTGGTGTTTTGAGAGAAGGAAAAGAACATCCCTCTATCGACTCTATCCCTTTCCGTGCATAATTTTGTATGTCTCAATCATGTTCCCCCCCCCCTCAGGCGCCTTTTTTCTAGGCTGAAGAGCCCCAAACGCTGCAGTCTTTCTTCATAAGGGAGGTGCCCCAGCCCCGTAATCATTTTCGTCGCTCTCTTCTGCACCTTTTCCAGCTCCACTGTGTCCTTTTTGAGGTGCGGCAACCCTTGCCCCAGTGTCTGCGCCAGCCGCCCCTATAGGGGACGTGGACCCACTTGGATGTCCAAGCATACCGTGCGGCCCAAATTGGAGCCGTGAAGGCTGGGGGTGGGTGTTTGGATGTGGCCTAATGGCTGCATCCAAGCTCCGCCCCCTCCCCTGTCTGCCCCACCCTCCTAGGACACGCACGCCACCCCATTCCACCCTCTCGCCCGCCTTCTTCCTGTCAAGAAATGGCCCCACACTGGCCAAACATGGCTGGCGCGGGACTGGCATACTTGGCCTTCATGTTGGCGCCTTGTACTGGCGCAAAACTTCTTTATGGCACTATTGCGACACCGCAGGGCCAATGCAAGAAGCTTCGGCCGGCCCTACAGTGCTTTAGGATTGCACCTTCAGTCTCATTGGTCAGTTCTGAGTTGGGAAATCCACTGTGGGCGCAATCCTGAACAGCGCTGGATTAGCAAGGCTGGCTGGCTGTTCAGGATGGGTTGGAGCCTCCCTGCGGCAAGGGAACAGCCACAGAATTGAAGAACCTGTGCGGCCAGAATTGGGGCCGCGCGGCCTTGCTGACAGGCTTAGGATGTGGCCGTATGGCCACTTCTCAAGCCCACCCAGGTCCCGGCCAAGTTCCGCCTCCCCCCTCCGCCCAATCCCCATCCCAAAATGGGACGGAGATTCCCTTGCGCCAACCATCTTCGATCGGCGCAAGGGAGTCGCTCTGTCGGCGCTCTGAAGCCAACACTGTGAACAGCGTCGGCTTCCGAGATGCAGCGCCGACGCAGGGGTGCTGCTCACCGCGCACGCGCTGGCGCTCCACCCCTTGCGTCTATGTGATGACGTCGCATCGACACAAGGGGCGCACTAGGATTGCGCTGCCTGTTACATAAGGCGGTTGTGTTTTCCTTTTCTGGTTAATTGGCTATATTGGCAGATTGTCTTCCTAAAAAGTGGGTCCCGGTGCTAAAAAATTGGAGAATCACTGGACTAGAGGACAAAGCACTCGTGATTTTCAACCCAGTCCAATGGGCTACCTGTGACAGCGGATCTTGCAATCCAGTGTTATAAATGAACCGTGATGGTGGAAACATCACGCCTGTATTGTGCATGGCAGTGCATGACCTGTCCGAAGTACCTGGGGGGCTGCATGTGCATGCCAGATACACGGAGACGCTTCAGTGCAGGGACGGTGGTGGTTTGTGCCAGCTTCGGGGCAGGGCCAAACTGGTGGGTGGTTTGGGTGAGGGAAGGGGTGGATCTCAGTGGCAGTCATGCACACTGGATCCTATCCCCCTTTCCCAGCCAGGATTCACCCCCTTCCTCTCCTTGAACCTACGCCAGCAAAATAGCTGGTGTGGGTCTGAGGAGACCCATTGGCGATCAGGTAGCCTTGAAATATTTTTACTGAGATGACGCCCCCCCCCGCACTCTGTTGGCATGGCTGCATGCTATGGACTGGTGGGGAGATGGGACTGGGCCGTTAATGACCTTACTTTGTGACCCTCAATTAGTGTCTCAGAAGCAGAGGAGCTGAGTGCCCACTGCTCTAATTAGCAAAAGCCCAGGAGACGATGGCATCCCCAGAGAGGTCTTCATAGATAGCGTAAAGTGGATGTGTTCCCATTATTAGTACACTTTCTGAGCTCATTAAATTAAATGTTACTAGTTCCACCTGGAACACGAGTCTTGTCGTGCCCACGCCTGAGAAGGGAAACAGAAACATCCTTCCAAATGACGGAACTAATTGACCTCATGGTTAAATGGTGTACCAGGATATCAATCAATCAATCAATCAATCAATCAATCAATCAATCAATCAATCAATCAATCAATCAATCAACAGGTACTTATATACCGCTTTTCAACATGAAGTTCACAAAGCGGTTTACAGGCAAATAGTAATAATAATAAAATAAAATAAAATTAAATGGCTCCCTGTCCCAAAGGGGCTCACAATCTAAAAAAATGCAGAACACCACCAGCGACAGCCACTAGAAAAGACACTGCGCAGGGGTGAATGGGGCCAATTGCTCTCCCCCTGCTAAATATAAGAGAAACACCTCTTGAAAAAGTGCCTCTTGCCCAGTTAGCAGGGATATTCATCTCAAAACTGGCCAGGAATGGCCAGCTGCCAATTATGTCATTGCCAAGGAGGGAATAGGATTCAGAACCGGGTATTCAACCAGGGGTTTGTTCTTGCTCATACAATACACACACATGCTACCATGAGGCAGGGCCATCCATTGACTTGCAATGATAACACTGTTTAATAGGGTACAACTTTGGGGAAGACGGTTGCATAATAACTTGGGCACAAGGCTAGACACATTTCTAACTAAATTGCCACCCCCCCAGGCAGCTGTGCCAACAGAACATGCCTGGCATCCAGCAGGTGAGGAGCAGCCCAGAAGTCTCACATTCCCTTACCTTCAGTTGCAACACAATCCATGCATATGCGAGGTGAGGGGGACGGCGGCCAGGAACAGGGCCTTCTCGCTGGTGGCTCCATGGTTGTGGAATTCCCTCCCCTTGGAATTGAGAACAGCTCCCTCGCTAGCCATCTTTCGGCGGGGTCTTCAGACTTTTCTCTTGAAGGAGGCGTTTCTTTAAGGAGGCATTTCATTGAGTTGCTGACATGTGGGATGGCATTTTTTTTTAATTTTAATCTTTGATCTTTAATTTTAATGATGGTAATTTTATGTTCAGATCCATTGGGGGGGCGGTCTGCTACTTTTCAATTTGTTTATGTCATTTTAATTTTTATCTTGTATTCATTTTACTTTTTGCTGTAAGCAGCCTTGGGTGCCCTAATACAGGGCGGAGAGGCAGGTTCTAAATCCAATAATAATAATAATAATAATAATAATAATAATAATAATAATAATAATAATAATA
>JAJKFI010000007.1:30349009-30367771 GCA_029204185.1 Lerista edwardsae
TAATAATAATAATAATAATAATAATAATAATAATAATAATAATAATAATAATGCTAGTATTTATATACCGCCTTTCTTTGGCCATTAGATTGCTCCTCTGGCTTTAATTCAAAGCGGTTCAAGGCATGTTTTTTAAGGGATGTTTATTTCTCTAAACCCGCAAGGGTTTTTACAGATTACAAAGAAGTTCTACGTACAGATGGAACTTCCGTGGTTTAGTCCTTCTTTCCGGCCGCACGATTGCCTTCCTGCTGGCTGATAAGCGGCTTCTCTGCTCCCACCAAAGAAACAGCTGGCCCAGCACAACTCCTCTCTCACAGGCAGCCGGAGACAGCTCTTATCAGTCACACTTCTCAAGGTCTGCCGCTCACGGAGACTTCCGGTGGCGACCTTCGGATCTTATCTTCGGGCAAACGGAGGCTTTAACCCTCTCGACTGAACCTCCTGACTAAATGCATTAAGCATTCCAGAATTATCCTTTCTGTTTTTAAAGAGCTACAACAGGAATATTATTTGTTTATTTATTGGAGTTTTGCCCCGCCTTTCTGCATAAGGCCACCTGAGGCGGCTCTCAATATTAAAATTATGAACATTAAACTCAGATAAAACAATAATAAAATAAAAAAACAAGTAAAACAATAATATTGAGGGCACAATCCTAACTTGAAGTTAGGCCGGCAGTTAGGCCAGCGAAGTTTGACAGCAAAGGGGCCATCCTAAAGTGTGTTTGGAGTCAGGGAGGATGGTGCATGTCTGTGTGCTGGCCTCTCTGACTCTGAGGGTGCAATCCTAAACTGGAGTTAAAGGTAAAGGTAAAGGTTTCCCCACGACCGAATGGTCTAGTCGTGACCGACTGTAGGGGGCGGTGCTCATCTCCGTTTCAAAGCCTGTGAGCCGGCGTTTTTGTCCGATCATGGTGGCCAGCATGATTCTACGCCGTAGCGCACGGAACGCCGTTACCTTCCCACCAAAGTGGTCCCTATTTATCTACTTGCATTTTAGGTGCTTTCGAACTGCTAGGTTGGCAGGAGTTAACTGGAGTTAGGCCAGCATAAACTAAGCCAGCAAAGTTCGGCCAGCACAAGGGCCACCGTAAAGTATGTTTGGATCATTCTCAAAGTCAGAGAGATTTTTTTTTAATGGATGTTCTTGAAAATATGCTTCAAAGTAGGCATATTTGGGAAAGTGTCACACAGAGCGCAATCCTAACCTGGAGTTAGGCTGGTACAGTTAGGCCAGCAAAGTTTGGCTGGCGCAAAGGCCACTACAAAGTATGTTTGGAGCATTCTTGGAATCAGAGAAGCCAGCACACAAGCAAGAGCCATCCTCCCTGACTCTAAAAGTAATCCAAAAAACGCTTTATGGTGTCCCTTCTGCTGGCCAAACTTTGCTGGCTTAGTTTATGCCAGCCTAACTCCAGGTTAGGATTGTGCTCTGAGAGTGGTACAAATATACTTTACAGTGTCCTGTTTGTCAGCCAAACTTTGTCGGCCTAACTGTGCTGGCCTAACTCCAGGTCAGGATTGTGCCCTAAAACAATTTAAAACTAAAATATTTCTGGTTTTTGTACCTATTTGTTGGACTCAGCAAAACTGTATGTTGAAGGACAGATTCTTGGATATTGGTGTAAAGGGATATTGGTGTATATTCTGTCTAGCTCTGTTGTTTGAATTAACTTGTGTCAAACACTTGCACAAACAATTTTCATGGATTCTTTTTTTCTTTCTTTCCTGGAACCAAGATATCTATTGCTAAATTGGAATCCAAAAATACAGATTGAGAGATGTATACATTCAGCATGATCTGACACCATTGGCTGATGCTAAATCAGCCCTGTGATTTGTGACATTCAAATACCAGTATGGCCGTAATCAGCATAAACCATCATTAAATAAATGGGAATATGTTTTCTTTGAGGAACACTTTCACCCATCTTAGACTTTGACAAGTGTCCTCTGAGCAGTTCTTGGATGAAGATACTGATTTACAGGTCCAGACTCCTCAGTATTCTGCTGTATCCACAGTTCCACAATATTTAACTGTGGGTTGCAAAACTGCAGTAAGTGCCAGAGCTCCTAGACAGGACTGGAGGTGTTTTCATGTTAAAGCCGGAAGCATTCTCTGGCTTAGAACATCATTCTATTTGTGATGAAGATGAAGGTGGGGAGATTTGTCATTATCTAGTTCAGTGGTATTCAGACCTTCTAGACTGGGACCCATTTTTTAAAATGGCATTCATGTCGGGACCCACCAGGAGTGATGTCATTAATCTGGAAGTGATGTTGTGGCAGGAAGTGCCATCAAGCAGGAAGTGCTGTCATCGTAACATGATAAAATGACATTATCCACGCATCCTCAAATAAAGACAACCGACTGTGGCTTTGGGATGTTAAATGGGCCACTTTATTCAAAATGTTAACAAAGAATTTGCAACAGGAACTAACTAACTGGAAGGGACTAATTCCCTCCACAGGTGTGGGGTCCTTATAGGAGGAGAAGAGTCACCCCTTCTCCACCAGAGGCAGAGCGTGGGTGTAGCCCGGGGTGGTGCGAGCCATGGGCGCCGGCAGCGGAGGGGCGGCGGGGCGCTATTGCACGGAGTAACCTGTGCGCTAACCCACGCTGTTTGGCCTGCCCGCCCTCCCTGGTGTCCGTTTCACTCCAAAATGGAGCTATTCCGGGTGCAGGGAGGCATGGCAGGGCGACGCACAGGGGCGGGGCAATGTGCTGGGGGCGCAGTTTCATCGCCCTGCCACGGGTGCACTCGGCGCTCAGTTCGTCTCTGTTCTCCACTGTATATCTCATTGGGCGTACCATCCAAATCGAGACCAGCCCCACCATTGACTATGCTGGCCTGTCATTATTGCCCCTTTTCAGGGTCTGGGCAGCTGGCCCGCTCTGGTTGAATGCCAATCTATTAGAGCATAGCCATTTCAGTCAATGGATTAGCTTAACGACTCTTCGAGCCAGATAGGCATCACCTGAGCTGCCGTGCCTCCCCCTCAACCGAGCTGCCCTGACATGGATGCCGAGAGCTTACTGCCTACCCTCACCCTGCACCTCTCATGCCACAAAGGATGACGACCAGTGATGTCATGCACCCACTACGCACCACTACGCGAGTACCGGTTCCTAGAAGTTGAGCTGGCCCCGCCCACTCAAAGCTGGCCCCTGCTATTTAACCAGGGAACAGTTGAAGCAAAATATGTATATACACATCTCTAGAAAGCAAAGCAATAGAAGCTAAATCAACACTAACCACAAGCTGAAGTTATTACAAACATGATCATATCCATGGCCACAATCATGACATCACTTCCGGCTTATGACATCACTTCCGGTGGGTGGACCCTGACAAGTGCCAATCAAAAGTGAGTACCTGTTCCTAAATCATTTGGATGACACCACTGATGACAACCTAGCGTTTGTCCTCTTTGACCCCAATACCCAGAATAGCTTTAACTCCCTGTTGCAAATCTTCTAAGAATAAGTTGTTACCTGACGGCGAAAGGTGCATCCCGTCGTTATGGAAGAGGGTGGCTTGCTGGAACACAATGCCAGGGTGCCGAATAACTGCTCCACCCTGCTGCACTACAACCCTGTCCAGGTAGTCATTAAGTTTCTTACAAGCTACATCAGTCCTACGGATGTTTTTGGCCCAGTGCCCTACCTGCCTGGGTAAGAGGTTGGACCAGACAATCATGACTCCTGGAAACCATTCCCTGATCTTGTCAAAATCCTGGCAGGCCCGGATGCGCAGCGAAATGGTTGTGCATTGCCCCAAGTCATTCTCTCCTAGATGCATAATGATTACCTGGGGAGGCAAATGACTTGCTCACAAATGGCAGGGAGAAGCTGGCCCCAACACATCCCCCTTTTGGCTGCCCACAATACCTGGGCGTTGCCGCCCAAACCCAACGGTGTGCCATAACTGGAATTCAGGGCCCTCTTCTTGGCCCAGAAAATGACAGAATGGCTGCAGATGAGGTCATACAGGATATGACCACCATGGACCTGTCAACAGAGAAGAAACACCGTGAGATAACGAATTCACAACATAGCTTCACACAGAACTTCAATGAGGTGCCCACCCGAGGGCAACCCAAACCACCAGGGCACACAGACCCTCCAAAGGCCCCAAGGGCCGCAGGCAACCCGTTCACCACAGAAGCCACCTGGAAGGCTGACCTTGCTCTGCCTGCAGACAATCACCAAGGAACACTGTCCTTCCAAACAAACTTCACAGGGTCATTTCTGCATGTCGTGCCGGAAAGCCCCGAATTGCCACTTGCCAATCCTTCTGATGACTGCCTCAGGCAGAACAATGGCCAAAGCTGTAGATGCCACCCCAACGCAAAAGGAACCGAGACCAAACTCACCTCTTGGCAGGCCAAGATTGCTGATTGCTCGGCTGAAGATGGACGCAAACTGGTACAGTGTGAGAGGTGACCCATCTAAGTGTCTAAACAAGGGCCCCCTTCCTTGTGGGGCAAGTCCCAGATAGGTTTCCATGGCTCTGACAGGGCAGATGGAAGCACTGGCAGCCCTCTGCAGCCTAACCCACTGCCTGGTGCCCCTCTGGTCTGTTTTGGAGTCCCTGATGCACTATCTCGGGTAATCTCCCAGGAATGTGCAGTCGTCCCACTGCAAGGCATTCCCAACAGAAATTCTGGACCTTGCCAGAATCTCCGAGGGTCGGAAGGCTCCAAAGAAAATATATTAAGCAAGTAGTGCCAAACAACATGACGTCATAAGGTGAAGAACACAGTAACTGAAACTCCAATCTGAGCCCAATTAATATATTTACAGTCACGGGCTGGTGCCTATCCTCAACCAGGGGCAATTCCCTTCTGAAACTCTCAACAATGTGCCTGACCCTGAAGTCACCAGTACTGTCCATGAAACCCAAAACTCTGGACTGAAACGACAAAGCAGCCAGAAAGACTGGCATGGACCTGGCAGAAAGACCCCGATCTTTCAGTTCTAAAAGGAACTGCATTAGGTGCTCCACAGGAATAGGCCAAACCTCAGGGAGTTGGAGCAGCTGACAGAAGTCCCCAAATTCTTGGATCTTACTCAGGTAGCTGGCCCTGGTAGCAGGTGCTAAGGATGCCCACATGGCTCCCTGGGCTCTGATGGCCCAAGGCTCCACAGCCAGGGAAGCATGGGCTCTGGGTCCTGACACACCTCTGGAGCCAATGGCCAAAAACACTCCTCCTGCAAACGAGAAAGAGCGTCTACCATGCTGTTTTGCAACCAGAGGACATGTCTGGCTATGAACCGGGTGTTATTCTGCAAGCACTCTCTTACAAATGCTCGCACCAGGCGCATGACCCTGGGGGACTTAGATGTTCGCTTGTTGAGGATGTGCACAACCGCCAGGTTGTCACACCAGAACCTTACAGAGGCACTGGTGAATTCCAGAGCCCAGATGTGCACAGCTACTGCAATAGGGAAGCGCTCCAGAAACGTCAAGTCCGATGTGATACCTGCCTCCCTCCATTCCCTTGGCCATGGTGCAGCGCACCATCTGTCCCTAAAATATACTCCGAAGCCCAGCCCTCCAGCCACATCAGAGTTAACCTGCAGCTCCATCTCCAGCAGTTGTACATCCTGCCAGAAGGAGACACCGTTATAGTTCTTAAGGAAGCTGAGCCAAAGGGCCAGGTTCTCCCTGATAGCTTCCGTGACCCTGATCCTGTGTGTTGGTCTCCAAACTCCCACCATGACATCACTTAGGCGCCTTAGAAACGCCCTGCCAGGAGCTACCACCCGGCAGGCGAAATTGAGATGGCCAACCAAGACCTGCAGGTCCCTCAGGGACATTTTCCAAGCTGACACGGCCGCCTCAAGCAGGGAACCAGCTTGTCAATTTTGGCTTGCGGTAACCTCCTCTGCTGAAGCACGGAATCTAGCTCGACACCCAAAAAGGTCAGACAAGGAGGGGTCAGAAGACTTCTCCTGTGCTAATGGGACCCCCAACCTGCGACATAGTGAGATGAATGCTGACAACAGGTGGTCACATGTACAACTGCCTGCCGTGCCAACAAACAAGACGTCATCCAGATAGTGCGTGATGGAGTTAAGCTCCTCCTCCTCTTGCACGCCTAGTGCAGGAATGAACTAAAACCCTCAAAATGAGCACAGGATACGGCACATCCTGTAGGGAGACATTTGTCGAAATAGAAGGCACCTTCGAAGTGGAAGCCCAGATGGCAAAAGTTATCAGGGGAGGCAAAAGGACCGGCTACCCTGCCCAGCTGAAGTTCCTTGGCAATTTTTCTGCACACCATGTCCTCCAGCCCCCTAACCGAGCGGAGGTTATTAGCGAAGGTAGTATGTGAGGGAGGTTGTGTGGTGATCCGGAAGCCCATAGCAAAGCCTTCAGCAAGCTGCTTCTGCCGCCTGTCAATTTGGGTACAAGTCCAGCAAGGGCAACAGGCAACCTAACCTAACTGGTGTTGGGCTCTTTTGGAGGCACTGCTGCCTGGTGCTGCCCACCTCCACGTTTACCTTCCGCATGTTGCCCCAGCCTCCACCTCGGTTCCCTCCCAGCTTGGGGAAGGGGGACACTGTGTGCTTGCCTCCGCATAAACCACAGGTGTGAGCAAAGGAGCAGTGAGACCTGGAGCACTTGCCTGCCGAGTTAAACTTAGACTGCTCAGCCTTGTTGCGCACTATCAGATGGCCACGGTCTGACCTATCCCCCCAGGCCGCACGGGCAGGGACAATCAGCTGAGATCAGATCTTCCACTGCAGGATTCTTCAATGCAAAGCCAGGTCATGGGTGGCTCATAGACGAAAATGCTCATCATAGGAGAGGCAATCAGTCCCAGTGTAGTCATAAAAAGCCCTGTGCACTATGTCTAAGTATTTAAATAGGGCGGGGGCTTTATTACAGTACATTTGGAGGAGGACTGAGACCTAGATCAAATATCCATTGAGCCAATTGGCCCCATTATCAATTTTCCTCTTTTTTGTAGTCTCCTTATCCCTAACTGGGTCCCCTTTCTTGGGCTGTGGCTTGGGCTCCATATGCAAGAGGCTGAGTAGGTCCACATATTCCCCTCGCCGTATCTTCTCCTTAACTGAGAGCGCCAGATGGCCACCCAAAGGGAGAGCAATGTCACCATACGCGATGCGTGGGTGCTCACCTGATTCAGTGACTAAGCCCCCTGATGAGCCCATCCCTTGCTGAGGGCCCATGAAGTATCCCAGAGGCAGAGAGTTAGGTAGACCTGATGAAGCTGGGGATGTTTGTACACTTCCCAATGACCCTGTCAAGGCTGCTGGGCTTTTTTTGGGGGGGTAATACCAACCCCCCATGGCTGGCATGCTCCCCCCATTGGTTAATAAGGTTGAGGCTGAATACCCTGCCCGCCTGGCTGTTGGCTTTGTGGGGTGGCAGAGTCTGTCTGCCTGTTGTCCCAGTCCCCTCAAACTGCCCTGGCATCCTGTGCGTCAACAGAGGCAATCTCACCTCGACCCGTGGTCGGTAGAACAGCCAGGTGCCAGGGCAGCTCCTCTTTCACCTCTGGCTCAGTAGAATGCATTACCCGTTGTTGACGTCCTTGAGGGCCACTGCTGCCCTTCCCGGTTGCACCCCTGGAGGACAGAGGGTGGATTAGTTTTGCACCTCTCCCTGGCCTAACAGATCTCCTGGGCTGCTGCTGAAACCCAGATGGAGAACCCTCATCACCCAGGCCTGCTTTCCTCAGTTCTCTTTCTTTTTGCCTGGCCTCGAAACGTTCAATGATGGCCCGCATCTCCCCAATTTCATTCTCGTCCTCTGAAGTGGAAACCGATGCAGGCCTGGGGGGGGCCTTTGGGGTGCCTTCCCTCCCTTCTTCTGTCATCTCTTGCCAGGACCAACCATGCTGCCTCAAACAAGCCCCTCACACACACACTGAGCTCAGCTAAACGTTCGCCCACTGGGCGCTGTTCGTGCTGCTGGGGGGGGGGGGAGAAGGGGGTGGTGGCCCCGCACTCCACGGGCCTGCACGCCTCAATGACCCCCCGGTCCACGCTTCGTCTCCCTGGTAGCACCAGGTGGGCCCAACCAAAGATCCACGGGGGTCCCCCACCCCACGCCTGCAAGCACCTGCTCCACTCCCAAGGAGAACTGCAATTACTCCAGGGCTGCAACCCCTGCTTGCAGGCCAAGAGCACTCTCCGCAGCCACTCTCAGCGGCTCCGCGCTGTTCCCAGCTGCGTCCGCTATCTGGGTGAGGCATGGGAGGCCTCTGAGCGCCTGCTCTTCCACCCCGATACACCGCCTGGCCCGGAAAAGCAGGAATGCAACTGCGTGCGTCTTGTCTCGTCGCCATCCAGAGCTGCAATATGGAGGCCTCCATGTCTGCCCCCCCCAGCTGCAGGATGCAGCACATGTTCCATTGGCACAGCTGTGTACGTCCTTACAAAGGTGGTGGGCTACTTCAGCGTACCGGGTGCAAGGGTTCCAGGTGCAAGCATCTTGTTGTCTCATGCCTCCCTGGGGCACCTGGTAGGCCGCTGTGAGATACAGGAAGCTGGACTAGATGGGCCTTTGGCCTGATCCAGCAGGGCTCTCCTTATGTTCTTATACCAGAAAGTCGGTTAAGATTATGCCCACACAGAACTAGAGGGAGACCGGCTCCCTCTCTAGAGACCTTTCAGTGGGGCCTCAAGATCCTTCTTTTTCATTCATTTGAATGAATGTTTGGCTGGCTTCTTTTAATGCCTGGTGTTTAATGTAGGTGATCCAGAGCTCTCTTATTTTTTAATGATGTTTTTAATGTTTGTTTTTAGATTTTGTTAGAATATTATTGTTCCACTTTATAAGCTGCCTTGAGTTTCCTATAGGAGAAAAAAGGCAGGGTAGAAATCTTTTGAATGAATGAATGAATGAATGTTAATAATCTACAATAAAGAAGCTGGGAAGAGCCATTTCTGACCCAGGGTGCAATCCTCACCTGGAGTTAGGCTGGCACAGTTAGGCCAGCAATGTTTGGCTGGCACAAGGGCCATTGTAAAGTAAGTTTGGACTACTCTCGGAGTCAGAGAGGCCAGCACACAGACGTGAGTCATCCTCCCTGACTCCAAGAGTGGTCCAAACTTACTTTACAATGGTCCTTGTGCCGGCCAAACTTTGCTCACTTAGTTTATGCTGGCCTAACTCCAGTTTAGGATTGCGCTCCCAATATAATCTGTAAATCCATGGTGCATTTAATCGGAGAATACGACAAAATTATGGAAACAGTGTTGTTTCATTGTTGGCTGTAAGAGATGTGGATTTCACAACTATCAAGAATTCCTTTGGTTTGGAAATCACTTGTTGGAGATCGTCAAAAACTCATTAGTGAACGGTTCATGCTGCTTTCTCACAAGGAAGCAGCGTTAACCATTCACCAATGAGGCAATGCTGAATCACCAAAACCAGACATGATAAGGCAAAACTGATGCCATTTTTGGAATCAGCACCCCAAACACATCAGGAATAGGTCTCGGTTTGTGTTGGCCTGTGTAGTACACACTGAGCTAGGAATAAGTCCCATTTAAGGAAACGGGACTTACTACTCAGTAGACACACAGAGACGTGCATTGCCAATCTGTGAATGCACATAAAGAGAACATGCCACTTTAATTTGAAGAGTAGAATTGTTTCAATTTTAATTTTGTTTTGGAAAAGAAAAAAAAACTTTGCTTCTGCTCAAGTGAAGCTGCTGTGATGGCAGCATATGCATGGCAAGGCACACAGGCTGCCTTTGCATAAAACTCTAACTCTTGTGGTTTCTAACTTTTTTTTTTTTCCTGCAGACATACCGTGATTAACAGCGACAGATCTTTCCTATAATATTTCTGCCATTTTTGGCAACTCTTTTTTTCCCCCCTGTAACCTTTCTCATTCAAAAGTGAAATTTGTTGTTAGGGAAAAATGGAGCGTGGAGCTCGAAAGCAACAGTGTGAATAAAGGAGCAAGTATGTTTTGACTGGCAGCTTTCTGTTTGGCTGCCTTTTGGGAAGGGGGGGAGTGGAGTTGCAGGAAAAGCAACATATTCCCAGCTGCAACCCATGTTCGGCGTCGCGATGCGCTGTCGAAAAGATACGGGCAACTCATGGACTGCAATGGAAACAGACGATGTCGGAATGCCACAGCTAATGTGCGCCTTTGATTAACATAATTTGCATATCATTTCCATGCAAGTGGCAGATGCGCAATTAGGTGTAGGGCATGATGCAATTATGTGGAGTTGCTGTCCTTGAAAACCGCTGGAGATTAATCTGGTGGGAATTCTTTTTTTTCCAAAAATCCGCAGCGATGTGGCATCAAAGCCCACCTTTCTCATTGCGGGGTAGTTAAGAATGCTTAGGACTTGTTTACTACTTTCTGTGCACAACAACCACCTCATAAGAACATAAGAAGAGCCCCAGTGGATCAAGCCAAAGGCCCATCTAGTCCAGCTTCCGGCATCTCACAGCGGCCTACCAGATGCCTCAGGGAACACACAAGACAACTAGATGTGTGCAGCTTGTTGCCACTCCCCTTCATCTGGCACTCCGAGGTAGCCTAACTCTAAAGTAAGGAGGTTGCACTGACCATCATGGCCTGTAGCCTACGATGGACTTTTCCTCCAGAAATCTGTCTGGTCCCCTTTTAAAAGCATCTAGGCCAGATGCCATCACCATCTCCTGTGGCAAGGGGTTCCACAGATTACTTACCCGCTGGGTAAAAATCTTTTATCTGTTCTCACTCTCCCAACATGCAACACCTCTTGTTCTCTCGTTTTTGACCTTACAATAACGGTGTAAGGGCCCAGTCAGGAAGCCATTATCACTGCCGGTAAGTGTTGCGAAAGTGCGTAAAGCAAGTTCTCAGCACTGTGAGAGGAGGGAGTGCTGAATCTGGGACAGCACCAGTCAGCACTGGGCCTCAGTGCCAAGTGGGAGACCAGCAGTCACGCCAGCAGCACCAGCCAGCAGTACACCTAAGGCCTACAGAGGGCCTAAAAATGTCATGTCCGGGTCTTTGGGAAAACCAGCAAGTGATTATTTTTGGCCTCCCCATAAAATTCTGAGGGCCAGGGAGGCCCTCAGACCCTCCCTGGCCCTCAGAATGCCCTCTGCACCCAACCAGAGCACAGCTTGGAGGGCGCAGCCTGTGCCAGCAAGGTCAGGAGGGCCAGAGGTTTCCGTGGGCCGGATAGAACTCTTCCAGGGCCACAGTTTGGAGACCCCTGTCCAAGAAGCACATGACAGACCCCACATGCTTCTGGCATTAGTGACGTCCCACAGTCATGAAAGGCCTTGCAATGTTGGCATGTGAGTTTCTGAGGCAAAAGGCCCCAGTAGGATGGAGGCCCTAACGTAGCTGTGAAAATTGGGCAGACAATTGGGTGGGCAGACATGGAGGACTCCTCAAGGGAAGTGGATGTTGGACAGATTTCTGGAGGAAAAGCCCATCGTGGGCTGTAGGCCATGATGGATGGTGCAACCTGCTTACATTAGTAGTAGGCTACTTCAGAGTACCGGGTGCAAGGGAGTGGCAACAGGATCCAAGCATCTTGTTGTCTCGTGAGCTCCTTGGGGCACCTGGTGGGCCGCTGTGAGATACAGGAAGCTGGACTAGATGGGCCTTTGGCCTGATCCAACAGGGCTCTTCTTATGTTCTTATGTTTGTTCCCTTACCTTGTGGCTGCGTCGTGCTGGGCAGTTGGATAGGACTGGATCCTTAGCCTCTATGCTGGACCAGATGTCTTGTCATAGAAGTTCTTGTTATAGATATTCGTTCAGAGTAATGAACAAAGAAAGCAAGCAGGACACAGCCAAGGCCCTATTGCGAAAAATAAAATAAATTCACAGAACTTCACGTAACTGCAACTGTTAACACACAATATTCCCCAAGAAAAAAAATGTAGCACTGACAAAGTCAACAGTCTCGTCTCTCTCTCTCTCTCTCTCTCTCTCTCTCTCTCTCTCTCTCCCCTTCCACTCCCTGCTGCAACCATTTAACAAGTATTCAGCACCATGAGAACTATCTTCTCTGATTGCATTGACTTTAAAAAAATCAATGGGGCATTAAAATGACTTGGGGCCATTTTGGACAATGTTTTAAGCTCCAGACCAGCTCCAAATAAACACGGCCTTGCATATTCGTGATGTTCACACACAACCTCTTTTCTAGCTCCTTCTCATGCCTCTCAGAAAGTGTCTGTAAACACACATGTGCTCAGAGGTGGAACTAGAGAGGGATCACAGCACTAAGCTTTACAAGCTGTCTCCCCCCTATTCTTCAGAACCATTCCCAGTGGCTGGAGCAAAACAGGGGCTACGTTGGCAACGAATAGCTCTGCAGGGGAGGGGGAGTAGCTGCTTGCAAAACCGTGCTGTGATCCCTGGTCATTTGCTCTTCTGAACTGTGCCTCTAAATGCACTGCTAAACTGAAGCGAGTTTAGTAGCATCAGTAAACAGGTGATTCAGATGAACTGGTGCACCACCAGTGATGTCATGCAGGGGGTACGCGGGGGTATGCGAGTACCGGTTTCTAGGATTATGGCTGGCCCCGCCCATTCGCCCACCCACTCGTCGACTCCGCCCCCTGCAATGTTTGAATTTCCTGCATGTTTGAGCTGCCTGCACGTTCTCAGAGCCAGGCAGGCAGGCAGGCAGCGAGCGGAGCCTTGCCTTGCCTTGCCACTGAAAAATGAGCTGCTCTGGGGTTTTGGAACTGTTGGGTCACTTTAACATGATGCCAGGCCTCCTTAACATGCTCTGGGGGTGCTGTGGAATACTGTTGCAACTGTTGGGTCAGTTTAAAATTGACTGAGGCCTCAAAAAGGGCTTTTTTCATGTCACTTCCTGCCATCACTTCGGGTTTATGATGTCACTTCCGGTGGGCGGGTCCCAACGCATGCCAATCAAAAGTGAGTACTGGTTCTTAAATCATTTAGATGACACCAATGTGCACCACCCATGTAGGGATACATACTAGGGCAGTGTTATTCCAACTGTGGGTTGGGATCCACTTGGTGGGTCGCAACCTGATGTCAGGTGAGTTGCAGAAAGCTGGGAGCAGCCATCTTGGAAGCTGCAGACCTTACTCTTGCTATATTCCTGTTGTGAGTGTTCACAGTTTGAATTTTCAAGTGAGGGTTTTTTAAAAAAAATGTTTTTAGTTCAGTGCTTTTGCATTATATTTTGTCCAAATCTTGCTTTCTGTCAGGGATGTTTCCTGGTTGTGCAATTGCTGCAGTCCAAGAGTGCCAATTTGCATTCCGGGAGTGTCATTTGATTACGTCACAATGATGGCACTTCTTGTTTGATGATGTCACTTCTACCTATGACATCACTTCCATGCTAATGACATCACTTCCGGCGGATCATACCACAAGTGCCATTCTAAAAACTGGGTCCTGGTTTAAAAAGTTTGAAAACCACTGGCCTAGGGTCTAATGGGACAGGCTACTGTGAACATATGTCACAAGTGTGCACATGGCCAAGTGAGGACTGTTTGGTTATAATAACAGGATGGCCAAAATAGCTCAAGAAGCTACTTTGTGGTTTAGCGTTTAACCAATCAGAGGGCACGTTCTAGCATTTAATTCTTCATGACTTGATGCTGCTTTGAACTGTCTTTCTAAGCGTGCATCTTTGTGTCATCCTACGTGACTGATTGTATTTGCCAAGGAGCTCCTAAGAGCCACACCAAGGGAAAATGGTGTTTGCTACAGGTAATACTAAACTTTGGAACTGCAAACCACGTTGACAGCATAACCCTATGCATGTCTACTCAGAAGTAGTAGTACTACTCAGGAAAGTGTGCATAGGACTGCTGACTGAGACTTTTAAACAAAAAAAATGTACTTTGAACCACTGTTCTCAGCTGATTGGCATTCTTTGAACTATTGGGGATATTAATTTTGGAAAGAGATTTTCCTCCATGAATGAATTTCATTCTCTAGGATGTAAATTGTAGAGGCACTTCTTCTAAAGGGTGAAGCAGGAATGGCTAGATCTATTATCAGGAGTGTGATTTTTTGGTGGTATTTTCATCAAAATTTCTTCATTAAAATAGCAAATTGTGGTGTTATGTGTTTTTATTCTACATTCCCATTCCAAGTTCTCATTTTTATTATTTTAAATGCTTTAAAAGTGTACTAGCTAGGTGATACAGGTGATAGTATCAGCAGATACAACCACAGTATTATTTCTAATTGGAAAAATTGTCTATTTTAATTTCTGGAAAATATCTCAAACATCAAAATGCATTGTTTTGTGTTTTTGTTCAGATATTTTAACTGCAAAAAACCCAATCCCTATCTATTGTTTCCACATGTAGCAGAAGGTAGGAGGTAGGAATGAGGAGAAGCCCTTCTGAGACAACAGAATGAACTATATTGCTTTGGGTTACAAGTGGATAAATCACTTTTTTAAAAAAATGTTTCCTTACATTTAAAAAAGCAACAACTCCAGTGAGTAGAAAACCATCACAGTAGAGAGAAAATTGGGCTAGAATTTATCACAGTAACGTGCTACTTGCCGGGAGATTTCATAATAAGAAGTGGCTCTTTGTAGTCTGTTACACAGGGTGTGGTTTATCTTGTAGGACGTGTAGTTTTCTCCGACCCATTTTTTTTCCTCTTTACCTTGTTAAAATAGAAAAGGCATTGTAGAACCGTGTTCCTTTCTCCCTCGATGTGCTGGATTTTGCATTGTGTGAGGCACAGTGGAAAAATAAAATATTCTCTGCTGGAGGCAATTTCCAGAAGAAAGAAAGGGGGCAGTAAGGCAGCCAAATTTGAGGGCAGGATCTACTGTGTGCTAGGTTTGGAGAAGCATGGGGAGAAGCATCAGGTGGGAAGGGGAGAAACTGGGGGCTGGGGAGGCCGCCTGGATCCAACCTCCCAGCCTCCCTGTTCCCGGTCATGCCCCTCCCTGGCTGGTTTCTCTTCTCTTCAGGTAGTTAATCTGTGGAACACCTTGCCACAGGAGGTGGTGATGGCATCTGGTCTAGATGCCTTTAAAAGGGGATTGGACAGATTTCTGGAGGAAAGTCCATCGTGGGCTAGAGGCCATGATGGATTATGCAACCTCCTTACATTGGTGGTGGGCTACTTCAGAGTACTGGGTGCAAGTGCGTGGCAACAGGATGCAAGCATCTTGTTGTCTCGTGCCTCTCTGGGGCACCCGGTGGGCCACTGTGAGATACAGGAAGCTGGACTAGATGGGCCTTTGGCCTGATCCAGCAGGGCTCTTCTTATGTTATGTTCCCCACCCCCAGTCCATTTTCTCCCCATGCCTCACATGGTGGCCTACCCGCTCCAGTGGATGGCTGGAGCTCTGGCCACATGGGCAGGAAGGTTCCAGCCTTCCCACTGGTCTCCAGGCAGGAGCCTGCCAGAAAGTGCTTCTCTACCCTCTGAGTTGCCTTGCCATGCCCCTGAGTGTCATCCCCCCAGTGCTGTCGGGGCACCTGTTCCTGGGCCACTCCCCTTAAGGGGGAATGGCCCTTTCTGGCTCTCAATGGTGGGTTGTGCCCAGCGGCGTCATGCTGCCGGAACGCTGGGCGGGAGGAACAGGTGAGCGGCAGCCCACCCGTTGCGTATCGCTCCGTTTCACCGTCTTCCCCGCCCCGCGAAACGGAGCGGTATGCAACGGGGAGGCTGCCGCTCACCCGTTCCTCCCGCCCAGCGTTCCGGCAGCATGACGCCGCTGGTTGCGTCCCACCATTTGAAGAGTACTGCATTACAGCAACCAATGAAAAGTGTGCGTAACTACTATGCACCAAAATTCAGCAAGGAGTGTATGTCTTTAGCATGTGAAGGACATGGATCACAGGAGGACTGCCTTCCGCATACAATTTGCATGTGCACAGACACACACACACTCACAAACTTCCTTCTTATGTGGAGGAACCTTCCTTGGAAGAGACTTTTCCCCTTGTCTCCTTCCATTGCCCAACTGGGACGCCAGGGATTTTCAGCCAGCCTTCTCTTGGGATGTCACGAACATCCCGTCCGAAAGTGTCACATACCTTAATTAAAAATAAACTCACAAAGCCCGTTCATTGTGAGTTGTTTCTGCACTTTCCCAAATAGTCTGCTTTCCTGAATGGAGGCCAAGAAAGCAATTATTTTGTCAGCCTCTATATTCATGGATATTACTTGTTCGGCAATCTGTAGATGCAGGTTTACTGACAGAATTATGAAAAGCCTTGGAAGGGATTCCGCAAACATTTCAAAATAGCTTTTCAAGAGCCACAACAAGATAAAAGTTACTGCAAGGCAGATTCAAAGTACTCTGTTGCATATTCATATAAGACACATCAAATCCTCTAGCCTGTTTTTATCCAAGGGGCCTCACAGCCCTTTCAAATGTTTCTTGGAACCTTCCAATGGAACCACTGTAGTTAGAATGAAGGTGAAAAGCGGAGTACCCAAGGATCTGTCTTGGGGCCGGTGCTTTTCAACTTGTTTGTAAATGACCCGGAGACAGGGATAAGCAGCAAGGTGGCCAAGTTTGCGGATGACACAAAACTTTTCCAGGTAGTGAAAACCAGAAGGGATTGTGAAGAGCTCCAGAAGGATCTCTCCAAGTTGGGGGAATGGGCAGCAAATGCATTTCAATGTAGACAAGTGTAAAGTGATGCATACTGGGGCAAAAAATAAGCACATATAAGCTACTGGGTTCTGAGCTGTCAATGACTGATCAGGAGAGAGATCTTGGGTGCTAGGGGAAATCTCAATGAAGGTGTCCACCCAGTGTGTGTAGTGGTGAAGAAGGCCAATTCCATGCTAGGGGCAATTAAAAAGGGGGTTGAGAATTAAACAGCCAATATTATTATACCATTGTAAAATTGATCCCTTTCATGGTTGTGGCAAAGGGGTTTGAGTAGCTCAATGAAGCTGTGAGCTATGCCATATAGGGTTACCCAAGATGGACAGGTCATAATAGAGAGTTCTGACCAAACGTGATCCGCTGGAGAAGGAAATGGCAACCCACTCCAGTACCCTTGCCAAGAAAGCCCCATGGACTTCAGTATCAAAAGGCTAAACGATATGACGCTGGAAGATGAGCCCCTCAGGTCGGAAGGTGTCCATTATGCTACTGGGGAAGAGCAGAACATGAGTACTGGTAGCTCCAGAAAGAGTGAAGTAGCTGGGCCAAAACCGGAAGGAAGCTCAGCTGTGGATGTGTCTGGAAGTGAAAGGAAAGTACGATGCTGCAAAGAACAATACTGCATAGGAACCTGGAATGTCAGATCTTTGAATCAAGGTAAGCTAGATGTGGTCAAACGCGAGATGTCAAGACTGAACATCAACATCATGGGAGTTAGTGAACTAAAATGGACAGGAATGGGAGAATTTAATTCAGATGACCATTACATCTTGTGGGCAGGAATCCCTTAGAAGAAATGGAGTAGCCTTCATCGTGAACAAGAGAGTGAGAACAGCAGTACTGGGGTATAACTTCAACCATGATAGAATGATTTCAATTCGGATCCAAGGCAAACCTCTCAACATCACAGTAATCCAAGTCTACACCCCAACCACTGGTGCTGAAGAGGAAGAAGTTGACTGTTTCTATGAAGACCTACAACACCTTCTAGAATTAACACCCAAAAAAGATGTCCTTCTCATCATAGGGGATTGGAATGCTAAAGTAGGCAATCAAGAGGTAATAAGAATAACAGGCAAGTTTGGTCGTGGAGTACAAAATGAAGCAGGGAAAAGACTGATAGAGTTTTGTCAGGAGAACACATTAGTCATAGCAAACACCCTTTTCCAGTAACACAAACGGCGACTGTACACATGGATTTCACCAGATAGTCTACACCAAAATCAAATTGATTACATTATTTGCAGCCAAAGATGGAGAAGTTCTATACAGGCAGTCAAAACAAGACCTGGAGCTGACTGTGGCTCAGATCATGAACTTGTTATTGCAAAATTCAGGCTTAAACTGAAAAAAGTAGGGAAAACCACTAGGCCCTCCACATATGACCTAAATCATATCCCATAAGAATATACAGTGGAGGTGATAAATAGATTTAGGGGCTTAGATTTGGTAGACACAGTGCCTGAAGAACTTTGTTCGGAGGTGTGTAACATTGTACAGGAAGCAGCAACTGTTGTTCAGTCGCTAAGTCGTGTCCGACTCTTCGCGACCCCATGGACCACAGCATGCCAGGCTTCCCTGTCCTCTGCTAGCTTCTTGAGTTTGCCCAATTTCATGTTCATTGCTTCGGTGACACTATCCAACCATCTCATCCTCTGCCGCCCCCTTCTCCTTTTGCCTTCCATCTTTCCCAGCATGAGGGTCTTTTCTAAAGAGTCCTCTCTTCTCATCAGGTGGCCAAAGTATTGGAGCTTCAGCTTCAGCATTTGTCCTTCCAGGGAGCAGTCAGGCTTGACCTCCTGGAGGATTGACCGATTGGATCTCCTTGCAGTCCAGGGGACTCTCAAGAGTCTTCTCCAACACCATAATTCAAAAACCCCATGGAGTGCAAAGCAGCAACTAGAACCATCCCAAAGAGAAAGAAATGTAAGAAGGCCAAGTGGCTATCTGACGAGGCTTTAGAAATAGCTGAGGAAAGAAGGGAAGCAAAAAGCAAGGGAGAAAGGGAAAGATATACCCAACTGAATGCAGATTTCCAGAGAACGGCAAGGAGAGATAGAAGATAAATCCATTAGAAGCCCAATCTCACTTTCCAAATTTTTATGTCTAGCTAGTAAAATCCCTTCCTTCCTTCCTTCCTTCCTTCCTTCCTTCCTTCCTTCCTTCCT
>JAJKFI010000007.1:30367781-30394614 GCA_029204185.1 Lerista edwardsae
CCTTCCTTCCTTCCTTCCTTCCTTCCTTCCTTCCTTCCTTCCTTCCTTCCTTCCTTCCTTCCTTCCACCTCCATGAATATGTCCACATATCCACATACATACCTACAGGCGTACATGTGGTCCCAATGAGCTGAGAACATGTGCATGAGGGTAAAGCAGATGGAGGCAGGGGCTTCCTCCATGTTTGTTGCTGCAGGTCCCCCAGCTGAGAAGGCAAGCTACTGTCCAGCATGAAAAAATATTGTGAACTAATAAGTAGGGATGGGTTTTTTGGTGATATTTTTCCAAAATTTCTTGACGAAAATAGCAAATTGCAGTGCTATGTGTTTTTATCCAAATTTTTATTGCAAATTGTACAAACAGCACTATTAATAAGGGGGAATGGCCCTACAAAGGCAAGCAATTACTGACACACACACCCCAGCCTGGAAAAAAATCTGCTCAAAAATTCCCAAGATGCACTCAGATTGCTGCTTGGAGCATCAAGACACTGCTACTTGCTACCTCCATTAAAGTTGCCCCAGCGTACACTGTGAACATGTGTGTTCACACAAATTTAGCAAGCTTCCTCCTGTTTCTACCACTCCTCCTCCTGATCCCTGACTGAAAACTATTGGTGGAATCTTCAAAACTACTGTATGTCAAAAAGAAACAGACGTGGTGTTATTTTTGTGAAATTGATCTACAGTAAATTTGTGTCAAACTGTCAAAAATAAGCAAAAGCGGTGGGTTGTTTTTTTTTTGCGTTTTGACCTAAATTTCATTTTATGTAGCATTTTGAGTAGAAATTCTCATTATTTAGCATTCTGTGTTGATCACCGAAAAAAGCACCCCTACTAATAAGGAAACACAAGTGCAATGCTGCAGAAATTGCTGACATGCACTACTTTTTATGTGGCTAGCTCTTTTGGAGTCTGGCGTCTATATCACCTCACTGGAGTTGGTGGTGATGTTCAAAGAAAAAATGCAGATCCTATGGGGTCCCATCGCAGCATGTGCTTGCACAAGGTTCCCCTCGCTGCCTTCTCAACCCTGATCAGTTTACGCCTGGAACCTGAGGGTATAATAAGAGCGTGAATTTTGCAAAGCAACGAAACAGATGATCTAACTCACAAGGGACGCACTGTCAGGCTTTTCCCAGCACCAACAAAATATATTAATCCTTGTCACTGTTTTCAGAAACGGTGTGACAGAAATAAACCTGTATTGTAACTTGGCCCTTTTAATGAGCTTCGAGAGTAGGGCTCTTTCTGCTCAGCACCTGAACAACACAACAAAACACCTTTTACATTACAGATATGAGGTTTGCTGCTGGCTAAATATGTACACAGAAGTCTATAAATCAGCCCTGCACAGCCAGCTGGGAAGCAAGAAAGCAAACTCGGATTCTGACATGAACTTCACAGACCAATTATCTACTTGGAATCATGGGAGTTTAACAAACAAATACCAGCCCCTGCTGAGTCCTTTCAGCCCAGCAGCTTATGGGTGATTCAGTTGCTTCGGAGGCTTTTAGACTGATCAATTCTTAATCACAAAGCACAAAAAAAAGAGAGGAAAAAAATATTCCCAGACTCTTGTCAGTTTCTTTGGGCACCTTTGTGAAGACTCGGCTTCAAAAATCATTTCTCCACCCACCCCCTCCCCAAGAATTCTGGACACTGTTTTTATTGACTCCCTCCTTGTAAAATGTTTATAGCTTGTTAATTTATATTTACCCCTTTTCTTATGCCTGCAAATCAACATCACTTAGCACAGTTTGGTTACACTTTGTCCAAAGGAAATTACAGGAGCTAAAACGAAGGAAAGCAGAGGAAAATCGATACACCGATGATTAAATAGATCGGAGCAAATTCACGTCTGTAAGCTGCAGCCTGAAGACATCAGTGTGACACCTATCTGGCAGTTAATGTGCTTCCAGGCCCCTGAAGAACATTGGAGAACAAGGCAAAATACAACAGAAAAGAGCAAGCTATTTGAAAACCAATTCCCGCACATGCACACACAGAGCACATACATCATGTAACCTTCATTTTGCTCGTTGACATCATAGTTGCCATTTTTAACCCTGGAAAGATGAGTGTGTGTGTGTGTGTGTGTGTGTGTGTGTGTGTGTGTGTGTGTTTTGTGTTTTGTGTTTTGTGTTTTGTGTTTTGTGTTTTGTGTGTGTGTATTGTGTATATGTCATCTTTATTCTCTGTAAAGTCAGCATTATTTTGTGATGTTTCCTTTATGAGCGGCTGAATTAATGTTAACACACAATTATGGCTTTTTCGCAGCTGCCTTCTATTTACAAATATTTGAAATTTTTTGCAGAGGGCAAAAACAGTGTATGTATATCTCAGTATATCTCAGGCATGTGATCTGTGTGTACCACCAGCAGCAATTCAGAGACGACAACTAGTGCCCCATGTCTCTCAAACATCATTGTTTGGGCATGAAACGATTTACAATGTTGTAAACATTGTTGTAAACATTGTAAACACCTCCAATAATGTTGAATAGCTGATGACAATCTGCCTGCATTAATTTTTAAGTTAGAATGCAGAATTAAGCTAGAATTAAGCTAGAATACAGTCATTTTTTGGGGGGGGGGGAATACATTTTGAGAGTACAATCCTAACTTGGAATTAGGCTGGCACAATTAGGCCTGTAAAGTGGGCTGGCAAAGGGACACCATAAAGTAAACATACAGCACACGAGACGTGCACCAATCATCCCTGACTCCGAGAGTGGTCCAAACACACTTTACAGTGGCCCTTGTGCCAGACAAACTTTGCTGGCCTAACAGTGCCAGCCTAACTCCAGTTTAGGATTGTACCGGCCCTAAATGTGTTTGTATATTGGGCATGCTCAGTTGTGCCGCAAAAAATGTCAAAGGGATGGATTGGCAAATTTGAAGCTCTGGCAATCCAACTCAGCAAAAGAACTTGACTTTAGAACTAAAGATTTTGACTCTCAATCCCATAGCTAGATTTAGTTCCTATTAAACTAAAACGGGTGGATTGTGTCCTCCCATCTCCAGTCAGTGGGAGGAAACAGACAAGCAAGGAAACAAGAAGTCTGCTCTCTGTCACCTCCATTCACAGGAAAGGAACTTGTCTCCCAGTCTCTTACAGTCTATTGAAATGTGGACAAAATTGGTTTTGGTCCATATATTTTGGTTGAATCAGGCTGAAAAGTCTCTTTTGCCACCTGAAGAAGCCAAATCATGCACTATAACCCCAATGCCAGAACACAACTACATGGTGTCATAGCTACCAATAATGGCTATCAAGTTCTACCTTCTTCTTACATCAAGTATAATAAAAAGTACTGATGCCATTATAAAATTGTGTTTCCCCGCTACCACTGCCAAGGGTAAATTCAACATTATGGTATTGGGACAGGAGTATTTATCTTTGAAATTCAGTCATATTTGAGCATATACGTGTTCGGACAATCGATTCTCTTCCAGTAGGGTTTGACTTTTGCAGTTAACAAGTGGAAGGAATGAGACAAAACTAATTTGTCTGAAGGGCACGGAGCTACATAAGATAGTAAAGTCATGTGAAAATTTAAAGTGTGTTGAACCATACTCTGGAAGGAGCACACACACACACTTAAAAAAAGGCGTATTTGATCCATTGAAATAAATAAAACTGGACACACAGATTTCAAAGGGGAAAAATAGCTTGTTCCAAACTGAGACTATATATGACAAGTTTCAGCTTCAGGTTAATATTTATCACTGCTGTAAGTTATAAACTCCTGGAGAACAGGGGTGGGGGAAGTATAATGGAAATGTTAACAGACCCTTAATTATAGAGGCTTGAAACATGGAACATAACAAAAACCCTTTTAAAGTAAATATACACTATTAACCGCCAGAAGAATGAACTTTTTGTATTTCACATGGCAAATCAGAGGAATGCGCTGAAGCAAAAAAATAAAAGTTATCCTGGAGCATTTTCCATGTGTTGAAACCACCAAAGGCAAGACAAAATGATCTTTGAAAGATTCCCATTTTTATGAGCCGAGCACAGTTTTTAATGCGATGTAAAGTGAGTGTTGAAGCTCGTCGTATTTTACTTCTAATTACAGTATGTATTGAGGTCCTTAATGGATTTGGTAAAACAAACATTAGCAAGTAGCATGGAACACACACACACACACACACACACACACACCAGAAAATCCTACATGCGACAAAGAGAAGAAAAAGTGAAACAACGTTATTGGGGAAATCCTGTGTATTGGTGGGAGGGGGGAGAGCATTAGAATCAATTCCTGTCGACTTCTCTTGGGTTTCCCAGTTCAATTGTGTCCCCAAATCTGTAGTTTTTGAGGTTTTCTTGAATTGTGGCATTGAAGGAAAAGTAAAATGAAGTGACAGAACAGATTAGAAGGCTATAATGAAAGGGAAAGTCTGAATAAACCAAGTGTAAATTTTTGATAAGACCTCCCCCCCCCCAATCATTCCACTTGCTGTGTGAATTTGGGGTGCCTCTTTTCCCACCCCCACAAGAAGATGAAGGTGACTTGTAAATATTACCCGAAGTCCATGCTGAAAATTTTGAGGCCATAACCCCTAGGTAAATACATTAATGCTAAATGCAAGGGTTGCCCATTGTGGGTCATGCACAGTCATCTGCAAAGATCCAAATTGTGCAATGGGATTTTCGTTTTCGTTTTTTTTTTTTTAAAAAAAATATTTTTGCTCCCCATTCTGTTTCCCACACACATTTTTCAAATGTTAGGACTGAATTATCACTAGGCAAACTGGTAATTGGTATCGCTCGGTAATTGGTTTCATTATATGATGCAATAAAAAAAAAAGAGATGGTATACTCTACCTACGTGTTTTGGATAATACAGCATTTGCATCGCAATGCAAAGCAGGTCTTTGTTGTGTTTAAGATGAATGGCTAACTAGGCTGAAGTTTCTTGAAAGGCTATTGAAAAGATTTCAGTCCTATTTAGTAAACCTGATTATCTCAGTAATGTGTGCTGATCAGCAGAATTTTCGGCCAACACCCCATACTTACTTACGGAGCTTCCTCGTCTACATACAAAATTTCATTTATGAATTAATTACCATGTCCTCATTTGCAAAAATAAAAAAAAGTCACACTACAGGAAAAGCCATCCCTCGAGATGTGGATTTTACACTGCACCAGATCAATCCCAATACCAGTAAATGGATATTATTAAACAGCATGTGGTACTGCAAACTGGGAAAGAGAACTTGTCGTGCACTGCTTTTGAGCAGACCTGGCTTGCATGCTGTGACAGGGCAATTGTCGACATGCTTTTTCATGCCAATCTGCAGCTTTTTCAACTCGAGATGCTATGGCAACCAGGGTTTAACAGACTAAGCAGCTGACAAGCTTTCCTGATGGAATTGTCTGCTTGTATGATTGCCTTGTCTTACCGAAAATATAAAATAGAACGAAGATGCTTGTGGACATTTGTCAAGCTGATTATAATTTGGACACTTGAATCATAATTGCCTGTTGTATATTGTTCGGCACTGACCAGCGCGATTTTCCACGCTGTCTGTAGAGGACCTGAGTGTGTTTCCTGTGGAAATGAGAGGTTCTGGCTATTCTGAGTTGGTACATCATGGTGAACACAGTAAAAAAAAAAAAGTCACAACAACGGCAATGTGGTTCTATAGTGGTTTTGTTTCTTTCTCCTTTATTTAAATGGATGGTCTCTAAGACGCCACCGGGGTCTATACAAGACTGGATCGAGATGCAAAAACTGGATTTGCAGAATGTAAGAAAATTGCAATGGTTCGCTCTTCGGATAGTTACAATATAGTCCATACGTTATATACATTACAATATAATCTGTACAATCTGTACAAATGTTGTTCCAGGATGATTTGTTTAGATTGCTTTTAAATTTTATTTCAACTCCCTGCCCCAGCTTTTGTTTTACATCATTTATGGTTGAAGGTAAAAGCAAATCAAATTGGGACACATTACATGCACAAATTAAGCAAAGATCAGTTGTAATTAGTTTTTATTTTCTTGTAGTGTAGGAATCTGCAATAATTAACAACCATATCTCGAGACAAGGGGAGGGGGTGGTGAAAACATATTTTTGAAATAGATGGACTAGATTCTTGATTCTGGATTCAGGTGTGAGGGGAAGGCTTGCACCTTGGCTACTACAAAGGGGAAGATCTCAAGAATAAGCCACAGAAATAGCTGGATTAGGCCTATTAACACTGCCCTCTGGTGACACTGGAATTTTTGTTGATGGTAGAAGTAACAAGTCTTTGGGTATTGCATGAGCTGTACAGAAGCAACCGGTTCTGGCTGCTGAAAAATTGGTTCTCAAAAATTATCTTCAAAATTCTCCTTGCAAGTTTAGTGTTCAATATTCACCAGATATGTGCAGACTATGTGATTTCCCCCTAAAAAAAATATTCATCAAATCCAGGTATTTCATAGACAAAATTATTTCATTTTCCTCTTTCTACTCTGATTTGATATTTATTGCTTTCATTTGTACCCCACTTTTCAACCACACAGGCACCCAAAGTAGCTTCCAAAATCTAAAACGATATCCTAAATAATTAAAAGATAGCACCAAAGGCATATGTATAGAACACCAATTTAAACATTTTAAACACTAAAATGGACAGTATCTGTTAGCAGGCATGCACTCCCGATGCAATACATATAAGAGATGGCATGTGATTACTTTTAGTATTTTACAGTTCCCAATTATGTCATGTCTGCATGATGAAAGTGTAGAAGATGAAAGTGTAGAAGTGCTGAAAGTGTAGTCTGCACAAGTGTAGAAGAATCAAATGTCAGTATTTGGGGGTGAAAATTCACCGAAAGGGAAGGGAGAGGAATGGGGAGGAGACCAAGGAAAGGAAAGGAAGGACTGGGGCTAAGAAGGGGACAATATCTGCAGTAGTGGCACCACTGATAGCCGATCCCTCTTCTTGGCCTTGATCCCAGTAACAGAGCTAGAGGGGGGAATGGCAAGTACTGCAAGCACCACAATGTGCCATGGAAGCAGCCCGTCCCAGTTGCCATCAGAGCCATTCTGGTCAGCAATGAAAATGCGCAGGCGCTCACTGAACCAAAAGGCATCTCCTTTGCATTGCCGCCATAGCCCAGAATGGCTCCAACGGCGAGTGGGAGGGGCCAATTACATGGCACATTGTAGTACCTGCAGTATTTACCATTTTGCGCCCCTGTAGAGACGTGGTGGCACAGTGGGTTAATCCGCTGCTGCTGGGCTTTCTGACTGAAAGGTTGGGAGTTCAAGACTGCACAATGGAGTGAGCTCCCGTCGTTTGTTCCAGCTCCTGCCAACCTTGCAGTTCGAAAGCATGTAAAAATGTGAGTAGATAAATAGGGACCACTTTGGTGGGAAGGTAACAACGTTCTGTGCGCCTTGGCGTATAGTCATGTGAGCCACATGACCACAGAAACTTGTCCTCAGAGAAATGCCGGCTCTTTGGCTTAGTAATGGAGATTACTGGGCAAGAGGCACTTTTTCAAGTGATGTTCCTCTTATGTTTAGCAGGGAAGAGTAATTGTCCCTCTTCACCCCTGCACAGTCTTTCTAGTGGCTGTTGCTGGTGATCTGCCTCTTTTTTTAGATTGTGAGCCTTTTGGGACAGGGAGCCATTCAACTTTATTATTATTACTATTTGCCTGTAAACCGCTTTGTGAACTTTGTGTTGAAAAGCAGAATATAAATACCAATTGATTGATTGATTGATTGATTGATTGATTGATTGATTGATGAGCACTGCCCCCTACAGCCAGTCACTACTAGACCAGTCAGTTGTGGGGAAACCTTTACTCTTACCTTAGAGACGCTACTGCTCAATCCACTTTCCCATGTTCACTCAGACTTGAACCAACTTTATAGGTAGTGCAAGTCCAAGTAGATTAAGTGGGGTAGCGACATCTTTCTCCGAGGTGAGGGAAATGTTAACTCATCTCTAAGAAGCCTTTGCTGATCAAAAGTCCCCTATGGGATGCAGCACAAGTCCTATTGCAAACAGCTCCATCAGCAAACAGGGAGCTAGGTAAGAACAGGTCGTTAGCGTGCATTCCAGATCCCTAATCCCAGTCTGACACTATAGCTGCCAGAAGCAGCCAATCTGGCTAACTAACATCACCCCTCAATGCCACGATCTAGGGTTCTCCCTGAGTAGCAATCAGACGGAAAAAATGCCTTCCTGGTCCCCAAAATTGGACCAGCTGATCTCAGACTATTCAAAGGGTGGGTAGGCTGGGTTGCAAAGATGCCAAGGTTCAGACTAAAGCAGTGAACACAAATGCGGCAGACGTTCCACCTACAAAGTGATGGACATCAATCAGGTGCTGTCACACCATTCTCGCCTTGTGCTGGACTAAGTCCCCCCCCCCCTTGATTGTGGAGTGGTTGCAACCTGATACCAAGAAAATGGGGAATGTTCTAGGTCTACGTGGTAGAAATTTGGTTGAAACACCTTCTTTCACCATTCCTTACTTGAAGTGTAAAGAGGTGATTTAGGGCATTTCAACAAATCTATGACTTATCAGTGGTTAGTAGGTAGGATATGTATCTTCTCATCATAAAACATTGTCACGACAGGCCATATATTCCAACTGTGCTGATTGCAGGCCAGGCTGTACGATGGCAGGAACTAAAGTCCCCCCCCCTCAAGCGAATATGTGAAGAGACAGAGTTTTGGGCAACATCAGTTCAAGACACATGTAGGTCAGCAGCCATTTTTAATTTGAATGTATCAAGATTTGGACAGTTTGAAGAAGAGGTCTCCGTGACTCGCCCCCAAGTGCAAGATGGTGGAAAGTTGGTTAGGATTGCGTCCTTAATTCAGCGGCGTCATGCAGCTGGAACGCTGGGCGGGAGGAACGGGTGAGCGGCAGCCCGCCCGTTGCATACCACTCCATTTTGCTGCCCCGCGGGGGCGGGGAAAACGGTGAAACGGAGCGGTACGCAACGGGCAGGCTGCCGCTCACCCGTTCCTCCCGCCCAGCGTTCCGGCTGCATGACGCCGCTGCCTTAATTGCTTCATTGATTAAGAGCGCAATACTAAACTGGAGTTAGGCTGGCATAAGCTAAGTCAGCAAAGTTTGGCCAGCAAAAGGGCCACCATAAAGCATGTGTGGACCACTCTTGGAGTCAGGGAGGATGGCGCATGTCTGTGTGCTGGCCTCCCTGATTTTGAGAGTTGTCCAAACAAACTTTACGGTGGCCCTTGTGCTAGCCAATCTTTGCTGGCTTAGTTTATTCCAGCCTAACTCAGTTTAGGATTGTGTCCTAAAATTCATAGGATCCATTGTTGAAGATTTCTCGAGTTGTCGAGATTTCCCATACAATTTATAGTTTCAATTTATTAATTAAAATGTGTACTTTCCGTTTGTTTTTTGCTCACGAAAAAGAGTTCTTGAGACAGCTAATAATCTATACACAAATGTATCAAAACAAATTAAATAACAGTAAAAAAAAAAGCGGAGAGAAGTAAGCATCAGCCATCAGCGATCACCCAAAGAAAAGCTGCAAAAATAATGAACCAACACCCCACCACAGCCGGTAGATGCTCTAAAAGGAAAGGTTTCTAACAGCTCAGTTCCTTCCAGCGCTAACTGCATTACAGTCGCCATGAAAGCACTGCAGAGCTGTGGTGGGAATGCTGGAACCCCCCCAAGTTCCAGGGTAGCCCCCCAGAACTGCTCATACAAGTAAGGAGGGAAGATGATGAATTGGGGTAGGGGAGGGCAGAACAGGGACAGAGGAAGGCAGGATATGGGGACAACAGGGCAGAGGACAACTAATGAAAGTATAGCCCAGTGCTGAGGGCAAAATGATGCCCTGGAAGTGATGTCACAACAGGAAGTTAAGTCATTTCCAGAAGTGACACCATGTGTTCTTCCCATGGAGTTAGTATACACTGGAGAAGCCATGACGTCACATTCTTGAAGCCATGGACGGAACAATATGGCTGACTCAGATCATCGCCACGAAGGAGGAGGATTGCTGCGAATTCTCGAATAAACATCTCCCTGCACGCGTGTAAAAGTTAATTTCAACCTCTTTAAGCATGCCTGCGTGTTCTGCATACGGGTGTGCGAATCGCTGAACGAAAAATGGGACTTAATTTCCACGGAAAGATTCATGTATTCACATTACATCGGCTCAATAAAACTACCGTTCAGTGAGTACTGAACATTAACAGAATTTGTTTTTTTTCTTTGGGGGGGGTGAGTGTAGAAGTTAAAAAAATACTCTTAATAGTCTAGAAGTAAAAAAATAATTACTCTCATATTGACAACTACTTGTGTCATGAAGAGATTTTAATGTAATTTTCCTTTGTGGCGATGATCTGAGTCAGCCATATTGTTCCGTCCATGGCTTCAATTCGTGCCTATTAATTGTTAAGGCAGGGCCAGGGGTTGGTTCTTCCCAATTCCCTGCTGGGCCTCCCCGAGGGGCCCCATGCCCATACTAGGTGAACTAGTTTCCCCTTTAAGCAGCCTCAGAGACAGGCAAGAGGGAGGGGGTTCCTTCACCCACTGGGCCTCCTCTCTTCCAGCAGCCTTGCTTGGATGCACCGGCTGGCCAGCCTCCTCCAGACTCATCACCAGCTTAGCTCAAGATACCCTAACTTGGCACCACAAAACCCCACCACCAAATAATACGCAGTCAGCTTGCCTAAGCCACATCTGCCTCCTCCACTCGGTGGCTCCAGGGGTGTGGCAGCCATACAACAGTTCCCCACAGTTCCTCTCCACAATAACTTTACCTTATCCAGTCCTTTAACAGTCAGTCCATCCGTCCAGCACCTACCCGGTGCCTCTCCTCCAGCACCAACCTGGTGATTCTGTCCAGCACCTACCTGGTGCTAATCACCCTTCCTTTAACAATCCATCCAGCACTTACCTGGAGCCCTCCTCCAGTACCTACCCAGGTCCCTTACTGCAGCTCCTGCCTCCCACATTATACTGAAGCAGGCCAATCAGTATCTATTGCTGGGCAGGCCCTAACTCATCAGCCACACCCATCTGCACCTGTGCTAATCCCTTCTTAGCCAGGGCCCTCATCAGCCTGCAGCTGTGTTCCTGCTGCAGGCAGAGACCTTGGCGGTTAACCCTGTAATCCCTGGTTTATTTGGACAAGGGGCCACTGCGGATACCATTTCCTAACTCCTGATATCTTCCACCTTTTCCAATACATTGAGTAAAGATATTACACTCCACTTTGTTTCATTCCATTCAGTATTTAATTTAATGATACAGAATAATACCGATACATGACGGTACTGTTCATATTTACAGAGGTTTTCACCATTTGGCCACTAGTGTCCAGGTCAGCTTGTTGCCCCCCTAAAGATCGTTGCCTGGTGCAATTGCACCCCTCTGCACTTCTTTAGCTACACCCCTGCAACTGGAGCAGGGGAGGGCCAGATAGGGACTGTGAAGTGGGTGGGTTTGGTGGCAGGGAGAATTGTTCCCCCCTTGCAGGATGCAGCACTAGGGTGGTGGTGGTGGTGGTGGTTGTGGTTGTGGTTGTGGTTGTGGTTGTTTTACATTACTGCATCATTGGAGATGAATGGATAGGATTGGACTCCAAATTTTAAAAGCAGGGATGGTATCAACCAAGAAAACATCCTTAGGATGTTTCATCCAGTGGTGTTTGGGAAATGCCAATAGACTTATTAAGCCATCATGAAAAGTATTTAGCTTACGAAAAGGATTTCTCTAACAGGATTCTAAGACCAGGATGCAACCAGTGGCATAGCTACCTATGGGGCAGGAGGTGTAGAGCCCCAAGTGTCATCCTCGGGGTGGTGGTGGTGTCAGAGTCGACAGAGGGATGTTCTTTTCCCTCTCTCAAAACATCAGAACCAGGGGGCATCTAACTGGACAAGAGTTAACCCCTGCTAACTGGACAAGAGGCACTTTTTCCAGTGGTGTTCCTCTTATATTTAGCAGGGGGAGAGTAACTGTCCCTCCTCACCCCTGCGCAGTCTTTCTAGTGGCTGTTGCTGGCGGTCTGCCTTTTTTTAGATTGTGAGCCCTTTTGGGACAGGGAGCCATTTAACTTTATTATTACTATTTGCCTGTAAACCGCTTTGTGAACTTCGTGTTGAAAAGCGGTATATAAGTACCTGTTGATTGATTGATTGATTGATTGATTGATTGATTGATTGATTGATTGATCTGCTAAAACTGAGGGTTGGGAGAGTTAAAACAGATAAAAGGAAGTACTTTTTTACCCAGTGGGTAGTTAATCTGTGGAACTCTTTGCCACAGGAGGTGGTGATGGCATCTGGTCTAGATGCCTTTAAGAGGGGATTGGATGGATTTCTGGAAGAAAAGTCCATCATGAGCTATAGGCCATGATGGATTGTGCAACCTCTTTACATTAGTAGTAGGCTATGTCAGAGTACCGGGTGCAAGGGAGTGGCAACAGGATGCAAGCATCTTGTTGTCTCATGCCTCCCTGAGGCACCTGGTGGGCCACTGTGAGATACAGGAAGCTGGACTGGATGGGCCTTTGGCCTGATCCAGCAGGGCTCTTCTTATGTTCTTAAGTCATCACTGAATGCCTAATTTAGAAAATTGCAAGTTTACAGAATACTACCATCATGCTGTATTCCGTTGGATGTGGAATTTCACCAGGAATTCAGTGGAAAAACCCCAGAGTGTAATATCTTTGTTCAAGCAAAAGCTATGGCCAAAAAAACAAAACCCAAAATACATCTTATGCAGGGTGTCACACATATAGCCTGTGGGCCTGCATGATGAGTCCACAAATTTTGTTGGGGGGTATCAAACATATATACTTAATATGTACTTTTAGACTATAAGACCTGGTCTTTTTTCCTCCAACTTTATCTATTAATTTCTGGATTAATTTATTTCCACAGTAATAATATCTGACTCATGTATTTTCAGCTACCATTTAATGTTGAATTACTCACAGGTAGCCGGGCAATTTGCAAATCTCCATCTCGGAATATTTAACCTTTAAGCTTGTCTAATAGACGACAATATTTAGTCTTGGCAAGAAACAGTGGCAGTTAATGGAGCCACACTTGGTATCTCTCGTGCAAAAACAGTGACAGCTTAAAGACCATAAATTGTAGGGGGGAAAGGTGTTGCTAAAAATGGTCCAGAGATGGAGCAAAATGTGTGTGTGCATTCCTGCTGACTGTTGCAGAACAATGATTCTTCCTTACTTTCTGAAATCCTTGGTTTCAGCTTGGGATATTGCTTCGCTGAGGGCACAATCCTAACCTGGAGTTAGGCCAGCAAAGTCTCTTGCACCAGCCCAGGAATTTTGCAAATGCACCATAACACACGTTTGCCCCACTCGCAGAGCCAGAGAGGACGGCCGTCCTCCCTGACTCCGAGAGTGTTCCAAATGCACTTTACATTTGGGACTTGTGCCGGCCTAACTCCCTGAGGGCCCCAATGCCCACACTCTAGGCTGACTAGTTTCCCCTTTAAGCAGCCTCAGAGATAGGCAAGAAGGAGGGGGTTCCTTCACCCACTAGTTCTCCTCTCTTCCAGCAGCCTTGCTTGGATTCACTGGCTGGCCAGCCTCCTCCAGACTGCCCTCATCACCGGCTCAGCTCAAGGTACCCTAAGTCTAACTTGGCACCACAAAACCCCACCACCAAGCAATAGGCAGTCAGCTTACCTAAGCCACACCTGCCTCTTCCACTTGGTAGCTCCAGGGGCATGGCAGCCATACAACTCCCCACAGTCTTCGTACCTACCTTTATCCAGTCCTTTAACACTCCATCCATTGGCCAGTCCCAGTCCGTCCATCCAGCACCTATCTGGTGCTACACCTACCAGGTGCTCCCTTACAACAGCTCCTGCCTCCAACTTTATACTGAGGCAGGCCAATCGGTGTCTGTCGCTGGGCAGGCTCTACCATCAGCCACACCCATTTGCACCTGTGCTAATCACCCTTCCTAGCCAGGGCCCTCATCAGCCTACCTAGGCTGCAACTGTGCTCCTGAGGCTTGCAGATGCTCTGGGATTAACCCCGCACTTCCTGGGTTATACCATTCCTTATCTCCTCGGGGTATCTCGTGCCTTTTCCAATACAAAGGGTTAAACTAGTTATGATTTTGAACATATTGTCTAGTTGGAATGCTTCACCTTTTAAAACAGGAGATGGAAGGGCAGGGGAGAATATGTAAGGGGACCTTTGCATGGACCTTGAGGTTATTGTCACTCTTCCCCATGTGCTAAAAAGCTATCTGCAAAAGCAACTATTTGCTCCCAAAATTATATAAGGAAAAGCCCCTTTTGAGAGCAAATAGTTGAATGGGTGGGTTGCAGGAAAGTAGCACAGAATTAAAGAGTTAAATGCCCTCTATTTGTATGCTGGCTGCTGTAGTGACCTCTATTTTCAAAGACAAAAAAAAAAAAAACCCCACCCTCAAACTAGACCATGACATGTTCAAAGTCACATCAAGTTTGGCCCTAATGGTACATTAGATCAAGAGATGGAACAGACTTACAGGGGCACCATGGGAGGAGTCCAATTGCCCTTCCTGTGGCTCTCCCAGGCACCGCCATCTTGAATCTCACTAGGTGCCATCATCTGGCATCTTACGAGACCTCATGAGATTGGGGCACTGTGACATCTTGCGCAGAGGTGTCATGCTACCGGTACACTGGGCAGGAGGAACGGGTGAGCGGCAACCGGCCCGTTGCATCACGCTCCATTTCGCCGTCTTCCCCGCCCCCAACGGGGCGGGGAAGACGGCAAAACGGAGCGTGATGCAACGGGCGGGCTGCCGCTCACCCGTTCCTCCTGCCCAGCGTATTGGTAGCATGACACTGCTGATCTCGCGGGATTTCATGAGATCCAAGATGGCAGCACTTGGCTGAGCTGGGAAGAAGAGGCTGTGAGGGCACTGTGTGTTTGGGAACCACTGGCCTCGGAGATTCATTTGCAACTTTCTGAGGTTAAAGGCAGAAGATAGCATATGGTTAATTTGCTGGGCTTTTTAATGTATGGGAGACTGATGTTGGCTTGGGTTTGGATTGAGCCCTGAGTAGACAATATTGAGCAAGGTGAAGCAATTGTAAGCCTCGGAGCGCAATCCTAACCTGGAGTTAGGCCTGCACAGTTAGGCACAGCCTAACTGCAAAGTTTGCCAGCATAAGGGACACTATAAAGTATGTTTAGACCACTCTCTGAGTCAGAAAGCTCAGCACAGAGATGTGTGCCATCCTCCCTGACTCGGTCCAAATACCCTGGTGCTGGCCAAACTTTGCTGGTCTAACTGTGCCAATCCTAACTCCAGGTTAGGATTGCACCATCAGTATACCGAAGTTTCGTATATTTCTCTGTAAACAACACCCTAAGATTATGTATTTTTATTTTTATTTTTATTTTTGGCAGGCAATGTTACTTTTGAACAAGTTTCCAAAAATATGAGTTTCATTTAAACTCCTCATGAGGAGATCTGGGAAAGCCCGCAGAATAGAAGTGCATATTCTAGCAAACATGAGAATGTTCAGGATCTCTTCCATAAACCTTAAAAAATAAAATACATGTTGCAGATATATGACATTTTCTTGGAGCACATCTCTCTGTTCCACCCCCTACGTGGGTTGGTGTAAAATTACGCTTGAATCAGTAATCTGAAATGAGATCTCCTCGCCTGCGATAGAGCCTTCCAAGGCATGGGCCTGAAAGATGTTGCCAAATTATCTGATAGTAGCCTTAATCATGCCAGAGTGTTAAAAAAAATCACATTTTTTTTTTAAAAAAAGAAAGCATTTTGATTGCCTCCTTTTTTGATGTCTACATGTTTGGAGAAATAAATTGACAGAATGTTTGAAATTGCTGTACAGTAATCAGGCCTCTTTTCTGCCGTACAAGGGCCTTCCAATGCTCCTAGTTAATGATGTATATAGCACAATACATTAACGTTACTTTAATGTGTTCAGTGGTACAGAAGAATGCAGTAATTAGGCACGGAGGGATTCTTTTTGGAACAGTTTGATGAGGTGGTCAATTACCTGTGCTATATGACAGCAAGTGGTGCGACTGGTTTAACTTAATAAGTACATTCAAGAAAAAGGCCACTGCGGCGTGCATTAGATGCACTGGAAATGTTCTCTTTCGTTATTGCAAAAGTAAAGCCTAAAATATCAATTGATTTAATTTGTTTGGAATACTTTATGCTTTACACATCGCCAGATTCCCACCACACACACACACACACACACACACACACACACACACACAAACACACAAACACATGCACATGCAATTGCATATTGCACCATATCCATGATACTGCATAGGGAACTTCTAACTATCTAGCTCAGTGGTTCTCAAACCTTTTAGCTCCAGGACCCAGTTTTCAGAACAGGACCCACTGTCCAGGAAGTGACCATTGTGACTCCATCATTTTGACGCCAGAGCCTGCTGTGTTCCTGAGAATGCAGCAAGACATTAGGTTATTTCTCAGCCATTTTCCAATAGCAAAGTGGATCAGAAAGAAAAAAAAAACATACAGTATTTGCAACCTTGACACAAGCAAAACAACCACACTGCCCTCACCCTTTCCAGCACCCCATCTTCCTATATTTTCAATATAGCTGCAGTAGGTGCTTCACGACCCACCTAAAATTGGCTCACGACCCACTGGTGGGTCCCGACCCACAGTTTCTAGCTGGAAATTGAAATATGGTGGTTAGTACCATTGGACAACAAAGGTTCACACAGTCAAAGCTATGGTTTTCCCAGTAGCCATGTATGGCTGTGAGAGCTGGACCATAAGAAAGGCAGAGCGCCGAAGAATAGATGCTTTCGAATTATGGTGTTGGAGAAGACTCTTGAGAGTCCCCTGGACTGCAAGGAGATCCAATCGGTAATCCTACAGGAAGTCAAGCCTGATTGCTCCCTGGAAGGACAAATCCTGAAGCTGAAGCTCAAATACTTTGGCCACCTCATGAGGAGAGAGGACTCTTTAGAAAAGACCCTCACGCTGGGAAAGATTGAAGGCAAAAGGGGGAGGGGCGGCAGAGGATGAGATGGTTGGATAGTGTCACTGAAGCGATGAGCAGGAAATTGGGCGAAGTCTGGAAGCTAGTGGAGGACAGGGAGGCCTGGTGTGCTGTGGTCCAGGGGGTTGCGAAGAGTCGGACATGACTTAGCGACTGAACAACCACCACCATTGGACTTAACTGGAATGTGGTCCAACAGGAATTTCCCCTCAAGGATAGGTAGACGGCTGTTTATTATTTATTTATCACATTTTTCTCCCGACCTTCCTCTGAGTAGCTCACCTGTCCTCCCCTCCTTTTGTCCTCATAACCACCCTGCAAGGTAGGTGAAGCGGAGATAGTGACTGACCTAAGATCACCCAAAAGGCTTCCCGTTTTGAGCGGGGATTTGAACCCAGATCTTTCAGGCCTAAACCACTACACCATCCTGGAACACAGCATCCTAGATAATGCAAAAATGTTGCTCAGTATGTTTTTCTTTTCTATTTTTAAATATTAGATTTAATGAACAGATCAACTTTTTCTCCTTATTTTGTGGTACCCGACCATTAAATGATGCCATCATTTTTTCTACCCAAATAAATTCATATTCTTGTCACCTACTATCTGCACGGGAAGATTTGAAACATTATTCATAATTGAGATTTTTTACTGAATATCTTTTAAAGATAAATTTGTTTTATTCTTTCATCCCACTATTTAAAAGGATTTTCACATTTTTATCTTCTAAGGAATTGTCAATGAGAAACTAAAACTGCATAGACTATACATTAAAATCACTTTAGTTTTTAAGCTGTCATGAACTGTTTCAAAAAATGCTAAGTTGCTATTGTTTAATGTCTGTCATTTTATAATGCTTTAGAAGTTATCTATCCTGTAAAATTATTAACTGATGCTAAAATTGCCTTGTAAGTATTAGGACAATAGCAATTTTGTAGCAGCTGGGACACTGCCAATGTAAGATAAGTACATTTTGCTCTGTAGATTCATAAAGTGCTTTGAAATGGTTTGTAACTGACGGATGGATGCATTTTCTAAGTGTAGAAAGCAATATTTTGTGGAAGGAAATGGCTTGAAAGCTGACACACATGCATGCAAATGCCATTCTCTTCAGTAAGTAATTTGCTTTTTCTTTCAAAAGCATAAATGGCATAGTTAGACACATTATTTTGTATATTGCACATAACAATACAAGATGCACAAAAACAGCAAGTACAAAACATTTCATATTGATAGAGGAACCCATGGCTGTAGTATATGATTAGCATAAATGTATACACACTGAAGTAATGCCTTCAGGATTAAAAAGTGAAGCCGAAAAAGAAAAGTTCTCCTAACTTCAAGACATGAAAATATTGAAGGGTGGTGGGGTTTTGTTTTTGTTTTTTGCTTTAGTTTTGATTTTATGCTTATCTAGTTTAAGAAAGTGATATTTCCCAATCCCATCAAAGGGATCATTGGTCCCAGTGCCGATTAATATGCCTTTAGTTTTGAAAATAAGTCAGGTGAAGACAAAAGCTAGGTCACCCCACTTGTGTAGAGTCATTGTGGATCATTTGTCTTCTGTCTTCCAACTTGACTTCCAGTTAAGAACATAAGAACATAAGAAGAGCCCTGCTGGATCAGGCCAAAGGCCCATCTAGTCCAGCTTCCTGCATCTCACAGTGGCCCACCAGATGCCTCAGGGAGCACATGAGACAACAGGCTGCCCGCATTCTGTGGCCACTCCCTTGCTCCTGGCACTCTGAGGTAAATTCTGAGGGAAACACACTGGTGGCTTGTCAAGATTCTCCATGGCGTTGCTCTTGGACAGCCACCAGAACCAGATGCTCCTCTTCAGACATGTACTCATAGGAACAGCTCCACTGGATCAGGCCAAGGCTCATCCAGTCCAACTTTCTATATCTCACAGTGGCCCTTCAGAAGCCTCAGGGAGCACCCAAGACAACAGGCTGCCTGCATTCTGAGGCCTCTCCCTTGCACCTGGCATGCTGAGGTAAATTCTGAGGGAAACACACAGGTGGCCAGTGAAGATTCTCCACAGCATTTCTCTTTGAAAGCCACCAGAACCAGATGCTCCTATTCAGACATGTACTCATAGGAACAGCCCGACTGGATCAGGCCAAAGACCCATTTAGTCCAGCTTCTTGCATCTCACAGTGGCCCACCAGGTGCCTCAGGGAGCACACAAGGGAAAAGGCTGCTGGAATCTGTGGCCACTCCCTTGCACCAGGCATTCTGAAGTAGCCTACTACTAACGTAAGGACCACGTAACCACGTAACATACCAGTTGTTGGTCTCGGTTTGGCAGGTTGGAGAGCAAGTAATGAGTTGTGGCGACCTTGCCAGGAGGCAGATTACTTGTTTGCAAAGGAAGTCACAGCACCATCTGAAGGGGCAAAGCGCTGCCACAGTGCAGGTTGTCCTGAAAGCAGTGGCACAGCTAATGAAAGTATAGCCTGGGGCCGAGGGCAAAATGATGCCCCGGAAGTGAAGTCACAACAGGAAGTGATGTCACTTCCAGAAGTGACAGCATGCCGGGGGCTTTTTAAAAACCTGAAAAGGGGGGAACCCGCATCTCACCCCAGCAGCGTGCCCCCTCCTGCTGCCCCCAAGTCTGCAGTCACCCCCAATAGTGGAGTAGCTAGGTCAATTGACACTCAGCGTCCGTAAATTTTTGACATGAAATTCATTCATTCATTTGTTTCTTTTTTCCCCCCATTTTCTTCCAAGGAGCTCAGGGAGGTATGCAAGGTTCCTCCCTTCCTTTCGCCCACTTCAAAAATGATCCAAGACAGCGATTTTTACATGACAGTTGGATTTTCATTTTCAGTTGTTTTGGTCATACCTTTTGACAGAATATAGATATTCCAATGTGGTTTGTTTCATTGCATTCTGCAATAAGCTCCTTTTCTAATGATACATATCGTGATGGTATTCTCCATACATACCAAGGTTTTTCACCATTTTGGCCACTAGTGTCAAGCTCAGCTTGTTGCCCCCCGAAAGCTTGTTGCCCGATGCAATTGCACCCCCTTGCACTTCTTTAGCTATGCCCCTGCATGAAAATGCCATGAAGGCTCTTTGTGATGGCCTAGGAATTACCAAGGCTAACCACAGAGGCCAGTTCTGGCTTCAGTGCTCCAAATGAAGATCCACCATGGCATGCTCTGTGCTGAGCTGTGTGGAGGGTGGGAGGATCAGGAGAGGGTTAATGGGATGAGGAAGGCAAAGGGGTGGATGGGTGGATCAGGACCCAGAATGAGGCAGAATGGGGGCAGTCACACATGCCACATCCTCTCCATCTTCCCAAGCCAAATCCACCCAAACAAGCCCATGTGAACCTGCACCACCTACAGATCTCATGCTGGTCCAAGTTGCCCCATTGCCCATGCAGGGGCTTAATCCAGGGCAAGAGGATGAAGAGGATGAATTACCTCAACAAGATCTCTTACCTCAACATGGACAATTAAGCTGTGGATCTCCTTGCCACAGGAGGTGGTGATGGCATCTGGCCTAGGTGCCTTTAAAAGGGGATTGGACAGATCTCTGGAAGAAAAGTCCATCGTGGGCTATAGGCCATGATGGGTGGTCCTTACATTAGAAGTAGGCTACTTCAGAATGCCAGGTGCAAGAGTGTGGCAACAGGATGCAGACATCTTGTTGTCTCGTGTGCTCCCTGAGGCACCTGGTGGGCCAATGTGAGACAGGAAGCTGGACAAGATGGGCCTTTGGCCTGATCCAGTGGGGTTCTTCTTATGTTCTTAGGATAGCAAATTCTGTTTTATTTACCTCATATTTACCTCAGAATTTTACCTCAGAATGCCAGGTGCAAGGGAGTGGCAATGGAATGCAGGCAGCCTGTTGTCTTGTGTGCTCCCTGAGCCTGTTGTCTTGTGTGCTCCCACAAGCCTGTTGTCTTGTGGGCCACTGTGAGATTCAGGAAGCTGGACTAGGTGGGCCTTTGGCCTGATCCTGCGGGGCTCTTCTGATGTTCTTATCTCAAGCATGGGCAATTCATGCATAGGATGCAGCACATTGTGGTACTGCAAAAATGGATTTAGGCCCAGGCCTGGCTTCCTTTGCTCATGACAAGGCCACATGGACCCCACTGCACAAGCCCGGAGGTGGTGGTGGATGGGATTGGCCTGTTACATGGACAGCTACAAACTGGCCTAATTGTGCCGGCCTAACTCCAGGTTTGGATTGCACTAACTGCAATAGACTGATCAGTGAAATAGGTAGGAGGGGATAGAGAAATGGCATAGAATTGAGGGGCTGGGCTGAGCCATCTGCCCAACCCACTTAGCCATGCTCCACCCCAGGGGCATCAGTCAATGGGTAAGCCCCATTTTTGCACCCCTGTCTTGTGCACAGTGGGAGGGGGGGCAGGAAAGGGACCTTCATTGCCTGATTCCACAGCACCACTGTTCTTTCTGCAAATAGCAAGATTTTGATGTGAGGAAAAATAAAACAAATATTGCACTGTTAGTTTTTGGGGGGAAGCGGCAATGTTTGTGCAGCAGGTATCACATTTGTATATAGTATAGCAGTGGTATTCAAACTTTTTAGAATGGCACTCATGTTGGGACCCACCAGAAGTGATGTCATTAACCTGGAAGTGATGTTATAGCAGGAAGTGACATAATCAAGCAGGAAGTGAGGTCATTGTAACAAAATTCCTGAAATGCAAATTGGCGGTCTGCAGCAATTGTAGAACCATGAAACATCCCTGACAAAAAGCAAGATTAGGACAAAATATTATGTAAAAGCCCTGAACTAAAAACAAATTTTTTAAAAAACAACAACCCTCACTTGAAAATTCAAACTGTTAACATTACATCCACAAAAGGAATACAACAGGAGTTTCCAAGATGGCTGCTCCCAGCTTTCTGCGACCCACCTGACATCAAGTCATGACCCACCAAGTGGGTCCCAAACCACAGTTTGAATAACACTGTAGTATAGTATAGTTTGGAGTAGATTTTATTCTGTTTTGTCACCCTATCTTTGTACTTCGATAAGCATCCGACTGTTATAAAGAGTGACTATGATAGCTTTCAATTTGAGGATTGAAACTATAGATGTCAGCAAGTAGAAGATTTAGTGCAAATATTCATCCTTTTTTTTTTAATCCAGTTAGGATATTTTTCTCCTAATTGCTGGAGTTTTTGTACCATTCTCCACTTCCCCACCTTCTTCTTCTTCTTCATAATGAGTTAGTCACATTGGTGATATCACCCAATCAGACTTGGGCGGTGGTGTCATCTAAATGATTTAAGAACAGGAACTCACTTTTGATTGGCATGTGTCAGTGGGACTTCCCCACTGCAGCCCTTCCCCCTTCGCCCCCCTAGGAATCGCTCCCTTTAACCCTCTGAGTGCCGGCCAACCAAGAAGAAAAGCTCTTTGCAGAGGAATTGGGAGGGGGGAGGGGGGAGAGTGAGGTGGGCAGAGTCAGCCCTAATTTTAACTAGTGGAACTGAGTTCCCCCGCGTTCCCCCTGCATGACATCACTGGACTTGGGCAAGTATAGTTATTGAGCTTTGGGGGCATGAAGGCTGGTTGTCTAGTTCTACAGGTAATGGTTGACGAAAAGTTAGATCGCAAAACACGAAAATGATTGAACATGCTTTGTGCATTTCATCCAATAGGTGATGCAGACAGATTATACCTACCAAATAAAATTGGAGATCGAAGATTGCTACAAGTACAGCAGGTATTGGAAGAAGGAAAAAGAGTTCTGAGTTTCGTAGCTAAGGCACCTGCTACCCAGGGCAAAGAAGATTTTGTAAACCCTCCACCCCATGTTAAAATCAAATTTAATTTATTAAATAAACAAATAGATAAATAGGGTTTCTGGTGAATTGGCCATAAGCTTTGATAGAATACAGATTTTCCAATGAGTTTTTTTTCATTGCATTCAGCATTAAAATACCGTTCCAGTGATATATAAAAATGGCATTACTCATATGTGCCAGCCTCAAAAAACCTTTGGGGAATGTCAGGCCAAGAAAGTGTGGGACAATGAGCAAGCCAAGGGTTTTAAACTTTAAACTTCAAACGGGACTTCAAACGGACCAACCCCTCGAAATAACGCACGTGATATAACAATAGAAAATTGAAATGTCTGGATAATTGATGGTACAGTTCCAGGTGTGTATATATAATATAGTCCAGGTTACCTGCATATATGCCTTCACCCATACATTCGGACCTGCCTTCTTAGGTCCTGCAAGTGCTGTCTTTCTCCCAAGTTAAGGGATTGGCGGGCCTTCTTGGTAGTGGCCCCACAATTATGGAACTCCTACCGGGGGATCAAAAATCTTCCTCCTCCCTCATAGAATTTCAGTGTGGGCTCAAGACTTTTCTGTTTTGTCTGGCATTTGATGTTGGCTCTTGTACCTCTGCGGCAGAACCTGCACTGTAAATAGTTTGCCTTCCTCCAATGATTTTTGATTACTTTTACCCTGTTTTCATTATATTTCATTCTTATTTCTTACTTTGTTGTCTTATTTCTATGTACTGTATTATAATTATAACTATAATTTTCTTCCAATCATTGCGAGCGGCCTTGAACCTCTGCTCTGGCAGAAGAAAAGTGGGGTAAAAAATTTATGAATGAATAGATCAATGGTCCCCAACTGTGGGTTGGGGCCCAGCTAGCCAATTTCAGGTGGGTCACAAAGCACCTAGAGCAGCCATATTGAAAGTATGGGAAGATGGGAGGCTGGAAAGGGGGAGGGCTGTGTGGTTGTTTTTCTTGTGCCAGGGTAGTAAATAGGCTTTTTTTTCCCTTTCTGATTCACTTTGCCATTGGAAAATGGCTGAGAAATCACCCAACTTATTGCTGCATTCTCAAGAAAGCAGCAGGCTCTGGCGTCACAATGATGGCACTTCCAGCCATGACGTCACTTCCGGTGGGTCCAGGACACATTGTCATTCTAAAAAGTGGGTCCTGGTGCCCAAAAGTTTGAGAACCACTGATCTACAGCCTTCAGAAATATAAGAAGTCTGATGGACCAAAGTAATAGTTCATTATTCCAGGACCCTTTTATTAGTAATAGTATTAACATGGTGGTGCAGCGGGTTTAAACTGCTGCTGCTGAGCTCCCAACTGGAAGGTTGGGAGTTCGAGACTGTGTGACCGAGTGAGCTCCCGTCGCTTGTCCCAGCTCCTGCTAACCTAGCAGTTCGAAAGCACCTAAATGCGAGTAGATAAATAGGGACCACTTCGGTGGTCCACTTAGGTTCCCACTTTGGTGGGAACGGCGTTCTGTGCGCTACGGCATAGAGTCACGCCAGCCACATGACCACGGAAGCTTGGACAAAACGCCGGCTCTACAGGCTTTGAAATGGAGATGAGCCCCGCCCCCTACAGTCGGTCACGACTAGACCGGGAAACCTTTACCTTTTATTAATGTTATTAGTAGTGAGAGTATTCGCTGTACTGTTTGTGCCATGCTCACAGGTGAGTGGGAGACCCACAGTGATATGTGTGCATCACAGAGCATGTAGAATCCTGTGTGAAGGAGATCATGCTTATTTCCGTTCAACAAATGAGGAGCTGGGTCCCAGTGCTAAATAGTTTGAGAACCACAGATAGATCAATAGATAGTCAGGCAACCCAATCTTATCCAGCATTGTATAGCCCACACCATTGGTGCTGTTTACATCCTGGGTGTCAGAAAGTGCTTAACAATTAAATACCTTTATGACACCCAGCACAGCAGTCACTGCCCTGGTGCTACAATTGAACAGCATTTGCACCATCCAAAATTCAGTAAGTTTCTGGGCAAACATGCACGCTCTTGCACGTTAGACCTGTTCTCATGTTATGCTGTACCCAGGTACAGAATGTCTGTCTGATGTTCTTGTACTTTTTTTCCAAGTGAACGTTTGTACCTGGGTTCATGCTTCCATATCCACAATCTGTGTGCAGGGAACTAACAATGATTGTACCTGTGTACCATTAAAAGTGTGTATCATTTGCCTCAGGAGATGGTGATGGCATCTGGCTTAGGTGCCTTTAAAAGGGGATTTGACAGAATTCTGGAGGAAAAGCCCATCCTGGTCTATAGGCCATGATGGGTTCTGCAATCTCCTTACATTAGTAAAAACTTCAAAATGCCAGGTGTAAGGGAGTGGCTACAGGATGCAGGCATCTTGCTGTCTCATATGCTCCCTGAGGCAGCTGGTGGGCCACTATGAGATACAGGAAGCTGGACTAGATGGGCCTTGGCCTGATCTGGTAGGGCTGTTCCTATGTTCCTATGAGTACTTTGTCTAAAGAGGAGCATCTAGTTCTGGTGACTGTCAAAGAGAAATGCTGTGGAGAATCTTGACTGGTCACCAAGTGTGTTTCCCTCAGAATTTACCTCAGAATGCCACATGCAAGGAAGTGGCCACAGGATGCAGGCATCTTGTTGTCTCATGTGCTCTCTGAGGCATCTTGCGGGCCACTGTGAGATACAGGAAGCTGGACTAGATGGGCCTTGGCCTAATCCAATGGGGCTTTTCCCATGTTCCTATGAGTACATGCCTCAAGATGAGTATCTGGTTCTGATGGCTGTCAAGGCATCTGGTGGGCCACTGTGAGATACTGGAAACTGGACTAGATGGGCCTTGGCCTGATCCAGTGGGACTTTTATGTTCTTATGTGTGAATCAAATGGTATAGCTCATCCAATGCTAATCAAAAAGTATATCTTACAGCCACATGTTACAATTCCAATCCAGGACAGCTTTGGGCTGACTCAGTTGTATGTGAAAATATTCCAAGCAATACAAGAAGAATTCAAGCCTTTTAACATGCCTCTAATCTCTCATACTGGAATTTGTCTATTAGTATTTTTAATGGCACCCCACTCTTCTGTTCCTTCTTCAGCTATTCCCAAGCCACCATTCCGCGATGTCTTTTTCATTCTCCAACAACCCCCTTCCCAGGGCTCCTTTCCCATTCAGTTGCATCTCTCCTAATTTTTTTGAAAGCAACATATAATTGTCAGACCCAGAGAGTAAATAGGCTCTGGGAGAATCAATATTTACGGCATGAATAGCATGGCAAAGCGTTAATTTCGGAACGTTAATTTTCGTGGTTTCCTCGACGCGTGCAGGCAGCGTACCGCTAAGCGCCACGGAGCCTCCGGGAGAACTGAGCGATTGCGGCGAGCGGATAATGCATCTCAGGCGAGCCCATCGAAGTTGGTGGAGGAAATCCTAACAAGGTACAAAGTAGCGGACGTGGTGCAGCAGCAGGTGAAAGACTATTATAAAGCAATTTTCAGGAGGTTTATTATAGGCCTCCAAACCAGAAAAAGGGCAAAGGATGGAAAAGGGCATTACAACAGGTTGTATATTGTAGGTTATTGTGTTTTCAGCTGCAATGAACCTGATAATGAAATCAGCTGAACGAGCACATAAAGGTCCCACACTGTCAGGGAAAAAAGACGTCCCCGAGGCAAGGCAACATAGATGTTATAACAATAACGGCAAGTACAGTAATGTAGCCCAGATTGCTACTACTGACACTGGAGAAAATAGGGGAAGCAGAAATGAAGTTTACACTCCCCGTATATAGGTTCCCAGTGTCAGTGAAAGAGAAAATAAGAGGGGCGTTTAAGCTTAGGATTCGGCGAGAAATAACGGGGAGTTACGGGCAAGTACATGGTTTACCAAATTACAGCATGCTGGCACCAGCGACAACACAGAAATAAAAAAAGTATTTTCTCCAACACAAAATTGCATAGGCATTAGTGACCACACACACACTCACACACACACACACACACACACACACACACACACACACACACACAC
>JAJKFI010000007.1:30407817-30435165 GCA_029204185.1 Lerista edwardsae
GCCTTCTGAAAATCCAGGTATATGATATCCACAGGTTCACCCACATCCACGTGCCTGTTGACCTTTTCAAAGAATTCCAAAAGGTTCGTGAGGCAAGACTTACCCTTACAGAAGCCATACTGACTTTCTTTTAGCAGTACTTGTTCCTCTACGTGTTTTAAGATTTTATCTTTGATGAGGCTTTCCACCATCTTACCCGGAAGAGACGTTAGGCGGACCAGGCTGTAGTTTCCAGGGTCCCCCCTTCTCCCTTTTTAAAAGATTGGCGTGACATTGGCTATCCTCCAATCCTCTGGCACCGTGGCCGTTTGAAGGGACAAGTTGCATACTCTAGTTAAGAGATCGGCAACTTTGTTCTTTAGTTCCTTAATAACTCTTGGGTGTATATCATCTGGGCCTGGTGACTTATTTATATGTAGTTTATCAATTTGATCTAAAACATCTTCTTTATTAACCATTATCTGTTTTAATTCCTTAGTTAGGACAGGCTATTTGGGCTGCAGTATCTGCCCAAGTTTTTCTGCCATCTAGGAATGCCACACATTGGACCCCACCAATGCTTGGCATGAACAGAGATCTTCTTGGTGAGTGGGGCCCCCCACAGGGAGGGTTGGGGGCCCCGCAGGAATGCCCCACATTGGGCCCCACCATTGCTAGAGCCAGCCCTGACTGAAAGAATCAGACCATCGGTCTACTGCTTGTACTGTCCATATCTATCATAACAGGATCAAAATAGCTATTATGGAAGGACTCTTAAGTGCATAAAACTTCAGCATATATCACCAAGTAGGTGCCATCTGTCTGATTTTTCTTGTGAAGATTTCACGTTAGAGATCTCCGCCACACTTAAAGGGGAGGGGGAAAGAAACATTTTTATTTTGTTAATATTAGAAGTTTTATCGATATTTTTGAGTTATAAAAGCCTCTCTTGGGGTTTACTTTAGTACTGGGAAAATGCTGCAAACTACTTTATAATTGGATATCTCTGAGTGGGTGGCTGGAACAGTAATTTTTCCCCCTTCAACTTGCAAAGGATTTACTTTTAAAAGCAAAATGCAAATGCTATACACTAAGGCCATGTAGCTATTTGTAGAAAAAAAAAATCCTTTGGACTTTCCAAAGGGGAAAAAAATGTCACATTTCTAACTTTGCAATAGGTCTGCACGACAAAGCAATATCCAATTCCCTTTGCATGGGTTGAAGACAAGTGATCCAGCTGCCTTTGTGAAGCTACAAATGTCCTGGACTGGCCAATGCTTGGATGGGTGACCACATGGGGATGACATGATGTTTCACGATAGAGGGAACGGTAGCATAGGTAGGGGCAGCGGGCTAAGTGGCTCCTCCCACTTGCCAACAGAGCCATTCCGGGCAGTGATGGTAACATGCAGGCAGGGCTGGCTCTAGCAGCAGCGGGGCCCAATGTGGGGCATTCTTGCGGGATTCCCCAACCCTCCCTGCGGGGGCCCCACTCACCAAGAAGAGCACTGTTCGTGCCACATGCAAAGTGTGGCATGTGGAAGTAGCTGGTGGTGATATCATAACGTCACCACCTCCAGGTGGCCCATCTTGGGCTGTTCAGAGGCAGAGGCAGGTGGGAGAGACCCAGGTCAAGATGCTCTGCTCGCCCTACTGACTTACAGCCCACAGAGATCCCAGCTGCAGCCCCAGGCAATATGCTCACCCTGCTAGTGCGGGGCCCCCTGAAGCGCGGGGCCCGATGTGACGACATTGGTCACGTTGGCTTAAAGCCGGCCCTGCATGCAGGGGTGTAGTTATTGAAAATGTAGCCCAGTGCAGAGGGCAAAATCACAACAGGAAGTGACATCACAGTTGTATTTTTGTTTTCTCGTGTGGGGGGGGTGTTGCCCATAACTTTTGATAGAGTAAAGATATTACACATTCCTGTTTGTTTCATTGAATTCTGCATGAAATTCCACATCGAATGATATATAACGTGGCAGTACCATTCCTACAAATTGCAATTTTAACCTGCTGCCATTTTTACGTGATAGTTACGTTTCTGTTTTCTGGGTTTGGGGCAATAAGCTTTGATATAGTAAGGCTATTACACTCTGGTTTGTTTTATTGCATTCAGCATTGTGTTACCTTTCCAATGACATATAGCATGATGGTATTATTCATGCATACCAAGGTTTTCACCATTTTGGCCACTAGTGTCAAGCTCAGCTGGTTGCCCCCTAAAGCTTGTTGCCTGGTGCAATTGCACCCCCCTGCACTTCTTTAGCTACACCCCTGGTAACATGCATGAGACTCCGTTTGGTTAGCAAGTGCCTGGGCATCGCCATTGCTGCCCGGTGAGCAGGAGGGGCCGCCTTCCATTTCTCGCGACGTATGTAAATATGTACATATCACTACATAAACGTGGCTAGACCTACCCACTGAGGATTTCACTTTTCATGGGTCTGATGGCGTCAACTATAGTCTTTGAGAGCTTACTTTTTAGACTAAATTAGTTGGTGATTCCAAAGCACCAGGACCCACTTTTTAAAATGACTCACCTAGCTTAAAAAAAAAGTGATTTAGAAAGAAAAACGAAGTTATATGTTTGTTTATTTATTTGCAAGAAACACTTTATTTATTTAATTGCAAAAAAAAAAATCCTTGATCCATTTCTCATAAGGAGGCAGCCCTAAGGAATAGCCACAGTGCTTGAGGGCTGAGTTACATGACTCAGAGAACAATCCTGACTTGGAGTTAGGCCTGCACAGTTAGGCCAGCAAAGTTTGGCTGTCAAAAGGGGCACCATAAAGGATGTTTGGACCACCTTTGGTGACAGAAAGACCAGCACACAAACGTGCGCCATCCTCCCTGACTCTAAGAGTGGTCCGAACACACTTTATGGTGGCCCTTGTGCTGGCCAAACTTTGCTAGCCTAACTGTGCTGGCCTAATTCCAAGTTAGGATTGCACTCCCAGACTTCACTTGTCCCCACTACCTGTCACTGACAGACTTGGGGGACAACAAACACCAGAAAAAAATGTTCAAAGGCTTATCTCCCTCTATTTACATGACCTTGCAAACTGCAGGAGCTCAGCTCTTCGCAGGGCAGTGAGTAGCTTTCTGATTTTTGAATAGCCTTAGGGCTTGAAGCAATTATCAGCTCTTTCCATCATCCGTCATTTTCAATGGCGGCTCTGTGGGAACCACCAGAAATGGAATCACAACCTTCCAATTGGGTCCTGACCCACAGTTTAAGAATGCTGGGTCAGTCTGTGCATTGCTGCTTCATCATTTGTGGTGGCACAGAGGTGCTGCTGTTGACATGACTGGAAACCTGACTGCATACACAAGGCACACTCTGTGGCTGCCAAGACCAATCTATATTTCTAGAAAATATGTCTTGTTACAAACAGCACAGTCATTGAGTAGCCCATTGAAAGTGATACTACTTTGGTGACGATGTTGTTAGAAGAGTGCCACTTTTTCAACTCGGGGCACAATTTTAACCTGCGGCAGACCAGTGTTGTCGCCAACGCACCATAGGACACATTTGGGCTGGGCGGGCCCGATTCGGGCCATTCTTGGCCACATGGACTTAGGGAAATATCCCCTTGCCACACACTGCCTCCCAAAGTTGTTAGGATGTAGCACAAGTGAGGCAGCTTGCCCATTCCAGCACAGGTTAGGATTTTGTCCTAAGTCACATAGAGCAAGATTGTATGGAGTTAGTGATGTCATGCAGGGGTTTACGCGGGGTACGCGAGTACCGGTTTCTAGGATTACAGCTGGCCCCGCCCATTTGCCCGCCCACTCGTCGACTCCGCCCTCTGCAACGTTTGAATTTCCTGCATGTTTGAGTTGCCTGCATGTTCTCAGAGCCAGCCAGGCAGGCAGGCAGCGAGCGGAAACTTTCCTTTCCTTGCCACTGAAAAATGAGTTGCTCTGGGCAAACTCATGTTAAAACTAACATGATGCCAGTCCTCCTTAACATGTTCTGGGGGTGCTGTAGAATACTGTTGCAACTGTTGGGTCAGTTTAAAATCATCTGAGGCCTCAAAAAGGGCTTTTTTCATGTCACTTCCTGGCTCGACATCACTTCTGGCTTATGACGTCACTTCCGGTGGGCGGGTCCCGACACATGCCAATCAAAAGTGAGTACCTGTTCTTAAATTGTTTAGATGACACCACTGTATGGAGTACAGTACTATAGCCCCTGAAACCACCACCTTTGGGGGCAGGGAAAGGAAAGCAGTAAGGAAATAGCATCCCCCCCCCCAGCGATGGATAGCACAAAGAACAGAAAGAAGCACCCCACCTCCCCTACGTAAGCCTGTGATGGTGACTGTGAAATATCTTGTAGCAGCCAAGTTTCAATAGCAGCAAATAAACAGCGAGCAATCAGCACTGTTAATGGTAGCCAAATTATTAATACACAGAGCTTTCGTGACAATCAAGCTGCATTTCACAAAAGACAGTTGAATGAAGAGGTGTGAGCGGGGGATACACTGAATAGGCATGCCATTGATTCTAATAAGGATCTCCGTTAGTCAAAGCAGAACATACTTATGAAAAAAAGTATGAATTGAAGCATTTCACAGCAGTTTGAAACCAGTTTGAAAGCAGGAGTGAAACCACCTTGCATTCTTTAGGGGCTTTCCCTTCCAGATTCCAGTATGTACCCCCACAGACATACTTTTTAGAATGGCACTCGTGTCCGGACCCAAGGAAATGGCGTCATTAACCTGGAAGTGATGTCATAGCTGGAAATGACATCATCAAGTGGGAAGTGACATAATCAAATGACTCTCCTGGAATGCAAACTGGCATTCTTGAACTGCAACAATTGCACAACCAGGAAACCTCCTTGACAGGAAGCAAGATTAGGTCAAAATATGATGTAAAAGCACTGAACTAAAAACATTTTTTAAAACAAACCCTCACTGGAAAATTCAAACGGTCAATCTCACAACAGGAATATAGCAAGAGTAAGAACTGCAACTTCCAAGATGGCTGCTCCCAGCTTTCCGCGACCCACCTAAATCAGGTTGTAACTCACCCAGTGGGTCCTGACCCACAGTTTGCTCTGAAAACATGTCTGGAACTTCATCCAGACTTATGGCTTGCTAGAATGGGTCAGAAATATTTTCTTGCCTCTGTCAAAGTTTTCCTTCTCTTCCAACAGTTGAGAATCAAGCTTGGAAATGTGGGTGGGACATTTCCAATGTGGGAAATCATATAAGCCTCCCTAAAATTGAATGGGCATCTATTTATTTTCCGAAGCTGCAGGATATGTTAATATTGCACTCATCCGGGTCAGTGTTCAAGTTAATGCACAGCTTCTACGGCCTGTTCTAACGTCTTCTGCCACACCTGTCAGATCGGCTGGAATGGCACTATGCTGGATGACAGGACCAAATCTCCACTTCGGTTGCCACTGGTTTGATCCCGTTTTTGCTCTATTATCACCTCGGCCGGACCGCTCTTCCTCGTCCTTTGGTTTCTGGTACAGCTGCAGTTCCTGAACGTCAGTTTTTGCTGTCGTTGGCCTGTTCTCCAGAAAGAAGCATAGCAGGCTGGATCCTGAACTTTCTCCCAGGGGCCTTACAATTCCAGGAGCAGCCTGGATTGGTCAGCTCGGTTTATGAAAACAGAGCATGCCCTGCCTGCCTTGAGTGGAGTCTGATCGAGAATCCCTCGCCCCAGTCTTTCGGAACAATCGAAGGCAAGGCCGGTTGTGTTCAATGGGATGGAGGAAAATATATACAGGTCTGCAGCCTTTATGACGGTGGTTCCCAGCCTGGACACAGGGTCTCTGGGTGGGTGGAGGGAGGTGGAACGGGACAGGGGAAGGGCCACCTGGGGGCAGAGGGAAGTGTGGGTGACCTGTGGGCATACATACATTTCTTCTATTTCCAGGGAAAAATACTTTTTGCTTAGTGTTGAAGCTAGATTAAGGTAAAGGTTTCCCCACGACCGAATGGTCTAGTCATGACCGACTGTAGGGGGCGGTGTTCATCTCCATTTCAAAGCCAGTAGAGCCGGCGTTTTGTCCGAGGACAAGCTTCCCTGGTCATGTGGCTGGCATGACTCTACGCCGTAGCGCACCATTCCCTTCCCACCGAAGTGGTCCCTATTTCTCTACTTGCATTTTTAGGTGCTTTCGAACAGCTAGGTTGGCAGGAGCTGGGACAAGCGACGGGAGCTTACTCCGTCGCCCAGTCTTGAACTCCCAACCTTCCGGTCAGAAAGCCCAGCAGCAGCGGATTAACCCGCTGCGCCACCACGTCCCTACGAAGCTAGATTACTGGGTCAGAAATAGGAATGGGTTGCCCTCAGTTCAAATCTGCACTCCACCATAAACTGGATTGGGTGACCATCACGATCTCCTCACCGTTTCCTCTTGTTGGGAGGATAAAATGGAGACCGGAACTGCCTACACTACACTGAACTCTTTGCAGGACGACGAGGGCAATATAATTTGGCTGATGCAAGGGAAACAACAGCGCGGGTGCAACGAGAGTGGCACTGCCTGCAGTGGAGGTTCCATTGCTGTAGTGTCGACTCAGGGGTGCCACTTGGCGCCCCCACATCAGCACTAAGTGCGCAGCACCAACGCAACGCGGTTGCATCAACGCTACACACTCCTTAGGATTGCACTGGTCCAAACATACTTTACGGTGGCCCTTGTGAAGGCCAAACTTTGCTGGCCTGACTGTGCCAGCCTCACTCCAGGTTAGGATTGCACCCTGGGTGACCGTGGGACAGTCACCATCTCCTCAACATTCCCTCTGGTTGTGAGGATGAAATGGAGACCAGAACTGCCAACACCACACTGAACTCTTTGCAGGAAGACGAGGGCAATGTAATTCATACAAGCTGCCCAGCAGACTGGCCATTCAAGACAATTATCAACATTTCTTGTACGGTTCTCTGCTCACACCTTTGCAGATGACCCCTATCGGATCTGTGTTTAGGGCAGGGTGCTGACTTATTTTGAAACAGTCGGAAGATGTACGCCGCTAATAAATGTGATCGTCCCATTTCTCGTCAGTATCATTACCAAATTGCATAACGCATTAACACTTTCACACGTATATCAATTAACAGCCTGGGAAGAGTGAGTGAGCTCTCCCCCACCCGCCCACCCTAGAATATTTGCAATTGTAAATTGCTAATGCAGGTAGAGAGGTATAATTGGAACTCTTCCGAGTGTGAAATGGTAGAGTCTTCTTTTTTCGTCCCTTGTACCTGTAAATCATAGCAGATAACACATCTGAAAAAACCAAGTGACAGGACTGACGAATGAATTCACACAGGCTCAGTGTAACTCTTCACACCGAGCTGCATCAAGTGTTGCAATATATGTCAATTAATATTTGCTTCTTTACCTTAAAATGGTTTGAACACATTCGGTGCCTTCCAAAGCCTGTTGAGGAGGCTGTCATGGAATCGGAATGCGGAATCGGAGAGGTATCAATTCTTTTACATTTTTAGCGGCAGATAACAACATATGCAGGTGTTGCTTCTGAGCTCAGTCAACATGGATTTCCTATAATAGGCTTCCTGAAAAGGATAGCTTGGCTCTATTTAGTTTGGAGAAGCTTCATCTCCAAATATATTAAAACAACTGGGTTTTTTTTCTTCTCCCCAGTGTTTGGATAATTTAATATAATCTTTCAAATGGATTTTTCTTCTCTTCTTTACAGTGAGATGCACCAGGCAATGAAAGCCGGATAATTCATGCTTTGCTAATCTGTGCATTCCATAATTGGCGCATGAATTCTTAGTGGAGCTTTAACAGCAGTGAAGATGATTATTGCTGTCTCCAAAAGTGATGTTAGAAAGACATCTCACTGGGCAATATGATGGCCTTGGGTCGAGGAAACGTGTAGGGTAGCTTCTCCTTACTTCCCTGCATCAGCTCAAAGGATCTCATCTAGTCTAGCGTCTAGGAGCTCATCTTGGACTCAATGGTAGCCATGAGAATCTTTCCTACAGTTTCATTGGTTCTCATGGAGTACCATTACCGTCAATGTCAGTGGAATCTTTTATGATTCTTTTATGATTATGAAGTGTAAAAGTGGAATCTTTTACACTTTTATGATGCAGAGTGGGGTTGTCAACTGATTAATTCCATCATCATCATCATCATCATCATCATCATCATCATCATCATCATCATCATCATCATGTCATTGATGTACATGCTACTTTACAGAATGACACCGGGCACAATCCTATACTGGGCCGGAATGTCATACCCAGCCGGCCTGAGCTACATCCTGACTCAGTATAGGAGAGGCTGGAGCCTCCCCATGGCAAGGACACATTCGTGTCCTTCCCGCAGGAGCTCCAGCCTCCCCTATGCGCTCCTCGGATCGACGCCTGCTAAACAGCTGAAAAGACTTTGCGACCTCACAGCCGCCCAAACAGGTCTAGGATTCGGTGTTATGGCCGAATCCTGGGCCCGCCCCCTCCTGCCCACCACCCACCCACCGCCCGCCCAGAAATGCCTTTCCCCCGCCCAGCGTACCGGGTGAATAACGCCACTGCCCCCGCCCCGTTCTGATATGACACCTCCCTTGTGCTGGCCGGCTTTGGCTGACGCGAGGGAGGTGCTGCGTGGGTGCAACGGGACCGGTCCTATTGCCTTAGCGCTGATGCAGGGGTGCCGCTTGGTGCCCCTGCATTAGCACTACTGACGTGGCGCCAACGCAACGATGTTGCATCAGCACCATGCCCACGGTAGGATGGTGCTGACATCATAAAAATGTCCTCACATGAACTGGATTCTGGGGGTGGGCAATGGTGGGAGGATATGCTACCCTAGAGCAGTGGCATTCTGACCGTTGTCATTGGGGGGCAAATGTCCTGAGAACCACACTGGCGGATTGGGGGGTGGCAATGAGGCAGAGTTCAGCCATCCCCCCCCCCTGCTCTCCAGTGGCATCACTAGAGTTTGCGTCACCCGGGGCGGGAGGTCAGCGCGTCACCCCCCATGATGCACTTCACCTTGCCTCCCAAACCAGAATACAGAATAAATTGCAATACCATTAGCACAACCTAAATGCAGTGTTATTACTAGGGATGGTGTTACCCCCCCCATCAACTTTATTTATTTATTTATTTATTTATTTATTTATTTAACTATTGTACAGGTCACCCAACAAATTAGTAACCAACAAAAACCCCGTGGCCAATTTGATGACACTCACACAATTAAATAAAAGTTCTAGTATTAGCTCTGATACATGGAAATAAGAACTGATTCATAACAATCATTTTTTTAGAAAAAAAATTGTGATTTTTACATAAAAAGTTGTATTTTCAGTTTTTAGTTGTTTGGCCATAACTTTTGATAGAATGAAGATATTACACTCTGTGTTTTTTTTAATTGAATTCTGGGTGAAATTCCATATCCAACAGTATATAACATGATGGTAAAAGGTAAAGATAAATAAAAGGTAAAGATTTCCCCACGACCGAATGGTCTAGTAGTGACCAACTATAGGGGGTGGTGCTCATCTCCTTTTCAAATCCTGTAGAGCCGGCGTTTTGCCCGAGGACAAGCTTCCGTGGCCGGCATGACTCTACGCCGTAGTGCACGGAACGCCATTACCTTCCCACCAAAGTGGTCCCATTTATCTACTCGCCTTTTTACGTGCTTTCGAACTTATGTTGGCAGGAGCTAGAACCAGCAACAGGAGCTCACTCAGTTGCATGGTCTTGAACTGCCAACCTTCCAGTCAACAGCTCAGCAGTCTAATTCGCAGCGCCACCATGTCCCTTCATGATGATATTATTCTGTAAAACCACAATTTTTTAAAAAAATTGCGATTTTGCATTAAAAGTTATATTTTGGGGATTTAGTGTTTTGGCCATAACTTATGATAGAATGAAGATATTACACTCCGTTTTTATCATTGAATTCAGGGTGAAATTCCACATCCAAACGATATATAGCATGATGGTATCATCTTTTAAAACCGCAATTTTAGCAATTTTGATCCCAGGTGGTGTCACCCCCCCTCCGTGCGTGTCACCTGGTGTGGCCCGCCCTCCCGCACCCCCTCATTATGCCACTGTCTGGAATGGCTCCAAAAGAGGTCCCGGCATGGTGTAGGGATGTGATGGGGGTGGCACAGGTGGCAGGGAGCTGGTGCAGAGGGTGGTGTTCATCGTACTTTGCCCTGGGGCAGAGCCTTGGCTGGGTCTGTGACGGCACCGGAGCAATGCCGTGTGTTGGAAAGATTCAATTTTATTGTTTGAAGTACGACAGTTTTGAAGACCTTTCTGAATCACAAAGCAGGCTAGAAATCAAACCAACATCTAAATAGATACAGTCAGTCCTCTTTATCTGAGACCTCACTTACCTGCAAGGGGCAAAATGGCTACTTTCCTTATTATCTCTGTCCTCATTATCCCCCATGCAGAGACCTTCCAAAGGATGCAGAGACCTTCAGAACGATGCCGGTGACGAGCACTAGCCACTTAAAAATGGCGGGCAGAAGCATCCTCCAGCCTTGTTTACGGGGTCCCATGCTGGTTGCAGGTGCCATTCTGAAGGTCCCTGCAGCCTCTGGAAGGGCTCTGCAGCATTCAGAGATGTTTTTGGCACTTCCTGCTGCAACCTGCTGATTTCCTGAGGGTCTCTGCTGGATTCTCCTCATGGCAGATAAGATACCCCTTGTGCCTAACCCCATTGATCCCATAGGATCCCATGGATCCCATACTGATCCCGTAGGATCAATGATTCATTATCTGCGAATTTGCTATCCACGAGGCTTTCCAGGAACCTCACCCTGGTGGAAAATGAAGATTGACTATAACTAAAATTGACCTGAAGACTTTGGTCCATCACCTGGTCAGCTGACTGAGTTGAAACGTGTTGCATCCAAAGAACGTCAGTTGAGAGTAAGCACCAGTGACGTTCATGGGAGAGCAGAGTCCCATTAATTCAATGGAACTTTGCAATGAGTAACTTTCTTTGAGACAACCAACTGGGCAACATCGAGACCTTTGATGCAGTGGCGTGCCCTTGGTGCACTGGTGTGCTGCTGTGCCCATCACCTGTGCCGGTTGAGTGCCAGCGGTGCTCGGCCAGTGCAGAACTTCGCTGAAGGTGTGCCAGAGGTGTACCAGGGTAGTGCTGTGGGCAGTGCTATGGGTGGAGACGGGCCGTTGTGCCAAATCCTAACCCCCGATTTGGGCCGCTGCAGATCCAAGCAGCCCCATAGGATGGGCTGGGGCTTACTTGGAGGCAAGGGGAAAACATCCCCTTGCTCTGCGCTGCTGCCGCCCCCTAACTGGATTAGGATGCAGCCCTGCTGTGCCAACCTGACTACACCGGCGCTGGTTAGGATTGGGCTGCCCATCAATTAAAACCTGCATCCCCCATTGGACGGCAAGTGTCTCACCCACAGAGGAAAGCTCTACAGAGAGCACAGATCAGAACAGGTGGTGTCCCCAAGTACCTGGAGCCTGCTCTGAGTCACCTGAAATTCTGCAAGCCCAGACCTGTAATCTCGATGGGCCGCACCTCTGCGTTGGTGTTTCAAATCTCCAGAAGTTTCACTGAACGCCCACAGGCTGCGCTTGGCTCCTGCTCAACTCTAATTGCGCTATAAGAATACACCTTGCTGGAAAAATAGTCATAAACATTAATATACCCCGGCAGCATTTGTGTCTTCCATTCAGAGACGACAATGCGGCAAGCAGGGCACTGATCAAGTCTTTATACTGGCTCGCTTCGAAGGATCGCTTTAATTTCCAGCGTATAGCCATGTTTCAGCGTTCCGGATACAGCTGAGAGTGTCTCCTCCCCCCACCGTATTTCCCCTTTCGGTTTCAGAAATGGATGCAAGGCAGGCTCATTTTTGCTGTCTGACCAATGTCACAGTGGCTTTTCGGTGGGGAGGGAATACAGTTAGCAGAGCCATAATGGTCTTTAAAAGGTTTCTCACCGTGAAGTGGTAGTCACATAATTTACCAGGAAACTACTCAGCATATATCTAATGGAAACCCCCTGAAGTAATTAACTGATACAGAATGTAACTTTGGCAATATTTTTCTATATATGTTTTTTTTCTTCCCCTGACTCATTTGAAGGCACAGTTTATGACTCTCTTTGTCGTATTGTTGTGACTTTTTGTGCACAGAAATAATTAAATTTCCATTCTTCAATAACAAAATATTGTTCAAAATAGCAACAGGGCTCCTTAGGAATATTGGATGCGATGGCTTTTAGGAGTTATGTCAATATTTCCGCAGTTCTCGAAAAAGGGCCCCAAATACTCTAGAGGCGCAATCAAAGAACGACTTGAACCAGTTGCTGAGTGTCACAAATGTGCTGTAAATGTTGCAAATGGGAGCAGGAAATACACCAAAGTTTGCCTGCAGCGATAATTCCCCAAACGGGGGCTATGAAACCCTTCAGCTTCTTCTTCCTGACTTAGTCAGGCACCACCCTCTTGGATCTTGCCCATATCTCACGAGATCCAAAATGGTGGCGCACAAATCTTGCAAGATTTGGGCGCCATCATCTTGGATCTCAGCCTCCTACATCTCACAGTGGCCCACCAGGTGCCTCAGGGAGCACACAAGACAACAAGACGCCTGCATCCTGTTGCCACTCCCTTGAGCCTGGCGTTCTGAGGTAACCTACTATTAACGTAAGGAGATTGCACAACCCATCATGGCCAATAGCCCATGATGGACTTTTCCTCCAGAAATCCGTCCAATCCCCTCTTAAAGGAACCTAGGCCAGATGCCATCACCACCTCCTAAGGCAAGGAGTTCCACAGGTTAATGGAGTTCCACCACCTCCTGTAACATTAACCCTCAGATTAATTACCCTCTAGGTCAAAAAGTATTTCCTTTTATCTGTTCTCACTTTCCCAACACTCAGGGTGCTATCCTAACCAACTTCTCAGTACAGCCATAGAATTCCCAGTGGGGCATCTTCTTCATTCTGCAGTGGAATAGTAGTCACAGAGTCCTGCTCAAGATAAAGTGGTATTTGTTCCCTTACCTCAGAGCTGCATTGCCCTTACCCCAGTGCCAGAAAGTGGGTTGGGATTGTGCCCTCAATTTGAACGGATGTCCCCTGGTTCTGGTGTTGTGAGAGAGGGAAAAGAACATCCCTTTATTGACATGCATCCCTCCCATGCGTGATTTTGTACGTCTCAATCATGTCGTTCCCCCCCCCCCGGCACCTTTTTTCTGGACTGTGTATGTGGGCAAAAGTATGGAAGGACTAGGGTCCTGTAAGAGAGCAAGTGCACATATGACATCTGTCATATTTGTCATGTGCAGCTTGCAAGCTGTTTCATTAATGTGGCAATTCTGAACATCAGGGACCACAGAATCTGCACTGAAAAAAAAAAAACTATTGATAGAGGTGGGAGAAAACAGTGATAATGAAATAAAAACAGATATCACTTTCCGTTTGTGTAAAAAAAAACCCCCCAAAAACTCAAAATCTACAGAAAAAATTAGACCATTTTATTTGGTTTTTATTTATTGACATCACCGATATCACCCATAATTCTCCCTATAATTATAAACATAATTATAATTTCTAATTATAATGTAAAGTTGGACTAAAAACACACAACACCTCTTTATGCATGCCTAACTTTGGAAAACACCAAAATCCGTGGAAAAAATAAAGCCGTCTTCTCCCATATCTATCTGTGGTTAGTACTGTGCCACTAAGGACTCGGTGGCCTATGGACACTTTTGGCCAACAGGCAGAAGTATCAAAATGAGAATGCGCATAAATTGATGCTTTTCAGGCTGATCAATATGAGAGGGTAGTTGTGGGGGTCAAGAGGGATCATTTCATGCACAGCACTGGAAGCTCCTAAACAAAAAGGGGCGCCCCAAAAGAATGATTATGAAAGGAAAAGCCTCTCCACATGGTCTGCTACTGTGTGGGCATCCACCACACAGGTGAAAAGAAGTAAGATGGCAAAAGGTGGGCAAAGGTGTGTGCTGGACTTCTAAGAGGCTGATAACCTGCATAGTTCATGAGACTTTCCAGTTCCATTGCTGAAGAATTCAACATTCCTGCCTATCATGGGTGTCAGAGATTGTTTCTATATAAGAGCATAAGAAGAGTTGTCTGAAGGCCAGCACAGCCCAGCCAGGTGATGGCCAACCTTTTGGGTTCGCCATGTCAAAAATGCCTCACTTGACTCTACTGGTGTGTCACTCCCCCCCTCCCCCGCTAAATGAAAGACAAATAATTATTTACGTATTCATTCATTCATTCATTTTTAAACAGAGCCCAATCATGTGTGGAGCTACACATTACATCAAGAAATATCAAATCAATACAACAACGAAATACTGGTAAAAACCAACGCAGTTGGTTTTGAGTGTTTGTGTTGTTGGGTGTTTGTGAACTCTGGTGTGTCACACGCATGCCACACGTTCGCCATTGCTGGCCTAGCCACTCTTTGGAACCCACCAGGGCCAATGATCCATTTCAGAGATGCCCCATTCATTGATGGAGTTGTGGTGTCCCACTGTGTGCCATTGGTAGGCTTGGGGGCTCCCCAGGCAGAATATTTTTGTATGGTTCCAGGAACCTGGGGAACCTGGGGAAGTCAGCCAGAGGTGTTTCTACAAGGAGGGCAAAGCTCTAAGTGTTGCAAGAAGCCTTACCCGGTCATGTAAATCCCGCCTCTCCCTTGCTGCTGTAGCCAGTAAGCAACGCCAAGATGTTGCTGTTCCCTGTGAGGATTGGCTAAAACGGTGCAGGAGAGGAGTGATTTCCACTGCAAGGTAAGGCTTCTTGCAAGACTTAGAGCTTTGCCCTCCCTGTAGAAACGCCACTGAAGTCAGCCTAAAATGGATTGGACATGTGCCACAAAACGGGTTCCTTTTCCAGCAAAGAGGGTGTCTGAATAAGGTTGTTCCTAGCCCAATCCTAAGCAGCGCCGGTGTAGCAAGGCCAGCACACAGGGCTGTATCCAGTGGTGTCATCTAAATGATTTAAGAAGAGATACTCACTTTCGATTGGCACGTGTCAGGACCCGCCCACCGGAAGTGACGTCATAAGCCGGAAGTGAGGTCGTGGCAGGAAGTGACAGGAAAAAAGCCCTTTTTGAGGCCTCAGACAATTTTAAACTGACCCAACAGTTGCAACAGTATTCCACAGCACCCCCGGAACATGTTAAGGAGGACTGGCATCATGTTAAAGTGACCCAACAGTTCCAAAACCCCAGAGCAGCTCATTTTTCAGTGGCAAGGCAAGCCAAGGCTCCGCTCACTGCCTGTCTGCCTTCCTGCCTGGCTCTGAGAACGTGCAGGCAACTCAAACATGCAGGAAATTCAAACGTTGCAGGGGGCAGAGTCTAGAGTGGGCGGGCGAATGGGCGGGGCCAGCCGTAATCCTAGAAACCGGTACTCGCGTACCCCCGCGTACCCCCTGCATGACATCACTGGCTGTATCCTAAGCCCAGTAGGAGGCAACAGCAGCACAGCGCAGGGCAAGGGGAGGTTTTCCCCTTGCACCCAGGTAAGCCCCAGCCAGCCTTATGGAGCTGCTCGGATCTGCGCCTACTGATTTGCAGGCACAGGTGAACTTGTGCAGTTGCAGCATGAATTGGGGCCACTTCAGCCAGGGACAAGCTTAGGATTGGGTGCTACAGCCATTGGCCATTGCTGCCCCCATCGCCGCCGACTGGGCTGCCCCATTACACCCCTGGCACGCCTCGGGAACGCCTTCGGCTCTGTCCTGCACCGACCGAGCACCACCGGCGCTCAACCGGTGCATGACAGGTGCAGTGGCACCCAAGTACCAGCACTGATGCTTCTGCCAGTCCAGCGCTCAACTTGCTCCTGATGGCACGTTTGCAACAGCACTGGATGGATGCAAGAGCACAGCACCGGCACAACGCCAGCATAGGATTGAGCTCTCAGTGTTCAGAATCAGGCTTCTGAGTTTGTGCCTGGGCCTGGGTCCTAGTCAGAGGCGGAGTGTGGGTGTAGCCTGGGGTGGCGCGAGCCATGGGCACCAGAAGTGGTGGGGCGGTGGGGCGCCATTGCGTGGAGTAACCCGTGCTGTTTGGCCCTCCCTCCCTCCCTCCCTCCCTCCGTGGTGTCCGTTCACTCCAAAATGGAGCTATTCCAGGCGCAGGGAGGCGTGGCGGGAGTATTGGATAAGGCAGGAGCTACCCTGAGGATAGGGAGTGGTATCAGCAAAGGCCCCTTGTCCCAGATAAACCAGGGATTAGAAGGTTAATCCCAGAAGGTATTTGCAAGCCTCGCACAGGTGCAGATGGGTGTGGCTGATGAATTAAAGCCTGCCCACTGATTGGCTGGCAGTATAAATCTGGAGGAAGCAGAGGGAGGAAGGTCTGGGATGGGACCTGGGACGGTCCTGAAGAAGGACCTGGGAAAGTCCTGGAGGAGGGCACCAGGTAGGTGCTGGATGGCTGGACTGCTGGCTGTGCTGGACGGACGGACGGACGGACGGACTGCTGGCTGTGCTGGATGGACTGCCTGCCTGTTGGATGGCCTGAAGGAAGGACTGGCTGAAAGACTGGCTAGAGGAAGGACTGGCTAAGGTAAGCTCATTGTGGGGAACGACTGTGGGGAACAGTTGTTTGGCTGCCAAGCCCTGGAGCCACCAAAGGGAGGAGGCAGTTGTAGCTGGGACAAGCTGGCTGCCTATTGTTTGGTGGTGGGGTATCTTGAGCGAAGCCAGTGATGAGGGTAGTCTAGAGGAGGCTGACCAGCCAGTGATCCCAAAAAGCTGCTGAAAGAGAGGTGGCCCAGTGGGTGACTGAACCCCCTCCCTCTTGCCTATCTCTGAGGCTGCCCTGTGGGGAAACTAATGTGGGCATTGAGGTCCTTGGGGAGGCCTGGCAGGGAATTTGGCAGAACGCTTGTCTTCCCTAACTTTAAGTTCTCTGTTGCAGGATGGGAGTTGGCGGAACAGCGGGGCGACGCACGGGGGCGGGGTGACGTGCTGGTGGCGCGGTTTTGTCGCCCTGCCATGGGTGCCCTCGGCGCTCAGTTTGTCTCTGGGTCCTGTGATTGTGTCCCAGAGTTGGCTCCTGCCCTGGACTGTGAAAAAAAGAGACCCAGCCCCACGTTCCAGGCAAGGTCAAAGGGCTTGTGACTCTCCTGTCACAAGTCCACTGTCCATGTGGTTTTCCAAATACATTTTCTCCTCTCTGTTGATGCAGCTGGTGTCAGTCGCTAAGGAGTTTACAAAACAGTAACAGTTTCTGTTCTGCACACACACACACACACACACACACGAAAAAAAAAACCACGGGGTGGGAAGCCTTTCTGTTATTTCTGCAGCTGTCGGGGAGTTTGGCTTGCACTCCCGTTTGGTTTGCCCGTGTTCTTGCAGATCTAATGATAACCAGAGGGATTCATTTGGGTCGCGCTTTAAAAACTGATGAAACATGCCTAATAAGCAATTAATAAGAATCACTCAGTCCTTGGAAAAGGGGGATGCCTCAGTCACAGTTGTACAACAGCACAAGTGCAAGGCCTCTGGCCCAGTCCATCAGCCCCATTGAAGCTCCATGGGACCCCTCAAGCCACTCCATGGGGGATAGGTGGTGTGGTTCTGGAGCTTACTGGGAGAGGGGGGGGAAACTGGGCAGCCACATGAATGGATAAGCAAAATACAGGTAGATTATCCCTTATACAAAATTCAGAGCCCAATCCGAACCTGGAGTGAAGCCAGCACAGTTAGGCCAGCAAAGTTTGGCCGGCACAAGGGACACCGTAAAACATGTTTGGACCACTCTCAGAGTCAGGGAGGATGGTGCGTGTCTGTGTGCTGGCCTCTCTGATTCGGAGAGTGGTCCAAACCAGAGGCGGATCTAGGGGGGGGCAAATCTGTAGGTTTTGCAAGAAGCCTTACCTTGCAGTGGAAAACACTCCTCTCCTGCACCGTTCTAGCCAATCCTCACAGGGAACAGCAACATCTTGGCGTTGCTTACTGGCTACAGCAGCAAGGGAGAGGAGGGATTTACATGACAGCGTAAGGCTCCTTGCAAAACTTACAGATTTGCCCCCCCTTAGATCCGCCTCTGGTCCAAACATACTTTACAGTGTCCCTTGTGCCGGCCAAACGTTGCTGGCCTAACTGTGCAGGTTAGGATTGTGCTCTTATTGTTTACCTGTTTTTTTAATCTATTCTTTCAAACACTTGAATTCTAGGCTGTTGTGATTGATCCCCCAGACTGGTCCTCTTTCACCAAGCAACTCGAGCTTGGGGGGGGTCCTGACCCCTCCCACCCTACCATTCTGCTCAGCTTGACTTGCTCATCAGATGTGGCACAACCACTAGTTTTTTAAAGAATGGATTGTTGTTGTTCAGTCGCTAAGTCGTGCCCGACTCTTCGCGACCCCATGGACCACAGCACGCCAGGCCTCCCTGTCCTCCACTAGCTTCCTGAGTTCGCCCAATTTCATGTTCATCGCTTCGGTGACACTATCTAACCATCTCATCCTCTGTCGCCCCCTTCTCCTTTTGCCTTCAATCTTTCCCAGCATGAGGGTCTTTTCTAAAGAGTCCTCTCTTCTCATCAGGTGGCCAAAGTATTGGAGCTTCAGCTTCAGCATTTGTCCTTCCAGGGAGCAATCAGGCTTGACTTCCTGGAGAATTGACCGATTGGATCTCTTTGCAGTCCAGGGGACTCTCAAGAGTCTTCTCCAACACCATAATTCAAAAGCATCGATTCTTCGACGCTCTGCCTTTCTTATGGTCCAGCTCTCACAGCCATACATGGCTACTGGGAAAACCATCGCTTTGACTATGCGAACCTTTGTTGGCAGGGTGATGTCTCGGCTTTTGATTAAGCTATCTAGGTTCACCATAGCTTTCTTCCCAAGAAGTAAACGTCTTTTAATTTCATGGCTGCAGTTACCATCTGCGGTGATCTTGGAGCCCAGGAAAATAAAGTCTGTCACTGCTTCCATTTCTTCCCCTTCTATTTGCCAGGAAGTGATGGGAGTGGTTGCCATGATCTTAGTCTTTTTAATGTTGAGCTTCAAAAGAATGGATAAAAGAATGCTTTAGTGCAGAATTACCCAACTGTGGGTCGCGACCCACTGGTAAGTCACAGCCACACATGCATAGGGCCCCAATGCTTCTGGTTGCTTGTGTGGGGCATTCTGAGATCTGTGGAATCCGATGGTCACAGGTACAGCATGACCTGGAAGCCGTCTCTGGGGGCTCGCAAGAAGGCATTGTGGTGCTACCATGAGCATTGCATTCTCACCCCCCTACAGAGGTTGAGGTCAGAGGCGTTTCTACAGGGATGGCAAAGCTCTAAGTTTTGCAGGAAGCCTTACCCTGTCATGTAAATCCCGCCTCTCCCTTGCTGCCAAGCAATGCCAAGATGTTGCTGTTCCCTGTGAGGATTGGCTAGAACAGTGCAGGAGAGGGGTGATTTCCACTGCAAGGCGAGGCTTCTTGCAAGACTTAGAGCTTTGCCATCCCTATAGAAAAGCCACTGGTTGAGGTGGGTTGCAGTGTTAATTTGGGACCTGCTGCTTTTGTTGATCTGCCATTCCATGCGACTATGGGGAGTGGAGTGGCCATCCAGGGGGGGGGATAGGAACATGTATGCTCAATCCCCAAATCCTTGTGGGTGGGGACAATTAACATATTGTCTGAATGGGCCCTCTACAAAGTTAAGAGCAGAGGAGCTATTGTATAATTGTATGCAGTATTGTTAACAGGTCCTGCAGAATCTTTGCATGCTACCATCCCTTGCATGTCTTTGACATGTCTGTGGGCAGTTCAGTGGCATTCCTCCAGGGGGAGCAAGATGGTACGTTTTTCAGGAGCCTGAACCCCTCTGTAAAGTGGCCCCTCCCCATCTTCAGAGCCATTAATGCAGGTGATTGCCAAGTGGAGGGGATGCCTCGCTTTGCGCTCATAGCTGCAAATGGCTCTGAAGGTGAGGGGGAGGGGGCTCTTTATACTGGAGTTCAGTGGCCGGAAAAACATAGTGGTTTGCCCCCCTCTTGGAATGCCTTTGAATCAGATACCAAACACAGTAATTTCCAGCAAAGAAAAATACTTAATTGGCCAATTGTGAAAGAAAGATAGGTTTTCTGCCATCCTTCTAACACTGTCATTATATAAGACATGTTCCTTATTAATTAAAAAAAAGTCATTTCTAAAGTCTCAGGGCAAACGCCCCGTAATGCAGTGCTGAAATTCCGCCAGTTCTCACCAGTTTGGCAGAACCGGTTGTTAATTTTAGGTTGGGAGAGGGAAGAAAGGCAGCGGCCGCTCTGAAGGCCGCCCTGAAGGACATAGAACCGGTTGTTAATTTATTTGAATCCCCCCACTGCTGTAATGGCCATCGTGATTAAAGATTTTCTTTAAAACTGGCCAGCTTTCCTACACAATGTGTTTATCCCAAGAAGGTTTGATTGACTGGAGTCAGCATCCCTGTTGAATTGATAGGAATCGAGTGAAGCCAGGGGGCGGGCTTAGCGGCCATGTTTGTGTGCCCCAAACAATCTTTATTCCAAGCATTTCAGATTGCTTTTCTGGTACTGTTTAGCACTTAATAATTTACTCCTGAAATAAAAACTTACGAAAATAACAACGTGTGATCGTGTAGAAACATCATTGGTTACCTTATTATGAGTTAATATGCAATTCCAAGGTTTAATTCCGCGTAATTATATTACTGAACACACCGGACAAAATGCCACTTGCTGTCTATTTAAACTCGGATTGCACTGTTTTGACAGCCTTATTTTTTGAAATCTACACAAGCAGAAATAATGTGTGAACGGGAAGGAAAGAAAAAAGGGGAGGATGGGCAAAAATCAGATAAATATATAGGAAAATTACATTAAAATCTCTTCATGACACAAGTAGTTGTCAATATGAGAGTAATTCTTTTTTACTTCTAGACTATTAAGAGTATTTTTTTAAACTTCTACACTCACCCCCCCCATAAAACAAATTCTGTTAATGTTCAGAATTTCGAAAATATAACAGCAGAAAATGGAAGGCAGGAAAAAATGTGTAAATGGGAAGGGGGGGAAAAGGAAGGGGGAAATATTACATACCGATATAATGTGAATACATTAACCTTTCCGTGGAAATTAAATCCCATTTTTCGTACAGCGATTCGCACACCCGTATGCAGAACACGCAGGCATGATTTAAAAAGTTGATATTAACTTTTACACATGTGCAGGAAGATTTTTATTCGTGAATTCGCGGCAATCCTCATTGGTGGGGAAGATCTGAGTCAGCCATATTTGTGTGCCCCGGAAGCTTCAAGAAAATGACGTCATGCCGACTCCAGTCAATCTAACCTGCTTGGTTTATCCCCCTTAACTAATATGCAAACATCCATGTGTGCACCAAGCTGTGGACTGGTTCAGGGCAGGATCATTAGGCGATGGCATCTTTCAATTAGCCATCAAGCATCAGATACTACAGACAAAACTCCGGTATTAGTTGATGTTACTCCGAATGCAGCCCTTTCCCATGGAGTCGGTTCACACATTCAGCCCCCAGTCCTCACGCTGTGTCATCAAGTGCTGAGATACCAAGTGATGCACATGCATGTGGGAATCTGCCTAAAACAAAGGTGAGAATTGGCCCTAAATGAGTATCTTCCCTCCTTCAAGCAGGAATGGTTTTTCTACTAAGAGCACAATCCTAAACTGGAGTTAGGTCAACATAGTTGGGCCAGCAAAGTTTGGCTGGCACAAGGGCTGTCATAAAGTATATCTGGACCACTCTTGGAGTCAGGGAGGATGGCGCACATCTCAGTGCTGGCCTCTCTGACTCCAAAAGTAGTCCAAACATCCTTTACAGTGTCCCTTGTGCTGGCCAAACTATGTGAGCCAGGGCCGGCTTTAAGCCAATGGGCGGCTTTAAGCTTCAGGGGGCCCCGCACTAGCAGGGTGAGCATATTGCCTGTGGCTGCAGCTGAGATCTCTGTGGGCTGTAAGTCAGTGGGGCGAGAGACCTTGGTCTCTCCCACCTGCCTCTGCCTCTGAACAGCCCAAAATGGGCCACCTGGAAGCAGTTGGCGGTGACGTTATGGTATCCCCACCAGCTACTTCCGCATGCCATGCTTTGCGTGTGGCATGAACAGAGCTCTTCTTGGTGAGTGGGGGGCCCCACAGGGAGGGTTGGGGGCAGTGATGTCATCTGGTAATGAAGAACGGGAATGCTGGGTGGGACTTACTCGTGATTGGCAGCCCGTCCGTTCCGTTCCGCGGCTGGCCTGGGGGGGGCTGCCCCCGGTTGGCGCGCCTCACCGCTGCTCGCCCAGGCACCCGGTGCACCCCCACCCATCCCCCCAGCGAGCAGGTGCCCCGCCGAGGCCAGGGCAGCCACGGAACAGAACGGACGGGCAGCCAATCACGCGTAAGTCCCGCCCAGCGTTCCCGTTCTTCATTACCAGATGACATCACTGGTTGGGGGCCCCGCAGGAATGCCCCACATTGGGCCCCGCCGCTGCTAGAGCCGGCCTTGATGTGAGCCTAACTGTGCCGGCCTAACTCCAGGTTAGGATTGTGTTCTAAATCAGCATTAGGGCCCAATCCTGAACACACTTAGGGGGCTACTGCTGTATCCCTTAGCAACCAGGCAGCCCTGGGAGCCTCCACAGGGAAAGAGGACGTCCCTTATTAATAAAAGGAAGTCGTCCCCTTTCCCCATAGTAAGAGCGCAGGGCAGGCAACAGGTCTAGTCATTTCTGCACCAGCTATTTAGCCAACTCAGGAGCAAGGGCCTCAGAGTAAGGCCTCAAGACCTTACTCGGAGGTCAGGAACTGGTGCCACTGCCAGTCCCACCCCCACTCCACCCCTCTCTCCCGCCCCCGAATGCCCTCCCACTCTGCCCCGAATGGCTGCATCTCTGGCGAGAGGCAAACTCACTGCTCGCTGGCAACCAATGATCCCTCCGGGGCGCTCCTGGCTGCCGTTGCCACAGCACTGCCCCCCAGCGCTGGCGTTAAGTGTTTGCCTTTGGTGTTGGAGGTGCTTAACGGTGCCTTGCATGACATTTGCCCAGGCAGTACAAGTGAAGGTCCATTGGATTGGGCCCTTAATTTCCTATCAATTTTGTAATGATCTAGGTTTGATTGCCAGAATGCACATTCATATTTTCCATTTAAAACTCCACTTCTCCCCCCCCCCCTGATTAATTTCCCACTCTCAAATTTTGCCTAGTTCTACGGATTTTCTAATTTAATTCAGAAAATTGCAAGTAATGTCTTGTGTATGTATTCAGCTCTGTATTTAGCACGGGAAACCATAAAGGGTTGCTTGTTTCCTTGATCTTCTGTTTTCTGTTTCAGATCGAGAATTATAGACTGAGGTTATAAATATACATATAATCACTTCTATGATTGCTGCCTTAGTTTGCAGTGCACGGCTCCTTTAGGTGTGAAACTGAAAGATCTTAATTTTCAATGAATTTCTTCACAATATTAATTTGTTTTCTAGTTTTTTGCACTTGCAATAACACATTTAAAGGAGGAAAAAAAACAGAGGCATTTGGGATTCACTCTGATGTTTCAGGGCTGCTGTTGTTTCTTGTGAAAACTTCCCACCACGATGATCAATGCTTTGCATTGAGAAGGTGATAGAAAAGACACTTCGCTCTCTGTAAAAACCAGGGGCATAGCTAAAGACGTGCAGGGGGGTGCAATTGCACCAGGCAACAAGCTGAACTTGACCCTATCAATCAATCAATCAATCAATCAATACTTATATACCGCTTTTCAACACAAAGTTCACAAAGCGGTTTACAGGCAAATAGTAATAATAATAAAGTTGAATGGCTCCCTGTCCCAAAAGGCTCACCATCTAGAAAAAAAAGGCAGATCACCAGCAACAGATCACCAGCAGCAGGGGGAGAGCAATTGTCCCTCTTCACCCCAGCACAGTGTCTTTCTCGTGGCTGTCGCTGGTGGTGTTCTCCATTCTTTTAGATTGTGAGCCCTTTTGGGACAGGGAGCCATTTAACTTTAATGTTATTATTTGCCTGTAAACCGCTTTGTGAACTTTATGTTGAAAAGCGGTATATAAATACTAGAGATTGATTGATTGAACAGCCACTAGAAAGACTGCGCAGGGGTGAAGAGGGACAATTACTCTCCCCTGATAAACATAAGAGGAACATCACTTGAAAAAGTGCCTCTTGCCCAGTTAGCAGGGGTGGCCAAAACGGTGAAAATCTTGGTATGTACGAATAATACCATCATGTTCCATACTATTCAATGTGGAACTTAATGCAGCATGGAATGAAACAAACTGGACTGTAATATTTTTACTCTATCAAACATTTTGGGTGGCCAAAAAACCAGAAAACTAAAATACAACAGTCATGTAAAAATCACCGTTTGTTAAAATTGTGGGGTGTTTTGTTTGTTTGTTTGTTTGTTTTTAGGAATAATACTGTCATGTTACATATCATTCAATGTGAAATTTCATGCAGAATGGAATGAAACAAATCGGAGCATAATATCTTCATTCTGCCAGCAGTTGTGTCCAAAACACCAAGAAAATGAAAATACAATTGTGATGTCCCTTCCTGTTGCGATGTCCCTTCCGGGGCATCATTTTGCCCTCTGCACTGGGATACACTTTCATTAGCTATGCCAGTGTGAAAACTCCTTGTGCTAGGAATGCCCCCCCCCCCCGAGTGACAACAGGATGGTTCTTTCTCACTTCCTTCAAATCCCACCTTTCCTGTGAAACCTGTGGCACCACACATTGGCTCCATTTCCTACTAAGCTAATGGTCCAATTCTATCAGGGCTGGCCCAGAGCATCTTTGGTGGAGTGGGCACTAAATGCTATGGGCTGGTGAGGAACCAGCTGTCTGGGAGAGTTACTCACCTCTTTGTAGGCTGCCTGGACCCTTATGGGTGGAGGTATTTGAAAATGGTGTTACTTCCTTACTCTCAGCACATTGAAACACATTGAAACATAGTAACTACTGATCTAATCGGTCAATCCTCCAGGAAGTCAAGCCTGATTGCTCCCTGGAAGGACAAATCCTGAAGCTGAAGCTCAAAGACTTTGGCCACCTCATGAGAAGAGAGGACTCTTTAGGACATCTTTCCTCATGCTAGGAAAGATGGAAGGCAAAAGGAGAAGGGGGCGGCAGAGGATGAAATGGTTAGACAGTGTCACCGAAGCGATGAACATGAAATTGGGCAAACTCCGGAAGCTAGTGGAGGACAGGGAGGCCTGGCGTGCCGTGGTCCAGGGGGTCGCGAAGAGTTGGACATGACTTAGCGACTGAACAACAACAACTACTGCTACTGCTACTACTGCTGCTGCTGCTGCTGCTACTACTACTATTATTTATATACTGCCAAGGACATACAATATGTAAGAACAATTATAATAAATTATTATGAAGTGATTAGAGAAAGGATAGACAAATGGCTTAAAAAAGGAAGATAAAAATAGCTGACAGTGATTGGTATTAAGTATTAAGAAATGAGATTGGACACTGAGATTTGATGAAATGAACTACTCTAACACAAGGACAGAGGTAACTTTTAGAGGTAGCTAAAATTTAGACGTAACTTTTTTGTGTTTATGAATTAGCAGTGTTTTTAATTATTGGTGTGGAGTATGTCTCTAAGTTATGTGCTATCATCCTCAAACAATATTTTTATACCGCTTTTCAACATGAAGTTCACAAAGCAGTTTACAGGCTAACAACAACAACAACAACAACAACAACAACAACAACAACGTTAAATGGCTCCCTGTCCCAAAGGGCTCACAATCTAAAAAAAATGCAGACCACCAGCAACAGCCACTAGAAAAAGACACTGCGCAGGGGTGAAGGGGGGCAATTACTCTCCCCCTGCTAAATATAAGAGGAACCCCACTTGGAAAAGTGCCTCTGGCCCAGTTAGCAGGGGTGGATATGTGAGTTATCTGTTTGGCTAATGTCTAAATAAATAGACAACAACATCCAATTATATTGGAAATGCTCCTCCTGCCTCCAACACACGGTATTGCTCTGGGGTAGCCTATCCTTCCACCATCGCCCACTGCCAGAATCCAGTTCACATAATGACTTTTATATGATGTCCTTCTATCAAGCAGCATGTATACCAATGACATTATGCTATTATTATTACTATTACTATAATAGTAATATAATATCAACATTGACATTGACATTAATATTAATGTCAATAAAGATATTGATGATAGCGACAATGATATTAATATTAATAATGGTAACATTGATAATGATGATAATATTGACATTGACGTTGTTGTTCGTTGTTCAGTCGCTAAGTCTTGTCCGACTCTTCGCGACCCCCTGGACCACAGCACGCCAGGCCTCCCTGTCCTCCACTAGCTTCCGGAGTTTGCCCAATTTCATGCTCATCGCTTCGGTGACACTATCTAACCATCTCATCCTCTGCCGCCCCCTTCTCCTTTTGCCTTCCATCTTTCCCAGCATGAGGGTCTTTTCTAAAGAGTCCTCTCTTCTCATGAGGTGGCCAAAGTATTGGAGCTTCAGCTTCAGGATTTGTCCTTCCAGGGAGCAATCAGGCTTGACTTCCTGTAAGATGGACCGATTGGACCTCTTTGCAGTCCAGGGGACTCTCAGGGGACTATCAATAATATTGCTATTGATATTAATATTGAAAATGATATTGCTATGGATAATGATATTTGTGAATATTAATAATGATAATATATTGATATAAGTATATAATTATATTGATAATGAATGATAATTACATAATTATTGTAATTATAATAAATGATAATTAAATGATAAACAATAAATGAGCTAATTAGTGAACAACCCCCCACTTTTCCCCTTTACATAAAGAAGTCAGCGTATTATATTCAGTAAGACGTATCTTTATCTCACGCACTGAAACAAACACCTCGACCTGTGCACGTCCTCAGACTTACGCCAGAGGCAATTGGGGGGGCATGTCTGGCCCAGGAAGGGGGGGATATTACCCAGCCTGTGATGCTGCTGCCGTGATCCACCCCTCCCACCTGGAGCCACGGGGAGCCACAGAAACCAGCCAGAGGAACTGCAGAATTTTCAGGGAAAAAAACCCCACTGCCTTATACAATGTATAGGATTGTAGCCCTAAGGAGCATCTGGCCCAAGAGGTGAAGGGAGCAGCCTGTTGGACAAGTCTGAGAACCACTGGCTTAGGCTGTAAAGCACACGTAATCAAAATAACTGCATATCCGCCACCCCATTTATTGCTACCTTCACCCCCTTCTCACCCTCTGTGGCCTCCTGGTGTCAATATCTAGCATTAGACAGTGTCACCGAAGCAATGAGCATGAAATTGGGCGAACTCCGGAAGCTAGTGGAGGACAGGGAGGCCTGGCGTGCTGTGGTCC
>JAJKFI010000007.1:30455953-30468263 GCA_029204185.1 Lerista edwardsae
TCTCTCTCTCTCTCTCTCTCTCTCTCTCTCTCTCTCTCTCTCTCTCTCTCTCTGTGTGTGTGTGTGTGTGTGTGTGTGTGTGTGTGTTGGCATGCACATGTGTATTTGTAGGCTAAGTTTGTAATTTTCTATATTTATATTTATATATAAGCCACTTTGAATGCCCATCAGGAAGATAAAGCAGGGTATAAATTTGCAAATAAATATTTTGCACCTTCGTGTATATAATCAAATCAATAACCGTACGTCTCTTACCAGCAGCTGCAGCCAGCTCTAGCCAAATTGCTGTGGCCAGAATCACTCCCACAGCCGCCACCATTTGGGGCAGCCTCTTGGACACCCCCCCCTGCAGACTGCCACCCCCCCCAGGCCACCCTCTTCGTACGCCACTTCTTCCAGGCAGTCTTTTGGCAGTGGCAGCTGCTCATTGTTGTTCTGTTTGTCACGATACGTGGTATTATTGCCATATCCTGTCCAAACTGCAGTTGATATTGTGACTTTCAGAGGACACAGCAGACAGACTCCTCCGGCTCTTTCCCCTTCCAGTTTCCCTAGTCTTCTCTCTCGGTCTACCGAATCTCTCCAAAATGATAGAACAGTAGAGCTGACAGTCATCCACACCTGAAGTTGTGCTACTGTACTACTTTTTACTATGAATGTTAATAAATGTGATGATTTGATGATGGAGAAAGTACCTGTGGACCACGGATGGATGCTGATGTCATGTGAACAACCTGTAAATAGTGTGTGAACGATGTGTGATAATCCTGTCTGTAACACCCCATCTGGAAGTACCCTAGGTGAAAATAGAGCTTAACCAAAGACTCAAGGTAGCTTCTGAGAAACTGGGGTCCAATCCAGCCACCTTCTTCTGTTATTTTCACCCTGTGAGCTTAGAGCCTTTGCATGCTGTTCCCAGGCAGCCTACAGAATCAGACCTCTGTAACACAGTATATAAACGCATCATTTACCCTCAGACCATTACCTGGCCTCTGTGAACGTTCACAGACCACCAGTATTTGAATTCAGGATCATCTGGCAAATTTGGCAGGGATAAATCGCATGCCTGAGCCAATGGAGGACAAAGCATTTAGCGTTAAAGAAAACAATGCATAATTGCAATCATTTGCAGTAATTGCAACAATTGCAATAATTGCATTGCAGAAGAGTTGCAAACAAACCCAAAACGACATGGAAAGTTTCATCCCAATGATCACGGACGAAGAATGGCTGTACAACAAACTCAAACGTGAGGAAGAGTTTTCCATTTCCTCCTGCAGTTTCAATTCGAATGTGTTTCAATTCTTTATTCAACCTTATCTTTTCTGAGACGTTGTTGAAAGAATATCTGCTAATCTTGCTGCCTTCGACTTATATTTGAATAATGTGCACCCATCTTTCCTTGTTGTTTATATTCACTTTGGCCTCAGGCCAGCACATGTGTTAAGTATACTTAAATCACACTGATATAAATGTGCAGCACTGTAATTGGAATGTTTTTTTCCATGGCTGTGTTACAGATGAACAATGCTTACTACTCATAAATGCGTGTCGGTCTGTGGGTGCTGCCACATGGGCAATCTTTGGAAAACAGCATCTCACACCACTGCATCTGGACCCTTTGTCGCCTCCATCCTGAACTCAGCTTGCACGGGGCCAGTGATGTCATGCAGGGGGAATGCGGGGGAACTCTGTTCCACTAGTTAAAATTAGGGCTGACTCCGCCGACCTCACTCTCCCTCCTCCCCCCTCCCAATTCCTCTGCAAAGAGCTTTTCTTCTTGGTTGGCCAGCACTCAGAGGGTTAAAGGGAGCGACTCCAGATTCCTAGGGGGGCGAAGGCAGTGATGTCATTCAGGGGGAACGGACCAGAACAGGCGTTCCGGATCCTAACGGGCTCCGTGGCTGGTTCCGGGTTCCCGACAAGTGCCAATCAAAAGTGAGTTCCTGTTCCTAAATCATTTGAATGACACCACTGCACGGGGCCCTGTTAGCAGAGCAAATGTTAGTGGCTCCTTCATATCAGTGGCATTCTGAAGACGACAATGTATGCAGCCTGTAGTCCTAACCTAGAGTTATATTAGACCAGCAAAGTTTGGCTGGCAAAAGGGCCACCATAAAGTATGAACAACTCTTGGAGTTAAGGAGGACATCTGTGCTGGCCTCTCTGACTCCGAGAGTGGTCCAAACATATTTTACAGTGTCCCTTGTGCTGGCTAAACTTTGCTGGCCTAACTGTGCCGGCCTAACACCAGGTTAGGATTACACCCTAGTGCCATTTCTTACAAGAAGAGAAACTGTTGATTTGGGATAGATTCATCACACGCAGGATGACACCGCAGTTTGAAACACCTCATGGGTGTTGTTAGGCTTGACAACATCTTTATATTTACTACACAGACCTCCTGAAACTGCTGAAAAAAAACAACGACAAATGGCCCAGATCTCGGTACTGGAAATAACCAAGTTAACACAAGGGAAGCAACTGGCTTAGCATATTTATCTTTGCAGAGGTATAACTGTGAAGTCTGCGGTTCAAAGAAGAAGTAGGTGGGAAGAAAAGCCCAGGGGAAAAGAGTGTCTCATCTCCATACAGAGTTATTTATATGTGCTGCAGGAGTGGGAAATAGTGTCTTCGAGATGCAGTCGCCTTCAGGCATGTCTTGCTCAGACACCCGATACCCGCCCCACTGCCTTTCCTTGTCAGAAATCACATCAACTTTATTCTGTAGTTCAGCTCCATCTTGCAGAAGTTCCTGACAATATTTTTACACAAGATATTTGAGACCATTCTTGCATATTCCCTGCCAAAGGGATTTTTTTTTAATATAAGGGTTTATTGCTTTGCAGAGATGAAGTTTAAATTCGGAAAGTTTAGATTACACGTAAGCGTGCAGATACGTTCTTATACGCTTGATTTCTCTGAACCAATGGTTCTTAGTCTGGGGGTTGAGCGATCCCCTAGCACAGGGGTCTCCAAACAACTGGCCTGGGGGCTGGATGAGGCCCTTGAAGAGCCTCTCTCTGGCCTGCAGCAGGGCTCTGGTCCCCTCTGAGCCTCTGGCCCTCCTGACCTTGCTGGCATGGGCTGCATCCTCCAAGCCAGTAGTGGGATCTGCAAATGAAGAAGTGGAACGCTGGGCGGGACTTGGGCGGGACTACCCTTTGATTGGCAGCCCATCCGCTCCGTTCCGACGCCTCCCCCCCCCCGCTCGCCGCGCAGGCTGCCCTGGCCTCGGAGGGGGTCCCTGCTCGCCCGGGGGGGAAGGGTGGGGGCCGGACGGAGCGGCCGGACAGCCAATCGCGCGTAAGTCCTGTGTAAGTCCCGCCCAGCGTTTCACGTCTTTATTTGCAGATCCCACTACTGCTCCAAGCTGTGCTCTGGTTGGGTGAAGAGGGTATTCTGAGGACCAGCATTGTCGTGTGAAACCTCCCTGGACCTCATAATGCCTCCAGAAAGGCGGAAATAGCCGCTGCCTATTTTCCCAAAGACCTGAAAGTGATGTTTTTTTGGCCCTCTGAAGGGTGTAGATGACTTTCTGAAGGTCGAGGAGGCCAAGTGACAGAACCTGTTACCTTACCATAGAAGAAAGTGCATCACAGGAATGTAGAAATATCTATGAACCCCTAACGTGGAGAAACCCCTGGGTTCCTGAGCTGCCAACCAATCCACTATTATCCGAGCCCTAGCCCTGTGCCAATGGCATTTGGAAGGCTCCTTATATCTACCCTGCCCTATGCCTACTGTTTCATCCCTAGGCACTTTGAAGAATGAGGGTGCAATCCTAACCTGTGCAGGAACAGAACAGGCCAGCGGGCCTGCACAGTATCCAAGACGTGTTGGACATGGCCTGGAGCCTCCATGGGATAGATTTCCGGAGGAAAAGTCCATCGCAGGCTACAAGTTAGTGCAACCTCCATACTTTCGAAGTAGGCTACCTCAGCGTGCCAGATGCAGGGGAGTGGCAACGAGATGCACGTATCTAGTTGTCTTGTGTGTTCCCTGAGGCATCTGGTGGGCCACTGTGAAACACAGGAAGCTGGACTAGATGGGCTTTGGTCTGATCCAGTGGGGCTGTTCCTATGTTCCTATGAGTACGTGTCATACGAGGAGCATCTGGTTCTGGAGGCTGTCAAGGATAAATGCTGTGGAGAATCTTGACTGGCCACCAGGGTGTTTCCCTCAGAATTTACCTCAGAGTGCCAGGTGCAAGGGAGTGGCTACAGAATATCTTGTGCGCTCCCTGAGGCATCTGGTGGGCCGCTGTGAGATGCAGGAAGCTGGACTAGATGGGCCTGTGGCCTGATCCAGTGGAACTCTTCTTATGTTCCAGAAGGAACTCTTCTTATGGGCAGAAGATTTAGTTAATGCCTCCGTTTGCCTGAAGATAACAGCTGAAGATCTGAAGGTCGTGAGCTCGGGACTGCCGGAAGTCTCTGTGAGCGGCAGACCTTGCAAACTGCGGCTGATTAAAAGCTGAGTTCCAGCTGCCTCGTGGGAGGAGGAGTGTGCTGAAGTCAGCTGCGTCTCTGGTGGGAGCAGGGAAGCCTCATCAGCCAGCAGAAGACAGACGGGTGGCTAAGGAAGAAGGCTAAATCCAGAAAGATCCGTCTGTATGAGTGTTGTTCTTGAAAGATAGAACATTTCTGTAAATTGTAAAAACCTTTGGGTTTGTGAATAAAAGTCTGCCTATGTAAACCGCCTTGAGTTACGGTCATTAGAGAAATCTAGTGATCTTAAGAAAGGCGGTATATAAATACAAGTGTTATTGTTATTGTTATTGTTATTGTTATTGTTATTGTTATTGTTATTGTTATGTTCTTATGTATAGCAGGCGCAGGTTGGATTTTTCCATGCAGCCCAGGGATGGGGTCTTGGATGCGGCCTAATGGCTCCACCCTCCTCCTTGGGCCTGACTGCCTCCCAGACCGCCCTCCCCCACTCTGTTCCTCCCTCCCTCCCCCCCTGCCCAGAACCAGCCCTGCTGGCCCAGATGTGCTTGATGGCTTGTGTTGGCCCTTCGGGCACCTTGGATTGCACCCCGAATCCCATGCATACGGTGTTCTTTCCTCCTCCTTCACGGGCTGAGGCCGAGCCATCAGACACATAAATCCCCCCAAAAAATAGCTTTAAAGAAACCCGGCCAAGCCCTGGCTTCCAACCCGCTCCTTCTCGATTTGCCACTCCTTCAAAATAATGGCATGAGCTAAAATAGACGTAAATGGGCTCCGAAAGAGGCTGAAGGGCCAACGTATTAAGTGGTCTCCTTCCTGACAGAAATGTTGATAGGTTTCGTGCCCAGCTTGAGTGCTGGTTGTTTTGGTGGCTGCTGTTACCTCACCTGGGCCCTTAATTGTCTCTGTCAATCACCTGACATGATGCACTTCTTCATCACGGGGGTGATTATGAGCCATTACTCTCCGGAGCCCAGGCCCCTTCCCCTGCCGTCGCCGCCTCTCAGCTCTTTCCCGGGGAAATGCGCTCGTGTCAGAGAATTCCGTCCGCCTTTTACAATAATGCACCAAGGTGGCAACCTGACAGTTTGAAAAGCCGGGTTTCATTTCTCCGCAGCTTTTAAGCTGTCGTGGATGTGAAACCTGCAGACACTCCAGTCGGTGTCTCCAGACTTTCCTTGGGTGGGTGGGGGTGACGTTTTCTGCCTGCCCTGAAAATATTTATTTTAAAGTATTTACATAGTCACACTCCTCAGGCGTGGGGTTTTGTGTGAGGAGCTGGGTTTTAATGGGTAATTGAGAAGGAAAGATTCCTGGCAAGGACATGCAGGTAGAGCTGATCTTTGGCAAACATACTGGAGAGGGGAAAAAAGTTCCGGGTGTTCTTGTTTTAGCAAGTTGAAATTTTTGCTTCCACAAGGTTACATCTGTTTACACTATTTTATTATCTGTTGAATGGTATGATATGAAGTCTTTTTATTGCCGTCGAATTAAAGAAGAGCCAAGCTTGAGCTGGAAGTGTCAATCAGCATTTAGTCATACAGTATCTATTTCTGTGCCTGCTCTGCTTAGCACAGAAGGACTATTATAGTCTACTACATTACGGCACAGCTCGTTGGGATATAGATATCCTTGAGGGGAAGGATTTATTTTGAAAGAAGAGCTTCAACATAACAGGAGACACCATTTAGACATTTTTAAAAGTGCGCGTACCACGGCATGTAAATGTGAACTGCAGCAAGGGTTATTTTAATAGCTCGATTTTGCACCTTGGCACTATTTTCTCCTTTCCATGAAGCAGAAAAAAGACAGAAAGAAAAACCACCACCTGGACCGATGGCATCTGCCTCTCACCCAAACTTCTGAGCAGCATCCATGAGCACTGCTATGGGGTGAACAGCAAAGGGGGCATCACTGCAGGGTGCCCAAGTTGGAAAGGGCAGTACTAGCACCCCAATCCTGGTGTAGGCACAATCCTAACCTGGAGTTAGGCCAGCAAAGTTTGGCCAGTACAAGGGCCACCAAACGTAAGTGCGTCAGGGAGGATGGCGCACATCTGAGTGCTGGCTTTGAGAGTGGCTCTGACTACAAGAGTGGTCCAAACATACTTGACAGTGTCCCTTGTGCCAGGCAAACTTTGCTGGTTTAACTGTGCTAGCCTAACTTCGGGTTAGGATTGTGCCTCCCCAGCCTTCACCTGCATGCACCACCTGTCACCGACAGACATTGAAAAAAATCACCCCAGAAAAAAGATACTCAAATATTTATCTCCGTCTACTTACACAAGTTTGAAAACTGCAGGAGCTCAGCTGTTTGTTGGGCAATTAGCAGTTCTCTTTTTGAACAGCCTCGGGGCTTGAGGCAATTACTGTAGTTAACTTATCTTCCCATCAACCTGTTTTCATTTGAGTGACTGCAAGCACAATCCTAACTTGAAGGGACACCGTAGAGTATGTTCAAACCACTCTCAGAGTCATAGAGGTCAGCCAGTGATGTCATGCAGGGGGTACGCAGGGGTACGCGAGTACCGGTTTCTAGGATTACAGCTGGCCCCGCCCATTCGCCCGCCCACTCGTCGACTCCGCCCTCTGCAACGTCTGAATTTCCTGCATGTTTGAGTTGCCTGCGTGTTCTCAGAGCCAGCCAGCCAGGCAGGCAGCGAGCGGAGCCTTGCCTTGCCTTGCCACTGAAAAATGAGTTGCTCTGGGGTTTTAACATGATGCCAGGCCTCCTTAACATATTCTGGGGGTGCTGTGGAATACTGTTGCAACTGTTGGGTCAGTTTTAAATCATCTGAGGCCTCAAAAAGGGCTTTTTTCATGTCACTTCCTGCCACGACATCACTTCTGGCTTACGACGTCACTTCCGGTGGGCGGGTCCCGACACGTGCCAATCAAAAGTGAGTACCTGTTCTTAAATCATTTAGATGACACCACTGAGGTCAGCACACAGACATGCACCACGCTCCCTGACCCCTGAGTGTACACTGTGACTGAGGGCGCAATCCTAAACTGAGTTAGGCAGGGCTCAGAGTCAGGGAGGATGGCTCACGTCTGTGTGCTGGCCTCTCTGACTCGGACAGTGGTCCAAACATTCTTTACTGTGGCCCTTGTGCTAGCCAAACTTTGCTGGCTTAGCTCCTAGTGCAGGGCCCCATGAAGCACAGGGCCCAATGTGACGCCATTAAAGCTGGCCTTGGTTGGAAATTAAGAAGTGTTATAAATATATACTCCATCCTTTTGAAAAGACCTTTACTCAACATTTTAATGTAACTTTTTAAAGCTTTTCTCATAGCCTAAATAAATAGAAACAAAATGTAGGCTACAGTTTTTCCACCCCTACTGGTAGACAGATTCAGGCATCTTCTAGTTCAGAATACAAAACAAAACCCTACATCTGTTAAGCTTATGAAATCATATGACATGATTTCATGTCATGCTATGACATCATAGCTTATGAAAACTCATTCCACAAACATGTTCTCTTTTAATGCGCCATTAAATTCTTGCTTTTTTACATAACTTATCATTTTAACTTTTTGAAATAATATTTATAGGACACAGAATTAAAAAATAATCAAAACATCCTTTTGACACATTTGGGTGCTTTGCACCACAATGTGTAAATGTTGTCTAATATTCAAGATTTCAATCATTCTATCTAAAAACATTTGTGTGTGTGTGGGGGGGTGGAATTGGCTTTCAAACTGAGAAAGGAAAAAAGAATAACCAAAGCCATGAAAACTAAACATCTAAACATTGAAAAAAAAAATCCCCTGTTCATAAACCTAGATTAAGGCTGTGAGTAAGTCCTATTGACTATAATGGAATGGACTTCTGAGTAGGCATGCACAAGATCAGCCCCTAAATCAAGTTATTAATATATAACTATTCAGAGCACAATCCTAACCTGGTGCTAGGCCAGCACAAGGGACACCATAAAGTATGTTTGGATCACTCTCGGAGTCAGAGAGGCCAGCACACAGACATGTGCCAACTTCCCTGACTCCGAGAGTGGTCCGAACTTTGCTGGCCTAACTGTAAAAAGGTAAAGGTTTCCCCACGACCAAATGGTCTAGTTGTGACCGACCGTAGGGGGTGGTGCTCATCTCCATTTCAAAGCCTGTAGAGCCGGCGTTTTGTCCGAGGACAAGCTTCCGTGGTCATGTGGCTGGCATGACTATACGCCGTAGCGCACGGAATGCTGTTACCTTCCCACCAAAGTGGTCCCTATTTATCTACTTGCATTTAGGTGCTTTCGAACTGCTAGGTTGGCAGGAGCTGGGACAAGCAACGGGAGCTCACTCCGTCACACAGTCTTGAACTCCCAACCTTCCGGCCGGAAAGCCCAGCAGCAGCGGTTTAACCCGCTGCGCCACCACGTCCTTAGCTGCTGACCTAACTCCAGGTTAGGATTGCGCCCTCAGTCCGATGAAACTGAAATCTGTTTTGACAATGTTTATAATACAGTTGCAGTACAATGGTGGGGCTGAACTTCCCAGATGGCTGGTGGAAAACAATTGTTGGCTACCAAGGCCAGCTAGAATTTGTCGACTTCTGACTTGACAGTTTAATTCCGGTACATGGCTCTGGATTGTGATGGCATCTCATGGTCCCCCACTTGGACCAAACACCTGCAGATGTTGGATGCTTTGCCATTCGTTGACACTGTCTTGCTTTCCAACCTCCTATGAGTTTTTTGTTGAACTAGGGACTAAGAGTATAACCATGCATCACCCTTTCTCTGCCAATAAGCCCATTTATGGCCAATAGGGCAGAACAAAATTTCCTCTCTACCTCTTCGTTGTCAAATGAGAGACGATTCTATAGCACACTGCTGATACAAATCCGAAACACTGCCAAGAACCGCATTAAAACCAACCTAACCTCACGTAAGAACATTTCCCATTTATTTGATAGCATATCCAATATCAAGATCGGGCTGTATAGCCATTGAAAGAGTCATCGTTGAGCTCTATTTATTAGTAATGCATGTATTAATTTTAAAACTCTGTTTCAGCGGAAACAACTGAAACTTGGGCTCCCATCATCCTTTGTTCTTTATTGCTGCCTTTGAGCCATAAAAGGAAAAGGACGCATGATGCTGGACATTTAAATGCCACTTATATTGCATTTAGGTGGAACAACATGTTATAAACTCTCCTGGCAAAAGTGAGAACATTTATTACAAGCTGGTTCGCTGTGCCCCCTTTTGTGAGTGACGAAAGGGGAGCTGGCAAATTAAATTAACAAAATGGCCTCCCTGTGGCCTCTGATTGGTATAGCTTTTAGTGGATTATATAAAAATGGTGTCAGATTTGCGGTGGCTGAAGATTTCACCTTTAAGGATATTTTCTTCCCGGCTGGAAAAGAAATTGGTTGCACCGAGGATGAATAGAAGTATCGTGCTGTTTGTCTAAACAGCTAAAAGGCCCGATAAAACAATTGGAAATGACGTTTCTATTGACGATTTACTGTATATTTGGTTGTCTCCCACTGAAGAACTGGATAATGGAACATTACATAATGCATCTCTTTTCCTTCAAGTACTTCTGAAATGGGGCAAAGACTGCAGGCATTTCTCACAACGATGCTATTAATCAAATTTGTACAACAAAAATGGCTGAAGGCACCTTACCTGTCGGTGTGCCTTAATATTGTACTAGAACTGGAACGGAAATGTTCAAAAACAGGGATGTCCCTGAAATTCTAAAGTAGCAAAGAAGATAGCACAAACTACAGAGAATTTCTACTGCTTGGACTGTGTTGTCCTGAGGCTGCTCCTTCCTTGATGTTTCAGAGCTGTGTTAAAATTTGCTCCAATTCTAGAAGACTTTGGTTCATTCTCCTCATCGACAAATTGAGAGTGAGTTCAGGTGAACAGTCCAGGCTGCAGTTTCATCTTCTCCTGCAATGCCTTTGACCTGCGAGCAGAGAGCTAAAAGGACATGGACTGTGGTCTTAACTCTTGTCCAGGTTGGGACAACGGATTCAAGTCATGGGTTACTGCATTTGTAAAACAATATGGGGCGTTTTTGTTCTATCTTCAAACTTGGTGCTAAGAGACATTTTTGAACAAAAGCAGGGGGCTGGAAAACAAGTCCCATGAGGACAGGTTGAGAGAACCTGGTATGTTTAGCATGGAGAAGAGAAGGTTGAGAGGGAATACGATGGCCTTCTTCAAATATCTGAAGGGCTGTCCTAAGGAAGAAGGGACAAATTGTTCTCACCTGCCTCTGACAATAGAACTAGGTCCAATGGGTACAAACCGCAAGAGAGGAGATTTCGGTTGGACATCAGGAAGGGTTTCTTGACAATAAGGGCAGTTTGACTGTGGAGCAGATTGCCAATAGAGGTGGTAGATTCTCCCTCACTTCAAACAGAGGCTTGACAGACACCTGCTGGAGATGCTCTAGGAGGATTTCCTGCTACAGGCAGGGGGTGGACTAGATGACCTTGTAGGTCCCTTCCAACTCTATGATTCTGTTAGTCATATGATGAATGATGAACACTCTGATGAACACTAAGCTCAAGAATCTTGTCGTTCTCGGGAAGGATACAAGGCACTGAAAGGGAAAAGAACCTCTGACCCGAGAGTGATGGTATATACAGGTTTGGGCATCAATGGAAAAGATTAACAGAACAAATGCATGCCATCGTAAGCAGGTTGACTCAAAAAGTCTCATGCATTCAATCATCGCATCTGTAAATCGGGAGCCACCAGCAAGACGTTTCCCTGACAGGCATATCCATGGTTAAAATTGCCTTGTTAGACCAGAGACACCCATTGCATCCACCACAGCTTAGGAGCACCAGTGTCCCATCAGCAGCCATTTTGCGACAACAGTAGTGTGCTCAGCGGTCACAATGGGCTCTGTGCACCAGCAAAGCAATCAATAGGATCAGGCCATTAGTCTGTGCACATGTAGCATTTTCAGAGCAGTGAGAAGTGATCTAAAACCATATTTGTCAATATCTTCATTAGTATCCTCCTAAGGGCGGGGCGGGCGGGAAAGCAGCGGAACGCGCCGTTACGCAACGGGCGGACTGCCGCTCAAAGGTAAGTCCCGCCCAGCATACCGGCTGAATGCCACCGCTGCCCCAAGCCCAAGTCAAAGTATCTCTTCATTAGCATCCTCCCAAGCCCTGAAAACACACCCAGCACTTAACGGTGACTATTGACTAGAAATCATGCTATATATCATTTGATCTGTGGACTTTTTTTTTTGAAAGAAACAAGTAGAGGGGGGATTGGTGTTCAGTAGATTTCATGATTTACACTTGTGTTTAATAAAGTTGAACTCCCACCATAGTGTGGTGTCTTCTTTGGGGATGGTGCAAGGGTAATAGGCTACCTTAGAATCCCAGATGCAGGTGGCAGCAAGAGACAGATATCTGGTTGTCTTGTGTGCTCCCTCAGGCATCTGGTGGGCCACTATGAGATACAGGAAGCTGGACTAAATGGGCCTTGGCCTGGTCCAGTGAGGCTGATCCTATGTTCCTATGAGTACATGTCTGAAGAGGAGCATCTGCTAACCCCTGCTAACTGGGCAAGAGGCACTTTTTCAAGTGGTGTTCTCTAATATTTAGCAGGGGGAGAGCAATTGTCCCTCTTCACCCCAGCACAGTGTCTTTCTCGTGGCTGTTGCTGGTGGTGTTCCCCATTCCTTTAGATTGTGAGCCCTTTTGGGACAGGGAGCCATTTAACTTTAATGTTATTATTTGCCTGTAAACCGCTTTGTGAACTTTATGTTGAAAAGCGGTATATAAATACTAGTGAGTGAGTGAGTGAGTGAGTGATTGATTGATTGATTGATTGATTGATTGATTGATTGATTGATTGATTGATTGATTGAT
>JAJKFI010000007.1:30468273-30482238 GCA_029204185.1 Lerista edwardsae
GATTGATTGATTGATTGATTGATTGATTGATTGATTGATTGATTGATCTGGTTCTGGTGGCTGTCCAAGAGAAATGCTGTGGAGAATCTTAACTAGCCATCAGTGCGTTTACCTCATAATTTACCTCAGAAAGCCTCAGGTGCATGGGAGTGGCCACAGAATGCAGGCAGCTGTTGTCTTGTGTGCTCCCTGAGGCATCTGGTGGGCCACTGTGAGATGCAAGAAGCTGGACTAGATGGGCCTTGGCCTGATCCAGTGGGGCTGTTCCTCTGTTCCTATGAGTACATGCCAGAAGAGGAGCATCTGGTTCTGGTGGCTGTCTAAAAGAAATGCTGTGGAGAATCTTGACTAGCCATCAGTGCGTTTCCTTCAGAATTTACCTCAGAATGCCTCAGGTGCATGGGAGTGGCCACAGAATGCAGGCAGCCTGTTGTCTTGTGTGCTCCCTGAGGCATCTGGTGGGCCACTGTGAGATACAGCAAGTTGGACTGGATGGTTCAGCAAAGCTTTCCTTATGTTCTTATGTTTTTATGTAACGAACACAATTTATAATTCTTCACCAAATGCACTTCTTTCTTTTGCCCGATGAGTATAATTTTGCTTGGATTGTAGTTAGACACTCTAGAGCAGGGTGTCAAACATAAGGCCTGATGGGTGGGTGGGTGGGTGGATGCAGCCTGCGGAAAATCTTTATCTGGAACTTGGGCTTTCCCAGCACCACCACCATCTACTCCCAGCTACTGAGCTGTGCTGAGATGTCGCTGCTGAAATGCTGGCCTGCATGATACTTGGGCTCTTCCATATCTTGAAAGTATGGTCCAAATCTGTGTATTTTCTATTTGCAGCTACTGAGTTTCTAAGTGCGAAAAAAGTACTTATTTCTGGTCATGACCTGCTTAATGACATCACTTCCTGCATAATGACATCACTTCCTGCTTAATGACATCACATCCGGCCCTCAGCAGGCATCAGAAATGCTATGTGGCCTTCTGTATGAAATGAGTTTGTCACCACTGCTCTAGAAACAAATGTGCTGCAGTGAGCCAGAGCCTAATGGCAGAGAAGCCATGCTGAAAATTAAGAAGCACTGTCAGTCCCCTGGAGAAGGTGAACGGCTTAATGGCTTGGAAGTGGCCATTGAACGGATGCTGTTATCCCTTGAGCGGCCAGCGCTGAGATCAGCTTAAATATTTTGCATTGGTACAAAGTACAGGAATATTTTTTACTTCTAGTACTTGACTATTATCTGACATTTCCTTTCTTTTAATGGGAAAACGGTCCCTGAATAAAGCCAACTGCATGGCCTAATATATCCAGCAATTTGTGCGTTCATTTAAAACGGCCAAGATTACTATAATTTCCATGAGGTAGCATTTGCCCTTTCCATTAGGAATGGACTAGCTCAGCTGCATTGAGCAAATCTATTAACCTTCTGACCTTCTAGAGAGTTTCCAAACTATTCAAAACATTGTCTTCAAGCAGTGGATCAGGTCCAAAATGGGAGGTGGGTTTGGCCCTGACTTGAAGGATGTTGGTGTCATGTAACTAGGGGCGCAATCCTAACCTGGAGTTAGGCTGGCACAGTTAGGCCAGTAAAGTTTGGCCGGCACAAGGGACATTGTAAAGCGCGTTTGGAGCACTCTCGGAGTCAGGGAGGATAGTGCATGTGCGTTCGCTGGCCTCTCTGACTCTGAGAGTGGCCCAAACATACTTTACGGTGGCCCTTGTGCCAAGCAAACTTTGCTGGCCTAACTGTGCCAGCCTAACTCCAGGTGAGGATTACACTCAAAACGACAAAAAGACAATCAGGGATCCTCCATTTCTATTAGGTGTCCTTGAGCTGATTTCCGCCCACTCGGCTTTTCTTATCCCAGCAGGGCAAAGCTGAGCTTGCTAAAATTCTACACTACCCCTCCGCTAGCAATCCAAGAGGCCTACAGTCAAATCCTCTGCTTGGGCTGCACCGGCGGAATGCATGATCTCATCACGTCACTGCCAATTACTTCTGTATCTGCACAGTCAGGGGGATGACCCCAAGGTCTTGCACCCCTGCAGTGGTCAGAAGTTGGGCCAGCCTGCCTTAGGAGATGGAGAACACAATCCTAACATGGAGTTAGGCCTGAACAAGTTAGGCCAGCAAAGTTCAGCGGGCACAAGGGACACCGTAAAGTATGTTTGGACCACTCTCAGAGTCAGAGAGGTCAGCATGCAGACATGCACCATTCTCCCTGACTCTGAGAGTGGTCCAAACACACTCTACGGTGCCCCTTGTGCTGGCCAAACTTTGCTGGCCTAACTGTGCTGACCTAACTCCAGTTAGGATTGTGCCCTTAGTGCTCTTACTGCCAGTGGTGGAAGTGCCTTGCTCCACTTTTGTGACACCAGCGCCGGCGGTGCTTACAGCCAGCACTGGCCTGCATGGAATTGGGCCCTGAATCTCCCCCAATATACGTCAACATAAAAAGCTGCTAGAAAGGGACATTTAATTCAGTGGGTAAGACATTGTGTGCCTACAATCTGCAACTACAATTTAGGATTGTGCCCTGAGAGTTGCCAGGTAGAAATGTAGTTGAAGACTGGCAGAGAACTTCCCTTTGAAGTCCTCTTCATCCATCTGCAAAAGTCATACGGAAGTACACGTCAAACGAACAGCCCACAAGGGTCCAGCTCAGCAGTTTTCAACCTTTTCATCTCACCACATGTTGAGAACATGCTAAAATGGTCAAGGCATGCCATCAAGTTTTTTGGCAATTGGCAAGGCATACCACACTGCTGGTGGGGAGGGGGACTTACACCCCTCAATGGGTCTTCTAATAAATGGCCCTCCCCCCCAAAAAAAAAAATCCCATGGCCCACCTGAGATCATCTGTGGCTGCTGCACACTGGTTGACAATCAATGATCTAGTTGACACCCTCTATAAACTCTATAAACTTTGTGGGAAACTGACATGGCCAAAAGGTTACTTTTTAAAATATATATATATATAGCTGCAATCATAGGCACATTTGCCTGGCAGTAAATCTTGGTTAACAAACAAGATTTACTTTGAGTAAACATCAGGCACAATCCTAACCTGGAGTTATGTCGGCACAGTTAGGCCAGCAAAGTTTGGCTGGTACAAGAACCACCGTAAAACATGTTTGGACCACTCCTGGAGTCAGGGAGGATGGAGCTCATCTGTGTGGTGGTCTCTCTGATTCTGAGAGTGATCCAGACATACTTTACGATGTCCCTTGTGCTGGCCAAACTTTGCTGGCCTAACTGTGCCGGCCTAACTCCAGGTGAGGATTGTGCTCATCATCTCAGAGGTCACCTTGGAGTAAGGGGATATTTTTTTCCATTATTCTGTGTAAAACTCCAGCCTGCCCCCAGCACCGGGGTAAGGGCAATGCAGCTCCGAGATAAGAGAACAAACATTCCCTTACCTTGAAGAGGCCTCCATGAGGACTACTCCACTGCAGAACGCAACACATGCCCCAATGGCACAGCTAGGTCAGTCCTGGAAAGTGGGGGGGGGGGCGGATTGCATCCTAGGGCACGACAGTGGCCCCCTCTTCATTTGCCTTGCTATTCTACAGCCTTCCTTTGCTAACTGTGTTTCAAGTCTCAATAAGTTTGCCAGGGGGTGATGCTGCTGTTTTTGTAACTTCTTTCGCGGTTCCTGCCAGGCGGCCTGTGTGCTGACTCAGCACTATTCAGCACTTTCTTTCATCGATTGATAGGAGACACCGTCAGGTATGGAGTCAGAGTCACGGAGCGCGGCACAGACAGGCTGGCTGCAGCAGGAAGTTGGCGAAACCTAAAGTGGCACAGAACCCAAATTCAATACTGCGACCGTGTAAGCTGGTCATTAGGGCTCCAAAATAACGCCAGTACAACAGCAAATACAGAAAAGGGGCTTTTCAAATAAAGATCACAAGCGAAACAAAACAGGCTGGATGGCCGAGGAAGCCGACAGTGACATCCCTTTCCTGAGGGAGAAAAACAACTTTAATGCCATCATCTGATGCTCTCGGAAAGACGACGAGCGCAATCCTAACCTGGAGTTAGGCCTGCACAAGTTAGGCCAGCAAAGTTTGTCCAGCACAAAGGGACACCGTATAGTATTTTAGCACACAGGCATGCGCCCTCCTCCCTGACTCCGAGAGTGGTCCAAACACCACTCCCTTGTATCTGGCATTCTGAGGTAAATTTCTGAGGTAGAATTCTGAGGTAAATCTATATATATAAAAAAGAGCGTATGTATGTATGTATGTATGTATGTATGTATGTATGTATGTATGTATGTATGTATGTATGTATGTTCCACATAGGCTCCGCAACGCCTGGACCGATTCGCGCCAAACTCGGCACGCGGGTGCCTTGGCCCCCCGAGACCGTCGCTGCACGGTTTTGGAACAGATCGCGCCCCCACGGGCGCAGGTACAAGCGAATTTGTGGTTCTCTATGGGTGGCTATGGGCTGAGCCGCAGCATTCCGAGGCTCTGATGATGTCATGATGAGATGCAAAGTACATGCAAATGACATGCAGAATCTTCAGGCAGCAACTGAACTCTTGACAGTTGGAAGACAAACAGCAGCAAACAGGTTTCCCGCAGGCAAACCGATACAGGGCCAGGGAAATGTGTTCTGTGGACATGTGGGCGGTCTCTGCTTGGCAGTGACAGTTGGCACAAGGTGTTGTGGCTGTTGCTCTCACTCTGAAAGTTTACTTTCACTGTATAACATAAGGCAATTGGGCAGGTGCAACCAAAGGCTACAAAGATGAAACAACAGCGTACACAGGAAACACCTGAGGGGAAAAAAAATGACTTGCAATGCTACGTCACAGAGCTGCTACATCTAGAGCAGCAGAAACAGTACAGCAGCGTGACAAAAGACTACACGATAAGAGAGACAGAGCTGCTACATCTAGAGCAACAGAAACAGTACAGCAGCAGGGATGGGACATATAAACACCCGGGCACACATGTGAGTGGAGGGAGGGGTCAGGGATGGGACATATAAACACCCGGGCACACATGTGAGTGGGGGGGGGTCAGGGATGGGACATATAAACACCCGGGCACACATGCGAGTGGGGGGGTCAGGGATGGGACATATAAACGGGCCATCTGTATGCCTGGTGAGTGGGGGGGGTGTCAGTGAGGGGACATATAAACATCCGGGCGAAGCAGGGTACATAAAAGCTAGTATGAGATAAATAAAGCAAAGTCTGGCCAGCACAAGGGACACCATGAAGTATGTTTGGACCACTCTCGGAGGCAGAGAGACCAGCACACAGATGGGCGCCATCCTCCCTGACTCCGAGAGTGGTCCAAATGTGCTTTGTGGCAGCCCTTGTGCCGGGCAAACTTTGCTGGCCTAACTTGTGCCAGCCTAATTCCAGGTTAGGATTGCGCCCTCTGACACAGGGGACTTGGGGTAGAGACGCCCCAGGAGCCACCCTTAGGGGGGCGTCACCACTAGTGACTAAAATTACGAAAACCCCAGTTTTTAGGAATAATACCGTCATGTTCTATACCACGGTAATGGGTGGGGGGCAGTGATGTCATTCAGGGGGAACGGACCAGAACGGGCGTTCCGGATCCTAAAGGGCTCCGTGGCTGGTTCCGGGTTCCCAACAAGCGCCAATCAAAAGTGAGTTTCTGTTCCTTAATCATTTGAATGACACCACTGGTGGGGGGGTAGGATTGAACCTTGCCTGGGTAATGTCACACCTGCCCCAGCTGGACTCGTGCTCCCTCCGAGGGGAAGTGGGGCATTGAAGGGGTTGTGGGTGGGATTCAGCAAGGAAAAGAGTGACTCAGAGACAGGGGAAAAGGTTTTTCTCATGTTCGTCTTCAACAAAGGGGGGAAGGAAGGGGTTAGGGCACCTCCCTTATGAAGAAAGACTGCAGCGCTTGGGGCTCTTCAGCCTAGAAAAAAGGCGCCTGAGGGGGGACATGATTGAGACATACAAAATTATGCACGGAAGGGATAGAGTCGATAGAGGGATGTTCTTTGTCCTCTCTCACAACACCAGAACCAGGGAGCATCCGCTAAAACTGAGGGTTGGGAGAGTTAAAACGGATAAAAGGAAGTACTTTTTTACCCAGCGGGTGGTTAATCTGTGGAACTCCTTGCCACAGGAGGTGGTGATGGCATCTGGTCTTGATGCCTTTAAGAGGGGATTGGACGGATTTCTGGAAGAAAAGTCTATCATGGGCTATAGGCCATGATGGATTGTGCAACCTCCTTACATTGGTGGTGGGCTACTTCAGAGTATGGGGTGCAAGGGAGTGGCAGCAGGATGCAGGCAGCTTGTTGTCTCATGCCTCCCTGGGGCACCTGGTGGGCCGCTGTGAGATACAGGAAGCTGGACTAGATGGGCCTTTGGCCTGATCCAGCAGGGCTCTTCTTATGTTCTTATGTTGTTAACTGCGGAGGAAAAGGGCAGGCTTTAGCTTCATAGTCCTAGGGCAGAGGAAAGGTGTGGGGTAAAGTGCTGGTCCCCCTTTTTCTTGTCTGTGGGTCCTCCTGGACAATCCCAGTCAGATGATGGGCGTGCTCCTAGCTGACTTGTCCTCTCCCCAGGCCATGGACCATGGGAGCAGGGCCTCCATCAGTAGGGAGTATCAGTGACTTCTCAGGCAGGAGGAGGGGTGGCAGCCATCCCAGAACAAACTCCTTGGATGGTCCGCGTTGGGGAGGAGTCTGCATGGAAGCACGACTGGGCCCTCTCCTGGGCCCTCTCCGCTCCTTTCTGCTGAGACTCCCCCCTCCACTGAGGAGCAGGCGGCATTTGTAGGCTGGGGCTAATGAGGAAACTTATTCAGGTGGGGGCAGAGGCGGATCTAAGAGGGGGCAAATCTGTAAGTTTTGCAAGAAGCCTCACCTTGCAGTGGAAATCACTCCTCTCCTGCACCGTTTTAGCCAATCCTCACAGGGAACAGCAACATCTTGGCATTGCTTACTGGCTATAGCAGCAAGGGAGAGGAGGGATTTACATGACAGGGTAAGGCTTCTTGCAAAACGTACAGATTTGCCCCCTCTTAGATCCGCCTCTGGGTGGGGGAGGTCATGCGGGGGCCGGCTCCTCTCCAGGAATCTGCGGCCTGGTGCCATGTACCATTTTCCATATAAACATTGTTCTAACTGTGTGTGTGTGTGTGTTTTCATTTTTTTTAAACCACACCCTTTGCACAAATATAAAAATCGGGGGCCACAGTCCAAGAGCATGCGCGCAGCTGACCGAGCTACAGGCACATAGCCCCGTAAACCGAGCACCTAACCCTGTCAATCCATTGTTCCGCAGGGAAACTGGAGTGGAGGGAAGGGACTCCAGGGCCACATCCTTCTTAACAGCTGATTTGCAAGATGCTGACTGTGTTCAGCCAGCGACTTGTAGCCTGGGCTGTCAGTCTGGGCTGCTGGGAAGCTACATGAGCAAGAGAGGGGATTGGCTGGGCCGCGGTGGGAGGGAGGCTCTGGGTGGGACGTGGGCGGGCTTGGGAATCCGCCAAAGGGCCTAATCCTAAACCTGATGGCGAGGCCGCGCGGACCCTGATTTGGGCCGCGCGGTCTCCTCAGATCTATGCCTGCTGTTTAGTAATCTGATGGTAATCTGAGCCTCCCTGATGGTAATCCAGCGCTGTTTAGGAGGTGTCATCTGTTTAGGAGGTGCGCCCAGTGATGTCATAAGCCGGAAGTGAGGTCGTGGCAGGAAGTGACATGAAAAAAGCCCTTTTTGAGGCCTCAGACAATTTTAAACTGACCCAACAGTTGCAACAGTATTCCACAGCACCCCCAGAACATGTTAAGGAGGCCTGGCATCATGTTAAAGTGACCCAACAGTTCCAAAACCCCAGAGCAGCTCATTTTTCAGTGGCAAGGCAAGGCAAGGCTCCGCTCGCTGCCTGCCTGCCTGCCTGCCTGCCTGGCTCTGAGAACATGCAGGCAACTCAAACATGCAGGAAATTCAAATGTTGCAGGGGGCGGAGTCAACGAGTGGGCAGGTGAATGGGCGGGGCCAGCTGTAATCCTAGAAACCGGTACTCGCATACCCCCGCGTACCCCCTGCATGACATCACTGATTGCGCCCTCAGTTACTCCCACTCCCCCTTTACAGGCTAACCACATGCATTTTCTTTCAATAACCTGACATTTCCAACACCCAGTAGAAGAAAATAACACCATTTTGACATCATTCCTCCTGTAGAATGTTAGCCTGACTACAACGGTGCTGTCAGTTCTTGTGCACGAGATTTTTTTTTTAAAAGAACTGTTATAAATGACAGAAGTCATCCTGTCACTTTGTTTCATAAAAGTGACAGCTATGGGAATTTAGCACATAATAAGAAGGAAGGCAGGGCTGCTCCCCGGATTCCTGATTGCTAATGCAGGAGTATTTCTCCTTTTAAAGACGAATTGGTCTGTCTGCACACCCTCTTTTATTTTCTATCCAACGTTTGCTTAGTTTCCATAAATGCAAGTTTTTAGAAGTGCTTCGCTGAGGAAGGCAATCATGTCATGGTGATATGAAATAAGACATAATATGGAAATATAACGAAGCTTCCCTCCCTTTTTCTCTCCTGAAACGCATTATGCTTCACAATCCGATGATTTATATGCAGAGGCGTCTCTACAGGGAGGGCAGAGCTCTAAGTTTTGCAAGGAGCGTTACCCTGTCCTGTACATCCCTCCTCTCCCTTGCTGCTGTAGCCAGAAAGCAACGTCAAGATGTTGCTGTTTCCTGTGAGGATTGGCTAAAACGGTGCAGGAGAGGAGTGATTTCCACTGCAAGGTCAGGCTTCTTGCAAAACTTAGAGCTCTGCCCTCCCTGTAGAGACGCCACTGTTTATATGATCTACAACAGTGGTTCCCAAACTATGGGAACTGTGGGACCCACCAGTGGGATGCTGGAAAGGGGAGGGGTGTGTGCTTGTTTGGACAGATTGTCATTCTAAAATGTGGGTCCCGGTGCCAAAAAGTTTGAGAACCACAGATCTACAACCTTCAGAAATGTAAGAAATCTGTTGGACCAAAGGAAAAGTTCATTACTCCATGACCCTTTTATTAGTAATGGTATTGATAGTATTAGTAGTAAGAATATTCGCTGTACTGTTTTGTGCCATGCTCAGAGGTGAGTGGGAGATCCACAGTGATATGTGTGTATGACAGAGCACATGGAATCCTGTGTAAGGCCATATCTATTCTTTCCGTTCAAGAAATGAGGAGCTGGGATCAAGCTCACACACAATGTTGACCAGGAAATCCTAAATCTGGAGGTTGGGTGGCATTCTTGCCCCCAGTGATGTCATGCAGGGGGTACGCGGGGGTACGCGAGTACCGGTTTCTAGGATTACAGCTGGCCCCACCCATTCGCCCGCCCACTCGTCGACTCCGCCCTCTGCAACGTTTGAATTTCCTGCATGTTTGAGTTGCCTGCATGTTCTCAGAGCCAGGCAGGCAGGCAGGCAGCGAGCGGAGCCTTTCCTTTCCTTGCCACTGAAAAATGAGTTGCTCTGGGGTTTTAACATGATGCCAGGCCTCCTTAACATGTTCTGGGGGTGCTGTGGAATACTGTTGCAACGGTTGGGTCAGTTTAAAATCATCTGAGGCCTCAAAAAGGGCTTATAATATAATAGACAGGGAACTGAAACTGAAGGATCACAACTTACTGTGCCCATGTGTACCTAGTGAGCACTTGACCGTCAGGATTTGAACCAAAAGATGCCATTTTGATGTTTCCTTCTTGTATTAAGCCAATGGTCCTCAACGTCCTACTCGGAACAATTGTGGCGCTATGGGCATTTAGGGGCAAGTGCCCTACCTGGATGGGGTCTTTGGGGGTGCAGAAGGGTTGGAGAGGCCACTTGCCACCTCCTTGGACCTCACTGATACTAAAAATAGATCCGTTTGGACAGCTTCCTGTTTGGACAGGAAGTAAGCTCCAACCTTGCAGTTGAGCTGTTTTCAGCATCAGGGAAACCAACAGAGGTGGCAGCGGGCCTCCCCAACCCTTCTGCAACCCTTCTGCACCCCCCAAGGAACTACTCCAGAGTGGACACTTTCCTGTAAATGCCCTCGGTGCCATGATCACTGGCAGTCATTTCTGGGGCCACTCCCCTTAAGGGAAAATAGCCCCTTTCTACGACCCACCGTTTGAAGAGCACTGTATTAAGCCGATGTTTCTCTTTTCCCTCTAAAGTCTCCTGATTCCCCACGTCACACACACACACACAGGCACAGAGCATCTGTTTTTGACATGGATGCAGCATTGGGGAAGAGGATAGGATTCATTGTCAGTCTCTACTGCAGTGCACATGTTAGACTGCATCTAGCGGAGGGCACTTTATGTAAGGGTGGGTACAATTTCTGCTGAAGACCGCTGTGAACAGCTCTGCAGTTTCAAATATTGTAGATATTGCATCAGTAGTAAAAAAAAAATAAAAAAATAAAAAAAGGTTATATGCATGTTTCCTGTTTCTCTATGAGTAATTGTTTTGCCACAGCCCCGGCTCCAGCCAGGGGCTGTAGGTTGCTTTGGTCAGAAGAAGGAATAAATAGTGTTCAAGGCTAATTTACACACACATGCCAAGACTTTATTACACAACAACAACAAACACAGAATGCAGGCGCACCTCTGAACCCCAGAGGTGTCTTCAGGCACCCGTACTTACAATGAGGTATCCCGCCCCGGGCAACACAGCCTCCGGCAGAATCTGGGGGAGTGTTCAGGCGACCCTCTGGACAACGCCGCCTGGTAGTGTTCACAGGATCCGGGGGCCAAGAAAAGGCCCCAAAGCCCGGCTTTTATTGGCCACAATACCAGCTGAATGGCCAGGAGTTGATTAGCTGGCCAATCCCACACAGACACTTGCTTGCTGAACTACACCGCTGATGATAATTTGCGCAGTAAGGTGAGCAACAGCAAACTCTCGTTTCCCCTGGGAAAAAACTTCACTAGGACTCCCAGAGGCGAGGAGACGCCCCAATGATTTTTTTTGGGGTGGGTGGGTGGGCTGCCACCGGCCATTACAGTAATCCTCTGTGCTTCAATACTAGTGAACTTCTTGCTTCAATACTATAACAAAGTTATCGGGGAAAAACAGTATGAGATTGTGAAATTATCATTTCTGAAATACAGCAATTAGACAAATGACATTGGTAAAAGTGATAGAAGTTAAGTCTAAAAAAAAAAAATACACCGGACGTCAACAGTGAAATTGGAGAGGAAGAGAACGAATTATTTCTACCAGCCTGAATTGCAGGAGATGGAGACGGTTTATGCACACTTGAACCATAGTGCATCTGAGGAACTCCACCAAGGAGAGGCAGCGGATTAGTTTTAGAACTAATTGACAAATTAAAAAACAACAAGTCGGTGGGGCCGGATGGCATTCACCCAAGAGTTCTTGAAGTACTCAAATGTGAAATTGTTGATCTCTTAATTAAAATATGCAACTGCTAAACGCAGGCTCCCTATCAAACGACTGGAAGGGAGCCAATACAGCATCATTTAATAATTGAAAAAGGGGGTCTAGACTGGTGAGAACAACCTAAGGACGGAATAGATGGAATGAGAATAGACGCACTGTTTTCACAGTGAAACGCAGAGGGGTCTGCCGGAGACCTGCCGGAGAATGGGAACTGTGACCACACATGCTTAGCGGATGGCCCAATCCTAATGGTGCTTTGCAGTGCTGGCAGCACAAAGTCCTTTACGGCTGTCGCAAAATGTGACATGCTGTTCAGGGTGGCTGGAGAAAAAGACACAGGACGTAAGAATGTAAGAACATAGGAAGAAACCCACTGGATCAGGTCAAAGGCCCATCAACTTCCTGTATCTCACCGTGGCCCACCAGATGCCTCAGGAAGCACACAGGGCAACAGGCTGCCTGCATTCTGTGGCCACTCCCTTGCACCTGGCATTCTGAGGCAAATTCTGAGGTAAACACACTGGTGGCCAGTCAAGATTCTCCACAGCATTTCTCTTGGGCAGCCACCAGAACCAGATGCTCCTCTTCAGGCATGTACTCAGAGGAACAGAGGAGCAGCTCCACTGGATCAGGCCCATCCAGTCCAGCTTCCTGTATCTCCCAGTGGCCCACCAGCTGCCTCAGGGAGCACACAAGACAACTACATGCCTGCATCTCGCTGCCATGCCCCTGCATTTGGCATTCTGAGGTTACTTCTAAAGTATGGAGGTTGCATGACTCATCATGGCCTGTAGCCTGTGATGGACTTCTTCTCCAGAAATCTGTCCAATCCCCTTTTAAAGGCTCCTAGGCCAGACACCATCACCACCTCCTATGGCAAGGAGTTCCACAGATTAATTACCAGCTGGGTAAAAAAGTATTTCCTTTTATCCATTCTCCCTGCACTCAATTTTAGTGGATGTCCGCTGGTTCTGCTGTTGTGTGAGAGGGAAAAGAACCTCCCTCCTTCCACTCTATCCATCCCATGAAGAATTTTGTATGTCCCAATCATGTCCCCCCTCAGGTACCTTTTTCTAGATTTAATTGAAGAGCCCCAAACGCTGCAGTCTTTCTTCACAAGGGAAGTGCCCAAGCCCACTCATCATTTTTGTCACTTCCAGTACTGGTGATTAAGCATGGGGGTGGAGTGTGGCAGGGTGTAAAAAATGGGGAGGAATGGAGCAAAGATCAGGGCAGGGAGGGGGCGCATTGAGGGCAGGAAGGGGGCGGTTTCTCAAATAGCTATTTCACAGCCATTTTCCAATAGCAAAGTGAATCAGAAAGAAAACCTTGCCACAAGCAAAACCTTTTCAACCATGTTGTTGTTCCGTCGCTAAGTCATGTCCGACTCTATGCAACCCCATGGACCACAGCACGCCAGGCCTCCCTGTCCTCCACTAGCTTCCGGAGTTCGCCCAATTTCATGCTCATCACTTCGGTGACACTGTCTAACCACCTCATCCTCTGCCGCCCCCTCCTCCTTTTGCCTTCCATCTTTCCCAGCATGAGGGTCTTTTCTAAAGAGTCTTCTCTTCTCATGAGGTGGCCAAAGTATTTGAGCTTCAGCTTCAGGATTTGTCCTTCCAGGGAGCAATCAGGCTTGACTTCCTGGAGGATTGACCGATTGGATCTCCTTGCAGTCCAGGGGACTTGCAAGAGTCTTCTCCAACACCATTATTCGAAAGCATCTATTCTTTGGCGCTCTGCCTTTCGTATGGTCCAGCTCTCACAGCCATACATTGCTACTGGGAAAACCATAGCTTTGACTATGTGAACCTTTGTTGGCAGGGTGATGTCTCGGCTTTTTATTAAGTTGTCTAGCCATAAGCAAAATAACCACACAGCCCTCCTCCTTTCCATCTTCCCATATTTTCAATATGGCTGCTCTAGGCACTTCATGACCCACCTGAAATTGGCTCACCACACTAATGGGTCCTGACCCACAGTTTGGGAACCACGGCCTTAAACCATCATATAGAAGACGGAACGTTGTCAGGCGCCTCTCAACAGGGAAAGGCTGAAAAAGCTGCACCTGATAACATTCCCTCTTTTATACAATGGTGAAAGGTACAGGCACTCTGTCCTAGCACAGTTGGGGCTATACCATTTAGGGCGCTTCAGTCTAGAAAAAAAGGCAAATTCCCAACTTTGGAATACCCTCCCCTTAGAATTGAGAACTGCTCCCTCTTTGGTAATATTTTGGCGGGGGCTGAAGACCTTTTTATTTCGAAAAGCTTTTAATTGTTGACAGGCTGGCTGTGTTTTGTTTTGTTTTTATACTCTTGCTTATATTTTATGATTCACGGGGCTTGTTGTTGTTTTAAATTTTAATTGTTTTAATATTGTTTTTAAATTATTGCTTTTTAATGTTAAGTTGTGAATTTTATTGTATTTTACTCTTTTTGATGTAAGCCACCTTGGGTGCCTATGGGCAGAAAGGCGGAGTATAAATTAAATTAAATTAAATTAAATTAAATTAAATTAAATTAAATTAAATTAAAT
>JAJKFI010000007.1:30509041-30530805 GCA_029204185.1 Lerista edwardsae
AGCGTGACCCAATGGGCGGGCTGCTGCTCACCCGTTCCTCCCGCCCAGCGTACCGGTAGCATGACGCCGCTGTTGAGTTTGCACTGTAAACAATATCCAGCTGATCACACCTAGGGCACAATCCTAACCTGTGGCAGACCAGCACAGGCTGGTGGGCCTGCACTGTATCCAATGTGGGTTGGGACTGCACAGGAGCCTCCATGGGGCAAGGGCATGTGCGTGATGCTGCCTGGATCTGCACCTGCTATATAGCGCAGGGCCGGCTCTAAGAGTGGTGGGGCTCAATGTGGGGCATTCCTGTGGGGCCCCTCACCCTCCCTGCGGGGGCCCCGCACTCTAAGAAATGCAATTGTGGTGCTGCGCATGGCACCAGGAAGTGGTTGGTGGTGACATGACGACATCACCACCAACTGCTTCCAGGAAGTCCATTTTGAGCTGTTCTGTTAGTCCAACAGGTCTATAGCCCGTAGAGATCTTATCTGGAGCATCAGGCAATATGCTCACTGCACTGGTGCGGGGGCCCCCAAAGTGCGGGGCCCAATAAGAACATAGGAACATAAGAACTTAAGAAGAGCCCAGCTGGATCAGGCCAAAGGCCCATCTAAGTCCAGCTTCCTATATCTCACAGTGGCCCACCAGGTGCCCCAGGGAAGCAGGAGACAACAAGATGCTTGCATCCTGTTGCCACTCCCTTGCACTCGGTACTCTGAAGTAGCCTACTACTAATGTAAGGAGGTTGCACAAACCATCATGGCCTATAGCCCATGATGGACTTTTCTTCCAGAAATCTGTCCAATCCCGTCTTAAAGGCATCTAGACATTGGTCACATTGGCTTAAGGCCGACAATGATATAGCGGACGCAGATTCGAGTTCCCCACAAGGCCTGACTCGGGGCAGCGGGGGCTGGGGCCAGGGGGTTAAATGTGACCTGACGGCTGTAGCTATGCTTCTGGGATAATTCGAGCACCTGTGCATAGCAGGCCCACGTTGCTAAGCACCGTTGCTAGGCAGACTGACCTTCAGCAAGAGATAGAGCTGGCACACCGGCTCTCCCCTCAGCCACAGGGCACACCCAGTGGCGAAGGATGAAGGGGTAGCTTTGGCTGATTGGCAGACCTGTCGGCAGCTGGTGAGGAGATCATGGGAACATGGGAGATAACGGAGAGGCTGATTGCAGTAAGCAGCTGAGAGAGGTTGGGTTTCAGATGGGGTGAGAAAAGGTCACTGGCCAATGGGATGTTGCACTATGCACTGAATATGTATTGGAAATGTTAATGAGCACGATAATAAAAGGGGGCTGGAACAAAGGAGTTCCCGGAACTCCCCTGGACACAGAGCTCTTGTCGTCCCGTTGGTTTCTTTGCTTCTTCACCCCATCTCGTTGGGGTCCCTTTCACTCCCCCTTTTCGGTGGGGGAGTCCCGTCGTTCTCTTCAGAGGATTGCAACAACGGCGACATCCATTCTCCACCCCCCTCCCCAGGCCAGCCCACCTCCCGTGCGGGGAGCAGCTTGCATTGCGCTGCCACTGTGTTCATGATTCGCAGGACCACAGATATTATAACACGCCAATAGATTGGAAGATCGAACACAGCTTTGTGCATACCATCAATCATGAATAGTGCAATCACTGATATCTGTGATTCTGGATTGCAATTGGGGTTGTACAAATGTCTGAACCCATACACTTAACAAGAACAAACTCGGCAATGTCTATATTTTTAAAAAAAGCCTTTGTGAAGAAGCATGTGCTTGCACTGAATGTTTGTTTTACATAATGCAGGAGTTAAATGCATGCCTTAAATAAGGGCTAAAGAACCTTGTTAGATGGTCCGAATTAATATGAAGTGGAGTGACAATCAGTCCATTTGAGTGTACAGTGAAGCCTGCAAAGAAATCCAGGAACCATTTTTAGAACACCCAAAAGCATCGGATGAAAAATGACTTTAAAAGAGTCCAGCCCAGAATGAGTGATGAGTCAGAGTCCTATTTTGTCTGTGTGTCAAGCAAAGTACATCTGAAATCTGATGAGGATTGGCATTAATGCAGAAAAGGCCATGATGAGCGCAAAACAATATGTCGCATTTCCATGTGCAGACTTTTTGTTGGTTTTGGCAATTTTGCTGAAGATTATTTAAAAACGCTACAAACATCTGGATGTGGGGAGGAGGAATGTAGTTTTGTACGAAAAGGATGAAGTTAATATTGGGCTACAAAACTATAAATGGAAGGGAAAGTAGATTCTAGCACAGCTGTTTCCAATTTTGTTGAATATATCTTTCAAACCAAATGCACTGGGGAAAAATATATATATGCCACAGAAATATTCACTCAAGACACATTCAATGCACCCGGTTCAATTTATAGGGCCAAAGTTCTGAAAGTGATGCCTTTTCCTCAATGTAAAAGTTCACCGAACATTTTCATTGTGTGACAGGGCAGCCTCACACATTTTCAGGTGCATAGTAGCCATAGGAAAACTCCGAAAAGCCCACACGTATCATTTCCCAGCTATAGCATCATGCGTCTCGAAAGCCATGTGCATATTCAGCTGTGGGCATGTCACATCTGACACCTGAGAAATGGCACTTCCCATGAGGCAATCAAATCTAATGTTGTATGTGAACCAACACTTTCCCAAGGGCTGCCATATGCCCAGATGGTTGAAAGAATGGGTTCCCCATTTCACCTCCAGAAAACCATCTGGTAGGCAACAATGTGCACCCAACTTCTAACCTGTATGCAGTGATGTCATGCAGGGGGTAAGCGGGGGTACGCGAGTACCGGTTTCTAGGATTACAGCTGGCCCCGCCCATTCGCCCGCCCACTCGTCGACTCCGCCCTCTGCAACGTTTGAATTTCCTGCACGTTTGAGTTGCCTGCATGTTCTCAGAGCCAGGCAGGCAGGCAGGCAGCGAGCGGAGCCTTTCCTTTCCTTGCCACTGAAAAATGAGTTGCTCTGGGGTTTTAACATGATGCCAGGCCTCCTTAACATGTTCTGGGGGTGCTGTGGAATACTGTTGCAACTGCTGGGTCAGTTTAAAATCATCTGAGGCCTCAATAAGGGCTTTTTTCATGTCACTTCCTGCCACGACATCACTTCTGGCTTATGACGTCACTTCCGGTGGGCGGGTCCCAACACGTGCCAATCAAAAGTGAGTACCTGTTCTTAAATCATTTAGATGACACTGTATGGTGTAGCCACCAGCTTGCCAACCCCAAAGCTCACACAGATTTCATTGGTTCTTAGGGTATAATCCTAGTCTGGAGTTAGGCTGGCACAGTTAGGCCAACAAAGTTTGGCCGGGACAAGGGACACCATAAAGTATGTTTAAACCACTCTTGGAGTCAGAGAGGCCGGCACACAGACGAGCGCCATCCTCCCTGACTCCGAGAATGGTCCAAACGCACATTATGGTGTCCCTTGTGCTGGCTAAGCTTTGCTGGCCTAACTCCAGTTGAGGATTATGCCCTCAGGGACACATCTGGCTCTTCAATGATCTGAGTTACCAAACCTCTGCATGAAATCAGGGCAGGAAGCCTGATTCATGGTGGTGGGTCATTCATTTGCGGTGATGGAGGGAGATGGCTTGAGCAGGGAAAAGAGCCAGATGGCGATGCCTCACCCCCTAAGAAGTGATGGTTGCAGTTCAGTAGCACAGATCCCGCTTGCTGCTTCCACAGCTCTGTTGTCACAAGGCATCAGACTGTTGGGTGTCAACTAGATGTCTTCCAACTAAATGGGTGAAGCATCAGGTTCTAATTTCCATTGATTTCTGTGGGATGAAGAACCTCAACCAGAGAGAGGGGCCAACAGCTAAACAGTTAGGAAAGGCATGCCAAATGATGTAGGAGCCCAACACCACGCAACCGATGACGTCAGCCCTGCAAGTGCTTGGGTCTTGGGACTCCTTCAGGGGCCAGGTGAAGAAGAACAGCCAACGCCTGAATCCAAGAACTGTGACCTTAAGTGCTTTGAGGACTGAGCTGGTACTTTGAACGGTGCGTCCTCCCTGATCACACAAAACCAGTGCTGTGGGGTGGAAGGTGGCAACGTTTCGTCGTGTCGTTCTTTTCAGCTTTGCACGGTTTGTCGCCTGTTTGGCATGAGTCCAGCCCGCAGCTAGACATGCTGAAGGCCTATTGATTTAAATGGTACTTAAGCATGTGGTCTGGACTGCAGCCAAGATGCGGCACGCAGAATTGTACACTAGCCCCAGTCACATGATGTGCAGAGCGGCTTCAGTTTAATGACTTGTCATACGGCGGGAGCCTCTGTCATTACAGTGACCTTCTCCACACCTCCCCTAGGAGTAATGCAGCCAACTGGTGGCCAAGCCATTACCTGTCTTGCGCTTATCCTCGCTGCATAAAGACGTGGGAGTTACTTGTGAGCCACAGCCAGTGGTGTCATCTAAATGATTTAACAACAGGTCCTCACTTTTGATTGGCACGTGTCGGGACCCGCCCACCGGAAGTGACATCATAAGCCGGAAGTGAGGTCGTGGCAGGAAGTGACAGGAAAAAAAGCCCTTTTTGAGGCCTCAGACGATTTTAAACTGACCCAACAGTTGCAACAGTATTCCACAGCACCCCTGGAACATGTTAAGGAGGCCTGGCATCATGTTAAAGTGACCCAACAGTCCCCAAACCCCAGAGCAGCTCATTTTTCAGTGGCAAGGCAAGGCAAGGCTCTGCTCGCTGCCTTCCTGGCTCTGAGAACATGCAGGCAACTCAAACGTGCAGGAAATTCAAACGTTGCAGATGGCTGAGTCGATGAGTGGGTGGGTGAATGGGCGGGGCCAGCTGTAATCCTAGAAACCGGTACTCGCGTACCCCCGCGTACCCCCTGCATGACATCACTGGCCACAGCTACTTTTCAGCGTTTGTTGTTCTTTCAGAGCTTGGATAAAGAATGTCCAAAAAAACCGAAAACATGGAACCGCCCGAACGGAAACTCTGCTAAATCGAGCTCCTCTTTTTTTTTATGTTGTTCTTATAACACCCAGTAAAAATGTGTAATGAGTGATTTCCTAAGGAAATTGGGTCACATTTATGGCTCTATCCTGGCTTTGCTAGCATGGGCACTCTGGGTGTACTGCAGGCACTGGTGTCGTAAGGGTGCTATAAGGCACTTCCAATGTCAGCGGTAAGCTCTTACCAACGGCACTGCCCCAACTCACCAGTGGAGGAGGCAACGCAACAACAATGGCCAGGAAGTGCAGAGGCCATTGGCGTTGTGCTGATTCTGGGCAATGTGGGAGGGTGTTATTGGGTGGGTAAAGGGCAGAGCAGGGGTGGGACTGATGGTGGTCTCCACTGCTGGATCCTGACCCTCTCATCTGTGCTGGCAAAATGTGCCCTTACCACAAGGAAGGGGACAAACATCTCCTTCTCCCAAGGTGCTTCTGATGGCTGCCTGGCTCCTGCTGGATGCAGTGGTAGCCATCTGTGGTGGCCAGGCAGCTCAGGATTGGGGATCAGCCAATCAGGATCAGCCAATCAGGAATAAAAACCATCTGCAGCTGATCCAGCTTCACCACTCAGTCATCTAACCTAGATGAGCCAGCAAAAAGTGCCTCCTTTTGACCTGGGTTGAGTAGCAGAATCCAACACTGACCATCACCCATTGAGATTCTTGTGGCCCATTGGTTCAGAGGGAGGAGAAAAATGGTGGCTGTGCAGAGAGCAGTTGACTGCATCAACCAAGAGAAAACCAGACTCTTTGAACCAACTAGGCTAATGTTGGGCCTATATCTGATATGTGAATCATTGCTATCACGAAATGAAGAATGTATGGTATCAAACTGATGTAAAAGTTTCTTTCATTTGTGAGGCTGTGTCTCATTTGTGAGTCTGTGTTTTTTTCATTTCATCTGTCTTTCATTTTTTTTTATTAGTCTTAAAAATAGTGCAATTGAATTTAGCCTCCTCTTTTCCTTCTCATGTTGGTGAATTTATCCCAATGCAGGCATTATTTATTATTTATTAAATTTATACCCCGCCTTTCTGCCCGAAGGCACCCAAGGCGGCATTACAACAAATAAAATACATTAAAAGCATTTCATATAATAGTTAAAAACAATAGTTAAAACAATACTAAAACAAAATTTAAAACAGCCAACCCCGTGGATCATAAAATATACAAGAGTATAAAAGAGGATGCAAAAAAACAGCCAGCCTGCCCCAGTATCCGCTGGAATTCCATTCCAGATCCGCCCCTCCCGTGGATCCCTGAAACCGTGAATACTGGGGACGCCTTTTTAAAGATGGGGGAACATCTGTGATTTTGTTGCAACAAGGTAAAAAAAGAAATGTCCCCCTAATGTCCCCCTATCTTTTTAATAGGCGTCCCAGTATCCTTGGCAGCGGCGTCATGCAGCCGGAACGCTGGGCGGGAGGAACGGGTGAGCGGCAGCCCACCTGTTGTGTACCGCTCCATTTCACCGTCTTCCCCGCCCCGGGGGCGGGGAAGACGGTGAAACGGAGCGGTACACAACAGGTGGGCTGCCGCTCACCCGTTCCTCCCGCCCAGTGTTCCGGCTGCATGACGCCACTGATCCTTGGTATCTGTGGGTAACTGAAACTGTGGATGCTGAATCAGTGGATACCGAGGCACGCCTGTAATGCTTACATTGTGGTTAGTGAAATCCCTCCCACCCCCACCAAGCAGAGCTTTGCAGCATGCAAGTTACTGGAATGTCTACATAATAAATTTAAAACAAATCTGGGAGACGGGGGGGAGGAGGAGGAGGAGGAAAGGTACCGCAACGCCTGTAAATTATGAGCTAATAAGTTTCAAATATTGTGCATCGCCATGCAGTTCAATAAAGAATATAGTTGCCATGGCAACGGGTACATCACATGTGTATGCGACTTCGGAGATGCAGAACATTTTTTTTTTCCCCCAACAAAAAAAGACACTGAGCAATATGGCATTTGCGCTGAGGAGTGATGAACACGTTTTAAATGACTTTTTTAAAAAAAATAGTGACAAACAGCTCGCTTTGATTTTCCGGAGAGGACAGTGGAAGGGAAAGCGGCCATTATTCTCTCACTCCATTGTTATTGGAAAGAGCTGTCAGGTGAGGCTTTAATGAGCCTTGCATCTCCCAGCACAGCTTTTCTCGCCGTGTGTGTGTGGGGGGCAAGCGTATTGCACAACATTCCAAATGTTGTTTTTCAGAGAGTTGCCTTCCTCCCTTAATGAGCTCTCTGCAGCAGGGTGATGTTAACCTTTCAAACAGGAGGGCTTTCGAAACGAGACAGAAATCGGGTCACAAGGATGCAGAAGTCCAAAGTCAGGAAGTCAAAGTTCTTGCGCTCAGCATGGAGGCTACCTAAGCATGCTTGCCACTGACTCACAAAAGTTCTCTGAACCCCAAAATAAAAACAAAGCAGGCAGTCTGGACTTAAACAACACAGAAAAGCCAAGTGGTGCCGCCTGAAGCTAAGCAGGAGAACCCGAGGTCTTGGTTTTGGATGCAGTGATGTTCCTACGGCTATGTTTTGAAGGAGCTTCTTTGCACGGGAGATGGAATGTCAGGCCACGACAAACTGTCGTACCCTTTGTGGCAGGACGGAGTTGCTGATGAACTGATTAGTCACCGCAAGTGAGAGCTCTGGGGCAGTGGGTGAGAAGGCCAACCGACGAAAGAATTCAAAATGACCCTGTACTGAGGACCTGTCCAGGCCTGGCGTACGATTGCCTGCTGAAGCTGAATGGCACATAGCCAGAGATGAAAACCACACAGTGAAGACTGCATCTGGGACTGAGGATTTGGTGAATCACAGAATACTGTATATTTGTAAAAAAAAAAAAAATGAAAAAAAAGGTGGTTTAGATTAGCCTGCCCATGTAAGCCGCCTTGGGCATTTGCTTCGGCAAGGGAAAGGCAGAATATAAAGTCTTCAAATAGATAGATAGATAGATAGATAGATAGATAGATAGATAGATAGATAGATGGCCTGGTTGGAAAGGACCCTGAAGCCAGGCCTGGCTTAGACAAGGGTGCTTGGGACACAAATGAAGCAAGACAAATGGACCAAAAAACTGCTTTTTTGCCTACTGTTTTACATGAAACTGGAAGTCTCACCAGAGATTTGTAACTCATCTCATAGACTACAAAACAACAACAACAAACCACCATTCCTGGAAAACATTTCTCAGGTGATTCCTTCCACCCCTTGCTTGGTTACATCCTGACTTACTGCAGACATAGTACTGAATACTTCTTACAATCAATGATTTGGCACCCAGCTACGTTCCTTTCTAAGGCGGGGTCGGCTGGTGGCCTGCAAGGTGGCAAACAGTTGAGTTGGATAAGGAAGGAAACAGATCCTGTGCTGAGATCTGAATGGAACCCCAGATACAAACTCAAAGCCTCTGTGTGTTTGTGTGTGTGTTTGTGTGTGTTAAAAAAAAACCTTGTGTTTAGTACAAATGTTTAAGAGAAGCTGGGCATGGTTTGGAAAATCTTTATCCCTTGGGATACATCCTTCCATTGAACAAGATATGTGGTTTGTGCCTCACTATGTAGGCACCTTCTTATGCTCGGAACGCCCTGTGCATTACATCACTGATTTTATTGCTAAGAGAGAAATTGGCCATACCCCCTATATTTCTTCCAATGACTGCAAGAATCTACAGGCATTGCCACCGAACTCTGATTTTTAATAAAACTACTCTCTCATTATGATATTCAGTTCTATTAAATATAATTGTTCATTCAAAAAAGGGCCCCATCTGTTGTTTTTGTCTGTGCACTTTCTCTCTTTGAATCATTTGCCCTTCTGTTGTGCCAAAAATAATTGTACTTAAACTAGCTCCATAGTGAAATGATTGTGTAACTAACCACACTGGAATCTCTCTCTCTCTCTCTCTCTCTCTCTCTCTCTCCCCCCCCCCTCTCTCTCTCTCTCTCACACACACACACACACACACACACACACACACACACACACATCTACTGTTCTTAAATCTATTGTTTTATGATCAAGCTACAAAGGAAGCTTTGAGATTCGCCTCGGCGCATTCACCGCACAGGTGCTGTTTCTCTGATTTCAGGTGTGAAGAATAACCCGAGACAATAACACAAAAAGAGACAGAAAATTATATGCTTCAAAAATATTGCAAGCTCCCGACATCTTTGCAATAGATGTACTTTTACAGAAATTCCAGGCCTAGATTTCAACTCAAGAAGTCTTCCTAACTATTGCTTGACCTCTGTGCGTGGTAATGGCCCTGACCCAGGGAAAGAAGGAACCTTCCTCCTCTCAGTAGATACACTTTCTTAATTAAGGGTGCAGTCCAAGCACCCACATAGCGCCGACGCAACATCATTGCGTCTGTGCTACACCACTAGTGCCAAAGCGGGGACACCTAGCAGCACCCCTTGTCACTGACAGAGAGCTTCCCTTGAGTCAGCCAAACTGTTCCTGGGCAGGGGATGGGTAGACTGATGGGCATGCTGTCCCTGGGAGGTGACGGGGTTGGGATGTGGTTGTTAGGCCACAACCAAGGCCTCATCCCCAGGCCATGCAGCCCCAATTTGGGCCACGTGGCTTCCTGGATTTCACGGGCACAGATCCATGGAACCCATAGGAGAGGCTGGAATCTCCCCTGGCCCTTGCGCTATTCCAGCACAAGTTAGGATTGTGTCCTAAGACCTGGAACTGAAGAGAGCAGAGCCTTTGTAAGACCCATCAATGCTTCACCAATTTAGAAGATGTTAGATTAGAAATCACTCTAGGATTAGAGCAAAAGTTAGACTGGGGATAGGGGTTAGGCTCGGGATTAAAATTAAAAGAGGACTTGGCAGTAGTGAGCCAAGAAAGAACCATTTTTGTCTTTCTAGGTGGCTGGCCTAGGCAGAGGCAGATCTAAGGGAGGGCAAAGCTCTAAGTTTTGCAAGAAGCCTTACCTTGCAGTGGAAATCACTCCTCTCCTGCACCGTTTTAGCCAATCCTCGCAGGGAAAAGCAACATCTTGGTGTTGCTTACTGGCTACAGCAGCAGGAGAGAGGAGGGATTTACATGACAGGGTAATATAAGGCTTCTTGCAACACTTAGAGCTTTGCCCTCCCTGTAGATCCGCCTCTGGGCCTAGGTGCCTTTAAAAGGGGATTGAACAGATTTCTGGAGGAAAAGTCCATTGTGGGCTACAAGCTATGATGGGTGGTGCAACATCCTTACGTTAGAAGTAGGCTACTTCAGAATGCCAGGTGCAAGGGAATGGCCACAGAATGCAGGCAGCCTGTTGTCTCATGTGCTCCCTGAGGCATCTGGTGGGCCACTGTGAGATACAGGAAGCTGGACTAGGTAGGCCTTTGGCCTGATCCAGCAGGGCTGTTCCTATGTTCTTATGTTCTTATATGAGAGAGAGAGAGAGAGAGAGAGAGAGAGAGAGAGAGAGATTTGGTCCTAGCAGTATTTTACTGTGGATATATAGTTGCAGAAAAGATGTTGGAATGCCTTCAGAGTGAAAAAGAATGTTCCTGCCACCAAAACAAACAAACAAAAATCCTCCAACAGTTGAACAGTCAGAGCTGAAAAGCTGTTGACCATCCTCCGCATTATGTCTAACACTCACGAAGACATGATTTGTACTGTAGGTGAGCTGTTAATTAGAGAATTAGCCTGATGAAAAACTCTAGAAGACCACCAGCATGAACAGTCTTTCCCCATTGACAGAACACAGCCCAATGGCATTGTGTACAAAAGCCAGATACAAAAGTCCTAGTGCAGGTAATTCATAATTCTCCTGGATTTTTTAAGGAACAATAGAATGAGACATTGATAATATGTAATCCCATTTCTTTCTGATTTATCTTAGGTATACCCCTTTGCATCCAAGATGCTTTAGAAAACATGCATAATATTATTCCATTTTTGTCCTCAAAATCACCTTTTTTCAGAAGGTCACTAGAAAGATCACTAGAAGGTCACCTTTTCAGAAGCTTGCTAGATTTCGGCAGGATCAGAGCCTTCTAAAGGGATGAATAATTCCCATTATGGAATTCAGCGCCAGCAGATATGGCTGATGTTCCAAGGTGATGTTCAACAGACAAATCTTTGAAGGAAAAGTCTACGGGCTACTTGTTATCATGGCTATGTGCTACTTCCAGGTTTAGAGGGAATATGAACTATCAGAATGGCTGGAAACCAAGTGCAGGAGAAGGCTATTGCCTTCTGCTTCTTGCAAGCCCAGGAATACGTGGTAGGCCATAGTGGGAAAAGGGACCTGGATTTGAGTGACCTTTGCTTTGAGCCAACAGGGGACAACCTCTGCTGTACTGAAGCACAAGAGTTCCCAACAGTGGTGGCTAGAAGGGTCCTCAGGGTTTGTCTACGGCAGTGGTTCCCAACCCTTTTTGCACTGTGACCTCCTTTTTAGGCATGAGGACCTGTTGACACCTTCCGCCAAGACCTAAGGCCAGAAGTGACGTTAAGAAGGAAGTGGTCGTTGTTTTAAATGAATCACACATTTTGAAAGTCAAAAGAACTCCACATCCTTTTTTAGAATGTCCCGAATGTTGTGTGTCTGTGTGATGATTTGAGTTCAGCAATTGATTCAGCACTGAGAACAATATTGCACAGAATGCATTGGGCATTTCTATGCCATTGCTGATCACGTCATAAAGTCAAATTTTAGATTGTCTTCAGAGTACGTTCCTCTTAGTTAGGTAAGTTAGGTAAGGCTAACGTAGGGGTGCACGTGAAAGGTGTGACATGCCTGCTTGGAAAGACACTCAGAAGAAACTTCATCACACACACACACACACACACACACACACACACACACACACACACACAAGAGGAAGCCTCTTCCCTAGCCAAAATGAGGCTTCCAAGACAGTGGTGCCCAGCTTTTTAAGATGCTGCTCCAAGCACTTCATGATCCCATGAAAACAAGGGCCCTTGTTATCCGTGAATTAGGTTCCTGCAGATTTGATCATCCGCAGATTTGATCATTCGCAGGTTCTGAACCTGCAGGGAGGACCAGACCCTCTGGTTATGTTTGGAGTGTTTGGGGGCCCTGTTCTGTGCATTTAAACATCTAAGGCTTTCAGTATCTTTGGGGGTTCTGGGAACAGAACTCCCATGAATAAGGGCCCACTGTATTCATCATGGCTATGGGGGCAGGTGTTTTTGGTGATATTTTTTCTCAAAAATTCTTGCTTAAAATAGCAAATTGTGGTGTTATGTGTTTTTATTCTACATTCTCATTCCAAGTTCTCATTGTTATTAATTTTAAATGATTTAAAAGTGCAGCAGGTGGATGATAGAAGTGAAACAGTGTCAGCAGATGCAGCCACGGTATTATTTCTAATTGGAAAAATAGTCTATTTTAATTTCTGGATAATATATTAAAAATAATATCTTAAAAATGCAGTGTTTTGTGTTTTTATTCAGATATTTTTACTGGCAAAAGGTAGTGTTTCACTGCCAAAAAGTGGTTTTCAAAAACAACAACAACTACTACTACTACTACTACTACCACCCTAATCTTGGCTTGTAGCCCATGATGGACTTTTCCCCTAAATCTGTCCAATCCCCTTTTAAGATCTAGGCCAGGTGCCATCACAACATCCTACAATTCAATATTCTGTTATTGCAACAGTGTTACTGCCTTTCCTTTAAAGTTGGTCTGGTTTTCAGAGGTAGCCTATCTCTGAATGTCAAATGCAAGGGACTGGCACCAGGATGCGGGAATCTGGTTATCTTGTGTGCTAGGCATCTGGTGGGCCACTGTGAGATACAGGAAGCTGTACTAGGCGGGCCTTGGCCTAATCCAGTGGGGCTGTTCCTATGTTCCTGTGAGTACATATCTGAAGAGGAGCATCTGGTTCTGGTGGCTGTCAAAGAGAAATGCTCTGGAGAATCTTGACTAGCCTCAGAAAATGCCAGATGCGGGGGAGTGGCCACAGAATGCAGGCATTTTGTTGTCCTGTGTGCTCCCTGAGGCATCTGGTGGGCCACTGTGAGATACAGGAAGCTGGACTGGATGGGCCTTGGCCTGATCCAGCAAGGCTTTTCTTATGTTCTTATGTTTTTAAGTAACAAACACAATTTATAATTCTTCACCAGATGCACTTCTTTCAAACTTTTTTCCAGCAGGGCTCTTCATATTACCGTATGACTCCAAAGCTATGGAATGGACTATAAGAGGCTGCACCTCTTATTGCAAGAGATATTCTCTCCCAAGATATTCTTCTTTCACATTATACACCTGCATGAGAGGTACAGGCTATGGCTGTGTGTGGCACTCACTTCCCACATCCCTCCAGTAACTGAATCGCTTCCAGAAAATGATTCAGTAAAAGGGAGCCGTGTAAGAGGCTCAGAGAGGACACCAGCAGGTCCCTCTCCTAGGAAGGGTCATCACAAGCATCAGTCTTGGTGCCTGGCGCCTGTGAGCTTGTGCGTGTGCATGTTTGTGCGTTCCCTTTCCATGTGATCAGCCTGCCCCACTCCTTGCAGCATTCACAGCTATTTCCATCCTGCAGTCCTTGGAGTTGGATTCCAAATGGTGCCTGCTGGGTCCTAATGACCCAGGCAGCCCAATCCTAAACTTCCTGGCTACCACGGGCACAGTTGTAGCCAAACGGCTACCACCGCATCCCCCGGCAGCCAGGCAGCTGCAGAAGGCCCTGTGAGAGAAGGGGACATTTGTCCCCTTCCCCCATGGTAAGGGTGCAGGGAGAGCAATGGACCTCCGCAACTCTGCCCCTCCTACCTCGTTATCCCTGGCCCCGCCCTGAATTCCCGCAACGCCAGGACTGTTCACTTACTGGCTGCCATCACTGAGACTCCGCCTCCAGGCACTTAGCTATGGTGCTGCTCCAGCACAGGCAGTAACCCCTTAGGGCACATTTTGCAATACCAGTGTGGGTGTTACACTCATACCGCCCAAGCTGAGGGGCTCAGGATTATGCACGGAAGGGATAGACTCGATAAAGGGATGTTCTTTTCCCTCTCTCAAAACACCAGAACCAGGGGACGTCCACTGAAATTGAGTGTGGGAAGAGTTAGAATGGATAAAAGGAAATACTTTTTTTACCCAGTGGGGTAGTTAATCTGTGGAACTCTTTGCCACAGGAGGTGGTGATGGCATCTGGTCTAGATGCCTTTAAGAGAGGTTTGGACGGATTTCTGGAAGAAAAGTCCATCATGGGCTATAGGCCATGATGGATTGTGCAACCTCCTTACATCAGTAGTAAGCTACTTCAGAGTACCAGGTGCAAGGGAGTGGCAACAGGATCCAAGCATCTTGTTGTCTTTTGCCTCCCTGGGGCACCTGGTGGGCCGCTGTGAGATACAGGAAGCTGGACTAGATGGGCCTTTGGCCTGATCCAGCAGGGCTCTTCTTATGTTCTTATGTTCTTATGATCCCTCTTACTTACTTCTCTATTCCTCTTTTCTCTGTACCATTAGATTTTGGTTTAACTGGAGATCCATGCATCTCATCGCACACCCAAAGGAGCAAATTCGTGCTGGATGAGTGGCTCATGAGATGAATCTGGTAAAAAATGGAATTTTCCACTTATATATATATAGTTGGGGAAAAAATATTTCAAAAAATGTGAAATGGTGACTTTGTGTTGCTCCAGCTAAATGGCATTATTCTGGAAAGGTTGTATTGTAAAAGAAACACATATTTATCTGACAGCACATTACACTCTGTTGATAATTTTTAAACTGAAGTTGGCCGTATTGCTTTTCTTCATCAGTCATAGTATGTTCTTAAATGCCTTTTGTTGTCGAGGTGTAATGGTGCTTTTGTTCCTGCTCATCTTTGCTCTCAGCACAGTGCATATAATTATAGCTTGTTAGGGTTTAATCTTCCAAATGTTTTTGAAATTTGTGCAGCACAATGTGTTTCTGAAGAGACGGTTATTGCCGCAACTCATCACAGTGAGGTAATAAATGGAGAATATCTCACGGCAAATTTCCTTCTGAGATGAACGTGTTTCACAGGCTGGAACCTAAAACTCATACCAGCGGAGGAAACAGGTTCATCTACAAGGGAGATTTGTCATGAAATATTCTCCGTTTGTTACCTCACTGTGATGAGTTGGGGCAATACCCGTCTCTTCAAAAACACATTATGCTGCACAATTTAAAAAAAAAAAAACACCACCACCACCACTGGGAAGCTATAATTAGGTTTGGCAAAAACGTAAAGTTATGGGTCAAGATAAGGGATCTTCGAGAAATAAAGGTATGTTGAAGAAGGGAAATTGCCCCATATTCTGTGAAAAGATTCAAGACCAGCCTCTTCAATATAAATAACTGTGCCAGCCTAACTCCAGGTTAGGATTGTGCCCTAAGTCACTCTAAGTGTTGTACTTTTCATTGGATGCACTCTGAGTTACCTAAGAGTTGTCTCTATGGATCCAGCCTTGGCTCATTTCCATATATAAACGCTCGTGTGATCAGTCTACTTGCATGAACAGTGTAACTTCATAGCCACAAACTCACATGACAAGATTGTGAAGCTGCTGTCTTGTGAACTACAGAAAAACGGCAAGGAGCTGGGTTTTTTCCCTAGTTTATGGGAGAGGATCTCTCATGAGTTTGTGAGATCCACCATCACACTGCTCACAAGAGTGAACAGAGACATGGCAAAACCAGCTCAGAATGAGAAGTCTTTGACTGGTGAAAAACTGTGTGTGTGCATCAATCTCAGACAGGCTGTGCTGCGTAAATGTGCATGGACAATTGGCAACCAAGGGTAGTAGTAGATGAAGTAACGGAATGAATGCATTCAAGAGGGTTACCCAACCCCTGTTGTTCTCCATGCTGAGCAACATTCCTCCTCAGTCAATCCAGATTGAGTCCAGGTTCTCCTATATAGACACATATTTATGCAGGTACAAAAATACCTGATATTGAGTCATGCTGTGGGCAGTGCAATCCTAAACCCCAACACAGGAGCGCCGATCGACACCCCCGCTTCAGCGCTGTGCCCGCCTTGAGCCTCTCTCGCGCCGACTGAAGCCAGTCGGCACGAGGGAGGCGGCACGGGGATTGGAGGGAGGGAGGGAGGTGGGGGCTGGACTTGGACGTGATGTGGGCGGGCTTGGGAGGTGGGAGGTACCACATCCTAAGCCCATCAGGGAGGCCGCATGGCCCCAATTCAGGCCACACAGTCTCCTTGGATCTGGGCCCGCTTTTTAGCGCCTGCTCCCTTGCTGCAGGAAGGCTCCAGCCTCCACCTACCCAGCAGGTTGGCGCTGGTTGGCGCTGGTTGGCCGGCGCTCCTACTCCAGCGCTGGGTAGGATTGCGCCCTGAGTCTAGTATTGTCAACTGTGACTAACAGCTGCTCTCCAAGGTCCTGAGCAAAGATGTTGCCAACCTCTGCTCTCTATGGTTATGGTAACTTGAGGTCCTGGGGTTTGAATCTATTTTTTGCATGGAAAGGAGGTGCTCTGCTTCTGGACTATGACTTCCGCTGCCATAAAGATCTCCCCTGCGGATGTTTCCGTCAGCCATTTTAAAGGGCCTTCACTGGTTGCCAGTGCCATTCTGAAGGTCCCTGCAGCCTTCGGAAGGCCTCTGTGTAGTGGATGACAAAGTCAGGGGTGTGGATAATAAGGCAAGTAACAATCATGCCCCTCGCAGATAAACGAATTCACAGATAGTGAGTTTGCATCTAAAGAGGACTGATTGTATCTGTCAAAGTCAACAAAGGCAGAAGGCCTATTTTTGGTGAACGATTATGCAAGTTATACAAACCGTTGTATCATGCATGTATACCACTAATTTTATAATTGTAAAAACTCTTGAGACAAAGAAGACCCTCAAAAGGAAATATAATTAGGTTGCAATTCTAAACATATAGGAACAGCCCCGCTGGATCAGGCCAAAGGTCCATCTAGTCCAGCTTCCTGTATCTCACAGTGGCCCACCAGGTGCCTCAGGGAGCACACAAGACAACAGGCTGCCTGCATTCTGTGGCCACTCCCTCGTACCTGGCATTCTGAGGTAAATTCTGAGGGAAACACACTGGTGGCTAGTCAAGATTCTCCACAGCATTTCTTTGATAGTGACTGGAACCAGATGCTCCTCTTCAGACAGGTACTCATAGGAACAGCCCTGCTGGATCAGGCCAATGCCCATCTGGTCCAGCTTCTTGTAACATACAATGGCCCACCTGATGCCTCAGGGAGCACACAAGACACAAGATACTTGCATCCTGCTGCCACTCCCCTGCAAAGGGTTCCTTTGCACTTGAGTTCCTACACTTGGAAGGGAGTAAGTCCATTGAACATAATGGGGCTTACTTCCAAGGAAGCATGTGTTAATTATGTGTTGCTTCCTTTCCTCATATATTCCATCTTGCCTAGTTAACCCCTGCTAACTGGGCAAGGGACACTTTTCCAAGTGGTGTTCCACTTCTGTTTAGCAGAGGGAGAGCAATTGTCCCTCTTCTCTCTGGCACAGTATCTTTTCTAGTGGCCATTGCTGGTGGTGTTCTGCCTTTATTTTTTAGATTTTGAGCCCTTTTGGGACAGGGAGCCATTTGACTTTACTTTGTTGCCTGCACTTTTTGTTGAAATGTGGTATATAAATACCTTTTGATGGATGGATGGATATACACTAACCATCAAAACACTCACATTTTGACAGCTATGTAAGGTCTTCAACCCCTTTTTTCTAATTTCATCCATTTTTTCATATGCTGGTTAATATTTCAGAAGTGACCAACCTGGTTTGACAAGACCACCAAAACCAAACTGTCTGGGATAGGCCAACAAAACACAACAGCCAGATTGACAACAAAAAAATTCCTTTTAGTCCTAGCCTTTCTATCCATTACTGTGGGGCAATACCAATTTCATGATCTGGGAACATGTGGGAGCCTTGACAGGCATATGGAGCTAGCCAGAATGTCACCATTCATATAGAGCACTGTTGCAAGTCAACATAGCCAGGACATAGAGAGATGGACCAATGGTCAATCTTAGTATATGATGGCTTCCTTAATGTGCACTCCTCTCTGTTTGCCAATCTGCTCCCTTCTATTATGCCATAAGCCTCTCTTTGAGTGCAATCCTAACCTGGAGTTAGGCCAGCACAGTTAGCCAGCAAAGTTTGGCTGGCAGAAGGGACACCATAAAGTATGTTTGGACCACTCAGATGTGCCCCATCCTCCCTGACTCAGAGAGTGGTCCAAACACACTTTATGGTGTCCCTTGTGCTGGCCAAACTTTGCTGACCTAACTGTGCTGGCCTAATTCCCAGTTAAGATTGCCCCTTGGTCATACAAGGTGTTTGTACTTCTGGTAGTTCTCGATTCACATACTGCTGAAGCCTAGCTTGTAGGATTTTGAGCATCACCTTGCTAGCATGTGAAATGAGTGCAATGGTACAGTAGTTCGAACCATCTTTGGCGTTGCCCTTCTTTGGGATTGGAATGTGAACTGATCTTTTCCAGTCTTGTGGCCACTACTGAGTTTTCCAAATTTGCTGGCATATGGAATGCAGCACTTTGACAGCATCATCTTTTAAGATTTTAAGTAACTTTTAAGATTTTAAGTCACCTCCACTAGCTTTGTTGTTAGTGATGCTTTCTAAAGCCCACTTGACTTCACACTCCAGGATGTCAGGTTCAAGCTCAGTGACCGCACCATTGTGGTTATCAGGAACATTTAGATTGACCTTATAGAGTTCCTCTGTGTACTCTTGCCACCTCTTCTTAATCTCATCTGCTTCTGTTAGGTCCTTGCTGTTCTTGTCCGTTATTGTGCCTACCTTAGCACGAAATTGTCCTTATGACATCTCCAATTTTCTTGAAAAGATCTCTAGTCTTTCCCATTCTATTGTTTTCCTCTATTTCTTTGCATTGCTCATTTAGGAAGGCCTTCCTATCTCTCCTTGCTATTCTCTGGAAATCTGCATTCAGTTGGGTATATCTTTCCCTTTCTCCCTTGCTTTTGGTTTCCCTTCTTTCCTCATCTATTTGTAAAGCCTCATCAGACAGTCACTTTGCCTTCAGCATTTCTTTCTCTTTGGGATGGTTCTAGTTGCTGCCTCCTGTACAATGTTACAGACCTCCGTCCAAAGTTCTTCAGGCACTCTATCTACTAAATCTAAGCCCCTAAATCTATTCGTCACCTCCACTGTATATTTGTATGGAACATGATTTAGGTCATATGTGGAGGGCCTAGTGGTTTTCCCTACTTTTTCTGTTTAAGCCTGAATTTTGCAATAAGAAGCTCATGATCTGAGCCACAGTCAGCTCCAAGTCTTGTTTTATATAACTTCACCTTTGGCTACAAATAATGTAATCAGTCTGATTTCAGTGTAGACCATCTGGTGAAGTCCATGTGAGAAGAGAGGACTCTTTAGACCCTCATGCTGGGAAAGGTTGAAGGCAAAAGGAGAAGGGGGAGGCTGAGGATGAGATGGTTAGATAGTGTCACTAAAGCAACGAACATGAAACTGGGCAAATCTGGAAGCTAGTGGAGGACAGGGAGGCCTGGCATGCTGTGGTCCATGGGGTCATGGAGAGTTGGACATGACTTAGTGACTGAACAACATACAAGGTGCGGCTTATGGAAATATGTTAGCTGAGCTCCTTTTTGCATCACAATTAATATAAAAAGTAAAATTTGAAAGTTTTCATATTGAAAGTTTGAAAGCTTTCAAAGCTTCCTAATTTTTTGCCATATATAAATTGAGAGTCCACTGGATTCAAACATACATTTAATATTCATGGTTGGTGAGAACATATATTTAAGAACATAAATATTGTGGTTCTCAAACATTGGAAGTTTATCGTATGTGACTCGTTAAGCAAGTTTGACCATCCCTGTATTTGAACAAATGGGAAATCACGTGCTTGCAGGAGTTTCATGTGCATGACTCTTTGCATAAAACAGTGGTGTAACCTGTGCTTCAGAAGACAGAAGACCTAAACGGAGGTCATGATAGGATCAATCATATGTGTTAAGTTGCATGTATATGTTTAAGCTTTTTGCCTGATCAGAGCATTTATGATTTTTCTTTTCTCTCCCTTTCCCTTCTCCAGAAAATAGGAATGAGAACTTAAGAATTCATGCTGTGATGCAGTGCAGTGCCCTTGCTGAACATTTCTTTGGATAATGCTCGGCATACATCTTTGCAAGGTTTGTCTCTTTGGTATAATTACACAATGATTTTAATGGAAATGGTAAAGAAGTATTTTAAAAAGGAATGGCATATTTTATGTGCAGTTATATGTAAATTTATCGTTATAAATATGCAAGTTTTCTCCTCCACACGGGTATTTGCTTAAGGATCACTTTGATAAATGCAAACAACACTCTTATATTATTTATTGGAATATTGCTAAGATACATAACAGCAATTGTTATGCCTCTCAGCAGAATTTCCTCCTAGAACGCACAGCTTTTTTTTTCTGACTGACTACTAGCATAAAGTAAGAAAATATTACATTTAAGGAAGCTATTAAAAAGAATGTGTTTCCTTTTTCTTCTTAATTTCCATAATAATGATAACCTCCCACATTATCCTGAGGGGAAAAAGATAAAAAGATAACCAGATTAATTGACTCCAAGAATAAATACTCTGAAGATACTAAGAGCCATCTTTAAGTACACAGCATCTTCTTACGGTGTTACAGGAAAAGTATGGAAGAGGTACCTAATCACTAAATATCATGGACTAGCTGTTTGTGACCCGGCGTTGCCCGGGGGCAGAAATTATCCCCAGGCTCTATTAGGAGGAGGAATGAGTTTGTTCTGCAGTGCACCCCCACCTCTGGGGGCGTATGGGGGGCCCTACCCCCACAGTATATCTGTCCAGATCGTAAGGAAGGAGTGTACCACGTGTGGTGCACATCGTTCCAGGCGTTCCAGAGTAATGGTGGAACATACACACAAATATGCAAACCTCCCTCAAAAGCATGACATAGTGAGATCCATATATAGACATATAGAACCCGTCCCTGAAATAAAACAGTATTGATGACCTGGAACCCACAATGCACACTATCACTGTGAAATGAATGAGGAAACAGGGACACCATCAACTAAGAGAGCAACATGAAGGTCCCACTTACGGTCTGCAGGTCCTGTGGCAGGATAGCCCTGATGTATGAGAAACAGGCAGAGGTGGCCTGTTAGCTCCCTGGACATAGGCCCCTCTCAGATCTGACTGGCTGCTGGAACTCTCTGGATCCTGCTCTTTCCACCCTGGCCCACTCAGGCCACGCAGGCCAAGCAGTTTAGTTTCACTTTCTGTTCTACCTCTGTCTGGTAGCTGAGCTGCTGCAGAATCATCTGTGACCACAGGGTGGCAGCAGACCTGTAGCCCCATGCAATCCCCTTGGTTCCTGACGATCCGGGCCCCCTCCCTGAAAAACGGGGGGCTGTAGGGGGGTCTGACCCCCGCAGTGATTCCTTCCAGGCTGCAAGGAACGTGTGTGCCAAGTTTCGTGGCCGTGGGTCAAGGGACGGAGACGTGTATAAGGAACATACATACATACCCACACACCCACGTCCGTTTTTATATATATAGATAAGTGATGTATAGATAATATACTCTACAAGTGGTACGATGCACAATGGTGTGGGTTTGACTGCAACTCCTACTAGTAGTAAGGAGAAAGTTAATGGTATGAAATTTGCGGAGTGCAAATATTAAGTGGGCATCCTATGGCACAATCTGCTGCATTGGCGTAGAGTGTCGCAAAGCATGCTTTGCGGCGCCATCTGACCAAGGAGTGCTGGAGGGGAGGCCTGTGCCATCCCTCC
>JAJKFI010000007.1:30531599-30591181 GCA_029204185.1 Lerista edwardsae
CCCCCCCCGAGGCCAAGGCAGCCACGGAACGATACGGACAGGCTGCCGCTCAAGCGGAAGTCCCGCCTACGTCCTGCCCAGTGTTCCCCTTGTTCATTTGTAGATCCCATCGCTGCCTTATAGAAAGGTTAAAGGTATAGGCACTCTGTCCCAGTTTGTATCTGGCAACCCTAATCATGCTTAGGGTCTGGAAAAGTTTATTCCAGCCCACCTTCTTTCCTTTCTTTCACATTGCATACCAGTTAAAACCGTGTTAAACAAATGTTTAACATTACTTTTTTTTTCATTCTCACCATTTTTACTGCTCATTTTCAAATTTTATGGATTGCAGAATTCTCCCCTTACCTCCCCTTCAAAGTTCTAATGCATGGCTGCTATAGCATCTTTAGGTGTGCGGTAGATACATATAGGGTGGTGCGGTTAGCAAGGATAAAGTTGCTACCTTGAAACTAATTTTTAAACCATTTCCCTTGTGTGTGTGTGTGCATGTGTGTGTGCGCGTGAGTGTGTGTCTGTGTGAGTGCACGTGTGCATACACACTTACCTGGGAGTGAGACTCATTGAACACAGTGGGGTTGGCTTCTGAATAGACCCACATAGGATTGTGCTGCCTGTGTCTTAAGTGATGAGTGGACCTTCCTATGGGCCACTGTGATGAGGCAGCATCACAACTGAGAAGATGTGGCTGAAGTCTCCATGGATCAGTGCAAAGAACCTGGTGCTGCCACCAAGCGACTTTGGGACCACAACCTGGGGTCCCCCACCTGGTCAGGAGAACCTCTGTTTTATTCTTAAGCACAGGGGTGGGAGTCAATGCATTGCTTTGATGGACGCAGGGCACAGACCTGTCCAGCTGTCTTGTGTGGGGTCCTGTGAGGAGCTACAGGGCTTGGCACCAATGTGGGTGTGCGGGGCAGCCCCTACCTACCACCTCCATGGGCCATCCTTGGACGCCAGCAGTATCCAGCAGTCTACGTCTTGAGACATCTGGTCCCAGGGTCCGACAGCCTGGCCCTGGCAGCCAACTGAAAGCAACGTTGCAGAGCCCCCTGGGGTGAGCTCACAACACCAGAACCAGGGAGCATCCACTAAAGCTGAGGGTTGGGAGAGTTAAAACAGATAAAAGGAAGTACTTTTTTTACCCAGCGGGTAATCAAGCTATGGAACTCTTTGCCACAGGAGCGGGTGATGGCATCTGGTCTGGATGCCTTTAAATGGGGACTGGACAGATTTCTGGAGGAAAAGCCCATCGTGGGCTGTAGGCCATAATGGGTTGGGCAACCTCTTTACATTAATAGTAGGCTACTTCAGAATCCCAGGTGCAAGGGAGTGGCCACAGAATGCAGGCCTCTTATTGTCTCGTGCGCTTCCTGGGGCACCTGGTGGGCCACTGTGAGATACAGGAAGCTGGACTAGATGGGCCTGATCCAGCAGGGCTCTTCTTATGTTCTTATGTTCTTATGCACTCTGGCAACTGTCACGGCTGATGCCAGGTGCAGTTATCACTTCTGGGTTCGTCTGCGTGCTCACCTCTCTGATTCCGAGATTGGTCCAAACACGCTTTATGGTGTCCCTTGTGCTGGCCAAACTTTGCTGGCCTAACTGTGCTGGCCTAACTCCAGGCTAGGATTGTGCTCTGTATTAGTTAAGGAAATAATAATAAAAACGTTTTCTTGTTAATTGGCCATAACTTTTGATAGAACACAAATATCCCAACATGGTTTCTTTCATTGCATTCCACGTTAAATCACCTTAGATTTTACTCCATGGTGTGCCTCTTCTGTTAGGAGCGGGGGTTAGCTGAATCCAGTCTTGACGCTGTGCTACACTACTGATTGGGCTAAGGAATGCCCCCTGGGCCACTGGTGGTTGCTGGTGGCCAGGAGGGGACATCATCCCACGACCACTGGGGGGCAGTCTGGAAGGGCCAGGCTCCCAGGTATCGTGATAGATTATCTGTAAGTATTGGTATTATTTGTACTTACCAAGGTTTTCACAACTTTGGTTACTAGTGTCAAGCTCAGCTTGTTGCCCCCCTAAAGCTTGTTGCCCAGTGCAATTGCACCCCCTGCACCCCCTTAGTTGCATCACTGCCTCAGTGGCTGCCACAGCAACCACACATCGGTGATGGATTTTTCGAATGATGCAATCAAAGCCATGGCAGGCAACGAAAAACAGCTCAGTGCTAGCGAGGCCCCACAAAAGGATCTCCAGGACTAGGGCTACAAAAGGCCTCTATCTTGAACTTCCATGAGCTTCTGCTAATCGAATTAGTCAATCTTCATACAAGGAAACTCTATATATTCTTACCAGGAACTATGCAGGGTTTGGGCAACGTTGATGTGAGCCCCTGCTACCAGGGCTGCAATGCCAACTGATGAGTCCATACCGGCATTCCTACCTGTGTTTGCATCTCCATCTCTGAGTATAAGCCAGGTGTTTCTGTTGTTGTTGTTGTTGTTGTTATTTCTTAATGACCTGTCTAGCCCAGCTTGCTTTCATGGTGGCGCTAACAGTGGAGACACCTGTGGTTCCCAGGTGGTTTCCTATTCAGGGACTGACCAGACCCAGCTGCGCTTTGCTTCAGCAAGGAGGATGCATCACATGCTCTCTGACCAGACTACCTGAAAGTGGGCTATCTCTGAATGCCAGATACATGTGGCAACAGATTATAGGTAACTTGTTGCCTTGTATGTGCTCCCTGAGGCATCTGCTGGGCCACTGTGAGATACAGGAAGCTGGACTAGATGGGCCTTGGTCTCATCCAGCAGGGATGTTCCTATGAGTATATGTCTGAAGAGGAGCATCTGGTTCTGGTGGCTGTCAAAAAGAAATGCTGTGGAGAATCTTGGCTGGCCACCAGTGTGTTTCCCTCAGAATTTACCTCAGAATGCCAGGTGGAAGGGAGTGACCGCAGAATGCAGGCAGCCTGTTGTCTTGTGTGTTCCCTGAGGCATCTGTGAGATACAGGAAGCTGGGCTAGATGGGCCTTGGCCTGATCCAGTGGGGCTGTTCCTCTGTTCCTCTGAGTACATGTCTGAAGAGGAGCACCTGGTTCTGGTGACTGTCAAGGAGAAATGCTGTGGTGAATCCTGATCAATGTGTTTACCTTAGAATTTACCTCAGAGTGTCGGGTGCAAGGGAGTGGCCCCTGAATGCAAGCAGCCTGTTCCCCGAGGCACCCGTTCGGCCACTGTGAGATATAGTTAGCTGGACTAGGTGGGCCCTTGGTCTGATCAGCAGGGCTCTTCTGATTTTCTTAAGGGCCAGATTGGGTTGCAAGTTGTTATAGCTCCTCCCCACAGACAGGACAGCAAATTCTGTTTTATTTTCCTCATATTTTCCTCAAAAATTTACCTTGGAGTGCCAGATACAAGGGAGTGGCAACAAGATGCAGGTGTCTTGTGTGTTCCCTGAGGCATCTAGTGGGCCACTGTGGGGTACAGGAAGCTGGACTAGTAGAGCCCTTGGCCTGATTCAGTGGGGCTCTTGTTGTGTTCATATATTCTTATGAAATCTATGCAATTCGAATATTTGTGTATGCATTCACCAACCGACATGCACTCAGCAAAATCTAGTTTTATTGTGTGTGTTTTTGTAAAAACAACAAGAACAACAAAACACTCTATAGGACTCAGATGGCGACAGTGGTTTCCATTAGGCTCCAAACAAACAGAAATTTAGTCAAATAGAGACTCATTCTGGATACGTGGCTCCGAAACCATGATTGGGTGAAATCTAGTTTAACAGAGAAAGCGAGAGAGAACTAATTCGGTGACAGCGGTGGAAGGTGGCAATGCAACTTTGCTGCCCACAAATTGTTATGAGTACTTTTTTTCCCTCCATATCTCCCTTTGAATGACATTTCCACTGTGCTCTGTTGGCATTCCTGAGCCTTGTTTGCCTGTGTTTGCTAAAATGTCTCTACAAGGTTGTGTGCATTTCAACTCTGCCCTTGTAATATTATTTCCAACTAATTATACCAATAGAAAAAGCTGAGTACAAATATGATTTTAGCAGTTTATAATAAGAAAAGTGCTCTCCGCATATATTAAGAGCAAGCTCTGGGAACTCAATTATTATTAGCAAGCACGCCACCTACTGGATCAAAATATGCCAAGCAAGTGATGGGGGGAAAAGGAAGATATATACCTTATATATCTTCCTTTATATATATATACAGTATATATATATATGCCTGCGAGGGTCGGGTCTCAAGCAGAGACCTAGGAATCTTGCAGGTATCGGTGAAGAATTGTAGTAGTTTCGATGACAGCAGTCCATTGTAGCTCTGCTGGTGTTATTGCTGGTATTTCTAGTTGTGTTAAATGTGTATCAAAGTTTGGGGATATTGTTCCTCGTGCGCCAATGACGATAGGCAGCACTTTCATAGGTTTAAGCCACAGTCGAGTAGTTTCGAGGCACAATTCCCAGTACTTGTCTATTTTTTCTATCTCCTTTTCGATCACGCGATGGTCTCCCGGGATGTCTAGGTAGACCTAAAGGTAGGGCTACCAGATCAAACTGGGACAGAGTGCCTTTACCTGTAACCACTGTATAGAAGAAGGAATTTGGGCATGGAAGGGTTTCAAAAGCTGCACCTGCCCAAATTCCCTCTTCTATGCAATGCTTAAAGGTACACGCACTCTGTCCCAGTTTGTATCTGGTAGCCCTATCTATAGGTCACCCACAGATGGAGGTGCTTGAAAACGGTGTTATTTATTTTACTCAGAAGTAAGCCCAGTGTGTTCAGTAAGATGCTGGCCTGGTGCTGTATGGTAGACCAACGCTAAGATGGCTGCCACTGTACCCTGCAGGGCCAGAGAGCAACATCTGCATACGTCTCCGGGGTAAAATGTAGGGTTACCAGATGCAAGCTGGGACAGAGTTCTTACACCTTTAAGCATTGTATCGAAGAGGGAATTTGGGTAGGTGCAGCTTTTGAAACCTTTCCATGCTGAGCTGCACCTGCCCAAATTCCCTCTTGCATATAATGCTTAAAGGTGTAAGAACTCTGTCCCAGCTTGCATCTGGTAACCCTAGTAAAATGTTCCAGTTGAAGTCCTGCTGGCCTCCGGGGCTTATTGTGAATTGGAGGCCTAGCACTGAATTCCAAAAGGAAACAGGTGTGTTGTTTAGAGGACAACAGTCTTGCATTGAGTTTTTAAGAGGTTTAGAGGACCTTTCACCTTGTCTTTCATAAGACAAAATTAAAAAAGGACTTAGCATGTAAAACAGACAATAGCAAACTAGAATAGAGCGACAAAACACAATGTTCGGCCAGAAAGCCGTAGCACAATATCATACCTTCCCCTAACCCTCCCCCAAAAGTATGGTCTTCAATAGCTTTTTTTGAGGGGGGGGACAGGAAGGGTGAGTTCAGCAGGGGCCTTCCCTGAGGGGGAGTGCCACAGGTTGGGACAACTCTGAGAAGGCCCTGTCCCGAAGCAGTAGCATAGCCAGAGGGGGCTGTGTGAAAAGACAGCAGGTGCCACAACACGTTGTAAAAGTGGCCTCTTCCACTCGCCATTGGAGTCATTTGGGGCAGCACTGCCATTGCTCCCATGGCGAGTGGGAGGGGCAGTTTGCATGGTGTGTTGTGTCACCTCCTCTACTTACCGTGCCCCTCTGTTGCTACACTACTGCCCACCAGCATGACAACTGAGCTTCTGCTGGTGGCAATAAGCAGAACAAGAACTTCCCAAAAGCTATTATTTGGTGGGTGCACATCACATAGAAGCAAGTTGCCCTTGAGTTACACCCAGCTTTAGGGTGGCCAGAGCAACTGTCCACAACTGTCACAACTAACCACAACTGTCACCTGACTACCCAGGAGCAACACAGGATCTAGTAGCATCCTAAGCTGTATGTCTTCTCCTTCACAGGAAGTGTAACCCCTTCCAAAAGAGGCCAAATCCCCATCTCTGATTTACTCTCCTACTGATCCACAGTACCTCCACCGTGTCTAGAGCAAGTCTCATCTTATATGCCCACATCCTGCCTAGCATCATCTCCAAACCCTGGTGTAAGATCTCCACTGATTTCCTGGGATTAGATGACACCTTGAGACAGAGGTATCATCTGTATATTGATGACATCTCAACCCTAGACAATTCTAGGCAATGTCTCCGAGCAGTTTTAGGGAGATGTGGAGCAACGTAAAAAAGAAGATTGAACACTGTGAGACTCCAAAGACAAAAAGACTACAGTGTCAATTAATTTCTTCTGGACCCTTCCCCCAGGTAGGACAGACACTAAAGCTGAACTGCTCAGACACAAGCCAAATGGGTGGTCCAGAGGATACCATGGCCAATAGTATTGAACACCACTGAGAAGTTCATCAGAACCAACATAGTTGTCCAGTCATGAGACCAGGAGAAGGAATTGCTTGCTTACTTAGAGAAGGTGGAAGGGGGCTTGTGTCTACCCACCAACTCTTCTTGTATACTCTTCTTGAGAGCAAATCTGAGGCAGATTACTGGAGGCATTGTTTAACTCCAACTATTCCAGCAGTGCTGCGAAAGATGGTAACATCAGAGCTGCCACTACGGTCTTACACATGCGCCAAGTTTGCCCGCATCCGCAGGATACACAAATTGAACAGTAGCCAAAACCATTGGATGAGCCAGCACCTGAGATATATCTGCAAAATCTGCAGTCAAAGAACAGATATGGATGACTTACAAACTGGTCACAGGGTCACCCATGGCTTTTCCCTAATCTCTATGGGGGCCCCAGAATGTACCACCACCTGGTTTAATCACCTGGAATAGTCCTGCTGGTGTACATGGACCATACATGTACTATGATTGCTTTGCTAACATCACCACCATGGAACAGCTCCTAAAATGGACACTAACCCATGCTTGATCAGATTTATCACAAGGTTTTCACCAGTGCTTCCATAGTGTGGCTCATGTTGAGTTTATTTGCATAGATGATATATTTTATTGTTTATAATAAAATGTTATATGATGTTTAATACATAATATGATGTTTATCTGAACAGAGTCAAGCATGTTTGTGTGTGGACCAAGGGACATGGCTGAGAGAGTCCGACATGGCTGACATTATTTGGAGGACTTCCAATTTCAAGCAGAGAAATACAAACTGGCCTTGCTTGGCCTTTTGGAGAGAACTTTAGACATCCTCTGGCCATAACATCAATTGTACTAATATTATGGCAGAGTTATCCAACTATTCGAGGAAGGAGAAAGAGATAACACCAGATTTGCAGGCTGGTGGCATCCAAGAGGAGAAGCAAGGAGCAAGGTGGTTTCAAACAAGTGTGGTTTGATAAGGGCAGTTGAGCAGATTGCCGAGAGAGGTGGTGGATTCTTCCTCACTGGAGACCTTCAAGCAGAGGCTTGACAGATGCCTGCTGGAGATGTGCTAGGAGGATTTCCTGCTACAGGCAGGAGGATGGACTAGATGACCTTGTAGGTCCCTCCCAACTATATGATTCTATGATAAATGTCTGCAAAAAAGGTGTTTAAAACAGCAGCCCAACACAGCAGTTCATTGGTGATAACTGACTAAAAGAACAAGGCGACACACAAGTGTCAGAATTCCCACCACGAAGACCAATGGAGCTACACTAGAGCTGGCCATTTCAGTCATGTGCTGGAGTAAGTATGATTGAATAGTGACGAAATTCACATAGGGGCTCATGAATGAATCCTGTACCCGTTATAACCACAATAAAGCATTCATGGTATGGTCATGGATGTCTTGAGATAGAGTCTGGGGCAGTGAGCAAGACCCCACTCAGAAAAGGCACCTTGGTTCTGCTGCCCAGGAGTATGATCACCTCTGGGCCAACCATGACAGTCCGACTGTGACACTAGTCCTCATCTGCCCTAAGTGCCAAAGAAAACCGTTGAGCAGGCCACGCTCCACCAAGCCATTGAGGCCATTTGGGAGTGACCATGTCAGGACTGGGCTTAGATGTTCACCTCCCCACTCAGCCATCAAGCTATTAGCAGCCCTGTTGGGTTTTCTTCTCTCCACCCACAGAACAGAACTATTGAAGGATGAAGTATCTTCTTTCCCCAGAGTGGGATACAAATGTCATGACTTAGAAGTTGTCTTTGGAGAACGCAAGGGCATTCCCAGAGGAAGACCAAGCAGTGCATTTTTCAAGTGCCTGAACATCCGTGCAAAGAGGCCCCTCCTCCTTGCCTTCAGAGTCATTCGCAGCTGTGAGAGCAAAGTGCTCCACTTTGCTCTCACAGCTGCAAATGACTTGGAAGGCAAAGGAAAGAGGCTGCTTTCCAGACATTCAGGAACCTGGAAAATATAGTGCTTCCCCCCCTTCTGGGAGTGCCACAGGGGAAAACTCCTTTGGTTCTAGAGCTACACGACACATTTTTTTTTTCATTTAGAAAAAAGGCGCCTCAATCTTGATTGAGATGTACAAAATTATTCAGGGGATGGAGAGAGTGGGTTGAGGGATGTTCTTTTCCCTCTCTCACAGCACTAGAACCAGGGGACATCCGTTAAAATTGAGTGTTGGGAGAGTGAGAACAGATAAAAGGAAATACTGCTTTACCCAGCAGGTAATTAATCTGTGGAACTCTTTGCCACAGGAGGTGGTGATGGCATGTGGCTTAGATGCCTTTAAAAGGGGACTGGACAGATTTCTGGAGGAAAAGTCCATCACAGGCTACAGGCCATGATGATTAGTGCATACTTTAGAATTAAGCTAAAACACCTCAGAATGCCAGGTGCAAGGGAGTGGCAACAAGATGCAGGTATCTCGTTGCCTTGTTTGCTCCCTGAGGCACCTGGCGGGCCAGTGTGAGATGCAAGAAGCTGTACTAGATGGGCCTTGGCCTGATCCAGTGGGGCTGTTCCTATTCCAGGTGCAAGGGAGTGGCAACAGGATGTCTACTGAACTCCCTTAGGCACCTGGTGGACCACTGTGAGATACAGGAAGCTGGACTAGATGGGCCCTTGGCCTGATCCAGCAGGACTCTTGTTTTTATGTCCCTATGAGTACATGTCTGAAGAGGAGTATCTGGTTCTGGTGGCTGTCAAAGAGAAATGGTATGGAGAACCTTGACTGGCCACCAGTGTGTACCTCAGAATTTACCTCAGAATGCCATATGCAGAAGAGTGGCCACAGAATGCAGGCAGCCTGTTGTCTCGTGTGCTCCCTGAGGCATCTGGTGGCCCACTGTGGGATACAGGAAGCTGAAGTAGATGTGCCTTGGCCTGAGCCAGCAGAGCTCTTCTTATTTTCTAATGTTCTTATGTTCTTATACGTGGTGGCCACATTATAGAAGAACGATGCTGCCTCTCTGCAGTTCTGGATTTGGTCACTTCCAATATGGGAATTTGCCCAGGAACTAAACTCCCTGTATTAAATTCCCTTAAAGAAAGATGGAATACTGTATGCATGTGAACAAGAAATAAATGGCATGAATACTAACATGTAGTGGCAATAAATGCTGCCACGATCCAGGAATTATTTAATGCGACAAGAAGTTTTCATAAGCACTGGACTAAGATGACAGGGGATAAGCACAAGTATAATCACCACGGAAAGATAATACTTGCATGTGCACCAAATTGCCATGTCAGGAGATGTGTCCTTCTGGCAATGAACCTTGAAGATGTGGGGCTGTGCCCTTCTGCGCATCATTTGCACATCAATTCACATTAGCCAATGTGAATGGGGACCAAATGTGCAATATGGACTGGCTTCTTTAAAAGTATGAGCAGCCTCTGAGACAATGCAAATGGCCTTAAGAAATGTAGGAAGGTCTGTTTGGAAGAATGATGTACCTCTTACTGACCCAAAGTATTATCTTTAGAAATAGAGCTATCGCAAAGCATTGCACATCACACCCCACACTGTTATCTCTCTCTCACACACACACACATAAGCAAGAACCATGTCAACTTTTTTAGCGCAGAACAAAAAAAAAGTCATCCACTAACATATTTATTTCACAAGTACAAAAACAACAACTGAAGAATTGAAGAACACAACTAGATAACCAAGTTTACCTGACCTTTCCGAGCTCAACAAAACAAGACAGAAGGACTCCTTGCTCGGGTGTATCATCTATATGTTTGGAGGCTGTGCTGCCCATATGTTCTAGAAAAAAACTGTTGTGTCTCAACGTGATCATCGCATGCAATAAGGTGCCAGAACCAATTATTAAATATCGTACGATCCAACAGAGAGGCAATAAAAATACACAGGGTCAACTTTACTGGCATTCAGCTTTCGAGATGCATACATGGTGCTTGGGCTTACAGGATTGCATCAGGTTAGTTCTGAAGACTTCCTTATGCTTTTCTGTGGGGCTCACAGACAACTGCAAGACCCCCAAATATCAAGTGCCCTGTTTGACAAAGAGTGGCCTGCTCCTCACTTGATCGGTTGCAATCGCCATTAGTAGGGATGTGTGTTTGTTTTTCAGTGATCAACACAGAACGCTAAATAATGAGAATTTATACTGAAAACACTACATAAAATGAAATTTAGGTCAAAATGTGAAAAACACCAGTTTTGCTTATTTTTTGGCAGAGTTTGATACCAATTTAGATCAATTTCACAAAAATGACACCACTTTTGTTCATTGTTGACACAGTTTTGAGCAGTCCACCAATAGTTTTCAGTAAGGGATCAGGAGGAGGAGTGGCCGAAACAGGAGGAAGCTTGCTTCAACTGGCATGAACACGCACGATTGTAGTTCACAGTGCATGCTGGGGCGACTTTAATGGAATGTGGAAGTAGTAAGTAGCAGTTTCTTGATGCTCCAAGCTGTGATCAGAATGCAGCTTGGGAATTTTTGAGCAGGTGATTTCGGGATGTGATTGCTTGCCTTTGTAGGGCCACTCACCCTTATTTGTTGTGCTGTTTGTACAATTTGCAAGGGACGTGGTGGCGCAGCGAGTTAATCCGCTGTCGCTGGGCTTTCGACCGCAAGGTTGGGAGTTCGAGACTGCGTGACGGAGTGAGCTCCCGTTGCTTGTCCCAGCTCCTGCCAACCTAGCAGTTCGAAAGCACCTAAAATGCAAGTAGATAAATAGGAACCACTTTGGTGGGAAGGTAATGGCGTTCCGTGCGCTACGGCGTAGAATCATGCTGGCCACCATGATCGGACAAAAACGCCGGCTCACAGGCTTTGAAACGGAGATGAGCACCGCCCCCTACAGTCGGTCACGACTAGACCATTCGGTCGTGGGGAAACCTTCACCTTTACCTTTTGTACAATTTGCAGTAAACACTTGGATAAGAACACTTAACACCGCCATTTGCTATTTGAATCAAGAAATTTTGGAAAAAAAAATATCACCCCAAGCCCCCACCCCTAGCCATTGGTGAGAAGTCAATCTGTCCTTCTGTCGGCTAGCGCAATGTAAGGCCGCAGTTCACCAAAACAAATGGCAGCTTGCAGGATAGCTTTCCAATGCGGGGCAAGGAGAAAGGTAGCGTGAGACCAGCTCCCTTGGAATGATAGCATCACAGCCAAATAGCTGCCTCTGGTGTGGAAAAAGAAGACACTTAGGCCTACGTGTAAACAGTCATAATTTATTTACCGTGACATCTCTTAAACATGAATGAGTGAATGTTTTAAAGAACAGTTCCCATCTCTTAGCCAAGGTCAACTGCTTCACACTGATCTGGGCACATTGACACCCTTTGCATGTGCTGGGGAGGGGATTTGGTGAGCATTGGTGTGGCAGCGGGTTACCCATCATGTAAGCCTGAAATAAAATGGACAGGGATGGTTTTTGGAGTGACGGAGAGTGCAACCCTAACCTGGAGTTAGGCCAGCAAAGTTAGGCCAGCAAAGTTTGGCCAGCACGAGGGACCCCATAAAGCATGTTTGGACCACTCTCAGAGTCAGGGAGGATGGCGCACTCTGTGTGCTGGCTTCTCTGACTCTGAGACATACTTTACAGTGACTCTTGCACCACCCAAACTTGGCGGACCTAACCGTGCCAGCCTAACTCCAGGTTAGGATTGCACTCTTGAGTAGTTTTGGAAGGGAAGATGATAAAATAGCCCACCTACATTCCATCAGCAGGAATCAAAATTTTGCTTAACGGGAAAACGCAAAACAAAAATGCAAGTCTGTGTTTGTTTTTCACATTTGGAAAGAAATTCATGCCCCCCGCCACCCACCCACCCACCCCCAGCTAGATAGACACAATGCTTTAAAAATTCAAGTGTAACTGCTGCAGGAAATAAAAGTATTTCTGCCCTCTGTTGTTGGAGCACTGCTAGCTAAGGACCATGTTTGTCTATGTATGTTTACAGCACCTGTCAACCGATACATGAGAAACAAGAAGAGGACTGTAAACGGATCCCCCCCAGCTTTTGCTGAATATTTAATGCAGGCTGCTGGAAAGAAAAGCACAAACATTCTACTTTTCCAATTGCTCGTCTTCCTCGCCCTCTTCTAATTTTCTCCTGGGAGAGCCGGGTTTCGAACTTGGTCAGGCCAAGCGCCCATTTGCCTCCAGACCTCGCCTTCCCACTCTTGGCTTGGCTCTCGTTCTGTCTCCTCAAACTGGATTTCCATCATTTTAGCCACCTCAAAGCAGACTTGTGTGTATATATTTTCCGGACAATTGGATTGTCTCTATAGATTTTTAAATCGCGTTTCAGATCCTGATCGGAATAATATGTAAACTGTTGTGTTGCTCCATCAGGCAGCAGTGGAACACATACGTCCAACGCAGATCACCCAGTCCTATAAAGTGATCTTTAAATGAGACAACTAGGGTATAAGTAGATTAAAGTGGCCAATAATGGGGAAACAAGTGCCCATTTGAAGAGCAATTGCAAGAAATTTAAGCCTCAGGAAGTTGCATTATACGTTTGATTAAATTGAGGGTATATTCACACTTCTTGTGGGTTGAAATTTGAACCAGTATTTTAGGTCTTTGGTTACCTTCCTTTAAGGTTCGTTAATGGGCAGAAGATGTAATGCGCAATATTGTATGGCTTTCTTTAAGTTTGTAAGTTCGTGTCTCCAAAGTTGTAATTTAATTTAAATTGACAAATGTGCCCTAAACAGCTGTGCTTTCATATCAAACAGTATCTGACCTGGAATGATTGTGCACAGCCCCTAGGACTCCTGCAACATCCCGCTCCCTTTGTCCCCAGCGCGGTCTTTGCCACCGAAAGCATCTAATTTTAAGCAGCACTCCCATTTAGCACTATGTAAAATGCTGGCTTTCAAAAACGGATTCAACTTGTATTTATATCTTCGTCCTGCTGCTTTCCCAATAATCAAGGGGAAGAGAAATAGGATTGAGCATCCTATTCACGCCCGCACAAAAAGCACTGATGCCTACTCAAGTTCTTTATCAAAAGGCCATCAAAAATATTATAACCACCTCGGGAAAATAGTCTGATCAGCACCTTACGGGCGCAAAAAAAAAAAAAAAAAAAAAAAACACCCTACGCCAGGGAAAATTGCTTTGCAGACTCCATGTGGCAAAGCTTGCGGCTGTTGAGGCACCATCGATGGGGGATGGCAACGAGGGTGGGGCCAGCGGCGTCATGCAGCCGGAACGCTGGGCGGGAGGAACGGGTGAGCGGCAGCCCGCCCGTTGCGTACCACTCCGTTTCGCCATCTTCCCCGCCCCCACGGGCGCTGTCCTGCTGGGGCAGGCGGGAAAGCGGCAGAATGCGGCGTGACGCAATGGGCGGACTGCTGCTCAAAGGAAACTCCCGCCCAGTGTACCGGCTGAATGCCGCTGCTGGCCTGGGGTTACTTGCAGGCTCACAACCAACAGAGATGCTGAGGGTGAGGCAAGTCACATGACTACTGAGACGCCACACTCCAAACATCGGGGAACCAATGGGGAGTGGAATTGAGGTACCAGGCATGTGTCTGGGTGGGACCAGGCAAAGTCACCCCTGCCTCTTATGCAGAAGAGAACCGACTGTGCAAGGCTCGTCAACTTTTGAACCCAGTAAGTTTCCTTTCCACAGCCATTCAATCTGCAGCACTGAGCAGGTAATACTGTTTATATCTCCAGGTCCGTCAAAAGCTACACATGCTCATTTCTGCACATCTGCTGCTTCAAAGTTTCATGAGCAGCCCTGGACCAGTCGGATCCACCAGGTCAAAACACCAACACTGCTATAGCCTCACAGCAAGGTGAAGCCCTCCCCATCGCTCCCATGTGGATGAAATGTGGCATGGCTGACAAAAGGAGACTTGGATCGCGTAGAGGAATATCTTGCAAATTGTGCACAGCAGGCTTGTGGATCTCAGCGATCCACTCACCAGACATCTGCCAGTCATTTGGCAAGGAGACACCAAATGGCTGCTGTTTTATTTAAGGGCGCAATCCTAACTTGGAGTTAGGCCAGCACAGTTCGGTGGCACACACACCCATCCCGAAATCACCTGCTCAAAAATTCCCAAGCTGCATTCTGATCGCAGCTTGGAGCATCAAGAAACTGCTACTTACTGCTTCCACATTCCATTAAAGTTGCCTCAGCATGCACTGTGAACTACAATCATGCGTGTTCATGCCAGTTGAAGCAAGCTTCCTCCTGTTTCGGCCACTCCTCCTCCTGATCCCTTACTGAAAACTATTGGTGGATTGCTCAAAACATTGTCAACAATGAACAAAAGTGGCAATATTTTTGTGAAATTGATCTAAATTGGTATCAAATTCTGCCAAAAATAAGCAAAACTGGTGTTATTTTGCAATTTGATCTCTCAGCCCAATCCTAAGTAAAGCCGACATAGTAAGGCCAACATAACAGTGCTGTACCCTAAAGTCCATTAGGAGGCAGCAGCAGTGAAGTACAGGCCAAGGGGAGTTTCCCCTTACACCTCCGTAAGCCTGTCATCCCAATGGGGTTGCTCGGATCTGCGCCTGCTGTTTTGCATGTGCAGGTGCATGTGCACGCACAGGAGCAGCCCGAATTGGGGCTGCCGATGCTGGGGACAGGGTTTAGGATTTGGCGCTACAGCCATCCTGCATCACAACCCCCATCTCTGCCCACTGCGCTGCCCAGTTACGCCCCCGGCAAGCCACTGGAACGCCCTTGGCGAGGCCCAGCGCCAACCGCGCACCGCCAATGCTCGACTGGCAGAAGGCTGGCACTGCTGGTGGTCGCGGTGGCGCCTAAGCGTTGGCACTGCTGCTTGTGCTGGTCCAGCGCTGTACCGCCAACGCTGATGGGGACATGATTGAGACATACAAAATTATGCATGGAAGGGATAGAGTCGATAGAGGGATGTTCTTTTCCCTCTCTCAAAACACCAGAACCAGGGGGCATCCGCTAAAACTGAGGGTTGGGAGAGTTAAAACAGATAAAAGGAAGTACTTTTTTACCCAGCGGGTAGTTAATCTGTGGAACTCCTTGCCACAGGAGGTGGGGATGGCATCTGATCTAGATGTCTTTAAGAGGGGATTGGATGGATTTCTGGAAGAAAAGTCCATCGTGGGCTATAGGCCATGGTGGGTTGGGCAACCTCCTTACATTAGTAGTAGGCTACTTCAGAATGCCAGGTGAAAGGGAGTGGCAACAAGATCCAAGCATCTTGTTGTCTCGTGCCTCCCTAGGGCACCTGGTGGGCCGCTGTGAGATACAGGAAGCTGGACTAGATGGGCCTTGGCTTGATTCAGTGGAGTACCTGTCTGAAGAGGAGCATCTGGTTCTGGAGGGGTCCATCGTGGGCTGTAGGCCATGATGGATTGTGCAACCGCCTTACATTGGTGGTGGGCTACTTCAGAATGCCAGGTGCAAGGGAGTGGCCACAGGATGCAAGCATCTTGTTGTCTCCTGTGCTCCCTGAGGCATCTGGTGGGCCGCTGTGAGATACAGGAAGACTAGATGGGCCTTTGGCCTGGTCCAGTGGGGCTCTTCTTATGTTCTTATGTTCTTATCTTAAGGACCAATGGGAAGGTGAGATCCATCTGCCCATTCCCAGCACAGGAAACACTTTGAATGGACGAGTTCCCATTCATAAGTGTGAGAAACTGTCTGGAATTCTTCAGCTGGTGACAGATTGATGGGGTCCCTAAGAGCTGGAGGCAGCTAGCACTTGTGGTCATCTATCAGAGCATTGGCAAACCCACGGCCATCACTTGGGAGTCTGACAGTCACCAGCTTGGGTGGATGAGAGGTAAGAGAAGCGATACCTTTCAATGGCAGTCGGACACAGATGGCAACTGTCATCACCATTCTCATGCATTTTGTTATTTAAATCTCTTTCACGCACTGGGGACTTCGGGAAATGCGGGAAAACGCCCTTACACAAGAAGTGAGATGCAATATGGATATGTAAGTCCTGATATATCAAGAAGCCACAATGAGACCAGAACGCCTGGTATGTGAACGGTTATGTGGACAACCAGAGAAACACATGTTGCTGGCGCCGGAATTATTATATTTTTATCATCTTTTTAAAAATCTTTTTTTTTAACCCAAGCAGGTAATCAATCTGTGGAACTCCTTGCCACTGGAGGTGGTGATGGCATCTGGCCTGGATGCTTTTAAAAGGGGATTGGACAGATTTCTGGTGGAAAAGACAATCACAGGCTAAAGGCTATGATGAGCAGTGAACCTCCTTATTGTAGAAGTAGGCTACTTCAGAATGCTAGATGCAGGGGAATGGCAAAAAGATGCAAGCATCTTGTTGTCTCGTGTGCTCCCTGAGGCATCTGGTGGGCCACTGTGAGATACAGGAAGCTGGACTAGATGTGTCCTTGGCCTGATCCAGTGGGGTTGTTCCTCTGAGTACATGTCTGAACATGAGCTTCTGGTTCTGGTGGCTGTCAAAGAGAAATGCTCTGGAGAATCTTGACTGGCCACCAGTGTGTTTCCCTCAGAATTTACCCCAGAATGCTAGGTGCAAGGGGGTGGCAACAGGATGCAGGCAGCCTGATGTCTTGTGTGCTCCCTGAGGCATCTGGTGGGCCAATATGAGATACAGGAAGCTGGACCTGATGGAACTTTTGCCTGATCCAGTGGGGTTGTTCCTCTGAGTACATGTCTGAAGAGGAGCATCTGGTTCTGATGGCTGTCAAAGAGAAATGCTGTGGAGAATCTGGACTAGCCACCAATGTGTTTCCCTCGGAATTTCCCTCAGAATTCAAGTGCAAGGGACTGGCCACAGAATGCAGGCAGCCTGTTGCCTTGTGTGCTCCCTGAGGCATCTGGTGGGCCACTGTGAGATACAGGAAGCTGGACTAAATGGGCCTTGGCCTCATCCAGCAGGACACTTCTGATGTGCTTATATTCTTTTTTTGTGCCTACATCAAAATACTGCCAATATCTTGCAAGTTAGTTACCAATTTGGTCTATACTCTTCAAAACTCTGAATATCTTCCTTTTTCATTTTTGATGCCTCTTAATTAATTGTTGGGCCTTGAATGAACTTTCCTATTGTTGTTGTTGTTGTTCAGTCGCTAAGTCATGTCCGACTCTTCGCAACCCCCTGGACCGCAGCACGCCAGGCCTCCCTGTCCTCCACTAGCTTCCGGAGTTCGCCCAATTTCATGCTCATCGCTTCGGTGACACTGTCTAACCATCTCATCCTCTTGCCGCCCCCTTCTCCTTTTGCCTTCCGTCTTTCCCAGCATGAGGGTCTTTTGAGAAAAGAGTCCTCTCTTCTCATGAGGTGGCCAAAGTACTTGAGCTTCAGCTTCAGGATTTGTCCTTCCAGGGAGCAATTAGGCTTGACTTCCTGGAGGATTGACCGATTGAACTTTCCTGTAGTCCCCTATTATATTTAGCACCACAGCTACATAGGTCTAACTCTTCGAGCCAGCAGAGTTCCTGAGGAGCTTGGGAGAGCTGAGGAGAGCTCCTGCTTTTGCTACAACCTGACCACCTACCTGACAAGGGAAGTCTTCACATTGGCATCATCTTGGATCTTCACTTCATGGCTTGGGCGTACGTCCTGCCCGTCGGGTGAGAAATCACTTGGGGGGGCTTCCACACCCCTGAAATGGATGCAGGTGGGCTGCACAAGAGCACGTCTTTGACTTCCCCGTCAAACACCGAAATCTGGGGGTGTGAAGCATGAACACTGACACATTTTCCAGATGGCAGGATCAGCATGTGGAAGGAGACAGCACCGCAGTGACGCTGCCAGAGCCAAAAACGTCACATGGAGAACAAACGTCAGCAGGTCAATGAAGCTCGGTGTTCTCAGTGCCATGAAACAACAGGCAGACTTCCCACGAAGTTCATAATGGAGCGCTTGGAATAGAAAAGTGGACGGTGTGATCGTCTTCAGAATCAAGCCACTGGCTTATGCCCATCAGGACGACCCCCTACCCTAGTAATGCCAGCCTCCTGCTCCTTGTTCCTGTCTCTGCTTCCGGACTCTCCACAACCCTTTGAGATGCCAGTAGGGGAGCAGCCCCTGGACTTCTGAAGCACAGATTGGCATCTTGCCCACCCACCATTGCCCAAGTCACCGAGGCACAATGACAGGCTCCTTCACATCCTCACGACGATGCGCAGTCTCAGGGGATGGTCCTCGCCACCAGAAGATGTAGCGTCAGAGGAGAGGACCTGAGCACATAAGAACATAAGATCATAAGAACATAAGAAGAGCCCTGCTGGATCAGGCCAAGGGCCCATCTAGTCCAGCTTCCTGTATCTCACAGCAGCCCACCAGGTGCCCCAGGGAGCATGCCTGCATCCTGTTGCCACTCCCTTGCACCCGGTACTCTGAAATAGCTCACTACTAATGTAAGGAGGTTGCACAACCCATCATTGCCGATAGCCCACGATGGACCTTTCCTCCAGAAATCCGTCCAATCCCCTCTTAAAGGCATCTAGGCCAGATGCCATTACCACCTCCTATGGCAAAGAGTTCCACAGGTTAACCATCCGCTGGGTAAAAAAAGTATTTCCTTTTATCTGTTTTAACTCTCCGAACCCTCAGTTTTAGCAGATGCCCCCAGTTCTGGTGTTTTGAGAGAGGGAAAAGAACATCCCTCTATCGACTCTATCCCTTCCGTGCATTATTTTGTATGTCTCAATCATGTCCCCCCTCAGGCGCCTTTTTTCTAGGCTGAAGAGCCCCAAACGCTGCAGTCCTTCTTCATAAGGGAGGTGCCCCAGCCCCGTCATCATTTTCGGCGCTCTCTTCTGCAGCTTTTCCAGCTCCGCGATGTCTTTGACGCACAAAAAAGGAGGAGACCAAAACCTCTTCTTGGACCACACAACACAGGGTGAGGCAGCCTTGTCCTTTTCACATGGGGCAGAGCCAGATAAAGCTGGGGTTGGGGGTGCAGAAGAGACAGAAGGGGAGAGCCCAGAGCTACCTAAGGTACTCATGGCCCATGATGAGAGTTTCTGGACAGGCTACCCAAGAGCTGCTCAGTAGGTCATCCCTGGGGCTAAGGGACAAGCTAAGAGGATAAGCCAGAAGACTGGGGGAGGAAGAGGAAGGAGCAAGAGTCAACCCACCACCAGCAGCAAACTATAAGGCCTGGTTCGGTCCCTATTGCCTATCTCCTACGCCTTCTTAGCTTGGGAGCAAGGGACACCCTCTTGAGAAGACCCTGCCCAGAGGCAGCTTACACTATAATTACAATGATATCATTTCAGGCCATGACATCACTTCCGGTGGGTCTTGGACAGATTGCCACTCTAAAAAGTGGGCCCGGTGACAAAATGTTTAAGAACCACTGAACTACAGAATGAGCCTCCACTGAACAGCAGTGGAACATGCCTTGGAATCAGTGGTGTCATCTAAATGATTTAAGAACAGGTACTCACTTTTGATTGGCACGTGTCGGGACCCGCCCACCGGAAGTGACGTCATAAGCCGGAAGTGAGGTCATGGCAGGAAGTGACATGAAAAAAGCCCTTTTTGAGGCCTCAGACGATTTTAAACTGACCCAACAGTTGCAACAGTATTCCACAGCACCCCCAGAACATGTTAAGGAGGCCTGGCATCATGTTAAAGTGAGCCAATAGTTCCAAAACCCCAGAGCAGCTCATTTTTCAGTGGCAAGGCAAGGCAAGGCTCTGCTCGCTGCCTGCCTGCCTGCCTGGCTCTGAGAACGTGCAGGCAACTCAAACGTGCGGGAAATTCAAACATTGCAGGGGGCGGAGTCGACGAGTGGGCGGGCGAATGGGCGGGGCCAGCCATAATCCTAGAAACCGGTACTCGCGTACCCCCGCGTACCCCCTGCATGACATCACTGCTTGGAATGAACATGCATAGGATGCACTGCCACCATTGCTTCTTCCCTCCAGTGATATCAAAGGGCTTTATGACATTGAAACGGGCCGTAGCATGAAGCTGGTCCAATCCCAATTCTCCTACTAGCGGGAGAAATGCTCTTAAAGCAGGAGACACAATCAAGAGACCACCAGCAAAATGCTGCGCAAGCGAGCGGCCAAGCTCTGCCACAAGGTGCCTGTTGGCTGAAGGGCCGCCCTGCAGCAGGGTAACTAACACTGAGAGTGCAGTACTAACCCTGTGTTGGCACAGCCAGGCAGCATGGCTTATGCTGTGGCCAATGCCTGCATTGGAGGCTGCTGGAGGTCACCTTGGGTTAATTATTCCCCTTACCCTGTATTACCATAAGAAGAACATAAGAAGAGCACCACTGGATCAGGCCAAAGGCCCATCTAGTCCAGCTTCCTGTATCTCACAGTGGCCCACCAGGTGCCTAAGGGAGTTCAGTAGTCAACAAGACGCTTGCTTCCTGTTGCCACTCCCTTGCACCCAGTACCCTGAAGTAAAAAAAGGTAAAGGTTTCCCCACGACCGAATGGTCTAGTTGTGACCGACTGTAGGGGTGGTGCTCATCTCCGTTTCTAAGCCTGTAGAGCCGGCGTTTTGTCTGAGGACACGCTTCCGTGGTCATGTGACCGGCTCCCACTTTGTTTCCGGGCTGAATTCAAAGTGCTACTTTTGACTTTGAAAGCGCTTTACGGTTTGGGTCCAGTATTTGAGGGGCCACCTTCTTCCATATAATCCTAACTTTCCTCTTAGGTCATGGGGTGGCCCTTCTGAGCATAGTGTCTTCTGGTGAGGTGACGGGGTGGCAGCTAGGAATAGGGCCTTCTCAGTGGTGGCCCCTTATTTATGGAACTCCCTTCCCCCTGAACAAAGAACAGCTCCCTCTCCGGTGACCTTTCTGCGGGGCCTCGAGACCTTTCTTTTTCAAAAGGCGTTTGAGTTGGCTGGCATTTTTTTTTAATGTAATGGTTTTTAATGTTGGTGCTCCTGAGTTCTGTGCTATTTTTCTACCAATGATGCATTAGAGCAACATTGGTAGAAATGCAATCTCCAGTGCATCATTGGTAGAAAATGATTAATGATGTTGCTATTTAATGTATTGTTTTAATAGCTAATATTTTATTTCACTTTATGAGCCGTCTTGAGTCCCCTTTACTGGAGTAAAAGGCAGGGCAAAAATCTTTTTAATAAATACATAAACAAATATGTTGCCATGTTTCCACTACAGCTTCAATCCAAATGATTTCATTGCATTTGAGGATGCAATCAATCAATCAATCAATCAATCAATCAAATAGTATTTATATACCGCTTTTCCACATGAAGTTCCCAAAGCGGTTTACAGGCAAATAATAAAGTTAAATGGCTCCCTGTCGCAAAAGGGCTCACAACCTAAAAATCCTATCTACGCTTACCTGGGAGTAAGCCCATTTGCTATAATGGGACTTACTTCTGAGTAGACATGCCTAGGCTTGGGCGCTAAGTAACTCTGCTGGATTGTAGCCAACACACATATATCTTTTAGATTATTCAAAGATACACATGTGTGACAGCCAAATCAAATGGCTCAACCTTAGACATCATAATGCACAGTTGAATCTTTATGAAATATCAGAGCGTGACAGCAGCTATAATGGTTCTGTCATTCACAGCATGAGCGCCAACTAGGGGGGCTGCAGGATTTTCAGCCCCCACCGTTTTTTTCCATGGGGCAGAGCACCCACGTTCCAGCCAGCCCCCCCCCCAGCACCCAGCACCCATGCCAATGTTAAAGGAAGTCAGCGCCACTGGTTCACAAGGTTTTTGTTGCTATTCATTGGAAAACACAGAATGCAGACTTAGCAGAATAGCTACATCCTCTTCTTTCTTGCTTGCTTGCTTATTTATTTATCTGAACCAGTAAATTCAACAGACATAAGCCTCCTTTTCCTCCTTTTCCAGATGAGAGTATTTGAACTAATCACGATGGCCTTCATAGCTCAAATGGCATTTTCTTAAATGTATTTTTTGTCACCACCTAAATAGGACATCAATATTATCTTTTTTTTTTCTTCAGAAAAGCACGTATGAAGAAATGTCTGAAATCGTGAAACATTTCAATGCCATTAAATCTGCCCAACCTGCCATGTGTCTTGCTTTTATTCAGTGGCTTGACTGCTGTGTTTTGTTGTCTGTCGATGGAACTTGGAGGGCACTGGAGAACAATTTATGCATTAGACGCAGAATTTTAAATGAACATAGCCTCTAATGACTCCCGCCGTCCAAGCAGACATTTAAAAAGTGACACTGAAACCCAGAAAAAAATTACTTAAAGGATCAGTTACATTTAAAGCGATGAAATCAATAACAATATTTTCCCCAGGCTTCTTTCCCTCTGATAAGCAAAAAAGAAAAAAAAATCTTTACTTAAGTTAAACGCCACATTAAAATTTAATCACAATCTGTGTGCTGTAGCTAATGACAATTTCTGGACATCTGTCTTCTGCTTTGTTTAAGTCTTGTATTCCTTCTGTTTCGTTCCTGCCTTTAAATAGGCAAGATGTAATTGTGTGTTGTTGTTGTTTTTCACTCTCCTCGAGTCCATGACTTTTTTGCCACTTGAAAATCCGACGGTGTATGAATTTTCTTCGTAGACACACTTATATTGGGGTCGGCATTAATGGAAAAATTATTGCAAATCGGGGAGGGGGGGAATACTGAAGTAGCAAGCAAACAGAATGATTAGCATCCTCAGAATGTCTTAGCAGTCATTATTTGTTCCCCAAAAGATTGTATTGATTTTATAGACCCCAAATGAAATGGAGTCATGTTGCACATGGTTTATACAGACTGTTTTGTCCTTTTAAAGTGATGCTTTGTTACATGGAAGGTAGTTGTTTTTTCTGCTCCCAATGATTGTGCAGCTTAGAAGGGTTGGAAAGAGCATCCCACTGGCGTTAATTGCATTTATGTATGTTTCTGACAACTTCTGCCATCCAAAGGATAAATACTAAATTGTTTAGCTATGGCACTTGGTCATTTAGGAAAGAGTTTTATAGAAGCAATGACTGCAATTACTTTTGTCCCTTGGTTCCTATCCCTGCCTCAGTGGAGGAGAATAAAGAAAGATTATCTTTGACCGAACTTCCTCTGATTACAGCTCCCTTCTCCAATCACCTAATATGACTGTGGAGACTTGCAGGAAGAAGGTAGTATTTAATATAACAGAACTATTTAGGAAAATCAATATGGTCAATAGGAAGCTGTGCTTTTAAGTCCAGAAGGCTGAAAGGACAGACATCGCGATCATACTATAGCGTCTTGTGGTAAAACAGTTTTCATTCCGTTGCGATGGGCTCGAGTCAATCAATAAGGTTAACTACGTTTGCTCAGATTAAGGTCAATAAAAACTGCCCATGGCCAGTATCAAAAAGAGCGGACATGTTTTTTTTTTTGCTTTTGTCCCATGCTTGATCAGTTGCTAATTAATCAAAAGCCTTTGCCGGAATGACAGTATCGCCATCGATACGCACATTAAAAATCCCCTTGAAGCAGCTTGCGGTTTTTGGAGAAACTCAAGTTCCCTTCTACCACGTCAATTAAAAGGGATGCTGAAATATTCAAATATCCCCACAATATGTCCAAATATATTTCCAATATGTCTAAATGTGTGCACAATATTATTGACTACCGCACATTTTAGCATATAGTATGTGGAACATGTATACCTTGCGTGACTACTATGAAGCATGACTCCTATTTGATGGCACTTGTAAAATATCACTAATGCTGTCGACCAAATATAGAACATGCAAGAAATATATTATGCCCTTTTTTTCCTTGAGATAATATTTCTGAGCTTAATAGCTCAGCTATCATACAACAAAAAATTTGAGTCTGTTATTTAGATCCTATATTCTATGGAAATAGTAATGTGTGCCCAACAAATATGAATTTGCCAGTTCTTTTTTCCTTCCAGTCTTCATTCCAGTTTCCTAATTCTTTTCAGGAGTGATTGTATTTCTTTCCTTTAAAAAAAAAAGTAAAAGAATCCTGATTTTTTTTTTTCAAACTGACAAAAATGATGCAGGATTATTTCTTACCAATACCATACGCTTAGAGGACTGAAATATGTAATTTTGTTGTTTATGGGCTCCTTCCCCCCCCCCAACTGTTTCACACTTTACATCATCACCCAACAGTCTTCCCACATTCCACGCATATGTGAGCAAGTCTAAAATACAGTCATGTCTATATTGTATTGTTTGTAAAAGCTACTTTTCATTGTGGCGCATCCTGTGCGTTCCGGGCTGTCTCCAATTTGCAAAACCGTTGCCTCTCTCCTTTCTGCTTTATCTAAATCTTGTTATCAGTTTACACTTTTCCAGCACACAAACACAAACATCTAAGCTAAAATGATTTACGAACACAAATATCATCCCTGTCTTGTCCTTTGAGGAGAATTAAGTAAACTGCCTGCTCAAAATGGTTACACTGGCTGTCTGCGTTTTGGAAAGCCAACGCCAAATGAGCGGTTAAAAATATTGCACATTGGAAAAATGCAAATAGGGTTATCCAAATATGCAGCCATATGTCCTCAATGCACATAGTTAAAAAAGAATTTGAAGTGCTGCGCACCAAACAAGTATATTTAAATGCGCTGGATGCTGATCTCCACGCACTGTGTTCATGTGATATCATTTAAAAGGATTCACTTTTTTCCCCTTTATAAAAAACAAATATGCCATTGATGACAATAACCTAAATGTGGGCTTCTAATAGATGTCTGTGACCGAAGCATCTTCCTTTTCTCACTCTGTTTAAATGCCATAGTCTGAGAGCTGTACGGCACATTCCTTTGGTTGTGCACCTAAATTAGTTCATGTAATTTATGCTGCAGAGTTTGTCTAACCTTTAAGCAACTTTGCTCTGCTGATCACAGCATCAATAACAATAGGGGATATGAGGCCAACTCCAAGTGGTTAAACCCCTAACAGGAAAATATCAATTAATCTTTTTCAATAGAACTGAAGTATGGGTAATCCTCTCATTAAATTGTTTGAACTTTTCTCCCAGTAAACAAAGGAGGAATAATGAGTGATGTGGTCTGACTTGTTTACACGAAGACTCTTCAAGAGGCTTAGGCATGACTTCTCAGCACAAGGTCCTTCTTAGTCACTTGTCACTAATTACCCCTTTTAAAGGCATTTGTGTCAGTTCAGAAACTCTAAAAAGAAACTATGCCCAGGTTTCCTAGTGCAAATGATAAATGTCAGTGTATTAAGTTCTTAAATGCCTGAAGAGTATGGTTGGAAATATACCAGTGAAACTGACATGCAGAATCCGTATGGACTTTTCCCCCCTTATCTGCATTTATAATGAATTTAAGTGCTGCAGAGTTCTTCAAAATAGCCCTTGTTTTTATTTCCAAGCAACCTTCTGTCATTCTTTCAAACTGAAATACTTTAATAATATTTTTCTGAAGCACGTTGTTGATTGATCCACCATCTGATTCTTAAATTAATTCAGCCCTTCAGCCAATTTTAGGGCTCTAAATATGCATTTGTTCCACGCGGGTTTTATAAATATGTTGACTAGCTTTATTGATATGAATTTGCTGATAGAAAAAGCTGATTTATTGTACCTTGAGAGTGAGTTCATGCATTCAAAAAAAAAAAAAAGTAAGAAAAGGAAAAGGACTTCGGCATATTTTTCCCACTAATATGGGAGGCAGAAGAAATGTTCAAGAATGGCATGGGAATTTTCTCAAGTGGGCTTTGTTCCGTGGTCATTTTCCATGTGAGAATGCAATCGAGCAATCATAAAATAGAGTTGTTCACCCGTGGGAAATCTCTGTCAAGTCCCGCCCCTGTCGGTGTCAATCATCTTGTGGAGGTCTTCAGGTCTCGTTCTGACACGCAGAGCTCATCGCTGAATGCATTTCTCACCAAACATTGCATGAACCAGATGGAAAAGATGGTAATCGTGGTATGGGAGGGGGGGGAAATAAAAGGAACCCTGTCAACCGCATGGAAAAACAAACTGTGGATTTAAATATCCATGTGGCGTTGTGAGCTGACAACCGTAAAAACCATGCGAGAAAAGGAACGTTGGCTCTGGCTGTGAGGCTGATGGATCCCTCCAGTAACGCGATTTGTGAGTTGGCTTTGGGAGCCAAAGATCTTATTATGAGTCACAAAGGAGATTCAGGAAGGAAGGGGACGTGGCACGTAACAGGAGTGTGGCTTCAGTCGTTTCCTTTTTTTTACATTTTTGCTCAGCTTCCAGCACAACGGTGTTACATGCTTTCTGCCATTCATTCCAATGGCCTTGTAGACACCTGCCAGAGCAGGTGAGCTCATGCAGGAGATTGAAGGGCGCTGGGGAGGGAGATAAACAGGGCAAGGGATGGGGAGAATGAAGCATCGCCAGAGGCTGGGAGGAGGATGCGTCAGGCCTGTTGAGGGGGTGGGATCAGCCGCGGCACATTGCGAACACCAAGCCCCTTCCCGGGTCGGATCTGCCTGCATGGAGCAATGTGAATTTGCACCAGCTCAATCGAGGCTCTGTCCCTTCGGCCCCCCTTCCCCCAAGGGGATGTCCAGGAGCAGTGGCGTTTCTACAGGGAGGGGAAAGCTCTAAGTGTTGCAAGAAGCCTTACCCTGTCATCAGTGGTGTCATCTAAATGATTTAAGAACAGGTACTCACTTTTGATTGGCACGTGTCTGGACCCGCCCACCGGAAGTGACGTCATAAGCCAGAAGTGATGTCGTGGAAGGAAGTGACATGAAAAAAGCCCTTTTTAAGGCCTCAGATGATTTTAAACTGACCCAACAGTTGCAACAGTATTCCACAGCACCCCCAGAACATGTTAAGGAGGCCTGGCATCATGTTAAAACCCCAGAGCAACTCATTTTTCAGTGCAAAGGAAAGGAAAGGCTCCGCTCGCTGCCTGCCTGGCTCTGAGAACATGCAGGCAACTCAAACATGCAGGAAATTCAAACGTTGCAGAGGGCGGAGTTGACGAGTGGGCGGGCGAATGGGCAGGGCCAGCTGTAATCCTAGAAACCGGTACTCGCATACCCCCGCATACCCCCTGCATGACATCACTGCCTGTCATGTAAATCTCGCCTCTCCCTTGCTGCTGTAGCCAGTAAGCAATGCCAAGATGTTGCTTTTCCCTGTGAGGATTGGCTAAAACAGTGCAGGAGAGGAGTGATTTCCACTGCAAGGTAAGGCTTCTTGCAATACTTAGAGCTTTGCCCTCCCTGTAGAAACACCTCTGTCCAGGAGCCAAAATCCCCCGCAGTATACAGAGGAAGCTGTGCTACATCGCCACATGGGGACTGCGTTAGGATTAGGCTGTGACACTGCTGTCCTATGCATTTTGCGCAGAAATAGGCCCCATTGAGGACAATGGGACTTAATGCTCAGGTAAGTGTGCGTAGGATTACAGCGTAAGCAACACTGATTGGCCTGGCAACTACAAGTGAGTCACATGACTGAACAGGAATTTGAAGCACTGCCACTCTCCACAATTTCTGGAGGAATGGTCCATCGTGGGCTACAGGCCATGATGGGTGGTGCAACCTCCTTACATTAGTAGTACGCTACTTCAGAATGCCAGGTGCAAGGGAGTGGCAACAGGATGCTCCCTGAGGCACCTGGTGGGCCACTGTGTGTGTCATTAACCTGGAAGTGACATCGTCAAGCAGGAAGCGCTGTCACCGTAACATAATCAAATGGCATTCTTGATATGCAGATTGGCATTCTTGGACTGCAGCAATTGTACAAGCTTGAAACATTCCAGACAGAAAACAAAATCAGGACAACATATTATGTAAAAGCACTGAACTAAAAACACAATTTTAAAAAAAAAAACAACCCTAACTTGAAAATTCAAACTGTTAGCACTCATAAAAGAATGTAACAAGAGTAAAGTCTGCAGTTTCCAAGATGGCTGCTCCCAGCTTTCTGCGACTCACCTGACATCCGGTCATGATCCACCAAATGGGTCCTGACCCACAGTTTGAATAACACTGCTGTGGAGGATCTTGACTAGCCCCCCATGTGTTTACCTCAGAATTTATCTCAGAATGCCAGGTAGAAGGGAGTGGCCACAGGATGCAGGCAGGCTGTTGTCTCCTGTTGTCCCTGGGGCACATGGTGGGCCACTGTGAGATACAGGAAGCTGGACTGGATGGGCCTTGGCCTGATCCAGTGGGGCTAGTCCAATGTTCCTATATGTCTGAAGAGCAGCATCTGGTTCTGGTGGCTGTCAGAGAAATGCTATGGAGAATCTTGACTGGCCTCCAGTGTGTTTCCCTCAGAATTTACCGCAGCATGCCAGGTGCAAGGAAGTGGCCATAGGATGCAGGCAGCTTCTTCTCTTGTGTGCTCCCTGAGGCGCAGGAAGCTGGACTGGATGGGCCTTTGATCTACCAGGGCTGTTCTTACGTTCTTAGTAGCTCAGCTTCTCTGCCTTCAATTTACTCAGAGTAATAATTTGCTGGCCAGTGTACGATATTTTATATGTCTTTGGTTTGAAGGGAAAGAACTAAGCAACAGATGTGCAGCTGCACCTCATATGCTCCTAAATTGAACATCTGTCTCACTCGGAATATTGTTTCCCATTATCATCTGTCACAGGCGTGCATCAAAGAATCCACCCTGCACCTGATTCTGTGCTGTCTTGTTCGGTAAGCAGGCAGCTGAAGCAGGTGACCCCTGCAACGGATGGAGCATTTACCCACAGAAAACCATTTTGCATGCAGAGCAGGAAACCAAGCCAGACTTCAGCTCTTCAGCCTCAGACTGATTTAAGTTGTGTCAAAATCTCCTTTGAAAGACAACATTGAGTAAACATCGAGTCACAATCGGAGTCTGGAAGGTAAAGGCCCTTTTTTCTTCTGTCCATCTCGCATGTCACTCCTGCGGAAGACAAGGTGTTCCACTCTTGCGTAACTTTCCAAGACAGCTCCGTTTTGTCACCCTTGATGCGTATCTTGGCATGCCGGCCTAATCTCCGAAAGTCTAAACAATTACTCACATATGCTGAGGAGAGGCCTGCAAATCTATAATTTAGAACCGCTTGGTTATGCATCAGAACGCAAATGTAGGGGCTCTGGTCTTTCAACATTTCTCTTTCAACAATTTCTTTCCCTGTTCAGGACACCAAAGGAATCGTTTATACGAAGCAGTTGAAGAATTCATTTCCCACAGCAGTGCTAGCGGAAGGCATGCTTAAAAGGCACATTTAAGCAAAAAGCTTTGGTGTGTGTGCGAGAGCGAGCGAGCATCATTTTCCTCTTTATAAACAAGGATGGAAACTCTCTCCCTGTTATTTCTGATAGGCTAACGGGAGAAATGTAAGAAGAATCTGGCATGATAATCACTAATGTGGATTACCTAAAAGCCCAATTTCTCCTCGAAACTCTGTGGCATTCACATTATTCACATTTGAATAATCAGCTGGAAGTCAGTCGCACACTCTTCCCCACCTGATCAGTGGTGATTGTTGCTACATTTTTCCTTTGCCCCCATCTTGCCTCCACGGTGCTTAGTGGGAAGGAAATAGGACCACTTTACATGGAGGGTGGTGCGCCGTGCAAAGCTGGCACATGGATGGGGAATGGATGGACTGTGTCGAACCTGCTCTGATTTTCAAACGATTGGCCGTTTGTATTGAAACAATCAAAGACACAAGTCCTGATGGTCAGCGATGGGATTAACAAATGACCTGGGGGAACGCTGGGCGGGACGTACTCATAATTGGCAGCCCTTGATTGGCAGCCCGCACGATTGGCAGCCCGTCTGTTCCGCCCCACCGCCGTCCCCGCTGGCCGTGCGGGGCTGGGCCCGCTGCCCCCGGTTGGCACGCCCCACCGCTGCATGTCTGGGCCCCCGGGGGGCCCCCAGGTGAGCAGGCACCCCCTCCAAGGCCTCGGCGGCCCATGCAGTGGTGGGAAAGGCGGCGGGGTGGAACTGACGGGCAGCCAATTGCGCGGGAGTTCCGCGTACATCCCGCCCAGCGTTCCCCCAGGTCGTTTGTTAATCCCATCGCTGCTGATGGTGGGGGGGGGGAGAAGATGTGGTGACAATATTTAAATCTACTGGTTGTGTGAAATGGAACCGAGCCATATTTTGTTCCTGCTTACTACAAGCGATAGCAGGTCACGGAAACTATTGTCTGGAAATACCCTGAAGGACCTCTCAGTCTACCACTCTGTCAACTTTCCCCCGAGGTCACCTGTACCAGGCAACGCCTGAAGACTTGGTTTTATTCAGGCAAGCCTTCTGAGTTCTTGGCCTTTTTCCATGACCTCTTGGCTTCCCAGGTTTACCCTGTTCTTTTTATAAGGTGGTGATTGCAGCTGATTTGGGTTTTTTTTTGTAATTGTGTTTCATTGTTTCAGACTGTTTTAGACTCAGAGCACAATCCTATACTGCGCTGGACTAGCGAGGCTGGCGGGCCAGTGCCAAATTCAGCGCAGTATAGAGGAGGCTGGAGCACATTCACACCCTTACCAGAGGGGGGGGGTCCAGTCTCCCCGGCGCACTACTTAGATCTGTGCCTGCTAAACCGCAGGCACAGATCCAAGGAGACCGCATGGCCCAAATTGGGGCCGTGTGGCCTCCCGAATGGGCTTAGGATTCCATAAGGCCGAATCCTGGGCCTGCATCCTGGACGGCCTGGAACCCCTGCAGGTCTGCAGCGCCGGTCTTGTTGCCGTAGTTGGCACCCCTGCTTCGGGGCTAAATGTGCAGCGCCAATGTAGCCCTGTTGCGTCCACACTGCACACTCCTTAGGATTGCGCTGTCAGTTAGGTCCCTGCTAACTGGGCAAGAGGCCCTTTTCCAAGTGGTGTCCCTCTTCACCCCAGCACAGTGTCTTTTCTAGTGGCTGTTGCTGGGGGTGTTCTGCATTGTTTTTTTTAAGATTGTGAGCCCTTTAGGGACAGGGAGCCATTTAACTTTATTATTATTTGTCTGTAAACCACTTTGGGAATGTTGCGTTGAAAAGCGGTATATAAATACTCAGCAGTGTCATGCAGCGGGGGCGGGGAAGACGGCAAAACAGAGCGGTACGCAACGCGCGGGCTGCCGCACACCCGTTCCTCCTGCCCAGCGTTCCGGCTGCATGACGCCGCAGTAAATACTGTTGGTTGTTTGATTGTGGATTGATTGATTTTAATGGTTGGTTTTAGGGTGCCATCCTAGCCAACTTTTCCTCCATGATTGCCCCCAAACTGCAGGATGCAGCACATGCCCCATTGACACAGCTATGCCAGTGCTGGAAAGTGGGTTGGGATGAAACCCTTTATAATTTTAAATTTGCTTTTTAATTGTGATTATTTATCTTTTGTGTGCATCTGTACACCACCTTGAATCCCTTCGGGGAGAAAGGCAGGATAAAAATGCTGAAAATACATACATACATACATACATACATACATACATACATACAGGATAGCGTAGCACTGTGGTCTCCAAAATGTGTGGCAACTTTAACCAACCAGGCACAGCACAATGGAGTAAAGGCAGTGGTGGGATTCAAATAATTTAACAACCGGTTCTATGTCCTCCTTTCTTTGTACTGCTTCTTACTACAGCACTACTTTTTGTATATCAATAAATTAGCAACCAGTTCTGCAGAACAGGTGAGAAGTGGCTGAATTTCACCACTGGGCAAAGGCTTTTTGTTCAGCACAGTAGCTACTACGTTTTGCAGCCAATCTTCTCGGAAACTCGCAACAAGCAGTCGCTTTCATGGCCTATCGCCCCAGCAGGCTCTGCGCCCCAATTTCCAGGTGGAGGTGGCTGCCTGGCCTGAGGTGCTGAAATGATTGGCTGCAAAATTTAGAGGCCACAGTGTCGAATGGAAAACCTTTGCTCCCGCTGCGCCACGCCCAGGTAGGGACATTGCAACACCAGATTTGGCCTGTGGGCCATAGTTTGGAGGCTACTGGTGTTCTCGCAGCATTGGGTCACTCTCAGAAGGGGCCCCCCAGCGATGGGATCTACAAACGAAACAGGGGAACGCTGGGCGGGACGTAGGCAGGACATCCGGGTGATTGGCAGCCCGTCCAGGGCGATCCGCAGCTGCCCTGGCCTCGGGGGGGCTCCTGCCCGCTGCGGAGGATGGGTGAGGGTCGCGCCGGGTGCCTGGGCGAGCAGCAGTGGGGCACACTAACTGGGGGCAGCCCCCCCGAGGCCCCCCCGAGGCAGACGGGCAGCCAATCACGTGGAAGCCCCGCAGAAGTCCCGCCCAACGTTCCCCCAGGTTGCTTGTAGATCCCGTCGCTGGGGCCCCCCCACAAAGGCTAACTCTGAGAGCGACCTGGAGCTGGTGGGCAACGCTGGCTTGACCCTCTGAGGAGGGGCGCTGTGTTCTTGCAGTGCCGGGTCACGTTTAGAGGAGGCCCCCGCAGGGAGAAGGAGTGAGCCGGTGTTGCAACACACTCCAAATCAGTGGTGGGGCCAGTGATGTCATGCACCCACTACGCACCACTACGCGAGTACCGGTTTCTAGAAGTTGAGCTGGCCTAAATCATTATTTGTTTGGCATTTGGACAAGTGCCAATCAAAAGTGAGTACCGGTTTCTAAATCATTTGGATGACACCACTGGGTGGGGCTAAGTGGTGGGGCTGAGCATCCTCAAGCTCAGCGCCCGGGGCATTTCACCTCGCTGCCTCCCCTCAGGTAGGCCACATACAGCACAATCCTAAACTGAGTTAGGTCAGCATAAACTAAGCCAGCAAAGTTTGGTCGGCACAAGGGCCACTGTAATGTATGTTTGGACCACTCTCGATGTCAGGGAGGCCAGCACACAGACGTGCGCCATCCTCCCTGACTCCAAGCGTGGTCCAAACCTACTTTACCGTGTCCTTTAGGCAGGCCAAACTTTGCTGGCCTCATTGTACCAGGTTAGGATTGTGCTCTGAAACCAGTGCATGTGATGGTGCTGCACGTATTCCAATGCTAATGTGTAGGCTGGAAGAGCAGGGTGGGGAGACATTTGCAGAGTTAAACAGCTTTAAACTGAAATGAAGGAGACACATTTCATAATCCTCAATCAAGTTTTAACTAGAGCCTGAACATTGGACTCTTCCTCCTCCTCCCCCCTCTAAAATATGCTGGCAGGGGTTTTTTTTTAAGTCTTTTCCCCCCTTAAAATAACTTCCTCTCTTTAAAAAAAAAAAATGAAGAACTCATTGATAACTCATCGATTACTGGAAAGGGAACAATGCATCTGACAAGATCAGGAAAAGGATGCACTGCTCTTTGTTAGATGAGAACTTCCTGGTCTGTGAGTCTTTTAGGAAGGTGACGTGTGTCGGGGTATAGTCAACAAGAAATGGGATGGCATTTTTAATTTTATTTTTACCAATAACTAACAATGAAACAATAGGAAATTTACACTTGTCAGATGGGTGTTATTCTCTGTATGGTGATAATAATAAAAAGGTGTGTTTGTGCACCATTTAAAATGTTGCATTTTTGCAACCATTTCCAGAAACCTCCAAAAAGAGAAAAATGTTTTGGAAAAAAAAAAATTCAAGGTGTTTCCACTTACCTGAAAATCACTGTTGCATTTGGCAACTTATAGTAGTCTACCTACATGTTTTTTTTACAGGCACAATGATGTCATCACCTGCTTGATGACATCACTTCTAGTCTTTGGGGAGTCCCTTGTTATGCCGGGTGTACCGGGTGCAAGGGAGTGGCAACAGGATCCAAGCATCTTGTTGTCTCGTGCCTCCCTGGGGCACCTGGTGGGCCGCTGTGAAGCTGGACTAGATGGGCCTTTGGCCTGATCCAGCAGGGCTCTTCTTATGTTCTTATGCCAAATTCCCTTTCGGCAAGCTTTTGCCCACAGTAGATGAATTAGCTTCCTTTTTATCTTTAAAAACCACTGCAGTTGTACACCAGACACTGCTAAACCCCACTGCCAAGCAAAGGCAAAAGGCAGTCAGCTTGCCTGCTCGTCCACACCAGCCCTCCTTAGCCCTCCTTCCTCCTCTAGTTGGTGACTCCAAGGGCATGACTCCAAGCCACACATGAATTTCAGCAGTGTCTAACAGCAGTCTCCAAGTGTCCTCTGTTCAATCCATTGGTCAGCCAACCCGTCGCATTCTCAATCACTCCTTCCACTCTTCTCTCCAAACGATCCTCTTTCCGCATCTCTACCCCAGTGGTGTCATCTACAAATAAGGAACGGGAACGCTGGGTGGGACTTGGGTGGGACTTCCGCGTGATTGGCAGCCCGCCCGTTTCGTTCCGCGGCTGCCCTGGCCTCGGGGGGGGGGGCTGCCTCCGGTTTGTGCGCCCCACCGCTGCTCGCCCAGGCTATGGCACCCCCCACCCGTCTCCCCCGGCGAGCAGGCACCCCCCTGAGGCCAGGGCAGCTGCGGAATGGGAAAGGCGGGCAGCCAATCATGCGGAAGTCCCGTGGAAGTCCCGCCCAGCATTCCCATTCCTTATTTGTAGATGACACCACTGCTCCACACCCACACCACCGCTCTTCCCAGGAGCTACTTCTATCCCCAGGGCCCTTGTTATCGCCAACTAGCTTTTCCTTACCCGGCGTTGCCTGGCTATTTATTTATCCCAAGCTTCTATTAGACACAAAAAGGAATGAATTCTACCAATCAGCTCAGCGACCCTGAAAACTATGGATTTGACACTAATGTTGGTCATTTTGGACATTTTATTTTTTGCCCCTTCTCACCCCCCCCCCATGCTGATGGGGCTTGAATGTGGACTTAAACGGCATCGGGAGTGTCACCATTGGTCTCAGCGACCCCGAAAACTATGGATTCGACACTAATATAGGTCATTTTTGATCATCTTTACAGGTCGCCCCTTTGCACCCCCACCCCTAGGGGTGCTAGGGGTGTCGTACCCCCACAGTATTTGTTGCCAGACCGTAAGGCATATGTGTACCAAGTTTGGTGTAAATCGCTCCAAGCGTTCCAGCAGGTCATTGTGGACATTTTATTTTGCACCCCTTCGCACGCCTCATGCCGATGGGGGCCAAACCTGGACTCAAACGGCATTGGGAGCATCACCGTTTGTCTCGGCAACCCTGAAAACTATGGATTCAACACTAATAAGTTGTTTTCGATTATTTTTACATAATCCCACCCCCACTGCTCCCACCCCCTTCCCACCCCCACTGCTAGGGGTGCTACTATCCGACTAAACTTGGGCTTAAATGTCATCAGGGCTGTCACCAATCAGCTCAGCGACCCCGAAAACTATGGATTTGACACTAATGCTGGTCATTGTGGACATTTTCCACATTGGACATTTTCCAGACATCAGATTTGACACCGATATAGGCCGTTTTTGATCATTTTTACGTGGCACCCCCTGCGCATCCCCACCCCGAGGGGTGCTAGGGGGGTCTGACCCCCCCCCAGTGTTTGTCGCCAGACCACAAGGCATATGCATGCAATGTTTGGTGTCAATCGCTCCAGGCGTTGCAGAGCCTATGCGGAACATACATACACACACACGTTCTCTTTTATATATATAGATTGGCTACAGCTGTGAACTAGCTGCAGGCAAAGGCTCTGGTGTTAACCTTGTGATTCCTGGCTGTCATGGACAAGGGGCCACTGCTGATACCATTCCCTAACCCTTCAGGGTGATCTTCCGCATTTTCTGTTGCATCCCTACAGGTTGCCATACCTAAAAAAGTGGGTCCTGGTGCTTCAAAGCTTGGGAGCCACCGCCTTAGGTGTCCAGTGTGTGCAGGCTCTGTGGAAGTGCTGGAATCCATTCCACCCCCTACATTGTCCTCACCCCCAAATCAGCCAGTTGCCATAGCAGTTGTTGAAGTTCCTACGCCTCCCTCGTTTTTAGCTCTGACTGGGTGAGTCAGGCATATTCCAAGGGTGTTTTTATCCCTTTTCTTAGACTTGCTGCCTCTCAGACCAGTCGTGGACCTATCGTTGGGGAGGGGGGGCCGGGGCCCCCAAGTGCAGAGCTCCTGGAGCGGTCAGAAGTCAGTGAGGAGATGCCTAGCTGCTCAGAGAGGTGCATGGTTTGCACCTGTCCCCCCACCCCCACCCTTGGTGCTGTATGACTCCAAAATAGAGCCTGGCATGCCGGGAGGGTGTTGATGGGCAGGGAGGGAGGGAGGGGCTGCTTCAGCGCATCAACCTTGTCCCTTGGCGGAATGTGGGCTGGGCATGTATTCTGTCAAATTCCCTGCTGGGCCTCCCCAAGGGCCCTGATGCCCACACTAGGCTAACTAGTTTCCCCACAGAGCAGCCTCAGAGATAGGCAAGAGGGAGGCGGTTCAGCCACCCACTGGGCCTCCTCTCTTCCAGCAGCTTTGCTTGGGATCACCGGCTGGCCAGCCTCCTCCAGACTGCCCTCATCACTGGCTTAGCTCCAAACTACCCTTAGTCTAGCCCCACCAAGCCCCACCACCAAACCATAGGCAGTCAGCCTGCCCAAGCCATAACTGCCTCCTCCACTTGGTGGCTCCAGGGGCGTGGCAGACAGACAACAATTCCCCAAAATAGTCTTCCAAAACAACCTTACCTTATCTAGTCCTTCAGCCAGGTCCTCCAGTCCGTCCTTCAGGCAGTCAGTCCAGCCAGCACTCCATCAGTCCAGCACCTACCTGGTGCCCTCCTCCAGCACCTATCCAGCTCCCAATCACCCGTCCTTCCTTAATCCATCCAGCACCTTCCCAGGTGCCTTACTCCAGCTCCTGCCTCCCACTTTATACATCTGCAGGCCTATCAGAGACTGTTGCTAGGTAGACTCTAGCATCAGCCACGCCCATCTACACCTGTGCTGGCCTCCCTTCATAGCCAGGGGCCTCATCAGCCTACAACTGTGCTCCCGAGGCTTGCAAAGACCTTGGGGGTTAACCCTATAATCCCTGGTTTATCTGGGACAAGGGGCCATTGCTGATACCACTCCCTATCTCCTCGGAGTATCTCCTGCCTTTTCCAATACAGCGTGTCACTGTCTCAAAGACTCATCGCAGGAACCGCATCCACCCATTGCTTTATAATTTGTAAATAACTAGATATTGATCATTATAAGTGTGCAGATTCCACACCAATCAACTCCTCCTACCCTGCAATGGATAGCTCAAACTTCCCACTGCTCGGAAAGGGGAAGCGAAATGTACAAGGCAAGGTCTCAGAGATAGTCAATTTCAAACGTTTTTGCGAGGGATTGCCAATGCGATAGTTCAAATAAATCTAATTTTAAGTAAATTCCGTACAGTAGAATTGGCAAATTCAGTTTTCTTTGCACGCTTGCCAAAGATGGTGTTTTCACAATGAAATCCTCCAAGTACAATAACTTTTTTTCCCTGTGTAAGACACTTAATGGGTCTTTTCTCCCCCCCCCCCCCCCCGCATTCTCTTGTGTTTATTTCCACTTGCAAATTGACATGGCAAGTTCCACTAATTTGCATGATAAGATACAGCCATATTTTATGGACTAAAAGGCCACACACTAGATATGCTTATTTTGCATAATGTATTCCTTTGCCAAGATCCAGATTTCTGACATTTTTTTCCATCTTGAGGAAGGGGATTTGGGGAGTGGGGCCTGCTGAAAGAGAACAGGTGGGTTAGAGACACAGAAGCCAAGAAGAGGCATTCACAGGCCACCTCGTCCCTCAGGAACGGGACATAATTGTGGTGTTCTTCTTCTTCACAATTCACGTTTCAATCCCAGACATGCCAGTGCATGGAAATAATGCAACCCTGAGAATAATCTGTACCAGTGGGTCTCAAACCTTTTTAGACAGGGACCCACTTTTTAGAATGGCACTGCTCAGGCTGAAACTGGGCTCACATGTGAGCTACGGCAGGCAAGTTACAAGAGGAAAATCAGAAAATGTGGTATATTTTCATACCCCCAACTTAAAATGTCACAAGTTAGCATTCCAGCTAATGATTGTCGTCTACAAACCAGGTGACGATGCTTGCAAAGGTTTTTTTTATATGTGTCATAAACTTTTTGGGACCCATTAAAAAAAATGGGTCATGCCCAGTAGTGGGATCTGCAAATGAAGAAGTGGAACGCTGGGCGGGACTTACGCAGGACTTACGCACGATTGGCTGCCCCCCGCCCCGCTCCGATGCCCCCCCGCCCGCCGCGCAGGCTGCCCTGGCCTCGGAGGGGGCGCCTGCCCGCCCGGGGGGGAAGGGTAAGAGCAGGCACCCCCTCCAAGGCCAGGGCAGCCTGTGCGGTGGGCAGGGGGGGCGTCGGAACGGAGCAGATGGGCTGCCAATCAAACGGTAGTCCCGCCTAAGTCCCGCCCAGCATTCCACTTCTTCATTTGCAGATCCCACTACTGGTCATGCCCATAAAAAAAGGGGGGGTCATGGCCCCACTGGTGGGTCCCAACCCACAGTTTGGAAATACTGCATTAAAGAATTGAAAATGAGTTCTGATTTGGCTTTGGGTGGTTTGTATTTATTATTGCTATTATTATTTATTTATTATTTATTAATAAATATTAATTATTGTTATTTATTAATAATGCTATTGTTATTGTTATTGCTATTGATGATGATGATGATGATGATGATGATGATGATGATGATGATGATGATGATGATGATAAAACCTGAACAAAGACATGTGGCCATCTAAAAGTTTACTACATGCCATAGTTCATAAGGTATACATCTCAACCCATCCAAAAGGATGTTTGTCACTTGCCAAACATACTCTGATGATCCCGCGGTTCACAAAGTGCCATCTCGAACTATTATAGCCATTTCACAAAAATCTACTGTCATGCGATAATTACATTTTTCATGCTCATATGAATCCCTTTCTTGATCCCAGTCTTTCTAAAGTCATCGCAACCACAGGAATAATTGTGGGATGTCTACATATAGGTTGGAGGGTTTTTGTTAAACCGCTATTGAGAGACAAGCTTTTGATGGCAAATTAATCTGAATTAGCCTCCCACATGAATTTGCCCTTTGGTGTGGATCTCCATCTCTAAAGAGCTAAGTTGGTGGACATCAGACACAGGGACTTTTCATGGTGGCCCCTAAATTGTGAACATCTCTGGTGGGAAGAGTATTTCATTTGGACATGTCTAGCATCTATTTTTCCCTTGAGTGCTGCTTGAGTGTATAAGATCAATTTTGCATGAGGGAGGATTATTTGATTTTTTTGAATTTGAGATTATTTTTCCATGAAGGAGGATTCAGAAATACTACCCAACTGCAATCCAAGGTAAAGCCGTCCAAAATTTGATCAACTCATCTTACCATCTCCTTCTATGGAACCTGTAAATCTGATCGGTGGAGACATTTCAGGCAATCTTAGGACCAAACAACATGTTCCATTAAACATTGGGTGCGATTAATTTTGGCTTATGAAACAGCTCTACCAGCATGCACATTTAAAGCATCATGTGCTTTAGCCTATACCTGTTTTTGCCTAAGATCCTTAAAAAAATTAAGCAACGCAATTAGTAAGACATCAGACTTGTAAGACTTGTTAGGTTGTTGCTATTTTCCACACCACTTGCCTCTGGAAGAAATCCTACTGTCCTCTTTCCTCTTAAGATACGTTCTTCAGTCTTGGTTCACTCAGATTCTCCCCTGCTCTGCAAGCTGAAAAAAATAAAAGTAAACGTTTTTCAAGATTTTCACTCTTTTTAATATTAATAGGACTCCTTGACTCTGTAGGTGCATCTTCAGTGCAGTGCACAACAAATCTGATGGCACCATGTTTATTAGGGAATAGTGTCTTTCACGGAAGCGTACAACTGGGAGAAGCTGCAGGAAACAGAATGTTATGTAAAATAATACTGTTAAATATACATAAGATTTACTCATGGCGTATGCTGTTTACATATAATGCCTAATAAACATATTTCCCCCAAAGTTAATGTATCCCAGTGGAATAATTATATAAAATAGGTGTGTGATCAAGCGAGGGGAAAGGAAAGAAGGGAACGAAACTCAGGAAGATCACAAAATGTGCCCGTCGGCACATGTAAAATACAAACCGTGAGCATCAGGCACTTGCGATGTTAGCAGTCAGACCCGCCGACGCAATTAATATCCGACTTCAACAAGGTATACTTGGAGCGATTCCTTCATATTGTTTTACTTACGGCGGTGCAACAAGTGGCCAAGGCTAGCTTCGGCAACCAATCCTTTGCTTGAGGTCTTAATGCCTCCTTTAAAATATTTATGGGGATGTTGCTCCAATAATATGGCGTCCATGAGCTCATAGAGCTAGGCATGTCCAGACGTATTGATAAATCCATTGATTCCTTCCATTCCTGTAGTCAGTGGACTACGGCAGAAAGGATCAGTAGCCGTTTGACCTTCATTGTGTGATAAACAAACACCAGCTGGCAAGGATTTGGTGGGTACGGCTATTCTTTCCTCTCGGTAGCCCCGTCCACCTCGTCGCTTCCCACTGAGCCTTTCTCCCAATTTGTCACGGTGCCAACATGGCTTCTATTGCACCTTTCATGCATCACAGTTTTCAAGTCTTGTCCCATTAGTTTCAGTTTGTTTCTATCCTAAATAATCAACTACTTTCTTATGCGCTCTTTCATTGCCTAATCATGATTGCTCTTGGCACAACAGGGTAAAGTCCGACAAGGTTAGCCAGTAGAGCCTGCCTCTTTAGTATTGATCCTGTTTGCAATAATTTCTTAAAGCAACCAAAAGCACAGGTAGCAATTATTCCCAATCTGCCGAAGACAACAGTAACAATTTGGGGTTTTTTTTTGTTTTTGTTTTTTAAAGAAAGATTAATTTAGGAGTGTTCCATTCCAAGGTCAGGGAATAGGTCAGGTGACATTTTTATTTGAAGTATATATAGAGGCATGCCCCAGTATCTGTTAGGGTTCAGTTCCGGACCCCACTGTGGATACCAAAAAACGTGGATACTGGGGACGCTTTTTTTAAAGATGGGGGAACATCAGTTGTTTTGCTGCAACAAGGTGAAAAAAAGAGATATGTTTAATATTCCCCTATCTTTTTAATACAGGGACGTGGTGGCGCTGCGGGTTAAACTGCTGCTGCTGAGCTGGCTGACTGGAAGGTTGGCAGTTCGAGACCACGAGATGGAGTGAGCTCCCATCACTTGTCCCAGCTCCTGCCAACCTAGCAGTTCGAAAGCATGTAAAAATGTGAGTAGATAAATAGGGACCACTTCGGTGGGAAGGTAACGGCGTTCCATGTGCTACGGCGTATAGTCATGCTGGCCACATGACCATGGAAGCTTGTCCTAGGACAAACACTGGCTTTTCGGCTTAGAAATGGAGATGAGCACTGCCCCCTACAGTCACGACTAGACTATTCGGTCATGGGGAAACCTTTACCTTTACCTATCTTTTTAATATGCATCCCAGTATCCATGGTGTCGACGAATAACTAAAACCTTGGATACTGAATCATTTGATACAGGGGCATGCCTGTATTTTGATGGGCAGCCCAATCCTACGGTGCCAGACCCCCATAAGAGCAGCAGTACCAAAACGGCTACCTCTGCATCCCACAGGCAGAGTTAGGCCAGCAAAGTTTGGCCGGCGCAAGGGCCACCGTAAAGTATGTTTGGACCACTCTCGGAGTCAGGGAGGATGGCGCACATTTCATTGGCAGGGCAAACGTACTTACTGACAGACAAATCCAGTTTCTTGTTTCCTTAAATCCAGAATTTATCTCAGTTGCGAAAATTGGAGTATAATGCCTTCATGCATAAAAATAAGATGTTGCCCTAGGTTTACATTTCCCTTCATCTAAAAAGGAATATGCCATAATATGTCTTGTTCTAGTGGCTGAAAAATTATGCTGTGACTAAAATGACATCATTCTGCCTCCTACAGAACGTTTTCTGTTGAACTGATGAAATTAGCAGGAAATGCCGTTATCATACATTTAGCAGGGAAATGCTAAGGTATCCTGTATTTACAGGTACAACCTTGACTGGTCCTTCATAGGTAATCAAAGAAGCAGTAAGACAGATGAAAGCATGTATATTGATTACGTCCTCAAAAGGGAGCCAACATGGGAATCAACTAAGCAGTTCAAGGGGTCGAAGAAATATCTTAACCAATGGCCTCATTCTCCACTCCATCAGGACCAAATCTGACTTGGAGACTGAAGATATAGCGAACTGGTGTAATGAAACCTAGAACTCACCCGTCTCTTGTGCAATAAAGGGGTGGTCTGTATTCTTCTGCAAACAAAATGTCGGTCAACAAGGGTACAAAACAGCAGTCACACTCTGTGCCCTTGTATATCAGGTTCCCAAAGGCCACCATTATGGGAAGCCCAGGGCTAGCTCCAAAAGTGATGAGGCCCAATGCTGGGCATTTCTGCAGCACCTCTCACCCTCCCTGTGGGGTCCCCACTCCTCAAGAAAAGCGCCCTGGAAATAGTCGGTGGTGACATGACGACATCACCCCCAACTCTTCAAGAAAGCCTATTTTGAGCTATTTGGAGGCAGGGGCAGATGGGAGGGACTGAGCTAAAACTGCTCTGCTCACCCCTCTTACAGTCCATGGAAATCCTGGCTGCACCTGGCTGCAGGTGATATGCTCACTGCACTGGTGCACTAGTGCCTCCCCTAAGAACATCAGAACATAAGACGAGCCCCGCTGGATCAGGCCAAAGGCCCATCTAGTCCAGCTTCCTGTATCTCACAGTGGCCCACCAGATGCCTCAGGGAGCACCCAAGACCACAAGATGCCTGCATCCTGTTGCCACTCCCCTGCACCTGGTACTCTGAAATAGCCTATTACTAATGTAAGGAGGTCGCACAACCCATCATGGCCTATAGCCCACGATGGACCTTTCCTCCAGAAATCCGTCCAATCCCCTCTTAAAGGCATCTAGGCCGGATGTCATCACCACCTCCTGTGGCAAGGAGTTCCACAGATTAACTACCCGCTGGGTAAAAAAAAGTACTTCCTTTTATCTGTTTTAACTCTCCCAACCCCTCAAAGTGTGGGACCCAATGTGATGGCATTGGTCACTGAAGGCCAGCCCTGGGGACCACAATTTCACTGGTGAAAACATGAAAAAAATAAGCTAAGGGCAACACAAAAAGTTAAGGTACTCATACTGTGCTTCAAGCTCATACTACAAGAACTGAGTTTGGATACCAGTGCAACTTCTTGTTTGATTACTTGGAAGGTTAGCCTGCTGCTGAAAATCATACTGTGCTCATTCTGGCTATTTCCTGCAAAGAGGCACCTCTTAATATATCTAGCAGGGTGTTCAACCCACCAGAGCATTCCTCTGCTTGGCTGTTGCTGGTGTTTCCTTTCTTTTTCATATTTTTCCTCCCTTTCTGGATAACCTTTACTGTCATTTTACAGTGGACACCCAGGCCAAGGCCCACCAGTATACACCCAAATGAAATTACGTTGCTTACTTACACCCAGGAGTTAAACCTTACACTCACAGATAACCACCACTGTACCCTGTTTCATCCCATTAACAACTAACCCTGCTGAAGTACATAGCGGAGAGAAGCCGCGTGGGAGTTTGCTAGATTGACACAGTATGACTGTACAAAACTGTGACTGAACCTAGATGTTCTACACCGAAGCCTCCGAAGCCCCCTCCCCAAAGGCAACAAAGAGAACAGGTCGTGAAGAGGGTGAGTAGCATCCTCCACAATTCTTCGAGCTCTGCTCAAGCATCGCTTTTGTGCAACGTCCCGGATGGAAAGGAGTGGGCTGCCGGTGATCTTTTCCACCTTCCTCACCACTCTCTGCACCGCTTTCCAGTCTGAAACAGTAATACTCACAATCCAAACTGTGATGCGATATGATGCTCTCAATTGTCCCTTTGTAGAAGGAGATCTGGACAGGGATAGGAAGGTGCGCTTTCCTGATACGACAAAGGAAATGGAAGCGCTGCTGATCCTGTTTCACCAGTGAACTGCTGTTAAGCGACCAGTCCAACCTACTCGTTAGTTGTACTCAGCGGCGTCATGCAGCCGGAACGCTGGGCGGGAGGTACGCTCACCCGTTCCTCCCGCCCAGCATTCCGGCTGCATGACGCCACTGGTTGTACTCCCAAAAACTTGATGCTACTAACCATCTCCACTGGTGAATCGTCAATATGTAATGGTAAATGGCTTCGCTCGCCTTTCCTAAAGTCGACAACGATCTCTTTAGACTTTTTAGCATTTAAAACAAGGCTGTTGTCCTTACACCAATTTACAAGTCCCACCACCTCTTTAACTGAGTGATCTCCGGAAGCTAGTGGAGGACAGGGAGGCCTGGCGTGCTGTGGCCCAGGGGGTCACGAAGAGTCGGACACGACTTAGCGACTGAACAACCACCACCTCTTTGCAGTAGGCACCCTCCTCACCAGCCTGAATAAGGCCCACCACAGTAGTATCATCCGCCTACTTTTTTCATCATCCACATACTTTCTTTTTGAGAGCCTTCATTTCTCTGCAGAGGATACCTCTTTAAATTGGATCAAGTTACATTTTTCAGGAATGGACTCAATTATCCCAGTGTCTACAAAACTTACATACAATACTTACTGTTGCAGCCCCCTGTAGCTACACGATTGTGCAGAAGACAAATTCTGACATTACGCATCACCTTTATTTATTTTCTTCTTGAAAAATGTGTATATGATGCACTCTGTCTTAAAAACTAAGATGCTCAAAGGGGAACTAAGATGCCCATTCACCATGGGGAAGGAAGATTACACCCAGGCAACTGCCATCCATTTCTCCACATCACCCACCCAAAAAAGAATGGCCCTGTCAGAGACTAAGGCTGCAATCCTATCCACACTTACCTGGAAGTGAGCCTCATTAATTGTAATGGGACTCACTTCTGAGTAGACGTGCATAGGCTTGGACACAGGCTCTGATCCTACATACGCATACCTGGGAGTAAGCTCCATTGTACTAAATGAGACTTACTTTTGAGTAGACATGCCTAAGATGCACTGTAACAGCGTCGTGCATTGCTCAGAATGGCGTTTTTAGGAACAGTAGCTGTCTGTCTTCTTTCCTTTGGACTGGAACCAGGGCTTCAAACCAAAGTGTAAGCCTTGAACTGCAATCCTATGCACACTTACCTGGGAGTACGTTTCACTGAAATAAATGGGACTTACATCTGAGTAGACATGCCTTGGCTTGCGCTGTTATATACCATTCCAAGGCCAATGCAAGAGGATGCCACTCACGGCCTGTTAACTAGGGCTGCGGCCAAATGGATTTAATGAAGTACTATTTCGATAATTAATCACGTGCCATTTCACTGAACAATCCATGTATCCAACACAATGACATCATTTTGCATCACACCAAATCATCGATGGCGGGTGCATTTCGGACACAATGGAGGAAATGAGAATGGCATTCAATAAAATCAGAAAGAGGAACTGTTCATTGATAGATGTGAAAGCCATCTTTAAAGTTCACTTTTTCATTTTTTTTTACTCAGAAAGTGCTTTCCGCACACAAAAAGGGCTTTATTCTCCATCGGGAGCACCACAGAGGGCCCCACTGTGGGCCTCTCAGACCCCTCTGGACCTCAGCACGACCCCCAGGTAAGCACTGAAGGCCTGGGGTGTCCTGTGCCATTGTGATCTCAGTGGCACCATCGGGGGGCGCCATAAATGGGTCACTCCCCTTAAGGAGGAATGACCCAGTTTTAGTTCCCAATATTGGGTCGCGACCCACAGTTTGGGAACCACTGGTCTACAGCCCAATAAGATACAGACCTAGTTTGCTACCTATTTTATGGGCTGAAGTCAGCACCTGTTAAACGTTCCTGGAGATTGTGCAAGCTGAATAATAGATCTTTCAAAGAGCCAGTTCATATTCCACAGAATATTAGTAACACGTTAGAAAAAAGTATCTAGGGTTTCTTAATGCTGTGAAATGAGCTTACCTGAAAGGAAACTCTCCGTCAAGCATTTTTCTGAACAAATGAAGCTTTCTCATGCTGAGTCAGGCCATCCGACCATGTAGCCCAGTATTTTGACAAACAGCATCCCTTTGGGGCAAGGGTCCACATTACACAAGAGCTCAGGCTCCTGCAACAGTATCGTTGTCCCCGTGAGGACACTATTGATTCAGGCCTGTACCGAGGGGGTGATCAGAGGCAGATCTACAGGGAGGGCAAAGCTCTAAGTGTTGCAAGAAGCCTTACCCTGTCATGTAAATCCCTCCTCTCCAGTGATGTCATGCAAGGGGTACGCGGGGGTACGCGAGTACCGGTTTCTAGGATTACAGCTGGCCCCGCCCATTCACCCGCCCACTCGTCGACTCCGCCCTCTGCAACGTTTGAATTTCCTGCATGTTTGAGTTGCCTGCATGTTCTCAGAGCCAGGCAGGCAGGCAGGCAGGCAGCGAGCGGAGCCTTTCCTTTCCTTGCCACTGAAAAATGAGTTGCTCTGGGGTTTTAACATGATGCCAGGCCTCCTTAACATGTTCTGGGGGTGCTGTGGAATACTGTTGCAACTGTTGGGTCAGTTTAAAATCATCTGAGGCCTCAAAAAGGGCTTTTTTCATGTCACTTCCTGCCACGACCTCACTTCCGGCTTATGACGTCACTTCCGGTGGGCGGGTCCCGACACGTGCCAATCAAAAGTGAGTACCTGTTCTTAAATCATTTAGATGACACCACTGCTCCTCTCCCTTGCTGCTGTAGCCAGTAAGCAACGCCAAAATTGGCTAAAACGGTGCAGGAGAGGAGTGATTTCCACTGCAAGGTAAGGCTTCTTGCAAAACTTAGAGCTTTGCCCTCCCTTCGATCTGCCTCTGGGGGTGATTGGCACCCAGGAAGACTGACATGGAGTGAGCCAACTCCAGCCAACTGAGATGTATCATAGAATCATAGAGGTGTCCAACCCCCTGCCTGTAGCAGGAAATTTCCCTAGAACATATCCAGCAGGCAGTGGTGTTTCTACAGGGATGTGCCTGGCCTAACTTATGCAGGCCTAACTCAGTTTAGGATTGCGCCCTGCGTTTCAAACTGGTTGCTGGAATCTGGACTGTGTTTACTCCATGTATATCTCCAGAATATTGGAGGGTGGGATGTCGGCCATTTTTCACTTCCTGTGCCTGTTGTGTGTACTGTCAGCTTTTGACATTCAGCTAATGCAATACATTGGGTTAGGAGCTGAATATTCTTGTTACTTTTCTTTCCAAGAACCCACTTGGTTTAGTTGCACTGTCACTTCCCGAAAGGAAGTTCAAGTGACTGTGGACAATTCGTATGCAGAAATGGCACCATAATGGAGCCTTCTGTACTTGAGGGAGGGGAGAGGCCTCAGGTGTGAGAACAGGGTAGAAGGCTCAGCAATATGATGGCATCTTTCCTTCGGGAGGTTGGCCAGCCAGAGGCCTTGGCAGGAAGAAAAAAAAAAAGGTGGTTGCAATGCTTGGAATGAACAGGCTTGTGTTTTCTTGGCCAAGTTTCGTGTTTAATGTACAAGTGACAAAAGTTGTTCAAATAGGTAAGCTTAAATAGTTTTGTAAATGAAAAATAAGACCAAAAATAGGATCACCGAAAAAATAGCTTTGGAAAACGAACACAGATGAGAAATAGACAATCTTTACCTGAATTAAACATGCAGCCGTCTTACAGTCAGGAATATTTTTTTTCATAAAAGCATTATTTCCCCTCCCCCTTTCTGTTTGAGATCCTTCATTTCTCTGCAGAGGATACCTCTTTAAATTGGATCGAGTTACATTTTCAGGAATGGACTCAATTATCCCTTCGGCATTTTAGTAGTCTACCTTCAATGGCACAGAAAAAAAAATCCTTTTGATATTAAAATACAAACTGCGGATAGGGACTAATGCCTTAGCAATGGAATGTAATTTAGCAATGGAATATGTAATTTAGTGTAATAGCCATGAGAACTACTGGTGGTAAAGAAATTGATGATATTCAGTCTTCAAGTGCAAAAACTATTTTCAAATATATTTCAGCTCAGAAGACTGCTGTAGTTTTAGCGCGGGGGGGTGCTTTTGTTTTTTTATATTGGTTCACTGTTGAAGTAAAATTTTCTTCAGGGATGATGGTAGGTCTTGTTCAAGACCTTTTTGTTATTAAATGTGTGGCCATTTTTAGTATTGTGCGTTTTTTATTTTACATTGCTTTGGGCATTTTTAATGGAGAACCAATTCATCCATTCTGAGAAATAAAGAACTAAATGAAAACACTTTTAAGCCTTTTTACTTTCAAGGTCTTGCTAAAACTGGGTCAGGTCCTAACTAATGGCCCCTTGAATACGTCAGGAGAGAAGTGGCTAACGAATAAATAAAATAAAACAATATACAGCTCAATCTCAATTCCCAAATGGGAATTTGTATCCCCCTTACGCTGCAATCCTATACATACTTATCAAGGAGTAAGCTCTATTGAATTCACAGCACAATCCTAACCTGGAGTTAGGCCAGCACAAGTTAGGCCAGCAAAGTTTGGCCGCCACAGGGAACACCCTAAAGTATGTTTGGACCACTCTCGGAGTCAGAGAGGCCAGCAAACAGATGTGTGCCATCCCCCCTGACTCCAAGAGTGGTCCAAACATGCTTTACAGTGGCCCTTGTGCTGGCCAATCTTTGCTGGCCTAACTGTGCTGGCCTAACTTCAGGTTAGGATTGAGCTCTCAATTAGATTGACTTCTGAATAAGATTGTGTTGCTCATGAATGTATAATTTACTCAACAGTAGGTTTCTTTGTGTGTTATTAATAAAATAATTCTTTAAAAATGTGCACTGAGATGTACATATCAACAACCTGGCAGAGTTGGGTGTCTGTTAATGGAGCATGTTAGTACATCAAGCTAGCTAGCATGTTCCTAATCCCCTTGTCCTTAGGGGCAACATACTGAGTTATTGAATGTGTGCAGAGAGCTATGAAGAAGGTTGTCTACAAAGCAGGCTTCATCAGCTCCTCAACCAGCAGGAGGGCAGGGCATGTGAACCTCTGGGACTTCTGCAACAGGAGCAATGATGTCATAAGAACATAAGAAGAACCCTGCTGGATCAGGCCAAAAGCCCATCTAGTTCAGGTCCTTATATCTCACAGTGGCCCACCAAATGCCTTAGGGAGCACACAAGACAACAAGATGCCTGCATCCTGTTGCCACTCCCTTGCACCTGGCATTCTGAAGTAGCCTACATCGTAAGGCGGTTGCACCACCCATCATGGCCTATAGCCCATGATGGACCTGAAATCTGAACAATCCCCTTTTAAAAGCAACCATCCCAGATGCCATCACCACCTCCTGTGGCAAGGAGTTCCACAAATTGATTACCCTCTGGGTAAAGAAATATTTCCTTTTTTCCCCCTAACTCTCCCAACACTCACTTTTAGCGGCTGTCTCCGGGTTCCTACTGTATCCCATGTGAGAGAGGGAAAAGAACATCCCTCTGTCCACTCTGTCCATCTAATGCATAATTTTGTACATCTCAATCATGTCCCTCTCTCAGGTGCCTTTTCTTTGTAGACTGAAGAACCCCAAATGCTGCAGGACCACTTCTTCTGCAGAACCACGCAAATGGTGCCTTTGAAACTGTTTTTTTTTTCTCAACAGGACCTAGCTGAGAAGAAAAATTCTCCTTCGCAACAGAAGGCAAACTGAGACATTTGCCTAGGGATAGATGTTACTATCTTGGCCATAGTCTTCCCAAGATCTTCCTGAAGACAGTTTGTAGCTCCTGAAAAAGCAGCAGTCTCCAATCTGGAGCCAGCTTTGCCAGTGAAAACCATCCCTGGCATGAGTGGCTTCTGGCGTTCCACCCTGGATGCTCACGAAGACCCTAACTGCAGCCCCCAGGGGTCTTGGTGGCCATCTGATTCTGGGGCCTGCCAGCCCAGCATGCCTCATGTGCAGAGTTTGGTGCAGATTTTGGTGGCCCAAACACTCTTTATGGTGTCCCTTGTGCCGGCCAAATTTTGCCGGCCTAACTCCAGGTTAGTGTTATCCAGCACCCAGGACTGATATCAGACCACTCCCTCCTTTTCCAGGTTTCCTGCTTTATTCCTGTTTCCAGTGATGTCATGCAGGGGGAACGTGGGGGAACTCAGTTCCACTAGTTAAAATTAGGGCTGACTCCGCCCACTTCACTCTCCCTCCTCCCCCCTCCCAATTCCTCTGCAAAGAACTTTTCTTCTTGGTTGGCCGGCACTCAGAGGGTTAAAGGGAGCGACTCCAGATTCCTAGGGGAGTGAAGGCAGTGATGTCATTCAGGGGGAACGGACCAGAACGGGAATCCTAACGGGCTCCGTGGGTGGTTCCGGGTTCCTGACAAGTGCCAATCAAAAGTGAGTTCCTGTTCCTAAATTATTTGAATGACACCACTGCCTGTTTCCCATCCCTGAGTTCAACCAAGAAACCATTTCTTCCCACTGAGAGGAAATGCTTGCTGAGTAACCATTATTTGCCTTGGAATGGCCACCCCTCTCCAGCCTCACCTTTCTTGTTTGGCTTCCCCATGTTCAAACTAGCAGCGGTGAATGTCTCGCCCACTCAGGTTTGATTTTGAGCCTTTCCTGCCTTTCTGAGCTCCCCCCCCATGTTCACAGGTTACAAACTATGACAGGTATGTCCAGTAGTGTCATTCAGTAATGAGGAAGCGGAACGCTAGGCGGGACTTACCCCTTGATTGACAGGGAGCCCGCAATGCGTCGCCGCCTGCCATTCCGCCGCGGGGGCTTCTTCCAGGTGGCGCGCTTCTCCGCGGCTCTCCGCAGCACCCAGCACGCCCCCCAGGCAAGCGGGCACCCCCTCCGAAGCCAGGGGTGCCCGCGCGGCACTCGGAAAAGCAGCGCCGCATCAGCAACGCGCAGCCAATCAGGCGGTAAGTCCTGCCCAGCGTTCCGTTTGTTCATTACTGAATGACACTACTGGGTATGTCCAGACTGAGATTAGCTGGTCACTCATCATAAGAGCCAGGTAGGAATTTTTTTTTTCTGTTGTCCGAATTGGGCATGGATGGAAGTTTTTTTGCCTACCCCAGACTGGCGAGGGAGGGATGGGTGTTCAGTAGGTTTCATGACTTAAAAAGTGGTCATGTATTCAATAAAGTTAAACCTCAACCGCAGTCTGGTGTCTTCTTTGGGCGTGGTGCAAGGATAATAGGCTACCTCAGAATTCCAGATGCAAAGGAGTGGCAGAGAGATACAAGTATCTGTGTGTTCCCTCAGGTATCTGGTGGGCCATTGTGAGATACAAGAAGCTGGACTAGATGGCCCCTGTCCTGATCCAGTGGGGCTGTTCCTATGTTCCTATGAGTACATGTCTGAAGAAGAGCATCTGGTTCTGGTGGCTGTCCAAGAGAAATTATTTGGAGAATCTTGACTGGCCTCCAGTGTGTTTTCCTCAGAATTTCCCTCAGAATGCCAGGTGCAAGGGATTGGCCACAGAATGCAGGCAGCCTGTTGTCTTGTGTGCTCCCCGAGGCATCCGGTGGGCTACTGTGAGATTCAGAAAGCTGGACTAGATGGGCCTTTGGCCTGATCCAGTGGGGCTGTTCCTATGAGTACATGCCTGAAGAGGAGCCTCTGGTTCTGGTGGCTGTCAAAGAGAAATGCTTTGGAGACTCTTGACTGGCCACCAGTATGTTTCCCTCAGAATTTACCTCAGAATGCCAGGTGCAGGGAAGTGGCAAAATGAACGCAGGCAGCCTGTTGCCTTGTGTGCTCCCTGAGGCACCTGGTGGGCCACTGTGAGATACAGGAAGCTGGGCTAAATGGGCCTTTGGCCTGATCCAACTGGGTACCTCTTATGTTCTTACGCCTTACATCATGCAGATGGACTTGCTCCACTCCAAAGGGCAGTCAGGATTGAGCTCTTAAGGGATGTGGGAAGGAATTGCAAAGAAATACCCAGCCTGCTTGCACATGTGAATCAACTCCCTGCCATATCTGAAAACCGAATTTAACCAGTACAGCTCAGCCTTTGGCAAACTTTATGTACATGTGAATATTTCAGTCTTCTTGTTGTCATTGTCTGTGATTAATGAAGCAAATTTTCTGGAAATTGAAAAATAAGAACGAACAGTCTGTTTTACTCAGCAGAATAAAAAAAAATTGGGCACATTCCCATTTACATACCTATTATCCAACTCCTCCTAAGTGATTCAAATTCGCAGATGCAAGTGTACTTACTCAGCCAAGAGCTGGGAGCCAGATCCTGATCTCACTGATAAATGAGCAGGTTCACTCGAGTCAATTAATTTCTCCCACTTGCAACTGAGACCAGAATCCAGCCCAGAGCTTATATAATAGCAGGAGTGTTATTGTGCCATTTGATCTTTCAGAGCTAAGTTGAATTATTATGCTTCAAATTGCAGTGGCTCTGATTTGCTCAGTGCATTATCCTCTGCTCTTGTAACTGAAATAATTGAAGTACAATGTGTTAGAAACAGAGGAACTGGTTTCTATTATGAATTGTAATCAATCATCACCATCATTATTATTATTTGTGGCATCGGATCCTGCATTATTCTAGTATTCACAATGGGATCATTGCCTGGTTGGAAGTTTGGATTCATATTTATATGGGAACGTTCCCTGAATACGGAAATGCGTAAACAGCAGTCCTCATTAGAATGCCATTCTGTGTTGAGTGCAGTTAGCCAATTTTGACTTTAAATGCAGTCACGGTGCAAAGCAGAAGCACAAAAGGCTGTTTAAATTTATATCCTTAACTTCTCGTTCAGAGATGTGTACACTTTACGATGTCTACAATCCCGCCCCATATCCAGAATCTTCCCAGAGCTCTTATGCAGTTTGTGTTTAAGCCAGATATATCTTTGCATTTCCCTTTATAGCTTGAAAGAGAACAGCATTAAGGAAACGTTTCTTTTTTTTCAGGTCCTGGTTGTGATTGCTGACAGATCAAATTTATTCCTCGGTAATCCAGATCATTTTCCAGAAGCTTTAGGCCTGTGTGCAGTAGTTTGTTAGAGATCTCATAGAAACTCTATCCTGACAGACCAAAAAGCCCTTCGACTGTCACTTTATGTCATTAACAATTTTCTAAAGCCATTACAGATGGGATGGACTGATTAAAACTGAGCTAGGAGGATCTTTTTCCCAGCCAGAAATCTCCCCGGAGACCTTCCCTGTGTGTGAAGTTTCTGGTGATTAATGGGAGGAAAATCGGGTTGCCTGTCCCCCAGTTGCCGCATATTTTATTTGAAAAAAGGCTTATTTATATTTGGTGATCTTCCTGGAGGTCTTTAGAAGTTAAATATTTAAGTGGACAATTTGGGGGGAAAAAAAGAAATGAAGAAAAACCCCTGAAACAGGTGAGCTATTCCATGACAATGTCCTTTATGTATTGCTGCTTTTTTTTTAAATGCATCTGCATTTGGGCTGCTCTGTTATAATGGCTAGAAATGTTACTAAATGGCTAAAAATGTTTACCTTGCCACGCTTTTCTCCTGTCCCCCTTCTGCTATTTTATTTCTGTAAATGAAAGCTACAGCTGGAATATTGTTTTACTGCAAAGCTCACACCAGCGCTGTCACTTGTGATGTGACACCCAAGATTTTTATCTGGAGCCTGGGTAAGAATTATTAAACATTCTCACATTGAGCAAAGTGTTGCGGGAGAACAGCAGTGCGTTGAGGTGCATCCAACACTTCTGCCGTCCTCCACCTGATCCTTTAAAAGGCTAATAGGCGCTTGTAGAAAAATGACAGCGTTCACAAAATAACTCACGATGGAAATACAGCTGGAAAATGCAGTTTTCCTTTAAAGAAAAACCCACCCCAAAAAGCAAACTTTGAATGAAAGTGTTCAGGGATTCAAAAGACAGCACATAAAAATATAGAAACGAAACGGGGAAGAACACACTTGAATATTAATATGTACAGCAGTATCAACAGTAAAAAAAGATTTCCAGCTCAGCTAGCAGTCAAGTGTGTACATTCTATATCAGATTCTTTTTTTTTCTCTTTCAATTAGCTGTCTTGGGACTGACATAATATTTTATCACATTTAGGAAAAAAATGGCAAGTTTTAAAAAAAATACTTCGGAATCTCTAATTAACTAGCATGGATGAGAACAGCAATAAAAATATTATTACCTATCTGTACAGGTTTTTTTTTTTACCCTGGATGCTCTAAAAATAAACACACAATGACAGTATGATTCAAATCATCTGAATGTCTGAAGAAGAAATCAGCACTTTCAAAAAAAAAAACCACCAAAAAAACCTGGGATTACCAGCAGAAAATGTAGGAGATTTGACAAGAAATCAGTTTGTCTTGTATAATTAACTCTTCTGAAACATGTGAACTAGAAGGAGATCTTCTAGGCTGCTACTGTAACTGTATCCTTCATTTCACAAACTGAAGTGCTTGGAGGAAAAAGCTTCAAAGGCAAAAGTACTACAATGGCTTTCCTCTCCTCTTAAGAACATAAGAACATAAGAAGAGCCCTGCTGGATCAGGCCAAAGGCCCATCTAGTCCAGCTTCCTGTATCTCACAGTGGCGCACCAGGTGCCCCAGGGAGGCATGAGACAACAAGATGCTTGGATCCTGTTGCCACTCCCTTGCACCCGGTACTCTGAAGTAGCCTACTACTAATATAAGAAGGTTACAACCCATCATTGCCGATAGCCCACGATGGGCTTTTCTTCCAGAAATCCGTCCAATCCCCTCTTAAAGGCATCTAGACCAGATGTCATCACCACCTCCTGTGGCAAGGAGTTCCACAGATTTACTACCCGCTGGGTAAAAAAGTACTTCCTTTTATCTGTTTTAACTCTCCCAACCCTCAGTTTTAGCAGATGCCCCTTGGTTCTGGTGTTTTGAGAGAGGGAAAAGAACATCCCTCTGTCGACTCTATCCCTTCCGTGCATGATTTTGTATGTCTCAATCATGTCCCCGCTCAGGCGCCTTTTTTCTAGGCTGAAGAGCCCCAAACGCTGTAGTCTTTCTTCACAAGGGAGGTGCCCCAACCCTGTAATCATTTTCGTCGCTCTCTTCTGCACCTTTTCCAATTCCACTCTTCAAAGATGTCTGGGAAACACCAAGATACGGAGGTACCGGATAATACATAGGATAGCTTAGGGTGTAATCCTAACCTGGAGTTAGGCCGGCACAGTTAGGCCAGCAAAGTTTGGTTGGCACAAGGGACACCGTAAAGCACGTTTGGACCGCTTTCTGAGCCAGGGAGAGCACCACCTGCCTACTGGAGGGTTCAACAGGCAGCACTGAAGAAAATGTGGCTCAAACACATTGAGGATGATCTAAAGAACCAGTAACTGACCATCAAAAATATCACCGTCAATTGCCAAGAGTGGAAGTCGGTTATGAATGACACACTGACTCCAGCAGCATCTACAGCAGCGTATTGGCTGAGAGGATGGGCTGCTTCCAAGCTAAGCACCAGTGAAGAACCAAAGAAGAAAGAAGGTGGAGACCAGGGTGCTTGGAGTTGACATGACTTCTCGTTCTAGGGTGATGCAAGGAGGAAAAGGGTTTTGACAGCAAACCAAAGAGGACATAACTGGCAGGTGGAGCTTATCATAAGTGGAAAAACTGGGGCCGGATCCCTCACCTAGATGACCTTTTAACAGAAATTGCTGTCTTACCACCTTGGCTTCCACTGAGAGAGTTTTATTTATTTATTATTTATTTATTTATTTGATTTTTACCCCGCCTTTTTGCCCGGGGGCACTCAAGGCGGCATACAACATAAAAAATACAATATAAAATCAACATTAAAAAACAATTAAAAACAATGTTAAAAACAATACAACAAAATTAAAAACAGATACAATTTAAAAAACATGTCCAGTGGATCATAAAATTATAAAAATACACAAATACACAAACTAGCCAGCCAGCCAGCCTGTCAACAGTTAAAAGCTTTATGGAATAAAAAGGTCTTCAGCCCCCGCCGAAATGTAAACAAAGAGGGAGCAGTTCTCAATTCTAAGGGGAGGGTGTTCCAAAGTTGGGGGGCCACCACCGAGAAGGCCCTCTTCCTGGCCGCCGCCCCTCTCACTTCTCCTGGTGGCGGCACAGTCAGAAGGGCCCCCCCAGATGATCTAAGAGTACGGGTTGGATTGTATGGAAGAAGGCGGTGCCTCAAATACCCCGGACCCGAGCCGTAAAGGGCTTTAAAAGTCAAAACTAGCACCTTGAATTGGGCCCAGAACAGAACTGGCAGCCAGTGCAGTCGCCGAAGCAGCGGCCCGACAGAGTCAAACCGACGTGCCCCAGCAACCACCCGAGCCGCCGCGTTCTGTACTAATTGTAATTTCCGAACCGTCTTCAAAGGCAGCCCCACGTAGAGCGCATTGCAATAATCTAATCTAGATGTCACTAGGGCATGGGTCACTGTGGCCAGGTCCGCACAGCTCAGGTACGGCCGCAGCTGGCGAATCAGCCGAAGCTGAGCAAAGGCTCCCCTGGCCACCGCCGGACTCCAGGTGTAGCTGTGAATCCAGGAGAACCCCCAAGCTGCGAACCTGCTCCTTCAGAGGAAGTGCAACCCCATTCAGAGCAGGACGATAGTCCAATACCCGAGCTGTGGATTTCCGAACCAAAAGCACCTCTGTCTTATCCGGATTTAATTTCAGCTTGTTCGCCCACATCCAGCCCCCAACCGCCTCCAGACAGCGATCCAGGACCTCAACCGCCTCCTCAGAATCAGGGGGAAAGGAGAGATAAAGTTGGGTGTCATCAGCATATTGATGGCACCCCACTCCAAACCCCCGGATGACCTCTCCCAGCGGTTTCATGTAGATGTTAAACAGCAAGGGGGATAAGATGGAACCTTGCGGCACCCCAAACTTAAGAGGTCGGGGTGCCGAACAAGCATCCCCCAGCACCACCTTCTGGGATCTGTCAGCCAGGAAGGAGCGGAACCACTGCAAAACAGTGCCTCCAAGCCCCAGCCCGGCCAGCCGACCCAGAAGGACACCATGGTCAATGGTGTCGAAAGCCGCCGAGAGGTCCAGCAGGACTAACAGGGTCGCACTTCCCCTATCCATCCCCCGGCGAAGGTCATCCACCAAGGCGACCAAGGCAGTCTCGGTCCCACACCCCGGCCTGAAGCCAGATTGGAATGGGTCCAGATAATCCGTTTCCTCCAGTACCCTCTGAAGCTGGGATGCCACCACCTGCTCAATCACCTTGCCCAGAAATGGGATATTCGAGACTGGCCGAAAGTTGTTTAAATTTGTGGGATCCAGGGAGGGCTTCTTCAGGAGGGGGCGAACCATCGCCTGCTTCAAAGCAGGCGGGAGCACCCCCTCCCTCAGAGATGAATTCACCACCCTCCCCGTCCACTCGGCCAGCCCTCCCCGGGCAGCTCTAATTAGCCATGCTGGGCAAGGGTCGAGCGGGCAAGCAGCAGGTCTCACACTCCAGAGAATCCTGTCCACATCCTCAGGCTCTACAAGCTGGAAAGAATCCCAAATAGTAGGATAGACAGGTTCCCCAGGGACATCACTAGATATGCCCACAGCGGCGTCCAAGTCATGTCGAATCTGATCGACCTTATCTGCAAAATATTTTGCAAACTCGTCACAGCGAGCCTCCGTGTGCTCCTCCCCACCAGCAGGGGGGGGGCGAGATGTAAAAGACCACGGACCACACGGAAGAGCTCAGCCGGACGGTTCTCTGCAGATGCAATGGTGGCAGAGAAGTGTGCCCTCTTAGCCGCCACCACTGCCCTGGAATAAGCTTTTAACTGGGCCCTGGCCCGTGTACGATCAGATTCGGCACCAGTCTTTCGCCACCGACGCTCTAGTCGTCTGCCCTGCCGCTTCATCATTCGTAGCTCCTCAGAAAACCAAGGAGCCGTTCTGATTCTGCGATTGGGCAGAGGATGCTCAGGAGCGATCTCATCCAGTGCCCTGGCCATCTCCGTATTCCAGAGGTCGACCAGGGCACCGGGTGAGTCTCCAACTCTGGCAACAGGGAAATCCCCCAGAGCCCTCAGGAATCCGTTTGGATCCATCAGCCTCCGAGGGCGGATCATAGAATGCGATCCCCCGCCATTGCGGAGGTGAGAAGCTGCAGCAAGCCTAAATCCCACCAGACTATGATCTGTCCATGACAAAGGAGTGATCTCAATGTCCTCCACCTCCAGATCATCATCAGCCTGCCCCACAGTAAACACCAGGTCCAGCGTGTGTCCCGCATCATGCGTCGGGGCAGATATTCTTTGAGACAGACCCATGGTTGCCATGGAGGCCATGAAATCCTGAGCCGCAGCTGTCCCCGGGGCCTCGGCATGGACATTGAAGTCCCCCAACACCAATAGGCGGGGGGACTCCAACACCACGCTCGAGACCAACTCCGTCAGCTCAGGCAGGGAGACTGTTGGGCAGCAAGGCGGGCGGTACACCAACAGAATCCCTGTTCTGTCTCGCCCCTCCAACACAACGCGAAGGCACTCAAACCCGGTGGACTGCTGAACAGGGTATCTGGTGAGATGGATGGAATCCCGATAGACCATTGCAACCCCACCTCCCCGCCCCTGTAGTCGTGGCTGCTGAAGTACCCGGAAACCCGGTGGACAAATCTGGGAAAGATTGACCCCACCCAGCTCATCCAGCCAGGTCTCCGTGATACATACCAGGTCGGCTTTCTCCTCCAAGATTAAATCCTGGATTAGAGAGATCTTATTATTCACCGACCTGGCATTCAGAAGCAGCAGCTTCAGACTCAGGGGACTGTTGCCAGGATTTCCAAGGGTCAGAGGAATGAGGGGAGGGCCAGAAAGAGGGACAGTCTGTCTACGACTGACCCTCCTTCTCCTGTAATGTCCGGCCCAGCCCCCACCGCCATATCTTCCGCGACCCGTAACTCTACTGATGGTGGCCTCCCTCCCCTCCCCTGAGCTCCCTCGAAGAGTCAAACACATAATTCCGGCGGGAGCGACCTACAAGCCAACCACCCCAGCACAGATACAAAAAACTAAAACACAGACACACACACACACTCCCCACCAACAACCAGTGCAGCAGCCCTCACCCCCCTCACACTGAGGCTTAGGCTGCTGCAGGCCTCTGCCTCTCTCTCACCAAGGCAAAGGCCTCACTCCGTCCCTCCCTGCCCCCCTCTCACAGAGGCAGGGATACCATTCACCCTCCTGGCCAGACTCTCACTCTGGCCAGGAAGTCACACTCACACTATCACTCACTCCGTTAAAAGCTGGTGTTGGCTTGTCGACAGGCGGCTAAGCTCTAAAAAATAAGGGCGTGGCTGGAGCTAGATGATCCACGGGGAAGATGAACAGGAAGGCAGGCAGGAAGCAGCAACAGGAGGTGTTCCGGACTCCAGGCTCCGCTCCACAGGCGAAGAGCCACGGGCAAAGAGCCCTTTGGCTCTTGCCCTTCGGCTCGCGCCTCTGGCAAAGCCAAAGGCCTTGAGCTGGTGACTGACCTGTAGGGAG
>JAJKFI010000007.1:30603919-30636367 GCA_029204185.1 Lerista edwardsae
AACAATAACAATAACAATAACAATAACAATAACAATAACAATAACAAATTTCTACCCCGCCTTTCTGCCCGAAGGCACTCAAGGCAGCATTACAAATTTAAAACACAATAAAATTCCATCAATTAAAAAAACAATAATTAAAAACAATATTAAAAATAAAACATACAACAAGCCAATTCCTTGGATCATAAAAAGTACAAAGATATAAAAAGGATGCAAAAAAGCCAGCCAGCCTGTCAGCAACTAAAAGCCTGCTGAAACAAAAAGGTCTTCAGCCCCTGCCGAAATGTTAACAAAGAGGGAGCAGTTCTCAATTCTAAGGGGAGGGTATTCCAAAGTTGGGGTGCCACCGCCGAGAAGGCTCTCCTACTGGCCGCCACCCCTCTCACCTCTCCTGGTGGCGGCACAGTCAAAAGGGCCCCCCCGGATGACCTCAGAGTACGGGTAGGATTGTATGGGAGGAGGCGGTCCCTCAAATAGCCTGGGCCCGAGCCGTAAAGGGCTTTAAAGGTCAACACCAGCACTTTGAATTTGGCCCGGAACAGAACCAGCAGCCAGTGTAGTCGCTGAAGCAACAGCTCGACAGAGTCAAACCTCTTATCCCAAACCTCTTATCCCAGCCCGAACCCTAACTCTGTTTTGAGTTTAAGAAAAATAAAAAAGCACAACTAATATAGCTATACGTATATTGGAACAAGAGCCTAGAATGCAAAAAAGAAGGGAAGCAAATATCCAATACTGGGATACATTTGTTATGTAACTGCCGCTGGCTGTCCGATTGCCCCTCCCCCACTACAAGATGCAGCATATACTCTGTCAAAGATGGGGGATAGGATTAGACAATAAATATATGATATACATCATGAGATAAAGCCACATAGAGCACAACCCTTTTTTTCCTTGACTATGAGCGCAATCCTAACCTGGAGTTAGGCCGGCACAGTTAGGCCAGCAAGGTTTGGCCAGCACAAGGGACCCTGCAAAAATAAGTTTGGACCACTCTCGGAGTCAAAGAGACCAGCACACAGACGTGCGCCCTCCTCCCTGACTCCGAGAGTGGTCCAAACGCACTTTATGATGGCCCTGGTGCCGGCCATATGTTGCTGGGCTAACTGTGTCAGCCTAAATCCAGGTTAGGCTTGTAGTCAAGGAAAAAGGGAATCAGGGAAGGAAAATCTGAACCCTGTCCAGTGGAGCACCTGGGTGTGTGTTTGTGCAGTGGGTAGCAAGTGCACTGGGCAACAGGCTTAGGGGGGCAGCAAGCTGAGCTTGGCACTAGTGGCCAAAATTGGGAAAACCTTGGTGACTATGAATAATACCATCATATTCTATATCATTGGAAAGGTAATTCAATGCAGAATGCAATGAAATAAACCGCATTGCAGTATCTGTATTCTGTCAGATGTTATGGCCAATTAACCAGAAAACCTTTCATTTATTTCCTTAATTAAATTTCATTTCATCATGGGGAGGAGGCTACAAAATCTACTTTGATCCCAGGTTGCAGATACACTAGCTATGCCACTGACCCTGTTCTGTCTGGGCAGGAATATATTAACCTGCCTCTTAAACAGCTCATAAGAAGACCAGTCTTTTTAGGGAGGAAGTCCAGTTTATGAAGGTTTAAAAGCAGGGACGTTCTGTAAAATCTCCAAAAGAAAGAGAGAAAGTCTACCCTTGTAGGCACCTTCTCCCTTATTGTGCACTTCAGTGCAATTGCAGATTGGGTGGAGAGAAGGCCTGGCCTCTTACTTTTTGGGTTGGTCCCCTCAGCTGCTGTTATTAGAAGGTCATTTGGGGGCAAAAACATAGGGCAGGGAACATAAGAACATAAGAAGAGCCCTGCTGGATCAGGCCAAAGGCCCATCTGGTCCAGCTTCCCTGTATCTCACAGTGGCCCACCAGGTGCCTCAGGGAGCACACAAGGCAACAAGATGCCTGCATCCTGTTGCTACTTCCTTGCACCTGGCATGCTGAAGTAGCCTACTTCTAATGTATGGAGGTAGCACCACCCATCATGGCCTATAGCCCACATAAGAACATAAGAAGAGCCATGCTGGATCAGGCCAAAGGCCCATCTAGTCCAGCTTCCTGTATCTCACAGCGGCCCACCAGGTGCCCCAGGGAGGCATGAGACAACAAGATGCTTGCAGCCTGTTGCCACTCCCTTGCACCTGGTACACTGAAGTAGCCTACTACTAATGTAAGGAGGCTACAACACATCATTGCCTATAGCCCAGGATGGACTTTTCTTCCAGAAATCTGTCCAATCCCCTCTTAAAGGCATCAAGACCAGATGTAATGCCATCACCACCTCCTGTGGCAAAGAGTTCCACAGATTAACTACCCGCTGGGTAAAAAAGTACTTACTTTTTTCTGCACGGAAGGGATAGAGTTGATAGAGGGATGTTCTTTTCCCTCTCTCAAAACACCAGAACCAGGGGGCATCCACTAAAACTGAGGGTTGGGAGAGTTAAAACAGATAAAAGGAAGTATTTTTTTATCCAGTGGGTAGTTAATCTGTGGAACTCTTTGCCACAGGAGGTGGTGGTGGCATCTGATCTGAATGCCTTTAAGAGGGGATTGGACGGATTTCTGGAGGAAAGGTCCATCGTGGGCTATAGGCCATGATGGATTGTGCAACCTCCTTACAAAGGTGGTGGGCTACTTCAGAGTACCGGGTGCAAGGGAGTGGCAACAGGCTGCAAGCATCTTGTTGTTTCATGCCTCCCTGGGGCACCTGGTGGGCCGCTGTGAGATACAGGAAGCTGGACTAGATGGGCCTTTGGCCTGATCCAGCGGGGCTCTTCTTATGTTCTTATGTTCTTATGACCTGTGGGGGCATCTGTTCCCAGCCCCTCCCCACGAACACTGAATTCCATGGATAATGAAATCTGCAGGGGGCCTGGTGTGGTGGCTTTGGCATGGGAAAGGTGGGATACAAATTCTTCACATACACAAAATAAATACTTTACACCCTCAGACGCCTATGAATGGGGTTCCCACATCCCTATCCATAGAAAACATAGGATTTGCTTTTTGTGTGTTCCGAATGTTACTAAAAACCATATGTGGCTGTGCAGCCTCCCTCGTACCCCCCTACTCCACTTACTCAAGATGGTTCTTTAAGACGTTGGAACTGAGCACAAGCTCCTTCCTCCGATCCCCAATCTTGAGTGTTTCATTTCTTAGAACTGAACCTGGAAGTCTTCCCAGATCATACATCTGTTATGCTAATTGGCAAAGAGTCAGGCTGAAGAAGGAAACATGGGGAGCGGCATCAATGTCCTCCTCTCCAGGCAAAAACATAATGTGATGATCTGCTCTCTTCCTTCCTCTGCGCCTCCTCCTCTTCCTTCCTCGGGCTACCTGGCAAATTCGAAGTGGAGCACGCCTGTTTACCAGAAACAGAGCACCTGCACTGCAACACACCGACGTGCACCACTAGTGTGCCCCAGAAGAAGACTTGCCTGCTAACTGCCTTTTTCCTGCACAGAATGAACTCCATGGATGAAATCCATGGCAGAAAAAAAAAATGACATCATGTTGCACTGAGGAAACGGGGTCATGGAGGAAGAGTTTTGTGGCTGCTGTAACTTAGGATCTAATGCAGTGATGTCATTCAGGGGGAACGGACCAGAACGGGCGTTCCGGATCCTAACGGGCTCCGTGGCTGGTTCCAGGTTCCTGACAAGTGCCAATCAAAAGTGAGTTCCTGTTCCTAAATCATTTGAATGACACCACTGATCTAATGTTTTCATTTTGATTCCCTCCACAAAAAAGGAGCCCCTTGCAGGAAAGCCGCAATGGTAAACTCTTAGTGCATCCCTACACGGGGGGGGGGGAGAGTGCTGAGTTTTGCAAGGAGCTTTATCTTGCTGTGCAAATCGCTCCTCTCCCTTGCCGCCGTAGCCAGTAAGTAACGCCAAAGCATTGCTTTTCCCATGAGGATTGGCTACAATGGCATGCTTTACGGCGCATTTGCGACACTTTTAGTGAGCAGCACATGCTTTCAGGATTGGGCCCTGCGTGTGCTGCATTTGGACACAGAATTCCCGTTCAGTTCATGGTATTTGTTTCTCAGAACATATATACGCTTTCATTTCTATCACCGAGGAACAGAACTTCCAACATCTGGATTTTACCATACGTTCTATGCATTCCATGGAGAGCAACATAACATGGACCGATCATATGGACTTCCCTTCGCAGCTTCAAGGATCCTGTGGGGTCCATAATGTTAGCTGAATTGCTATAGCCCCTAAGGTTCGTCCCTGGTGCGGCAAAATCACATACGCAACAGGTTTGAAGTCTGGAACGCTTCCAAGTTGATTCTGCAGAAGAGAGACAGACTGCTTTGCTGCACAATGGGCAAGCAAGCAAGCAGGTCTCTGCCCCCAAAGGGAAGGGTCATGAACGTTTATGCAGAGCCACACAAGCAATTCTGTGCTCCCTTGGGGGCTGAGCTTATTACGCATTGTGGTCAGTTACATTCCCACCCACCCCGGATACCCCTTCCCCCTTTTTGGCTGGGTTGCCTGAATTATTTAGGCCTTCTATCTATCTGGTCATAACCATATTATGGTCATAACCATAATTCTTAGCCTATTGCAACCTTCAGTTCCTGAGGGACTCCCAGTAGGCCAGTAGCTTCTCCAGCGGCGTCATTCAGCCGGAATGCTGGGCGGGAGGAACGGGTGAGCGGCAGCCCGCCTGGTGTGTTCCGGTCCGTTTCGCCATCTTCCCCGCTCCTGCGGGCTGCCGCTCACCCGTTCCTCCCGCCCAGCATTCCGGCTGCATGACACCACTGGGCTTCTCCCCATTTTGTCCTTTATCTACCTGCAGTTCACCCTGGTTGAAAATACTGGTTAAAATAGAGGGATGGGTCGACCCACTATCCACTGAGTAAGTAATAAGAATCATGTACTCATCAGTGACTAAGTGTGCATTCCTAACCTGGAGTTAGGCCAACACAGTTAGGTCAGCAAAGTTTGGCTGGCACAGGGGATACCATAAAGTATGTTTGGACCACTCTTGGAGTCAGAGAGTCCAGCACAAAGACATGTACCATCCTCCCTGACCCCGAGAGTGGTCCAAACCTTCTTTATGGTGTCCCCTGTGCCAGCCAAACTTTGCTGGCCTAACTGTGTTGGCCGAACTCCCAAGTTAGGATTGCACCCTAAAAGTTGCAGACTTACCATACTTACCTTAAATACATTCATTAGGATTCCAAGACTACATTAATGTGTATTTGTTTTTTTTAATATATAAACATAAATGGTGTCATAATGTTGCTCTGCAGAGCTGATATGGTGTCTATAATATGTGCAGGCACGTACAGCACTTAAATTGTGCTAACAATTTGTACGATACCCAATTAATTGCTGTGCCCTGATTCATGTTTAGATAGGATTTTCCTGACATGCTTCTGACAACGCAATGCGTTATTTAAGCAAGTATATAAATCGGGACACATGGGGAGTGTGCAGGTTCGCTTGTCAATCTAAGCCTTTGACTTGCATCATTCATGAAAAAAAAGGCTTTTAAATTCCCCATAACAATATCGCTTTTTATCAGCTCATTACTAAAACACCACTTGGAAGAAGAAGGAAACAGCCAAAGTGTGATGAAAGAATGACAATTGCAAAAGAGGCATTCGGTTCAAACCCCGAATCAATATTTTGAGGTGAAATGTTTTAAATGTATTTGTATTTCGTTCCTCAAAAGCTCGTCAGAGAATTCGACTTGGAAGCTTCGCCGCAATCTCAAACTCAATGTGTCCAAAACGTCATTTCTCATTTTTTTTCCCTTCCAAGCTGCCTTCCTCTAGTTTATGCTAGGAATCCACTGACAGTCTCTCCATCCATCCTGTCAGTTCAGCACAAAGACTTGGCTTTCCTTCACATCTCTCCCTCTCTCCATATTCATCCTATCAGCACATGTTTCCTGTACAATGTTGGGGGGGGGAACCCCCCCCCGTCTCCTTGGTCTGGTCTGGTCTGTCCATTCCATGACTACTATAGTCTTCTCACAGCACAATCCTAACCTGGGGTTCAGCCGGCACAGTTAATCCAGCAAACCTTGTAGAAGATTTAGCCGAGAGGGTTAATGCCTCCGTTTGCCCGAAGATAACAGCTGAAGATCCGAAGGTCATGAGCTTGAGACTACTGGAAGTCTCTGTGAGTGGCAGACCTTGCAAACTGTGGCTGATTAAAGGCTGAGTTCCAGCTGCCTCGTGGGAGGAGGAGTGTGCTGAAGTCAGCTGCGTCTCTGGTGGGAGCAGGGAAGCCTCTTATCAGCCAGCAGAAGACAGACAGGGGGCTAAGAAAGAAGGCTAAATCCAGAAAGATCTGTATGAGTGTTCTTGAAAGATAGAACATTTCTGTAAATTGTAAAAACCTTCGGGTTTGTGAATAAAGTCTGCCTATGTAAACCGCCTTGAGTTACAGTCATTAGAGAAATCTAGTGATCTTAAAAAAGACGGTATATAAATACAAGTAAAAAAAAAAAGTTTAGCTGGCACAAGGGACACCAGAAAGTGAGTTTAGACCACGCTGAGGGTGCTGTCCTAACCTGTAGTTAGGCCGGCACAGCTAGGCCAGCAAGGTTTGACTGGCACAAAGGTCACCATAAAATGTGTTCGAACCATTCTTGGAGTCTGAGAGGCCAGCACACAGACGTGCACCATCCTCCTTGACTTTGAGAGTTGGTCTGTAATTTTTTAGATGGAGATTGGGGGGGGGAAGAATCATTGTAAATCTGTAAAATGGATAAATAGCCAGGTAAAGATGATTATAATCGGTTATGATATGGTTCAATATGTGATATATGCTTGTAATGTTAAGGATGTCAAATAAAATTTATTAAAAAACCAAACAAAACACGTTTTATATTGGCTCTCGTGCCGGCCTAACTCCAGATTAGGATTGTGCTCTCAGAGTCAGGGAAGATAGCACATGTCTGTGTGCTGGAATTGGCCATGGAATTGACCTTCATTGAGTTGACCACTAGTATCCCAAGATCTCTCTCCTAGTCTGTCACCAACGGCTCAGACCGCATTAACCTCCATGTGAATTTTTGATTTTTTTTTGCCCCAATATGCATTACTTTGCATTTATTTACATTGAAACACATCTGCCCTTTGGCTGCCCATTCCCCCATTTTGGAGAGATCCTTCTGGAGCTCCTTATAATCCCTTCTGTTTTTCACCATCCAGAAAAGTTTAGTGTCATCTGCAAAGTTGGCCATCTCACCGCTTATGCCTGTCTCCAGGTCATTTATGAACAAGTTGAAAAGCACCGATCCCAGGACAGATGTTTAGGGCACATTTCTATCAGAAAGTGCCACCTTTCTGAATGACTCTCGCAATGGGACTCAAGGCGGTTCACATAGGCAGGCTGTCACTGTTTGTTTTTTATACGCGTAGTGTTTACAATTATTACAATTGCACATTTATTTCTTGCAATGCGATCTTTCCATTTTCTTTTCAGCATATACAAGCATATAAGACAATTCTCAATACTGAAAGTCAAATCGCTAAAATGTAAAGGAGCTCACAGGAAAATGGTAAGACTTTTTCTTCTGTTGGAAAATAGTTCCAAATGTTGGGAGCCAATGTTCTCTTCAAGGCAATCAAGCAACAAAATGGGCGTGACAGTTTTATTTTCTATATACTGTGTCAAACCTGGCAAACAGCCTTATGTTAAACATCCAGGTTTTGGAATCTCTGCATATCAAGAATAAGGCTAGGCTGGGTGAATTTTTAGCATGTTCACAAATATTTGTGTCCCGTGGCAATATCATGGCCTAATACAGTGTTATTCAAACTGTGGGTCAGGACCCACTTGGTAGGTCGTGACATGATGTTAGGTGAGTCGTGGAGATCTGGGAACAGCCACCTTGGAAGCTGCAGACCTTACTCTTACAATATTCCTTTTTTGAGTGTTAATAGTTTGAATTTTCAAGTGAGGGTTTTTAAAATTTTGTTTTTAGTACAGTGCTTTTATTATTTTATTAATTCATTTATAGGATTTCCCCACTGTGATGATTCTGGTCACATTGGCTTAAGGCCAGCCCTGCCTTGCAGTACCATGGGTAGTATAGAATTCACTGCTTTGTTGTTCAGTCACTAAGTTGTGTCCGACTCTTTGCGACCCCCTGGACCACAGCACACCAGGCCTCCCTGTCCTCCACTAGCTTCCAGAGTTCGCCCAACTTCATGTTCACTGCTTCAGTGACACTATCTAACCATCTCATCCTCTGTCGCCCCCTTCTCCTTTTGCCTTCCATCTTTCCCAGCATGAGGGTCTTTTCTAAAGAATCCTTTCTTCTCATGAGGTGGCCAAAGTATTGGAGCTTCAGCTTCAGGATTTGTCCTTCCGGGGAGCAATCGGGCTTGACTTCCTGTAGGATTGACCAATTGGATCTCCTTGCAGTCCAGGGGACTCTCAAGAGTCTTCTCCAACACCGTAATTCGAAAGCATCTATTCTTCAGTGCTCCGCCTTCCTTATGGTCCAGCTCTCACAGCCATACATGACTACTGGGAACACCATAGCAGAATTCACTGCTACCTATGTTTTACGGTATCTACAGTGGCAGCAGGAACATATTCTCCACAAATACAGAAGGACTACTGTATTTATACAGTTAACAGGTTGTATATTTACCTTTGTTAAAATAGTATGAACATTTTAATGTATGGACCTGGAAGCATGGAAGACCTCAACCATCTTCCGTGCTTTCTCAAGTGTACCAAATATTGCACTCAGAGGCAGATCTAAGGGAGGGCTTTTGCAAGAAGCCTTACCTTGCAGTGGAAATCACTCCTCTCCTGCACTGTTCTAGCCAATCCTCACAGGGAAAAGCAACATCTTGGCGTTGCTTACTGGCTACAGCAGCAAGGGAGAGGAGGGATTTACATGACAGGGTAAGGCTTCTTGCAACACTTAGAGCTTTGCCCTCCCTTAGATCTGCCTCTGACTGCACGGATCTTTAAATACACGAGAAATTTCTGAGGCCCAAAATAAAATGCTACTACATTGGTTGATTAGTGTTCAGGGTTCAGAAAGTTCAAAGATAATCTCAAAATAGTGCAGAAAGCACATGCCTGCACTCCAAAAGAATGAGTGGATTTCTGTTTGCAATGTTCTGTTTTTGTATGTAACTTTACTTGGCAACAGATGCAATATTTATAGTAAAGTCTATCACCGTTTATTAATGTTATACATTAGAGTATTTTTGCTACTCTAAAAAAAAGATATGCTAAAATATGCCGAAACATTTTCAAATAAACCATGAAAAAGGCTCTGACAATTTATTAATTGCATTTCATTGTTGAAATAATGGAGCGTAATAAATATTTGAGCAAAGCAATGTAAACAATATATTGATTTCATCGAGCATAATTGGGCTAACCATTTATAAAGCCTTAATGAAGTCTCAAGAGAGCACTTTCCTACTTTGTTTGTTTTGAAATTAGTAATTTTCTCCTAAAGTGAATTTTTCTGAATTCTTATACATGCTCAGAACTAGACTAGCAATAATATGTGATATACATATGTCTGCATTACTGATTATTAAATCTGCATGCTAATTGGAATTTCGATCTGACATGATTTGAAGCACATTAAAGGAATGATGCCTCTTGCATTTTAAGTCTCTTCGAAGAAAGAAAAGACTTTTCCAAGACATGTGTCTATCATTGATGACATTTTGCATTGCTTATCAAGATATATTTATGTTCAGAGATGAACAGTTCACTCTGTTTGGCTAAATATCAAGCCCCTGTATAGTCAATCAGTTCTTAATCTAGCCCAGATATGGTTCAAATTAAATTTGTATGGTTGATACTAGTATGATCAAATCTGATAGAGGGATGTTCTTTTCCCTCTCTCAAAACAGCAGAACCAGGGGGCATCCGCTAAAACTGAGGGTTGGGAGAGTTAAAACAGATAAAAGGAAGTACTTTTTTGCTAAGTGGGCAAGAGGCACTTTTTCAAGTGGTGTCCTCTTATATTTAGCAGGGGGAGAGCAATTGTCCCTTTTCACCCCAGCACAGTGTCTTTCTCGTGGCTGTTGCTGGTGGTGTTCTCCATTCTTTTAGATTGTGAGCCCTTTTTGGGACAGGGAGCCATTTAACTTTAATGTTATTATTTGCCTGTAAACCGCTTTGTGAACTTTATGTTAAAAGCGGTATATAAATAGTAGTGATTGATTGATTGATTGATTTTACCCAGCGGGTAGTTAATCTGTGGAACTCTTTGCCATAGGAGGTGGTGATGGCATCTGGTCTGGATGCCTTTAAGAGGGGATTGGACGGATTTCTGGAAGAAAAGTCCATCGTGGGCTATAGGCAATGATGGATTGTGCAACCTCCTTACATTAGTAGTAAGTTACTTCAGAGTACCGGGTGCAAGGGAGTGGCAACAGGATGCAAACATCTTGTTGTCTACTGAGCTCCCATAGGCACCTGGTGGGCCGCTGTGAGATACAGGAAGCTGGACTGGATGGGCCTTTGGCCTGATCCAGCAGGGCTCTTCTTATGTTCTTATGTTCTTATGTTCTTATGTTATCACACTGGCTCAGGATGACTTCCACAATTTTAATCAAAATGTTCTCTCCTTTTGTTCGTACCGCCTTACACTTGAAGGTGAGAAGGTGCCATTTCCCACATTACCACATCCATTCCGAATCCTTTCCCTGCCCACGGTACTACACGTAGCAAATTCTGGAAGAAATACAGTCACACAAACACAAACACATGGTATGCACAGGGGATCGATTCCTCCTGCTTCCAAGGGTACCTGAAAGCATGGATAGCAGTGAATGGTTTTCCTTGTTCTGTGCAAGTCTACCCAGCTGCTTCCTGTTTGCTTCTGCTTCTTAACACTAACGAAGGTGAGGGTAACGTTTTGTGATGCTGCCACACATCATAGACTCCCAGGACTTTCTGGTTAGCCAGGAATGCCAAGCAACGAGCTGCGTGGTTCTTGGCTTGGCTGGGTTTTTTTGCTGTACAGCCCCATGGCCATGGAGCTTAAAGGGAACAATGTGCAAGGCCAACGCAGGTGGCTCGCATTGGCCCAAGGGTGCCTGTAGGGTTGCACCCTGATTCACTTTGCTATTGGAAAATGGCTGAGAAATAACCAAACTTATTGCTGCGTTCTCAGCAGGCCCTGGCATCACAATGACGGCACTTCTGGCCATGATATCACTTCTGGGGGCTCCCAGATGGATTGCCATTCCAAAAAGTGGGCCCCAGTGCTAAAACGTTTGGGAAAGATTGACATACGGTGTTCCAGTTGTCTCAACCTTTTGCAAATAATGCACAATTGAAAGAAGAGGAATTGCCTTGCAAGACCAAACCAAAGTTCATATTTTTTTTCAGCATTTTGTCAACAATGGCCAGACAGTTGCCTTTGAGGGTGCAATCCTAACCTGGAGTTAGGCTGGCACAGCTAGGCCAGCAAAGTTTGATAGGCACAATGGACACTGTAAAGTATTTTGGAAGTCAGAGAAGCCAGCACACAGACATGCGCCATCCTCCCTGACTCTGAGAGTGGTCCAAGCATGCTTTACAGTGTTCCTTATGTCGGCCAAACTTTGCTGGCCTAACTGTGCTGGCCTCACTTCAGGTTAGGATTGCGGTCTGAAAGTAACATGAAAGTACAAGCCATGAGCATAGCCTCTAATATTTCTCACCAGTATCTGTCTAAATAATTGAAGGCCAAATGATCTTGTGTTGCATGCTACACAACATTCCTATAAACCTGGGAATTCTATCACAATAGACCTTCATAGGGGATCAGGATGACGCACTGCAGACATGGAATACGGAAAATGGAATATTTTCTGCATGGAAAATACAATGGAAGCATTGCATTGGAAGTATACATAAAAAGGCCAATAAAGAGCTATTGAGGATTATGGAATTTTATTTTCCACTGGAACTCCCATAGTATAATACTTGTCTGGTACTTTAAGCTTAGTTCTACTGTACTCTACAGCAGTTTTGCTCAGTAAGATGGATGATGTGGTAGGTATTTGTATTGGAAAAGGCAGGAGATACCCCGAGGAGATAGGGAATGGTATCAGCAGTGCCCCCTTGTCCCAGATTAGCCAGGAAGTATGGGGTTAATCCAGTAGTGAAATTCAGGGGGTTCGCCCAGGTTCTATAGAACCGGTTGTTAAATGGCCGGGCCCCGCCCACTCGCTTACCTCGGCTGGCTTCGGTGTTGTTGTTTTTTGCTCCGGCTATGATGTCATAGAACCGGTTGTTACTTCCTTTGAATTGCACCACTGGGTTAATCCTACAGTTTCTGCAAGCCTCAGGAGCACAGCTGCAGGCTGATGAGGGCCCTGGTTTGAAAGGGATTAGCAAAGGTGCAGATGGGTGTGGCTGATGAGCTAGAGCCTGCCCAGCAACAGACACCGGATTGTCCTGCCTCAGTATAAAGTGGGAGGCAGGAGCTGCAGTAAGGGACCTGGGTAGGTGCTGGAGGAGGGCACCAGGTAAGTGCTGGATGGATCGTTAAAGGAAGGGTGATTAGCACTGGGTAGGTATACGCTGGATGGATTGGGACTGGCCGATGGATGGAGTGTTACAGGACTGGATAAAGGAAGGTAAGAAGACTGTGGGGAGTTGTTGGATGGCTGCCACGCCCCTGGAGCCACTGAGTGGAAATGGCTTGGGCAAGCTGACTGCCTATTGTTTGGGGGCGGGGTTTTGTGGTGCCAAGTTAGACTTAGGGTATCTGGAGCTAAGCTGGTGATGAGGACAGTCTGGAGGAGGCTAGCCAGCCAGTGAATCCAAGCAAGGCTGCTGGAAGAGAGGAGGCCCAGTGGGTGAAGGAACCCCCTCCCTCTTGCCTATCTCTGAGGCTGCTCTGGAGGGGAAACTAGTCAGCCTAGTGTGGGCATTGGGGCCTTCGGGGAGGCCCAGCAGGGAGTTTCTGGCGGAACCGTATTGCAGGAACCCCTCCCCCTCCCACCTGCCATCAGAGCCATTCCGGGCAGCGACCGCAACTGCTAAGGCCATGTTTTTTTTTCCTTTGGAGACTGAACTTTCTTATAAAGAATAATAATATTTAGAAAGGTTGAAAAAAAAATCTAAGCTTGCATAAATATTAAAAATAGAGCCCCGCTTGGGGCTCTGTTCCAAGTACAGACAGCTTGTGCCAGTATGGAATTCCATCTCCTTTGCACTTGATTCTCGTTTGAAAAGCTATTTCCATGACAAAATCTCTGCTTTCAAATTCATCATAGGTCACTGCTAATCCTCCGACTGTTTATTTCTGTGATGGAGTCCTTGGAAGTTTGTCAAGTTTTGAATGAGAGGAGAGCAAAAATGCCTTTATTAACAGTGACGTTCCCATGGATGATGGATTGGTGATGAGGTTGTGTGAGTTCCCATCCAGCGAATGTGATGCACGCACAGAAGCAAACCTTCCAATGTGGAGGCCACGGTTGGCTTCAGAAGTGGAGGCACCAGCAGAAACCGCAGGCACCGTGTCCGAAGCTGCATCCCACAATCCGGTATGTGGCTAGGTTGGAAAATAATAATAATAATAATAATAATAATAATAATAATAATAATAATAATAATAATAATAATAATACTTGTATTTATATACCTCCTTTCTTAAGATCACTAGATTTCTCTAATGACCGTAACTCAAGGCGGTTTACATAGGCAGACTTTTATTCACAAACCCGAAGGTTTTTACAATTTACAGAAATGTTCTATCTTTCAAGAACAACATTCATACAGATCTTTCTTTCTTTCTGGATTTAGCCTTCTTCCTTAGCCACCCGTCTGTCTTCTGCTGGCTGATAAGAGGCTTCCCTGCTCCCACCAGAGACGCAGCTGACTTCAGCACACTCCTCCTCCCACGAGGCAGCTGCAACTCAGCTTTTAATCAGCCGCAGTTTGCAAGGTCTGCCGCTCACAGAGACGTCCGGTAGCCTCGGGCTCACAACCTTCAGATCTTCAGCTGTTATCTTTGGGCAAACGGAGGCATTAACCTTCTCGGCTAAATCTTCTGCCGTCACTAAACTATAAATAAATAAATTTTAGGTTTTTTTTAATTTAAATTTAAATTTAAAGCCGTAAATCAATCAATCAATCAATCAATCAATCAATCAATCAACAGGTACTTATATACTTATATATCATCACTAAACTGATGATTCGTTCTTTAAAAACTGAGCTGCCATCGCCAGGGTTAGGGAAAAAAATGCAATTGTCCTGGGAAGGGAGTTGTGGTGTGCACCACAAACGGTATCACATAGGTGCCTATGATGCTCACAGGTTGCGTCCTGTAACTACAGTGCCAATCGCGGTGCAATCCCAGGCACCGTGCTGGGCTGGTGCACGTCTACTGTGTAGCTCCAGCATTGTCGCAAATGTGTTGCCAAGATGGGAGGAGGGCAGACGGAGGGCAGAAAAGGGGGGGTGAGAGGGCGGCCCGGTGGGTGGGGCGGCCCGGGCTGTTAGGCCAGATCCTAACCTCCACCCCCAGGCTGTGCAGCTCCGATCCTGGCTGTAGCGGGACACTTGGACTTGTGGCTGCTAAATGAATCCGAGGAGCCTCATCGGCCCAGCTGGGGCTTGCCCGGGGGGGAGGAGGGAAATATCCCCCTTGCCCTGAGGTTTTCAAACTGGAATGTGGTGGTGCCCCAGTCTGAAAGTCCCAGTCCCTGTCCCCTTAAGGCAGTGGCGTTATTCACCCGGTACGCTGGGCGGGACTTACCTTTGAGCGGCAGTCCGCCCGTTGCGTCACGCCGCGTTCCGCCGCTTGCCCGCCCGCCCGGTGTACCGGGTGAATAATGCCACTGCCTTAAGAGGCGGGATAACCTTAATATACACAATCTCGATTGCGCCGGCACCAAGGGAAACCGACCAGAGCTGGCCAGCGCTCTGCCTGACTTACTGGCCCACCAGGGGGTGCAGGGGTCTCACAGACTCCTCGGAAGGCCTCCCTGCACCATAAAAATGCCTTGTGTTATGATCACGACCCACTTCCAGGTTTCAGCCTTGCTGCCAGCCTCTCCTGGTCCTTGCACCTCACCTCTGGCGTGGTTGCAGTGCTGGTGGGGTAGTGCAGGAACGACCTACTCCAGCGTAGTTGAAAGGTGCCTTAAGGAACTTTTACAATGACTCACACCACTTCCCAAACATAGGATTGTGCTGTGTCTTAAAAGCACATCCATACCAAACCCCCGTGTTTAGGATTGTTATTTACACTCTTTCTGTTTTGGAATTAGTCTCTCTCTCTCTCTCTCTCTCTCTCTCTCTCTCTCTCTCTCTCTCTCTCACACACACACACACACACACACACACACACACACACACACTAATTTAGCTGAGATTTGTTCACTTCCCTGCTGTAAATCTGAAAAAGAATCCCGACGCTATCCACAAGTCAATTTAGTGGGCAGCACTCATTATTTGACCGTGTCCACAATTTTTGCAACCGTTTGTCTCCCATCTTTCACCAAAACCCAATTAAAACAGCCTTTCTATCTGCTGCTCAAACAAGCCTGTTTACCTACATTTGCTCAGTGTTTACTTCACACAGGGTAGAAGACCCAAATATAAGAGTCACGGAGGTGTCTTGGGAGATCGCATGGGGTCAAAATAGTTAACCCAAGGAAAAAGGCCTAAGCTTTGGGTTGCAACCGGAGACATGCATTCCCCCTTCTCCTCGTCTTCGGTAAGTAAATGGCAGCATTATAATGTTATTCATAGCTCATGTGGTGTCCTAACAATCCATGTATTCAGACTGAAGGGATATATTTCTTTTGTTACAAAGTATTAAATTTGTCCCTCAAGATTAGTGTGTAAGCACTTTTAAAGGATGAAACAGGATTAGGTAGGGTTTCCTACCGAGAAAGAATTCTGAAACGGTGTTAGAGGAACGCCTTAGCACCAAACCCCTCCTTGGTTTTAATAGTTCAAGACACAAGTCAATTTTTTTTTTAAATTATTCGTTGACACTGGCGAACGGAGCTGAGGGAAACTGGGATCTGACAGTTTACTTTCATCATTGTTGACTTTTCAACTGTGAGAGTTTGCGACGCCATTTTCCATTTCAAAGCTATTCTAACAATTGCAACAAAAAAAAAAATGGCAATTGTGTGCTTATTCCGAAAAGAAAATCATTAAGAACATGTTGCCTTTGGGAATTTATAGGGTGAAAGTCTCATACCCTTATGCCAGGCACATGTAACCTAGCATCCACTTTCAAACAAAGAAAAAAGACAAAACTATTCAATTATATTCTGTTTATTTGCATGAACTTAATTCGTGAATAGCTGAATGGACCGGTAGATTTTTTTGAGAAACAAACTGAAAATTTGCTGAAAAAATATCTCTCTTAGAGTGCAATCCTAACATGGAATTAGGCCAGCAAAGTTTGGCCAGCATAAGGGACACAGTAAAGTATGTTTGGACCACTCTTTGAGTCAGAAAAGCCAGCGCACAGACATGCACCATCCTGGCATCCAGCCTCTCCTGGCAAATATCAAAACACGTATAATAAGCAATCAAAAGCAATTGTTATTGGCACATCCCCAGGGCGGGACCGATCCTGGAGTGGCAGGCTCAAGGGGTCCAAAGGGGTGCATCGGCAGTGATGGGATCAGCTAACGACTCAGGGGAACGCTGGGCGGGCAGCAGGAAGGCTGGGCGGGACTTCTGGATCAACCGTCGACGAGAGGAAGTGGGGAGCCCCAGGGAGGTCGAGCAGGCTCAAGCAGGTAAAGTCAGCCTCAGGGAAAGGGGGGTGGCTTTGCCCTTGGTCCTTTACCCTGAGAGGTCCAGGATGCTGTTGCTCCACAACCTCCTGCTCTGCCTCCCCCTCCACGACTGCCCTCATCACCGGCTGCTGGCTGCTTTTATGGCCAGGTCCCGCCCCTGAGACTCCACCCCTTCCTCTCCTCCTGAGACAGGCCTGGCTGCCCAGAAGGGCAGGGGGGGTTGCAGGACCACTCCCGACCCTACGCTCCATCCCGGGGCTTTGGCCTGGCTCGGTCCTCCTCCTGCTTTCCCTGAGGGCCTCGCTTGGGCCCTGGTGGGAGGCTGGAGGCTGCTGCCGTTCCTCGTCCGTGGAGGCGACCCTCAGATCCAGGTAAGGCCTGGGGCCGGGGGGACCCTGGGAAATTATAGAACTTAGCAATTATTGTAGAATTCAGCAGTGTAATCAGTGATGTCATGCAGGGGGTACGCGGGGGTACGCGAGTACCGGTTTCTGGGATTACAGCTGGCCCCGCCCATTCGCCCGCCCACTCCTCGACTCCGCCCCCTGCAACGTTTGAATTCCCTGCGTGTTTGAGTTGCCTGCATGTTCTCAGAGCCAGGAAGGCAGGCGTGCAGCGAGCGGAGCCTTGCCTTGCCTTGCCACTGAAAAATGAGCTGCTCTGGGGTTTTAACATGATGCCAGGCCTCCTTAACATGTTCTGGGGGTGCTGTGGAATACTGTTGCGACTGTTGGGTCAGTCTAAAATCATCTGAGGCCTCAAAAAGGGCTTTTTTCATGTCACTTCCTGCCACGACCTCACTTCTGGCTTATGACATCACTTCCGGTGGGCGGGTCCCGACACGTGCCAATCAAAAGTGAGTACCTGTTCTTAAATCATTTAGATGACACCACTGAGTGTAACCTGTGGGCTAACTCTAAGGGCTTCTTGCTTCGACCTAATGGCACCAGTGCCGACTCGAGGGCACCGACCAGCACTCTCAACGCTGGTGCCGTTGGGCCGATGCTAGCAGCAGCGCCGGCCCGAGGGCACTGACCTGAGGCCACACTGCGCCGCTTGTGTGCCAGCCGAACTCTGGGCGGAGAGGGAGGGAGGCACGGAGGGGGAGGCTGGCTGGCCCCGGGACGGGGGAGAGTTTGGGTGCGCATCCAAGCCTCCACCCCAGGCCGTGTTGCCCCAATTCGGGCCGTGCACAGTCATAAGAACATAAGGAGAGCCCTGCTGGATCAGGCCAAAGGCCCATCTCGTCCAGCTTCCTGTATTCAGGAAGTTCCTAAGTGCCTACGGGAGTTCAGTGGACAACAAGATGCCTGCATCCTGTGGCCACTCCCTTGCACCTGGCATTCTGAAGTAGCCCACTATTAACGTAAGGAGGTTGCCCAACCCATCATGGCCTATAGCCCACGATGGACTTTTCCTCCAGAAATCCTCCAGAAATTCCTCCAGTCCCCTCTTAAAGGCATCTAGGCCAGATGCCATCACCACCTCCTGTGGCAAGGAGTTCCATAGCCTAATTACCTGCTGGGTAAAAAAGTATTTCCTTTTATCTGTTTTAACTCCCCCAACACTCAATTTCAGTTGATGTCCCCTGGTTCTGGTATTGTGAGGGAGGGAAAAGAACATCCCTCTGTCGACTCTATCCCTCCTGAGCCAGAGTCCTTGGCTCTGCGCCTACTCTACAGCAGGTGCAGATCCAAGGAGCACATAGCGGAGCTGGAGCCGCCCCTGGGGCAACGGTGCAGATGCTCCTGAGCGCTCCCAATTTGCGCCGGGAACAGCGCAGGCCTGCTGGCCTTGCTGTTCCAGCGCAAGTTAGGATTGAGCTCTAAACTATCGCAAAAAAATTTTTTTTAAAAAAAAAAATTCCTATGAATGAGGAAAGAAAGCAAATTAAATCCTTTGCAGAAAAAAAAAGTTCTCAAGTCTTGTCTGAAAATAGAGGTGGGGGGCAGTGTCACCTTTCTTGTGGGGCATTCACAGAGCTGGGCCCCTACATTTTCCTGAGGCAGTGTGAGAAGTACTTTTTTACCCAGCGGGTAGTTAATCTGTGGAACTTACAAAGGTGGTGGGCTACTTCAAAGTACCAGGTGCAAGGGAGTGGCCACAGGATGAAAGCATCTTGTTGTCTTGTGCGCTCCCTGGGGCACTTGGTAGGCTGCTGTGAGATACAGGAAGCTAGACTAGATGGGCCTTTGGCCTGATCCAGCAGGGCTCTTCTTAGGTTCTTATGTTAGAAGTGCAGCCCCCTTACTTGGAGAGGCGTCAACCTCTCCCCATCTCAGTTTTTGAACTGGAAAAAGAAGAGGGGCAAGACCAGGAGAGGAGAGGAGTCGTGGTGGGATAGAGTTAAGTGTGAGAAGAAGGAGAAGGGGAGGGGGTAGGCAGTAGGAGGACACCGCCAATAAAACCTTACAACTGCCTTCCTCAGCCTCCTTGATAGGCTGACCCGGGTCCGCCACTGAAAAGGCCCCGCTCTGGTGCCAATCGCACCCTCAGTGTCGACGTTTTCATGGCACTCATTATTTATTTGAAGAATTTAAATCAGCTCTTTTATGGTTGCTCTTCTCGTCCTTCTTTCTAATTTTAATGTTTTTTTTTTATTTGTTTAATTTTAAAATTAATATGTTATTTTAATGGGTTTTTTTTTAAAAAAAATTGTATACCACTTTTAATTTTGGAAAAGCAGTATACAAATCCAATTAAATAAATAAATAAATAAATAAAATACTCACCACCACCACCACCACCTTTCCCATGCTGAAGAAAATGCCCAAGGTGACTTACAGACAAAAAAAATTAAGCAGATTAAACGTTTAACATGAACACAGAGAATATTCAAAAATGGGGTGAAACCAAACTCTTCTCATCAGGCCATTGGAGCATTTGGAGGGGGGGGTTGGAGCCGTCAAGTTATAGCACTATTCCTGGGAAACAGAAGGCAGACAGCCAACCCTCATCCTAAGGCCAGAGGAGATAGGTATGATTTGAGCCCTCTCTGAAAGGCCATGAGAGAGAGTGTAGTTCTCAATTCTTCTGGTAGGGAATTCCGTATTTGTGGAGCCGCTACAGAGAAGGCTCGCCCCCGAGCAGCCATCCCTTTAACTTGGGACAGAGGAGGCACTTGAAGGAGAGCCCATTTAGATGACCTAAGAGGGTGAACAGGTATGCATGGGAGAAGGCGGTCCTTAGGTAGGCTGGGCCTGAGTCATGAAGGGCCTTAAGGGTCAGTACCATCATCTTCAGTTGGGATCGGAAGTGAATGGGCAGCCACTGCAGCTGCTGAAGGAGGGGTCCTGCTGAGCCAAACTGTCTCGCCCCTGTTACCACCCGGGCTACTGCACTTTTATTTATTTTGAAGAATTTATACCCCGCCTTTCCCATGCCGAAGCAAATGCCCAAGGCGGCTTACATTGGCAGGCTAGTCTAAACCACCATTTTTCAATGGGTTTTTACAAATCTACAGTATTCTGCGATTCACCGAATCCTCAGTCCCAGATGCAGCCTTCACAGTGTGGTTCTCTCCTCTGGACTTCGAGCTTCAGCAGGTGATTGTAAGTCCAGCCTGGGCAGGTCCTTAAGGTTGGACTCCATTCTTTTGCCGGCTGGCCTTCTCACCACATTCCTGCACTGGCTGATCAGCTCCACAGTGACCCCGTTCTGCCACAACAGGTACTGCAGCTTGTCCCAGCCTGGCCTTCTGTCTCCCATCCAAAAATAGACCGCAGGTTCCCCTGCTTAACCTCAGGCAGTCCACACCTCCTGCTGCACTTTCAACCAGCAGCATAACCAGAGGGAAGTGACAGAGTAAGCACTGCAGGTACCACAACGCACCATGTAAGCTGCCCCTCCCACTTGCATTGGTACCATTCTGGGCCATGGCGGCAATGCGCAGTGCTCAGCAAGCTGCCAGGATTGGCTCCAACAGTGAATGGGAGGGGCCCTTGTGAGTTGCAGCACCCAAAGAACTTCCTGCCCCACCTCCCCTTTGGCTGTGCTCCTGCGAACAACTGAGGCCACTGTGCCCAATCTGAATGCCCACCAGAATCTTTCACAGCTGCCTGAACAGGTCTAACCAGGGCGGAGGCACCAAGGAATAGGCAAAACCTGGACAGAACCTGCTCTGGAGTCTGCTATGTGAGAGCGAAAAGAAAACGTGGAGTGGCCTTCTGAGCATTGCACCGAGTCAGGCCACTGTCACCATTCCTTTGCATTAAATCTGCGATGGGTTGTTGTTGTTGTTCAGTCGCTAAGTCGTGTCCGACTCTTCGCGACCCCCTGGACCACAGCACGCCAGGCCTCCCTGTCCTCCACTAGCTTCCGGAGTTCGCCCAATTTCATGTTTATCGCTTCGGTGACACTGTCTAACCATCTCCTCCTCTGCCTCCCCCTTCTCCTTTTGCCTTCCATCTTTCCCAGCATGAGGGTCTTTTCTAAAGTGTCCTCTCTTCTCATGAGGTGGCCAAAGTATTGGAGCTTCAGCTTCAGGATTTGTCCTTCCAGGGAGCAATCAGGCTTGACTTCCTGGAGGATTGACCGATTGGACCTCCTTGCAGTCCAGGGGACTCTCAAGAGTCTTCTCCAGCACCATAATTTGAAAGCATCTATTCTTCGGCACTCCGCCTTCCTTATGGTCCAGCTTCACATCCATACATTGCTACTGGGAAAACCATCGCTTTGACTATGCGAACCTTTGTTGGCAGGGTGATGTCTCGGCTTTTTATTAAGCTATCTAGGTTCACCATAGCTTTCTTCCCAAGAAGTAAACGTCTTTTAATTTCATGGCTGCAGTCACCATCTGCGGTGATCTTGGAGCCCAGGAAAATAAAGTCTGTCACTGCTTCCATTTCTTCCCCTTCTATTTGCCAGGAAGTGATGGGAGTGGTGGCCATGATCTTAGTTTTTTTAATGTTGAGTTTCAAGCCAATTTTGGCACTTTCTTCTTTCACCCTCATCAGCAGGTTCTTGAGGTCTTCCTCACTTTCTGCCATTAGAGTGGTGTCGTCTGCATATCTGAGGTTGGTGATATTTCTCCCAGCAATCTTGATTCCAGCTTGTGAATCATCCAGCCCAGCGATGGGTAGAGATGTTCCAAATGCAGAGCAGGAGCTAATTTTGCAGCAAATGGGTATCACCCTTGCACGTCGAGACTGTTAGAGGTGGCACTGCTGCCAAGCATTCTCCGCTTTCATGGCTTAGAGACGGGTCTTGCTGGCCGAGAACACACACTCTTGACAGGCAGAAGGTGTTGGCGTGCAGCAGTGGTGTCATTCTACCAGTACGCTGGGTGGGATGTCCGGGTGATTGGCAGCCCACCCGTCCCGTACTGCAGCGTTATACTGTTTGCGTAATGTACGCAAGCGGCGTAACTGGTTACGCAAATGGCGAAACGCTGCGGTACGCGACGGGCGGGCTGCCGATCACCCGGATGTCCCGCCCAGCGTACCGGTAGGATGACACCACTGGCGTGCAGCCCTTGAAGGCTGCCGCCGCTGCTCCTATCCTATCGGCAATGGCTGGCTATTTTCTGCTGTCCTGCCAGGATCATTCCTAGGGGCGAGTGACCTTTCCTGAGTTGGAAGACCCAGGGCCGGCTCTAGGAGTGGCAGGGCCCAATGCGGGGCATTCCTGTGGCCCCCCCACACTCCCCACAGGGCCCCCCACTCACCAAGAAGAGCACTTGGGGTGCCGCACACAAAGTGTGGCTCCTGGAAATAGGTTGGTGGTGACAGGAGGACGTCACTGCCAATAGCTTCCAGGAGGCCCATTTTGGGCACTTCAGAAGCTGGGGCAGCTGAGAGGGCCCAAGGGAAAGCTGCTCTGCTGGCCCCACTGACCTACAATCCTAGTAGAACTGACTGCAGCAGCAAGCAATATGCTCACTGCACTGGTGCGGAGCCCCCCAAAGCAAGGGGCCCGATGTGATGGCATTGGTCACATTGGCTTAAGGCCGGCCCTGGGAAGACCTGCAGGCATACCCCAGCTGGCATTTAACCCATGTTTTTGCCCTGCTGGGTGGGTAGCCCACTCCTAAGCCACGCTGGAGCAGCCAGGTGGCACGGCCTGTCCTGCATCCAATGCCGCTTCGGAGTTGGCTGGAGGTCTTCCCTTACCCTGTGTCAAGCCACAGCCACCCCACCGGGCTTCTGAGATCTGCTCTAAGAACTTAAGAAGAGCCCCGCTGGATCAGGCCAAAGGCCCATCTAGTCCAGCTTCCTGTATCTCACTAGTGGCCCACCAGATGCCTCAGAAAGCACACGAGACCACAAGATGCTAGCTATTTAACTGGGAAGTCTGGTGCAATGCCAGGGTCTGGGAGGGAGGGTTAGGATATGAAAGAGGCCTGCTTCACTGGTCCGGCCCCTCTCTCAGGCGCGCCCCACCCCATTCCACCCCTCCCTGTCTCTAGACCGCCTTCCCACCCCCTCCCCACGCCCCCATGCCCCCCAGTGCAAATGTAATTGTGCAGGCTGTCCCAGAGTCCGCATGCAGCACCGACATGCCAGGGTGGGCCTTTGTGACACTCTGAGCCCGTGTGTGGCCAGCCATGCTGGCACAAGCACTAGTTAGGACTATGCTTCCAGTCCTTTTATCAACAGCCTTAAATGGGGTCAACTGCCCTTCTCACGCTCAATAGTTAGATCTGTGGGAGTTTCCCACCAGGCTTTGACATCACTTTTGGTGGGTCCCGGAGAGACGGTTATTCTAAACAGTGGGTCCTAGTGCTCAAAGGTTTGAGAACCACTGGTATATAATTGGGTTCTCCCATATCTTGAAAATATGATCATTTTTTGTGTATTTTCTCTTTAACTTGCAGCTAAGGAGTTTCTAAGTCAGAATCAAATACTTATTTCTGGTCATGACCTGCTTAATGACATCACTTCCTGCTTAATGACATCACTTCTGGCTTTCAGCAGGCAAATGCTATTCGGCCTGCTGTATTAAATGAATTTGACACTCCTGATCTAGGGCCTCTGTAAAGTTTTAGTTTACTGTATTTTCAAAGTAGAATTGTACATTACTGTACTACTAATGTGAAACTATATTTAATGTACATTAAAGTAAAACTGTGGGTTGAGATGCTCCTGTCCAGGGTTGTAATGACAGAATATAATTGAACAGCATTATATAACAAACATCTCAAAACAAATTCTACTTTTTCGCTAGCATCTGTTGAAGTTGTGGTCTTAACCGTTTCACCTACATCCTGTTGGAATTTGGGACCCTGGGAATTTACAGGCCTGAATGGAAAGGCCTATCACTAGGCCTTGCAGACCAGCAGTAAAGGGCTAAGTCATTCTGACTCTGCTTTAGCCTGGTAATGAGATCATGTGATCTCGGGTGGAATGTTGGAGACTATTTAATCAGGCCCAGGAACACTTGTTGCTAGTTCTGGTTTCTGTTCCTCTCTCTCTGTGTTGCTGCTGCTGGACTTGTACAAGTTGTTTGCAGAACTTGCTGGAGCTGCTGTTTGAAAAGCTTTACATTATCTGTTATTTGTTTGCTGTTCTTTGCTGCAAGAAGCCTACTTCTGGAAATACAGAAGTCCTTGCTACACTAATTGTCTGAGTGATTCCTTACTGGAGTTCTGCAACCTTGGGACCTTCCTAAGCCTCACAGCTATAGGTTGCTTTGCGCTTTCATCACATCCCCCCTTCTCATTTCTCACATAGTTTTTACAGTCCCAATAACCCTCCACAAGACTTGTCTTTAGGCAAATAACCCTTGGCACATGCAATTGGAAATGTCGTATAACTTAAAGGAAAAATAATTTCCCACTGTTAGCAAACAAACCTAGTATAAATGAAAATATTGCACGAGAAGTAGTTCTGACTGTGTATCAGAGCGCAATCCTAACCTGGAGTTAGGCCAGCTGTTAGGCCAGCAACATTTGGCTGGCACACCATAAAGTTTATTTGGACCACTCTCGGAGTCAGGGAGGATGGCGCACGTCTGTGTGTTGGCCTCTCTGACTCCGAGAGTGGTCCAAAAGCACTTTACGGCAGTGATGTCATGCAGGGGGAACGCAGGGGAACTCAGTTCCACTAGTTAAAATTAGGGCTGACTCCGCCCACTTCATTCTCCCTCCTCCCCCCTCCCAATTCCTCTGCAATGAGCTTTTCTTCTTGGTTGGCCAGCACTCAGAGGGTTAAAGGGAGCGACTCCGGATTCCTAGGGGGGCGAAGGCAGTGATGTCATTCAGGGGGAACGGACCAGAACGGGCTCCATGGCTGGTTCCGGGTTCCCAACAAGTGCCAATCAAAAGTGAGTTCCTGTTCCTAAATTATTTGAATGACACCACTGCTTTACGGTGTCCCTGGTGCCAGCCAAACTTTGCTGGCCTAACTGTGCTGGCCTAACTCCTGGTTAGGATTGTGCTCTGTCACATTCCCATTTATAAATTATCTTGCGGTCCTAAATGATTTCATATAATGATATATAGATAAATGCTTTATCCCAGTGGTTCTCAAGCTTTTTAGTGCTGGCACCCAACTAAAGCAAAGTTTCCTGTTACCAGCCACTCAAGCCTCTGTGGCTGTAATGGTGATTGGGCAGCAGTGCCCCCCTCCCAATTAGCAGGTAATTTAACCCTTGATACACTTTGCCTAATCTAACCTGTCAGCTTCATGACCCACCCAAAATTTGGTTGTGACCTGCTGGCAGGCCATGAACCCACAGTTTGAAACCCACTGCTTTCTACCATAGGAAGGAAGGAAGGAAGGAAGGAAAATTCCACACAATGGCCTGTTATCATTTTATTATCATATGACAAGCAGTGATATAACTTCCCTAACACGTGCTCCAACATTTTTTCAAAACTATCAATAAGAACATAAGAACATAAGAAGAACCCTGCTGGATCAGGCCAAAGGCCCATCTAGTCCAGCCTCCTGTATCTCACAGTGGCCCACCAGGTGCCTCAAGGAGCATACAAGGCAACAGGCTGCCTGCATTCTGTTGCCACTCCCTTGCACCCAGTACTCTGAAGTAGCCCACCACCAATGTAAGGAGGTTGCACAATCCATCATGGCCTATAGCCCACGATGGACCTTTCCTCCAGAAATCCATCCAATCCCCTCTTAAAGGCATCTAGACCAGATGCCATCTCCACCTCCTGTGGCAAAGAGTTCCACAGATTAACTACCTGCTGGGTAAAAAAGTACTTCCTTTTATCTGTTTAAGTCTCCCAACCAGTAGTGCTATCCAGCCGGTACGCTGGGCGGGACTTACGTTTGATCGGCAGTCCACCCGTTGCATCACGCCACGTTCCACCACTTTCCCGCACGCCCTGGCGGGAAAACATAAGTCCTGCCCAGCGTACCAGCTGGATAGCACTACTGCTCCCAACCCACAGTTTTAGCGGATGCCCCCTGGTTCTGGTGTTTTGAGAGGGGGAAAAGAACATCCCTTTATTGACTCTATCCCTTCTGTGCATAATTTTGTATGTCTTAATCATGTCCCCCCTCAGGCGCCTTTTTTCTAGGCTATCATATCAATGTGATAACAGGCTGAATAAGGAGAACAGAAAAAATGTGTGCCCAGAACTTACCTGCATTCAGCAAAATCCTCTAATCCTCACATGAACTTAAAGGCTTGCCTTAAGAACATAAGAACATAAGAAGAGCCCTGCTGGATCAGGCCAAAGGCCCATCTAGTCCAGCTTCCTGTATCTCACAGCGGCCCACCAGGTGCCCCAGGAAGGCATGAGACTACAAGATGCTTGCATCCTGTTGCCACTCCCTTGCACCTGGTACCAGTAGCCCATCACCTATGTAAGGAGGTTGCACAATCCATCATTGCCTATAGCCCACGATGGACCTTTCCTCCAGATATCTGTCCAATCCCCTCTTAAAGGCATCAAGACCAGATGCCATCACCACCTCCTGTGGCAAGGAGTTCCACAGATTAACTACCCGCTGGGTAAAAAAGTACTTCCTTTTATCTGTTTTAACTCTCCCAACCCTCAGTTTTAGCGGATGCCCCCTGGTTCTGGTGTTTTGAGAGAGGGAAAAGAACATCCCTCTATCGACTCTATCCCTTCCATGCATAATTTTGTATGTCTCAATCATGTCCCCCCTCAGGCGCCTTTTTTCTAGACTGAAGAGCCCCAAACGCTGCAGTCTTTCTTCATAAGGGAGGTGCCCCAGCCCCATAATCATTTTTGTCGCTCTCTTCTGCACCTTTTCCAACTCCACTATGTCCTTTTTAAGATGCGGCGACCAGAACTGGACACAATATTCCAGGTGTGGCCTTACCATCGATTTGTACAATGGCATGATAATATTGGCTGTTTTATTCTCAACCCCTTTTTTAATTACCCCAAGCATGGAATTGGCCTTCTTAATTGCTGACGCACACTGGGTCGATACCTTCATTGAATTGTCCACCAGCACCCCAAGATCTCTCTCCTGAGCTGTCACAGACAGCTCAGAACCCATTAGCCTATAGGTAAAGTTTTGGTTTTTTGCCCCAACGTGCATCACTTTACATTTGTCTACGTTAAAACGCATCTGCCATTTGGCTGCCCATTCCTCCAACTTGGAGAGATCCTTCTGGAGCTCTTCACAATCCTTTCTGGTTTTTACCACCCGGAAAAGTTTTGTGTCATCCGCAAACTTGGCCACCTCGCTGCTTATCCCTGTCTCCAGGTCATTTATGAATAAGTTGAAAAGCACGGGCCCCAAGACAGATCCCTGGGGCACTCCACTTTTCACCTCTCTCCATTCTGAAAATTGCCCATTGACCCCCACTCTCTGTTTCCTTGCCCTCAACCAATTCTGGATCCATAAGAGGACCTGCCCTCTTATTCCCTGACTGTGAAGTTTCTTTAGCAGTCTTTGGTGGGGGACCTTGTCAAATGCCTTCTGAAAATCTAGGTATATGATATCCACAGGTTCACCCACATCCACGTGCCTGTTGACCTTTTCAAAGAATTCCAAAAGGTTTGTGAGGCAAGACCTACCCTTACAGAAGCCATGCTGACTTTCCTTTAGCAGTACTTGTTCCTCTACGTGTTTTAGGATTTTATCTTTGATGAGGCTTTCCACCATCTTACCCGGAACAGACGTTAGGCTGACCGGCCTGTAGTTTCCAGGGTCCCCCCTTGTCCCTTTTTTAAAGATTGGCGTGACATTGGCTATCCTCCAATCCTCTGGCACCGTGGCCGTTTGAAGGGACAAGTTGCATACTCTAGTTAAGAGGTCAGCAACTTCATTCTTTAGTTCCTTAATTACTCTTGGGTGTATACCATCTGGGCCTGGTGACTTATTTAAATGTAGTTTATCAATTTGATCTAAAACATCTTCTTTCTTAACCAGTATCTGATTTAATTCCTTCATTAGGAAGGGCTGTTCGGGCTGTGGTATCTGCCCAAGTTCTTCTGCTGTGAAGACAGATGCAAAGAATTCATTCAATTTCTCTGCAATCTCCAAGTCCCCTTTTATCTCATCTTTCCCTCCCTCACCATCCAGTGGGCCAACCGCCTCTCTGGTAGGTTTTCTGCTTCTAACATATTTGAAGAAGCTTTTATTATTCCCTTTTATGTTGCTAGCCATGCGTTCCTCAAACGCTTTCTTGGCCTCCCGTATCACCTTCTTACTTGTCTTTTGCCAGAGTTTATGTTCCTTTTTATTCTCCTCACTGGGGCAAGACTTCCATTTACGGAAAGAAGCTTCTTTGCTCTTTACAGCTTCTCTAACTTTGTTTGTCAGCCATGCAGGCACCCTCCTGGACCTTGTCGAACCCTTCTTTCTTTGCGGTATACACTTCCGCTGGGCCTCTACTACTGTTTTTTTAAACAGCCTCCATGCAGCCTGGAGGGATTGGACTCTTTTTACCTTCCCTTTCAATTTCTGTCTAACTAGTCTCCTCATCTGAGGGAAATCTGCCCTTCGAAAGTCAAGGGTTCTTGTGTCAGATTTGCTCTGCAGTCTATCCTGGACATGCATGGCAAAACCAATCGCAGCATGGTCACTGTTCCCCAATGGCTCAGTAACACATACATCCCTCACTAAGTCCCGAGTGCCACACAATATTAAATCCAGAGTCGCCTGTCCTCTGGTCGGCTCCATGACTAGCTGCTCTAAGGCACAGTCATTCAGCTCGTCAAGGAATCCGGTCTCTCTTTCTTGACCAGAGCAGCAGTTGACCCAGTCAATATGAGGATAATTGAAGTCCCCCATGATTACAATCCTGCCTCTCTTGGTCGCTGCTCTGATTTGTTTCCTCATTTCAAGGTCACCTTCAAGTTTTTGATCGGGAGGACGATAGCACACCCCCACTATTACATTGCTCTTACGGCCCGGCAGTTTAACCCACAGTGACTCTATGGTGGAGTCTGGCCCACCTTCAGTTTCTACTCTGCTGGATTCAATCCCTTCTTTGATATAGATGGCCACCCCTCCGCCAACACGCCCTTCCCTGTCCCTCCTATAGAGTTTATAGCCTGGGATGGCAGTATCCCACTGGTTCTGTGCACTCCACCAGGTTTCCGTTATGCCTACTATATCAATGTTTTCCCTAGCCACCAAACATTCCAGTTCCCCCATCTTGGCTCGGAGACTTCGAGCATTCGCATAATAACACCTATATACGGGGTCCTCTAAAGAGGGACTGTTTTTTTATCCTTTTTCCCCTCCTCTCTTTTTACTGGACAAACTATCACTTACACTCAGCTTAGAAGTTCTATTTCCTACTCCTCCATTACTCTTTGGTATTCCTCCACCCTCCTCTTCCCTTAGGGATGAGGAGTTCCGAACCGGACGCCGCTCGGCTCCTGTCGGCTTTCCCCCAGGGATCAGTTTAAAAGCTGCTCTGCCACCTTTTTAATATTAAGCGCCAGCAGCCTGGTTCCAGTCTGGTTCAAGTGAAGCCCGTCCCTCTTGTACAGGCCTGGCTTGTTCCAGAACGTCCCCCAGTGCCTAACAAATCTAAACCCTTCATCCCGACACCACCGTCTCATCCACACATTGAGACCCCTGAGCTCCGCCTGCCTAGCTGGCCCTGCACGTGGAACGGGTAGCACTTCTGAGAACGCTACCTTGGGGGTCCTGGCCTTCAGCGTCCTGCCTAGCAACCTAAATTTGGCTTCCAGGACCTCCCGGCTACATTTCCCCACATAGTTGGTGCCAACATGCACCACGACCGCTACCTCCTCCCCAGCACTCCTAACCAGCCTATCTAGACGAGACGTGATGTCCGCAACCTTCGCACCAGGCAGGCAAGTCACCGTGCGGTCCACACATCCGTCGCAGACCCCCCTCTCTATATTCCTAACTATAGAATCGCCCACAACAAGGAGACCACAACCCCCCTCCCACCGAGGAGCATCCTTAGTGCGACTGGATGCGGGCTCATCACCGGAAGAAGGGGCCCCCGCTGGGGGATCGATTCCCTCTGTTCCAAGCTGACATCCTCCAGCCCTGAGACTCCTTTCCCCAGCAGCTGAGGAGCTGCCCTTCTGAGGGTGGGACGAATCCTGCAAGTCCCCGGATGTCTCACAATGGACCCTCACTGCCTGCCTCTGCTTCTCCAGGTCCGCAACCAAGGCCTCTAGGGAGCAGATGCGTTCCCTGAGTGCCTGGAGCTCCTTGCACCGAGGACACACCCAGGACTTATGCCCCAGAGGCATATAGTCATACATGTGGCACTCTGTGCAAAACACTGGATAGCCCCCGCCCAACTGCTGGCTACCTGGCTTCATCTCTCTGTTTATTTAAGGATGAGCTGCCCTGCTTCTCAGAGAGAGGGCAGAGTCTGGGGCCCTGGCTTCCTCGCCCTGCTGCTTCACTCGCACAGATGCGTAACTCGCTTGTTACCTGGCACTTGGTCTCGGACGAGGCACTTCGTCGCAGGACAGCACTCGCCGCTTAACATTTTAAACATTAACACTTAACATTTTAAAGGCTTGCCTTAACTCTTTTCCTTAACATTAGTTGCAGCAAAAATGTATCTCCTTACTAGCCACAGTTTGAGGATCAGAAACCCATACATCATTAGCAAATGGCACTGGGGTTGCAATTTTCACAGCACAAATACAAATGATACACTGGTATAATTCAACAGGTTTATATTGCCATAATGCAAGGCTCTGAAATGACTTGCTCCATTTTGCAGAGCTGAAAGAATACTCATGCAAGAGGGGGGGACTAGAAATGGGTGACGTTTGGGTCTGTTGTATCAGTATATCACGCATCTGAGATGGCACATTATACAGTTCTCATTCATGTTGTTTGAAATTGCCCGACTCTTGTTGCTTTGGGGCCCTTTCTTTCCACTGAAGTAAAAGTCAGGCTTGTATTTGTGTGTAATGTCGACGTGAACCGAAACAGCCCCCTTATAAGCACACAAGGAATATATATAGTTTTATTCTTTTTCAAAAAAAATTAAAAAATACACAGCTAATGATGTACAGTGTTACCACACAAAAATTAAATCACAGAATCACTAACTGGTGCTGCCTGCGAGGGTCGGGTCTCAACCAGAGACCGAGGAATCTCGCAGGTATTGGAGAAGAATCGAAGTAGTTCCAATGACCGCAGTCCTTTGTAGCTCAGCAGGTGTTATTGCTGGTGTTTCTAGTTGTGTTAAATATGTATCAAAGTTCAGGGATATTGTTCCTAGTGCGCCAATGGCGATAGGCAGCACTTTCATAGGTTTAAGCCACAGTCGAGTAGTTTCGAGGCACAATTTCCAGTACTTGTCTATTTTTCCGATCTCCTTTTCAATCACACGGAGATCTCCTGCAATGGTGACATCAATAAAAGTTACAGATCGGGTGTCCTTGTCTTTTAGTGTAATGTCAGGCGTGTTTACTCCGATGTGTCGGTCTGTTTGAATTCGGAAGTCCCACAAGATCTTGACCTTCTGGTTTTCTAGGACCTTTTCAGGCTGGTGTTGCTATGCTATTTCCGATGTATCGAATCCGTATTTCTGGCAGAAGGCCCAGTGTATGAGTTTTGCGACATTGTCGTGGCGTTTTTTGTAATGCGTATTAACGATTTTGGGACATTCAGATATGAGGTGGTTGACAGTTTCATCCCATCATTTATGAAGTCGACACAGGCTGTTGGTGATGGTACCCTGGATCAGTGATGTCATGCAGGGGGTACGTGGGGGTACGCGAGTACCGGTTTCTAGGATTACAGCTAGCCCCGCCCATTCGCCCGCCCACTCGTCGACTCCGCCCTCTGCAACGTTTGAATTTCCTGCATGTTTGAGTTGCCTGCATGTTCTCAGAGCCAGGCAGGCAGGCAGGCAGGCAGCGAGCGGAGCCTTTCCTTGCCTTGCCACTGAAAAATGAGTTGCTCTGGGGTTTTAACATGATGCCAGGCCTCCTTCACATGTTCTGGGGGTGCTGTGGAATACTGTTGCAACTGTTGGGTCAGTTTAAAATCATCTGAGGCCTCAAAAAGGGCTTTTTTCATGTCACTTCCTGCCACGACATCACTTCTGGCTTATGATGTCACCTCCGGTGGGCGGGTCCCGACATGTGCCAATCAAAAGTGAGTACCTGTTCTTAAATCATTTAGATGACACCACTGCCCTGGATATATATATAAAGGTAAAGGTTTCCCCATGACTGAATGGTCTAGGCATGACCGACTGTAGGGGGCGATGCTCGTCTCCGTTTCTAAGCCTGTAGAGCCGGCGTTTGTCCAGTGGCGTTTCTACAGGGATGGCAGAGCTCTAAG
>JAJKFI010000007.1:30636377-30647580 GCA_029204185.1 Lerista edwardsae
TTGCGCCCTAAACTACTTATTCCCTCCCATTGGGTCTTCTCTCTCCTAACCCACGAGTCATATGTTGTGTGAAGCATTTCTGAGGACAAACGTCTGTGAATCCTTTTCTCCTTCTAGAATCTCTCAACCAGCTTCATCAAATGATCCCACAGAGGATAGTGAGAAAGGGACAAAAGTGCTTTACAACACCAATTCAGACGCAATCCTAACCTGGAGTTAGGCTGGCACAGTTAGGCCGGCAAAGTTTGGCCCACACAAGAGACGATTCAACTCCAAGCTGGGATAGCTGATATTTAGAGGTGGGAGAAAACAGTGATAATGAAATAAAAATGCATTACACTTCTTGCACTTTTTTTTAACCCCAACTCTGCAAAAAAAAAAAATGCCACTGTTTTATTTGGTTTTGATTTATTTAATGGGGGAAAGCCTGACATCTACTGACACTATAGCACCCATATCACCTACCTAGCACATCTTTAAAGTGATTATAATTTATAATGATAAGGTACATTTTGAACAAAATGCCACTTTCTGCCCTTCTACCTTTGGAAAACATCAAAATCTATGAAAAAAATAAAACAATTTTCTCCCACCTCTATATTATTCCTCCGGCATCCACAGGAAGTGATATGCATATTACCAAGAATTTTAATAATGTGACTTGGAGGACGTGAAGGTGAAGAGATTCCTCTATTTTCCTGTACTCCTTTGATTGGTAAGGGACAGTGGAGGCCCATCTGTTTTGCAGCAAAGTAAACCCCAAACCATCTGTGTAGAGCCACATGCCAGCTAAAACACAGAGAGATGCAGTTTTTTGTTATGAAAAATTTTGCAGTATTTTTTTTTCCAGCATTAGTGTGAATAAATTAGCAACAACTAAATTAAAGACATCTTCAGAGAACATGGACTTTTGAGTGCATGCTGCAAATCGTATCCAGTTAGGAGTCATAAAACATTCTCAGGGAGGTACGTCCATCTGACGCCTTTCCTCCACCAGACTAGGAAGTAATCATCTGTAAAGCGAACACTCATTCTTCAAGTTTTGCAAGATTAGCCAAGCTCCAGCAACTCCTTGGAAATTCCTGAGCAAAACAGAGTGGCAAGCAAAGTCTTCTCCTGCAATGACAATAGCAGTTCAAAGCATCTGCTTGTCTTTTCATGTGCAAGCCCAGAGGAAGGAAATGTTCTCACCAAATATTTCAGCTTAGACTGATCCTGTGTGCCGGCCATATTGAAGCATAGATTCAGAGCCCAATCCGAACATGGACTTAGGCTGGCCCAGTTAAGGTCAGTGATGTTTGGCTAATATTGTAAGGGCTACTGTAAAGTGTGTTTGGACCACTCTTGGAGTCAGAGAGACCAGCACACAGACATGCGCCATCCTCCCTGACTCCGAGAGTGGTCCAAACTCGTTTTACAGTGGCCCTGGTGCCAGCCAAACTTTGCTGGCTTTGCTTATGCCGACCAAACGCCAGTTTCGGATTGTGCTCTGAGAGTGCTCCAAACATACTTTACGGTGTCCCTTGTGCCGGCCAAACTTTGCTGGCTTAACTCCAGGTTAGGACTGAGCCCTCACATGGCCCGGTTCTTCAAGATGGATTACAAAGGTTCAGATACATCCAGGCATGAGGAGAATGGGCAATGGGGCAAAATTCCCAGGGGCTGGGACAAAACAAACGATGCAAAGCAAAATAATGTACTGCAAAATAAATTTGGGTACCTCGTTCCAGTGGTGTCATCTAAATGAAAGAACAGGTACTTACTTTTGATTGGCACGTGTTGGGACCCGCCCACCGGAAGTGACATCATAAGCCGGAAGTGATGTCGTGGCAGGAAGTGACATGAAATAAGCCCTTTTTCAGGCCTCAGACCATTTTAAACTGATCCAACAGTTGCAACAGTATTCCACAGCACCCCCAGAACATGTTGACGTCACTTCCGGTGGGCGGGTCCCACCACACGCCAATCAAAAGTGAGTACTTGTTCTTAAATCATTTAGATGACACCACTGGGAGGCTGCAGGCTCCCCTATGGGCTCCTCAGATCTGTGCCTGCAGATCAGCAGGTGGAGATCCGAGGAGACCAAATCTGGGCCACGCGGCCTCCCAAACAGGTCTAGGATTCGGCCTCCTGGGGAAGCCCTGGAGGTTGAGCTGAATTTGGCTTAATGCAGGTCTGGAGGACCCGTGTTGAGGGAAATCCACAGATAATTAGGCTCAACCTGCATTTATATTTTGCTTTCTCTTTTAGAATCAAAATTTTACTTCCTGATAGAAGTGTAAAGAAAAAAAAAAGAATGTAGCTCTGAACTTTATCTTTGTTTCTTCTTCTGTAGTACAGTCTGTGCAATCTCTCTTAAGGGCCCTTTGAAAGCCATTTACATTTTCCCCAGAAAGTTTATACATTACATTACACAAAAATCCAATATACTAAAACACATTGTGAAGCTGCTTCTTTAACTGTCAGTTGACCGAGGTAACATTTCATCATCCTGAGAGGAAGATCAGAGCTACAATTCCTTTATTGATCTATTTGAAGAATTTATACCGCGCCTTTCCTATGCTGAAGCAACTGCCCAAAGCGGCTTACAGAGAACAAAACAAAATACAATGTAACCATAATAAGTTGTTGTTGTTCTTCAGTCGCTAAGTCGTGTCCGACTCGCCGCGACCCCCTGGACCACAGCACGCCATGCCTCCCTGTCCTCCACTAGCTTCCGGAGTTTGTCCAATTTCAAGTTCATCGCTTCGGTGACACTGTCTAACCATCTCATCCTCTGCCGCCCCCTTCTGCTTTTGCCTTCAGTCTTTCCCAGCATGAGGGTCTTTTCTAAAGAGTCCTGTCTTCTCATGAGGTGGCCAAAGTATTGGAGCTTCAGCTTCAACCATAATAAGTAGAACACATTAAAACAACAACAAATTAAACATGAACGGGAACACTGAGAGTGAACAGGATTGGAAGCTAGACGCAATTCTCGATATCAGGACGTATTGGAGGGTGGGAAAAACAATTGACCAGGGGAATGAAACAGACTATGACACTACAACAGAGGGACAGAGGGCAGACAGCCATATGGTCATCCAAAGGCCAGACTAAATAGGTATGATTTGAGCCCTCTCCGAAAGGCCATGAAGGAGTGTATAGTTCTCAGTTCTTCTGGAAGGGAATTCCATATTTGTGGAGCTGCTACAGAGAAGGCTCGTCCCTGAGCTGCCACCCCTTTAACTTGGGTCAGAGGGGCCACTTGAAGGAGAGCCCCTTTAGATGATCTAAGAAGAATATAATGGAATATACAGTGGCATATAGTGGTTGAGAGTGCAAGCAATGAGCAGGAGATTCTGGATTCAGATCTTATTTCATCCACAGACTCTCTATCCTAAGCATGTTTACTCAGAAGTAAGTCCCACTTTAATAAGCGGGGTCAGTTTTCAGCTTGGGCGGCTTTGGGCAAAACACTCTTTCCAATTCACTGACACGGAAGATGCATTTAAATTGTATTTTTAGAAATAGGGGTTACCAGATACAAAGTGGGACAAAGTGCCGGTACCTTTAACCACTGTATGGAAGAGGGAATTTGGACAGGTGCAGCTTTTGAGACCCTTCCATGATGCGCTGCATCATGCTTGAAGGCCAATTCCATGCTTGGGGTAATTAAAAAAGGGGTTGAGAATAAAACAGCCAATATTATTATGCCACTGTACAAATCAATGGTTAGGCCACATCTAGAATACTGTTATGTGTACAGTTCTGGTCACCGCATCTCAAAAAGGACATAGTGGAACTGGAAAAGGTGCAGAAGAGAGTGACGAAAATGATTACGGGGCTGGGGCACCTCCCTTATGAAGAAAGACTGCAGCATTTGGGGCTCTTCAGCCTAGAAAAAAGGCGCCTGAGGGGGGACATGATTGAGACATACAAAATTATGCGTGGAAGGGATAGAGTGGATAGAGGCATGTTCTTTTATCTCTCTCACAATTCCAGAACCACTAAAATTGAGTGTTGGGGGAGTTAGAAAGGATGAAAGGAAATATTTTTTTACTCAACAGGTAATGAACCTGTGGAACTCTTTGCCACAGAAGGTGGTAACAGTGTCTTGCCCTAGGTGCCTTTAAAGGGGGATTGGACAGATTCAGGGAAGAAAAGTCCATTGGATGCAACAGGCAGTGATGGGTATGTGCAACCTTCTAGTTTTAGATGTAGGATACATCAGGACAGGTGTTGGAGGAGGCAGAAGGATGTAGGCATCTTGTTGTGTGCTCCTTGAGGCACCTGCTGGGTCACTGTGAGATACAGGAAGCTGGAATGGATGGGCTCTTGGCCTGATCCTGTGGGGCTCTATGTCAGTGGTTCTCAAACATTTTAGCACCAGGATCCAGTTTTTTAGAATGCCAGTCTGTCCAGGACCCACCAGAAGTGATGTCATAAACCTGGAAGTAATGTCAAGGCCAGAGGTACTGTCGTTGTGACGCCAGAGCCTGCTGCTTTCCTGAGAACGCAGCAATTACTTGGATTATTTCTTAGCCATTTCCCAATAGCAAAGTGAATCAGAAACAAAAAAAGTCTATTTACCTTCTTGACGCAAGCAAAACAAACACAGCCCTCCCCCTTTCCAGGATCCCATCTTCCCATCTTCTCAATATGGCTGCTCTAGGTGCACGACCCACTTGAAATTGGCTCACGACCCACTGGTGAGTCCTGACCCACAATTTGGGAATCACTGTTCTATGTTCTTATGTTCTGCACATGAAATGCAGCAGTAAAGAAATAGCGGCGACTTACTTAAAAGAAACTGCACCATTCAATCTGATTCCAATCATGGAATGAACCAATTAGAATGGCACAATAAATTGGCTTAATTCAAATATTCCCAATATCCTCACCTAAACTGAACATTGGGCCACTAAAGGGCATTGATTTTCCTTAAAAAGCAACACTTCTGCCAGGATTAGTTTGAGCTAGAGGGACAAATCACGCATGTCATCACAGAAAATGCATGGACCACATGATTTAATTGTTGTTATAACTAGTATTTTATAGTAGGATCATAATGAAGAAGAAGAAGAAGAAGAAGAAGAAGAAGAAGAAGTTCTGGTTTATTATCCTCGGGAATAGAATAAATTATTATAAAATGAAACTAGCATTCCTAGTTACTATCCATTTAAACATATTTCAGGTAATGATTTTCAAGTGGATGATTTAACTAAGCAATTTCCCAAATTCAAGAGCTCTGACTAATATGTGTTCCGCAACTGACAGTTTTTGTTATACTGCATAAGATAACTTTTTGATCCTATAATTATTTTTTTACATTCATTATTTTTAAACATGTAGGGATTTTTTTTTCTAAACTTGTTAAATAGTGAGTGACCTGTTTTGAACTACACCAGAATTTTGAAAGGAGAAACTATTCACACATGAAGGAGTTTGGTAAAAGCTGTGATTTTTCTGCTTGACTTGAAATTATTTTAAGATTCAGGCACAAGAAGGTTAATCAATCTGAATGGGAATGTAAAAGGATCTCTATTAAAATTGCCACAAATAATTATTTGCAGTATCAGAATTTTTTTTTTCTTTTTGAAAAGACCCAATTAGAGAACAGGTTAATTGTATCCTTTTCCCTGGAACCAAAATGGATTTATTATAGAACTGTATATAGTATGGCCATAAGTACAATAAGCAATTCCTGTTAAAGTTGTTTGTGATATATTCCACAAGCATTGAAAGAATACAGGTAAGAAATACATATATTTTTTCTTCATCAGCATATTGCTTATTAGGCAACAATATCATATTATGGTTTGACGAGCCAACAAAAAGTGATATGATTGTATGTAAGTGCAACACTTGTTTTTTGAAATTTAATCAGATGTCAGACTTGTATTTTAATATATACAGTACAGAGATCTCTTACTTAAAGAGAATACCATATGTTTCCCTATTCAGGATAGTGCTCTCTACCCCCACCGCTTGGATTGGTGCAGTTTCTCCCCCCCCCCCTACATTTTTGCAACTTTATAAAATAGTTAATTTTGGAACATTTACCCATGCAAAGCAAGTGTATGCCTGTATATTACAATGCACATTCTCATTAATGCTTTCCAGTCATTCTAGACTTAGGCAAAGAGTGTCCAAAAGTACCATATTTAGCTTCTATCTGAAATTCTCCCAAGCTGTCAATTTAGGTGTTAAAGGGACCATTTGTAAAGCTTGGCTGGGAACTGCCATTATTGACTGGAATGTGTGTTTATCATTACAGTCAATGATGAAAGTGGAACATGTAGCATATGAATAAATGTCAGCAGATGTTTCTTTTAAATGGCCCGATTTCAACCTCCTGTTGTTTGTCTTGAATACAAATAATATAAAAGGGAAAAAGGCAGAAAAATTTATGACATAAGTGCAAGGATAGTTATTTAAAACACACACACACACACAGAAATAATTATCAGAGTCAGTAGAGAGTAAGGAAAGTATAATTAATGGGAATAATTAGGTGTTGTTACTGCTTAATTTGAAAATTAGGGAAAAAGAGAGAACGGCAGATCACTGTAGCCTAGGAACCCGCCATCCTCGCTCTGCAAGAACTGGGAAAGGTCGGAAAGATTTGTTACCAAAATTGAAGCCTCCAGGAAAGTTGTATTTTTGCACAGTTTTTACTTTTTGTTCAAAAAAAGCCCAAACAAACACAAATAATCCCAAGAAACAGGTGGTGATGGAATAAGGTCTAGGACACCCCCTCCCCAAGTTGGAATGTGCTCCGTCACTGGGAGGGAAAGTATCTCTCCAGAAATTGTCACACTTCCTGGTCCCTTAAAAGATGTTCACTAACTCAAGCACCAAATGTTTGCTACACATGAGAAGCTTTGAGAGAGAGAGAGAGAGAGAGAGAGAGAGAGAGAGAGAGAGAGAGAGAGTATGCATAGCAGAAGTATTCATTAACTATATGATTATGGGCTTTACATAGATTTATCGTCATCCTTTTCACAATCCATATTGTTATTACTTTGTCTCATAAGAACATAAGAGCCCTGCTGGATCAGGCCAAAGGCCCATCTAGTCCAGATTCTTGTATCTCACAGTGACCCACCACATTCCTTAGGGAGCACACAAGACAACAGGCTGCCTGCATTCTGTGGCCACTCCCTTGCACTTGAGGCATTCTGAGGTAAATTCTGAGGGAAACGCACTGGTGGCCAGTCAAGATTCTCCACAGCATTTCTCTTGGACAGCCACCAGAACCAGATGCTCCTCTTCAGACATATAGGAACAGCCCCACTGGATCAGGCCAAGGCCCATCTAGTCTAGCTTCCTGTATCTCACAGTGGCCCACCAGATGCCTCAGGGAGCACACAAGACAACAGGCTGCCTGCAACCTGCTTTCAGTCCCTTGGACCTGGCATTCTGAGGTAAATTCTGAGGGCAGCTCCCACTAAGGCTTTGCAGTGTGGCAAGGAGCATCGGGCCACAAGCCACTACTCATTGGGTTGTGTCCCACAATTTGGGAAATGCTAAGGGATTTCAAGAGTGGCGGTATGAGGTATAACGTATCAGAACAGAATTGTGACAGCGTTGGGGCAAAGTCCTCCCATGGCATCTCCAGCCACCTCCCGATGACTAGCACTGGTGGGCCTTCTGATGCAAGTGGATCTTCAGCCACTACCCACCCTGGTGGAACCCGACGGCTCTCCTGAATTGCAACCCAAGCTGTACACTTTGGACAACGGAGTGACAGCTGTAATCCTGTGACACAAGTAACACATGAACTCAACTTGCTGAATCAGCGCTAGGCACCAGGAAGTGCAATACTCTCATTGCGTCATTGTGACTTGAAGGTGTTACGAAATGTGGAAGCGGAGTGACATTCGAAAGCTGTTGGTTAGATCAGAGGTTTCCGAACCCTGGCCCAGGGGCCAGATGTTTGCCCCGGAGAGCCTCTATCCCACCTGCAGAAAGCCTCTGGTTCCTTATGAGCTTCTGGCCCTCCTGACCTTGCTGGCACAGGCTGCACAATCCAAGCTGTGCTCTGTACTGGTTGTGTGCGGAGGATGTTCTGAATGCCAGGGAAGCTGTGCGCACCCTCCCAGTCCTCCAACTGTCTCTAGAAGGCCAAAAATAGTCATTTCCTGGTTTTCCCAAAGACCTGGAAATGACTTTTTAGACCATTTGAAGGCCTTAGATGGCTTCCTGAGAGTCGGAGAGGCCTCCTCAGCCCTCAAAAAATGCTCTGGGTGTTTCCTGTGATCTGCTGGTTTTGAGATATTTACTCCATTTAAGTAAGCTGCTTATGATTTGGGGGAATGGAAGTCCATTAAAGTGTGTGCTTGTTGCTGGGAGGAATCCTGGGACTTTGAGCCCATGCATGCATTCATCTAAGTTCCATTTCTAATGTATTTATTTACATTTTAATTTTAAATTTGTTTATTTATTTTTTCTGGTCCTCAACACCATGCTGGATATTTGAAATGGCCCTCCGACTAAAATGTTTTGAGATCCCTGGGTTAGATCCCTGGGTTAGGCAGGGATGGAATTGAGAGTTGAAAGGTGGAGTGTTCTGATGCTATCTCTTTTGCATGCTTGTGGTCCTATGGAACAGATAAACATCATGGAATCAATCAATCAATCACTAGTATTTATATACCGCTTTTCAACACAAAGTTTACAAAGCGGTTTACAGGCAAATAATAACATTAAAGCGAAATGGCTCCCTGTCCCAAAAGGGCTCACAATCTAAAAGAATGGAGAACACCACCAGCAACAGCCACGAGAAAGACACTGTGCTGGGGTGAAGAGGGACAATTGCTCTCCCCCTGCTAAATATAAGAGGACACCACTTGAAAAAGTGCCTCTTGCCCAGTTAGCCTGGATGGAGAGGTCAGTCCACAGACTGTCGTTCCCAGCTCCTCATATTGTTTCATATGACATCACATTGTTATTGTTGTCATTCCAAAGCACACTAAGCCTGTGGTTCCCACCGCGACCCATCTTGTCCTCTGCCATAGATCACAACCTGATGCTCCCTGCCATGAGGCAAAACCTTATTGGGAGCCTCTAGAAGCTTCTTCCCGGTTGAGCTGTTTCCAATATATGCCCTCAACATGTATTCACCTGCAGTGCTGTAAAATGCATCATGCGTCTGAGATGGTGAGCACATGTGGAGAAGTCAAAATGTTTGCTACTCCACTGAGAGCGCAATCCTAACCTGAAATTAGGCTGCATAGTTAGGCCAGCAAAGTTTGGCCAGCAGAAGGGACACAGTAAAGATGTTTGGACCACTCTCGGAGTCACAGAGGCCGGCACACAGATGTGCGCCATCCTCCTTGACTCCAAGAGTGGTCCAGACGTGCTTTATGCTGGCTCTTGTGCCGACCAAACTTTGCTGGCCCAACTGTGCCAGCCTAACTCCACATTAGGATTGCGCCCTGAGTTTTTTTATTATTATTATTTATTTAATTTTTTTATCCTGCCGTTCTGCCCCATGGGCACCCAAGGCAGCTCACAATATTAAAATCATCACCTTAAAAACCACAAGTACAACAATTAAAAGAATGCTAAAAACAATATTAAAACAGTTAAAAAAAATTTTTCTTTGTTTTATCCCTTCCACATTGCTGCAAATATATAAGCCCACCACCCATGTATCATTTCGACCCATTCCTCACTGATATTTTTTTTTTCAAATACCATGTTCCCAGCATGCCCTTTGGAACAACATGAAACAAAATTCAAGGGATGTTTTGTCAAAATTCATGAGCAAATAAATTGCAAATGGAGTATAAAATTCCGACAGGAGAAGTATTTGGAACTGATTGTTGTCTTGTAAATTATTCTGAGTCTAGTCCCCTATTAGTGCTGGGTGGAAGAACTAAGTAATCCCCATTTATCATGAATAGCAGTTAAACACACAAATCCCTCCCCTTCAGAGCCTCAAAGGATTGAAATTCATTTAAAAGAATTGCTTCTGCCATCAGGTTGTGCTTTTTTCAATGCTGCTTTGACCTATGAAAATTGAGGTGGAGCAACCTAATCCAAAGATACGAGGAAGACAACAGGCCAACTCCCACCTACGTCAAGAGTTGGACGTTGTGGAACAATTATTGCCGGTGGAAATCATCCATTTCCTTCTCCAGTAATTTGACAAACAGATTTGTTTGCTGAGCCGAAGTTGTTAGCAACTTTTGTACAATCCCCAGTAAAAGACACTCTAGGAGAAGAGGGTAAAATACTGTGTATCTATCCAAAGAACGCATTTTCCCCTGGCTCAATCAGCTTTTATATCTTGTCGACTTCGGATGCGACACTTCAAAGAATCCCAGATGGAACTCGGCCTTGCTGTGTGCCAAAAAATGGAAGTTTTACTTTAGTCCACAATGGGTTGATTGGCCCAGGGCAAAAGGTCACCAAACACTACACATGCCTGCTTGGGGCCATAGTTTAGCAGGGGAATCCTGCCAAGCAGGATTAAGGCAACCATTCTTTTTTTCGGAATGCATGCATAACTCTCCTTAGCATCAGGAGCAGTTATGCATGCATGTTAAAAGAAGAATAGACCCCTAAGTGGGCAACGAGATCTTGCTATGTGTCCAATGGTGGGTGTGTGACACAAGGAAGCTCCAGGGATGGGTAAGGGGGAGGAACCGCTGGAGGAGAGCAAAACAAAAAACAAAAAAACCAACACTTGAAAGAAGAAAAACACTTTTTCTGGTCAAATATCTTGAGAGAGAACACATCCTTTTGGAAGAATCAGAATGGTGACATTCAGCGGCAGCATTCAGCCGGTATGCTGGGCGGGACTTACCTTTGACCGGCTGTCCGCCTGTTGCGTAATGGCGCGTTCCGCCGCTTTCCCGCCCGCCCCGGTGACATTGGATGAGACAGCAGACTGGAAATCGGAAATGGGCCTTCAGAGCGATAATATGGTTGTTGTTGCTCAGTCGCTAAGTCGTGTCCGACTCTTCGCGACCCCATGGACCACAGCACGCCAGGCCTCTCTGTCCTCCACTAGCTTCCTGAATTCACCCAATTTCATGTTCATTGCTCCAGTGACACTATCTAACCGTTTCATCCTCTGCCGCCCCCTTCTCCTTTTGCCTTCCATCTTTCCCAGCATGAGGGTCTTTTCTAAAGAGTCCTCTCTTCTCAGGAGGTGGCCAAAGTACTTGAGCTTCAGCTTCAGGATTTGTCCTTCCAGGGAGCAATCAGGCTT
>JAJKFI010000007.1:30652580-30665685 GCA_029204185.1 Lerista edwardsae
GGGGGGCGGGCGCCATGCGAACGGCGCCCCCTGCAAGATGGCGCCCATGGCTCGTGCCACCCCCTGCCACCCCCTAGTTACGCCCCTGGGCTCGTGCATATGACAAGGTTGTTTTGTTCATTATTCTCTCTTTATTATTAGTATTTGCCTGTAAACCGCTTTGCGAACTTTGTGTTGAAAAGCGGTACATAAATACGGTTGATTGATTGATTCTAATGGGATCCCAAACTTGCATTCAACATAGGAAGCTGTAGGCCGAAACAAACCGTTCACAGTGCCATACTTGTGTTTTTTTTGTACAAATGTACGCACTGCCATTGCAGCCTATTGCTTGCTTGCATGTGGCAAGCGTCTTATGGATCAAAATTAAGCTCCACTTGTTTTCTGATGTGCAATAAAGCTACACTTTTAGCGCACTTTTTTCTCAGTTCTGTAACAGCTTATGTGGACAGTGCCATTTGACAGCCATGCTACGTAGCACTTTGAACGCCTTTATTTTTATTTTATTTTCAAAAGGGGCTCATCCTTTCTGCGGGCTGCTCTTTGAAGCAAACATTAAATCGCAAGGCTTTTCTCACAAGCCAGCTAGTCAGAGAGAGAAAAAAATGTAACAAAGTTGACAAATCTTCAGTAAACAAATTAGCTTGTAGGCACATTGTGGGCAATCTCTACGGAGTCTTGTTGACTACCTATGAAGGTATATAATTTAATGCTTCTAGATAATTCATGGGTAAAATACAAATCAGCTGACATTGCAGTATAAATAATAAATAATACTCCTCTTGCGCTGCTAGGTTTATAATTAAGCGTAAATGTGAAACTGAAATCAAAATACAAACAATGACTAGCGACGAAGAATTTGCTGCTGCATAAAATGGTTTTAGGGGGTGGGAGAAGGTCAAGGTCATGGAAGCTGAGTCAGAGCTGAGCCCTTGAAATCCAGGGGATGTCGAACAGGATGTCTCAACATCCTTTTCCATTGTGAACTCTCAGAATGACCCTAATCTGCTTGCCCTCCAAAATTTGGTAAAGGGGAAATAAATAGGAATTTAACTCAAAGAGGTTGTGATGACACAGATTATTGTTGTTGTTGTTGTTGTTACTACTACTACTACTAGTACTACTAGTGTTACTACTACTGCTACTGCTACTGCTACTGCTACTACTAGTAGTAGTAGTAGTAGTAGTAAGAACATATGCCACTCTGCAACAGGAGTAGTTCACAAAGCAGTTTACATAATAAAATAAACCAATAAAGGATTGCTAAAAGATGGTAACAATTTACAGTTTTTTGCACATCAAAAGCACTATGTACATCATTTAAGAAGTTATACAGTAATGCAAAAGAAAAAGAACAAAAGCAGCCCACAACCCTCCAGACTAAATACTAGCGAAGACCCAGCGGATGGTTCCAAACTTGAGCCCTTCTAAAAGGAGTGAGATAATCCCTCTCCCCACCAAGGACAATATACAAATGCCGTTTTAAAGAGAGCGCTTCATCTTAAAAAGGGAGGCTGTTTATTTTTCTTCCTTCCAGATCTAAATGCATAGTAGATTTGATTACTCACAATGATTTAAATGGGTCTCATTGCAGCCTTACAACGTTCAGCTTTGCATTCATGCAAAATAAACGGTGGTAGCTTGACGGCACATAAATACATCTGCATCTCACGTTGCTGTTAATTTGCCAAAAAAATAAATAATCACTTGGGAAGAAGCGGGAGAAGGGTGGGAAGATGGCAGATTAAGGAGGCACAAAGGCAATTTGCAGCCTCAAGTGATGCCGGAGTTAGTTTGTTTTCCTTGTTTGCTGCGGCAGTGCGTGAGTCTGCCTTTGGGACTACATGGTTGATACCACCCTAAAGTTTTCAAATTGGCCCAATTTCCTCCGGAAAAAAGTGACAGGGAGCCTGCAGCAGGGATTTTCTAGCTTTCATCACATTGAAGCCCAGAGTGCAGGCGATTGATCCCCAAATTGCTGGGATTTCCGAAGGAGACGGCTTGTTTGCCCTGCCCTGTTGTCACTGAAGTGGTTAAGGCTCTGTTTGTTTGTTTTGCTTCTGAATGGCTTTTAATGGATTAAACTTGGGCGCTTTCCCCCAAAGCGGCCACCGCTGATAAAAGTGTGGCAGGGTGCTGGGAGAGGGGGCTGCCCCTGAGCCTCTGGACACAAAAGCAGTCCAGGCAAACGGAGCGACGGTCACCCAGAAGCCCTTTTATGCGGGATTTCAAACTTGAAGCACAAATAGCCCCGTCCGAAGCATGTCTACTTGGAAGAAAATCTTATTATAATCAATGGGGCTTACTCCCAGGAATGTAAGCCTAAGGCTGCAATCCTATCCACACGTCCCTTGGAGTAAGCCCCACTGAGGGCCTGATCCTGAAGTCCTCAGCACCAGCGGAGCGTGCTTTTCAGGGTAGGGGCCGGGAAGGGCAGGGAGAGGGGAGAATCAGGCCTGGGGTGGGGTGGGGTGGGGTGGGGCTGGTAGAGGCCTCTACCACTAGATCCTATCCCCCACTTCAGGCCAGGCAGGATCAATGATTCATTATCTGCAAATTCCGCAGGATTTCCAGGAACTGAACCCTAGTGGATCATGGGGGTTGACCATCCCAAAATTTACACAATGTTGACTAATAGTGGCGTCACACATGCCTCTGAGTTTGTCAGCCGGTGCAGTCTGCACCCCGCACCTTCTAGCGACACCAGGGCCGGCTCTAGCAGCAGCGGGCCTCAATGTGGGGCATTCCTGCGGGGCCCCCAACCCTCCCTGCGAGGTCCCCACTCACCAAGAAGAGCGCTGTTCGTGCCACGTGCAAAGCGTGGCATGTGGAAGTAGCTGGTGGTGATACCATAACGTCACTGCCAACTGCTTCCAGGTGGCCCATCTTGGGCTGTTCAGAGGCAGAGGCAGGTGGGAGAGACCCAGGTCAAGCTGCTCTGCTCGCCCCACTGACTTGCAGTCCATCGAGATCCCAGCTGCAGCCACAGGCAAGATGCTCACCCTGCTAGTGCGGGGCCCCCTGAAGCGCGGGGCCCAATGTGACGACATTGGTCACATTGGCTGAAAGCTGGCCCTGAGCGACACCACTGCACAGAAAGCTTTTCTCAGCGTCTAGAAACTAAAGCCCTATTCAGGTATTGTAAAGCCACAGAAGGACTCCCTGGTTTCAGGAGACCTAAGAAGTGTACCAGCAAGTCCCACCCAATGCATTTCCCACCCTCCATGGCCAGCATTTGTGAGCCCCCCCCAACCCCTCCAACCCAAGCTTCCAAATCTTGTTGATTGAGCACTTGCAACCACAGAGAAAAAATTACCATAAATAAATACTGCTTTCGGGGGGGGGGCACAACGAATCACAGCAGAAGCATCTCTTGCTGGACTACTCCTTGCTGGACACTTCTTCAGGGCTCCCCAAGCCCAGTGATGTCATCCAGCAGGAATGTGCCGGAACAGCCGTTCCTGAATCTAATCAGGGCTGGCTCCGCCCACTCGCTGCCATTTGTCGCCGGCTCCGTGATGGACGGCGCAGAAGGCAGCGGAACCAAAGGGACGGGCTGCGGGGTGCGGCCAGGCCGCTTTGAACGGTCCCGACATGTGCCAGTCAAAGGTGAGTTCCAGTCACCGTTCCGGTTCTTGGATCTGTTAGATCCCACCACTGCCCAAGCCTCTCAAAAAGTAAAAAAAAAAAAATCTATTGTGGTGGTTCTCAAACCTTTTTTGCAACGGGATCCATGTTTTAGAATGACAGTCTGTCTGGGACCCACAGCTGGAAGTGATATCATTGTGATGCCAGAGCCTGCTGCTTTCTGAGAGTACAGCCATAAGTTGGGTTGTTTCTCAGCCATTTACCAATAGCAAAGTGACTCAGAAAGAAAGAAAGAAAAAATCCTATTTACAACCTTGACACAAGCAAAACAATCACACAGCCCTCCCCACTTTCCAGCATCCCATCTTCCTATGTTTTCAATATGGCTGCTCTAGGTGCTTTGCGACCCACTGGTGGGTCCTGACCCACAGTTTAGGAACCACAGGTCTATTGAAAACTAGGAAGTGGGTTCTGATCACTTTTTTAAAAAATTTTGACTGCAGGACTCCCGCACCCCAGGAGGCTCTCAGGCGAGAACCCCTGCATAAATGACCGTTAGTGCCTCTTGCGTGCTAATGGCTATTGCCCCTCTTCTCCATTGACGGGCAGGCTGGGGCTAGGCAGCCGATTGGCTGCCAGGCAGCATGGGGGTGGGCCGCAGCCTTGTGCACGGAGCATTCGCTCCGTGGCTTCAGTGCGGCTTCGGACGGCGACCAGGCACGACGTGTCCGATCGGCAGCAGCCGCAGCAAGGCCTAACGCCCCCCCCGACTTCTACAGCAGCCGCGGCTTGCTCCCCTCTTAGCGTGGAGCCTCCGGGAGTAGCGCGGGAGCATGCGGTTGTGGGGGAAGAAGCGGGAGAAGCCCCATTAAAAGGGGGTGGAAGGACGTGCAGTGGGCTTTGGAACACCCCTCCGGGCGATTGAGCCAGACGGCTGAGCGGCGTGGCAGCGGGGGTGATAGCGGGGCTCAGCGGGATAGGGAGGTAGCAGAGGGAGGTCTCCAGGTCCCAGATACAGGAATTTGGAACATTTAGGTGCTGTTTGCATCTTCCCGCGGTCTGGCCGATACCTGTTGACCACCTGATCCAATTTTTGCTTGAATTGCATGACCGGGGCCTTTCGGCCACGTCCTTGCCGGTTTTCCTAGCTGCTATTTCCTTTCAGTCCAAAGTTTTGGGTTTCGCAGACCATACGGGGGATTTTCGAGTCAGACGCGTGGCAGAGGGATTTCGGAGGGAGGCCCCGCCTGTCTCTGACAAGAGGAAGCCTGTCACCGTTCATGTTTTGTTCAGGCTAATGGGAGAGTTCCAGTTGTTGTGCATATGTGCCATTGTTTCGGCACATGGATGGCGCACCCCTCACCTTACACCAGTTTGCTTCTGTGGAGAAAAGGGCCCTCAGGGAGCTGGGCATGCCCGCGAACGAGTCTGGCCTCCACTCATTCGGATTTGGTGCGGCGTCAGCTGCGGCCCAGTTGGGTTGGCCGGCCGCTAGTATCAGAAGACTTGGTCGTTGGCACTCCGAGGCCTACAGGCAATACGTATGTACAAGTTAGAGACCGTTAACGGTAGGACAGTGTTCCTTGGGCGTTGTGCCGGATGGCATTACAGGGTCTGCCCTGTGAGTTGGCTCCCTGATTCAGGGTTGCCTGAGGCAGTGGCCTTTTCGGAGGGTCAGTGTGCCCTGGTTGCTTGGGGTGTCCGTGGGGCACCCAGTGTTTGTTTGTTACTGTGCAGTGTTGTGCCTCATGCACGTTTTCCATTATGATCTCTCTCTTGGCAGGTCCGCAATGGTGCTATCCAGTTCGGATCCTAATCTGTGGGCATTCAATCGTGTTTTGGGCCAAGAAGAGGGCCTTGAATTCTAGTTTCAGCACCCAGCTGGGATTGGGCAACATTGCCCGGATCACTTGGTCCGCCCGCAGAGGAATGAGGAGGGGTCAGCTGCTCACTGCCATCCATGAGGATGCGGTTGGCCTCAACCCCCCCAAGTAATCATCATACACTTAGGAGAGAATGACCTGGGGCAGCAAACCACCATCTTGCTGCGCATTCAAGCCTGTAAGGGTTTTGTTGCCATTAAGGAATAGTTACCTGGCGTAGTGCTGGTGTGGTCAGCCTCCTACCCAGGCGTGTGTGGCGACAGGCCAGAAGCATCCGTAGGATCGACGTTGCTCCCAAGCGGGTTAGTGATTACCTGGGTAGGGTTATCGTAGAACAAGGAGGCTGGGTGATAAGACATTGCGTTTAGTCAGCCCTCCTTGTTCCACACTGAACCCCATCAGTGTCCGGAAACAATCTGTTCTTGAGGGACTTGCAACAAGGAGTTAAGTCCCTATTGAGATTGGGGTACAAGGCAGTGGTGTCATCTAAATGATTTAAGAACAGGTACTCACTTTTGATTGGCACGTGTCGGGACCCGCCCACCGGAAGTGACATCATAAGCCAGAAGTGATGTTGTGGCAGGAAGTGACATGAAAAAAGCCCTTTTTGAGGCCTCAGATGATTTTAAACTGACCCAACAGTCGCAACAGGATTCCACAGCACCCCCAGAACATGTGAAGGAGGCCTGGCATCATGTTAAAACCCCAGAGCAGCTCATTTTTCAGTGGCAAGGAAAGGAAAGGCTCCGCTCGCTGCCTGCCTGCCTGCCTGGCTCTGAGAACATGCAGGCAACTCAAACATGCAGGAAATTCAAACGTTGCAGAGGGCGGAGTCGACGAGTGGGCGGGCGAATGGGCGGGGCCAGCTGTAATCCTAGAAACTGGTACTCGCGTATCCCCGCGTACCCCCTGCATGACATCACTGGTACAAGGAGGATAAACGCTGGGTTATCCTTCTTGGTGGCATGAGAGGTGCGGGGTAAGGGCAGGTAGGGAAGCTCTCGGTGTCCATGCCGGGGCAGCAAGGTGGAGGGGAATGGTTCGGTAGCTCCGATGATGCTCAACCGGCTCAAAGAGTTGCCTGGCTAAACCTGTCTACTGATTGGCAAGGCTGGGAGGTTCTCATTCAGCTGCGCTGGCCGGCTGCCCGGGTCCCACTATGGGGGCAATGAAGACAGGCAAGCGCAGCCGGAGGGCTAAGGCCTCCTCGAGTTGTTTGGTACGCCCAATGAGTAAGTTCGGGGAGGGACAGACGGCCAGGACGTCTCACTCCCGCTTGAAGGAAATACCCCGCAGCTGGTAAAGAATATCTAGCATTGCCAATAGTTGGTCTTTGTTGCAGGGGTCTTTGTGGCCAGCCACATCAAGGCAGAACATCAAGCGCAAGGCATGCTGGGGCGGCAAGTCATTTAAGTTGTCATTTCAATAAATGGCCTAGTTACATCCACAGATTAATTACATGCTGGGTAAAAAAAAAAAAAGTATTTCTATGGACACTAGTGGCCAAAATTGTGAAAACCTTGGTATGTATGAATAACACCATCATGTTATATGCCATTCGATAAGGAATTTAATGCAGAAGGCAATGAAACAAATCAGAGTGTAACGTCTTCATTCTATCAAAAGATATGTGCAAAAAAACAAGAACATGGAAATGCAATTCTGACGTCACTTCCTGTTGTGACATCACTTCCAGGGCATCATTTTGCCCTTTGCACCGGGCTACACTTTCATTAGCTACACCAGTGCTGTGTATGTGTGTGTGTGTGTGGGGGGGGAGTGGCTAGCCAGGGTCTGTCTCAATGTGCAGCGAAACAGCCCCCCCGTGCCCTCATTTGTCCCCGAATCTGCAGATTGATGTATTTGCAACATTTATAGCCCGCTTTTTCAGAGCTCAAGGCAGCTGACAAAATTCATCGTCAACCATATCAATCATCCTAAAACTCAATGTAAATACTTAATAATAGTAATCAAACAATCAATAACAGCAAATATCAGTGCACACCCCATTAATCTCACCTCAGCAACAGGCAGGTTATAAATAGGAGGTTTCTCTATCAAGAGCACAACATTATTCTTGGCTCAAAGCATTCCCACTCATTTCAGTGGGGTTCACATGGAAGAGGTTCCCAGCAAACATCACATCACATTGTGGTACCCCCCAAAGGAGCCCTTTTTGATATTTATCTTTGGAATGTTACTGATTCATGTGTAGTCGCCTTTTCTTGCCCCCAGAGCACCATCAATGTGACTGCAAAAATGTTTAAAATTACGTTCCACTGTGGGAGTGAATTTCAGCCTGCATTTATGCCGACTTTGTTATCTTAAATATTCTGTGGATCTGTCACTGGCAGAAGTAGCTGTCATGGCAGGATTGCAGAGGCTCACATTAATGTGAAAGTATATTAAGCCAACACAATTCATTGGAATGACACTTTTCTGTGATTTAAAAGAGCGCTGAGGTTCAAGGGTGAGGCTTCAGTGTGCAAAGAGACTGACAGTGCAATTCAGAAGACAGTTCCATGGTGTTCAATGGGGCTTACTCCCAGGTAAGTGTGTATAAGGTTTCAGCCTGAGCTGTGAAGAACTGCCCTGGTTTGATTCATGCCCCAGCCCCAAATGGCTACTAGGTGACTTTAGGCCAGCCCTCTCAGCCTCTGCTCCACCAGTGTCATGCTACCGGTACACTGGGCGGGAGGAATGGGTGAGCGGCAGCCCGCGGGGGCGGGGAAGACGGCGAAATGGAGCGTGACGCAACGGGCGGGCTGCCGCTCACCCATTCCTCCCGCCCGGTGTACCGGTAGCATGACGCCGCTGCTCTGCTCCCAAGATGCACTCTGAGTCTAACATTATTTACTTTACAGGACTGAGGAAACACTACATGTAGGCAATGAAGAATTTCTCACACTGAAAAATGTTCAGTATTGTCGGCACTTGATACTTGACATAGTGCTTTTAGAACAGCAGTCTCCAAACTAGAGACCACTGCAATGGGGAAAAAATGTCCCCAGTGCAAATAGCACTGGGAGATCTCCCCCAGGACTGCAACCCCCCGGGATCTTGGCGGCCAGCTGCTTCTGGGGTCTTGCCGCCCCAGCATGCCATGCGCTTGATGTTCTGCCTCGATGTGGCTGGCCACAAAGACCCCTGCAGGCTGTAGTCGGGGTCTTTTGGAGCTTCCCGAGCAGACACTGGAGGAGCAGGCAGACACCAGATCCAGCCAGTGGGCTAGAGGCTGGAGACGGCTGCGTTAGAACATTGAGGGCCCAATCCGATCAGTGGTGGTATCTAAAGCGGGAAGAACCGGAATGCTGGGCAGGACGTACGGTTGATTGGCAGCCCGTCCGTTCCGTTCCGCCGCCTGCCCGCCTGCCACACGGGCTGCCCCCAGTTGGCGCGCCCCACCGCTGCTCGCCCAGGCACCCGGCGCGCCCCCAACCATCCTCCCCTGGCGAGCAGGTGCCCCCTCCAAGGCCAGGGCAGCCCATGCGGCAAGCGGGCAGGCAGGCAGCGGAACCGAACGGACGGGCAGCCAATCACACGTAAGACCCACCCAGCATACCGGTTCCTCCCGCTTTAGATACCACCACTGAATCCGATCCACATTTCATTGGTGCAGGTGCAAGGCAACCCTGAGATGTTCCATTTGAGGAGGCCTCCCCCACCCCACTGCAGAGTGTTGCACCTGTTAGCCAAGCTGAGTCAGCGCTAGAAAGTGGGATCGGATTGGGCCCAGCGCTAGAAAGTGGGATCGGAAGCTCTTATTGCAATACTTGCAAAAGCTTTGCAAGATTGCCCATTATTGCCTCTAGATTGCAGGTGGTGGAGTCGAATGGGTTGGGGGCTTGCCGAAGACTGCCTAGTGAGGTCATGAGGCTTACGGCTGACGGGACATTAAAACCAGTGGTGTAGAAAGTGGTGCAGGTCAGCAGAAGTTTGTGGCCTCCAGGCGCGCTCGGAGCTGGTGCTGGGCTGGCATTCGTCCTGAACTGGTGGTACTGGCTTACCGTGGGCGTGGGCGGTGCCTTACAGCCAGTGATGTCATTCAGGGGGAACAGACCAGAACGGGCGTTCCGGATCCTAACAGGCTCCGTGGCTGGTTCCGGGTTCCCGACAAGGGCCAATCAAAAGTGAGTTCCTGTTCCTAAATCATTTGAATGATACCACTGCTTACAGCCCCTTTTGCAATGTTAGCCCAGGTGGCATGAGCGTACAGCCCATGGTAAGGCCCACAGGATTGGGCCTTAAATCTTGTGTTCTGTCAAAGCACAGGGCAAAAACGTGCCTATGGCATGGGGAGGGAACTTCATTGGGAAAATGGCAAAAAAATGACAAGGAGAGCAGGAATAGTCTATAGCTAACTAATAACTAAAAAAGACTGCTCTGTAAGCCACACTCCCAAGCCAGATTGAACACATGCCACACCATTTGGCTCTCAGTCTCAGGGTGCAATCCTAACCTGCCGTTAGGTGGCACAGTGAAGCCAGCAAAGTTCGGTGGGCACAAGGGACACTGTAAAGTATGTTTGGACCACTCTCGGAGTCGGAGAGGCCGGCACACAGACGTGCGCCATCCTCCCTGACTCCGAGAGTGGTCCAAACGCATTTTAAGGTGGCCCTGGTGCCGGCCAAACGTTGCTGGCCTAACTGTGCCACCTAACGGCAGGGTAGGATTGTGCGTTCTGGTGCTGTCAAATTTTCCCATTCATTTCAACAGAAAGGAGCAAGCTGCCCGACCCTTCCTTTGTGCGTCCTGATTAACTCCATTTAAATTACAGGGGAAGGGACTGCTGCTGCTAGATCTCAGTGCTTTTACCAGAGACCCTATTCCCTGAAGGCAGAGTTCTTCAACCTTGGGTTCAGGACCCCAATGGGATCGCAAAGCATCTTACAGGATAGAGTCGATAGAGGGATGTTCTTTTCCCTCTCTCAAAACACCAGAACCAGGGGGCATCTGCTAAAACTGAGGGTTGGGAGAGTTGAAACAGATAAAAGGAAGTACTTTTTTACCCAGAGGGTAGTTAATCTGTGGAACTCTTTGCCACAGGAGGTGGTGATGGCATCCGGTCTAGATGCCTTTAAGAGGGGATTGGACGGATTTCTGGAAGAAACATCCATCGTGAGCTATAGGCAATGATGGATTGTGCAACCTCCTTACATTGGTGGTGGGCTACTTCAGAGTACCAGGTGCAAGGGAGTGGCAACATCTTGTTATCTCACGCCTCCCTGGGGCACCTGTTGGGCCACTGTGAGATACAGGAAGCTGGACTAGATGGACCCTTGGCCTGATCCAGTGGGGCTGTTCCTATGTTCCTATGAGTCCATGTCTGAAGAGGAGCATCTGCTTCTGTTGGCTATGAAAGAGAAATGCTGTGGAGAATCTTGACAAGCCACCAGTGTGTTTACCTCAGAATTTACGTCAGAATGCCAGGTGCAAGGGAATGGCAACAGGATGCAAGAATCTTGTTGTCTCGTGCCTCCTTGGGGCACCTGGTGGGCCGCTGTGAGATATAGGAAGCTAGACTAGATGGGCCTTTGGCCAGATCCAGCGGGGTCCTTCTTATGTTCTTATGTTCTTATGAACAAGGTTGAGGACCAGAGCGCCAGCGGAATGGAAGGGGAGGCACCTGGTGTCCCCCTTCAGGAACCAGAAGACGGTGCCCCAGTCCTGCTTAGGCTCTTAGCAATGGTGCTTAAATGGCTTCCACTGTTGCCAGGATGACTGGTAACTTTTTTTCTGTTCTCTCTAATAAGAATATTTGGTTACAGTAAAAAATGCTGGGATTGCATTACGGTGGTGGTGGGGGAGTTGGATGTGACGGAGGTTGGATAGGATCCTGGGAGGGGGGCAGGAACAACAGTGGGGTCCCTAGTTTCATATGCCTGGTGAGTGGGGGACTGTGGGGAGGGCGGAGCTCCTCACACAAGGCAGGCCCTGATTGGTTTGAGTTGGCTTAACTAAGACCGTGGTTCCCAACCTGGGGCTCTGGACCCCGGAGGGAGTCACAAACCGATTTTCAGGGGGTCGCGAAGAGCTGGGGGCAGCCATCTTAAAAAGCTGGGCACCGCCATCTTGGAAGCTTCATTTTGGCAAGGGAAGAAGCTTCCCCATTACAATGCCACTTCCCCTGTGCTTGTGGCTGTGAGGAAATTAGCCTTGCTGAGGGCTCATCGTGGTGTGCCCAGGTGCGTGTGGTGGTCTTTTCCAGGACTCTTTCTAAGTGGGCATGTCACGCCTTCCATGTGCATGCCTAGGTGAGTCTCAGCATATGGGACATGGGGAAGAGGAATGTAAATTCTCTGAATACTCTAAAATGCTCTAAAATTTGGCTTGACCAGCTTGACCAGCAGTGGCACAGAGAAGCCACAATGCGTTCTGCGCAATGGTGTTCTCAGTTCTGAATCAATCACTGTACTCAAAACTCAAATGTCACTTGGATATAAAGCAGTGGTGGGATTCAGGGGGTTCGCCCAGATTCTATAGAACCGGTTGTTAAATGGCCGGGCCCCGCCCACTCGCTTACCTCGGCTGGCTTCGGGGTTTTTTTTGGCTCCGGCTATGATGTCATAGAACCGGTCGTTAATTTATTTGAATCCCACCACTGATACATTCAGAACATTCTAGAAAGGATGTGGAGTTCTTTCGACTTTCACAAAGTGTGGTTTATTAAACACAGTGACTTCACTGCCTGCTTAATGACATCACTTCCTGTCCTCGGTCTTAGGGGGCTCCCGACAGGTTGTCGTATCTTAAAAAAAGGACTGCAAAAAGGGTTGGGAACCATTGAACCAAGAAGAAATAAAATAATGTTTATAAACCTGTATATTTTTGTGTCACCTAATGATTTCTGCAGTTACCATTTTGCAAGTGTATATCATCAATTGTAAAAATAGTATATAAAGTGAATACTGGTTTGAACACATCAGTTGTATCCAAAACCAGCATGAAAGAACTAATCTTGTTCCAAGTAGCACACTGTCAAAAGTTAATTGAAAAACTATACCCACCTTACATTTAGTAGATTGAAGATTTTTTTTTTACTTTTCTTCAGTCCTATGAAATGCATTCATAATTATATATCAAAAAAGTCAAACGCTTGACAGAGATATTTTAATTTCTGAAAAGGTTGTCAAAATCCGCATGTTACTTTTATTCCCATTTGACTTTTCTATACCTATTGTATTGATTGAGGGAAATTTATTCTGGAATACCAAATCATTTTTGTAGATTAAAATTTACAGTGCAAAATACTCATAGTTGCAGAACTTGTGAACTCAAAACGTATGACATGATGCTGCAGATTCCAAGAAAAACAGCGCTAAACAAATGGAGGTGCTCTGTCCACATATATAATTGCCATGCAGTTTATTTGCAATGCCTCTTGCCATGTGACAGATTTGCATTATGACGTTTTATGAGACAAAGGCTGCCATCCTATGCACACTTTCCTGGGAGGGGCAGCACAATCCAAGCAGACCCGTCGCGCCAACGCTACGTCATAGCGTCGGTGTGATGTCAGCACTACAGCAATGGGATGGGCACAGTGATGTCACCCTACCGGTTCGCTGGGCGGAGTTTCTTCGCTCGCTGGGAGGGTTTCCGTGGTGATCGGCAGCGAGCACGCTGCCGATCAC
>JAJKFI010000007.1:30675685-30693505 GCA_029204185.1 Lerista edwardsae
GTGTGTGTGTGTGTGTGTGTGTGTGTGTGTGTGTGTGTGTGTGAGGGCTGCATCCAGTTTTGGAGTATATTATATGGCAATTCCCCCATGTGTTCATACTGCAGCAAGCAATGATTGGCACTTCTTGATCACATGTACAAACAGTGACTACAAATAAGAGTGTTCCCCTTCATGATATCCATGGTGCCATTTTTGTTACATGCAAAATTTCCTATTGCAAACTATAAAAGCTATATGATGACCCAATCCTATGTGCCAGTTATGGCAGTGGAGTGGCTGCCATTAATCATGTTGTGACAGTGCAGTCTCCAGCCCCACTGGCACGAAGGTCAAAGCACTCCCGAGTGTGCCAGCACAACATAGCGAAAATTGGGTTAGTGCTACATTGTGCAGCATAGGGACAGGGAAGGGAGGCAACAAGAAAATTCAACAAGAAGTCAGGAGATGAAAACTGCTGGCATACGAAGAAAACTACATTAATTAAGGGTGCAATCCTAACCTGGAGTTAAAAGGTAAAGGTTTCCCCACAACCAAATGTAGGGGACATGTGACCGACTGTAGGGGGCAGCGCTCATCTCCGCTTCAAAGGCTGTAGAGCCGGCGTTCTGTCCGAAGACAAGCTTCCGTGGTCATGTGGCCGGCATGACTATACGCCATAGCACATGGAATGCCGTTCCCTTCCCACTGAAGTTGTCCCTATTTATCTACTTGCATTGAGGTGCTTTCGAACTGCTAGGCTGGCAGGAGCTGGGACAAGCAATGGCAGCTCACTCCATTGCATGGTCTTGAACTCCCAACCTTCTGGTTGGAAAGCTCAGCAGCAGCGGTTTAACCCACAGCACCACCACGTCCCTAACCCGGAGTTAGGCTGGCATAAATTAGGCCAGCAAAGCTTGCCCAGTACAAGGACTGCCATAAAGCGTGTTTGGACCATTCTCAGAGTCAGGGAGGATGGTGCATGTCTGTGCTGGCCTCTCTGACTCTGAGAGTGGTCCAAACATATTTTATGGTGTCCCTTGTGCTGGCCAAACATTGCTGGCCTAACTTGTGCCGGCCTAACTCCAGGTTAGAATTGTGCTCTAAGACAGTGGGGCCCCAATCCTATCCAAGTGTCCAACCTTGGTGCAGCTGCAACGAAGCCCCAAGGTGATACTCAACACATATTCCCCTACCTTAGGAGTCCTTTGTGACTGCCTCCCCAATGCAGAATGCAGAACACGCTCTGTTGGCACAGTTGCAGCAGTGCTGGAATGTTGGATGGGACTCGGTGGTAAGAGTGTTTCTAGTTGTGCACATCCTTTCGGAGCATCCAGAATGGGTGTGTGCATGTGTAGCCGTTGGGCCTCATGGATTAACCGTTTCTTGAGACACAGTATTTCATAGTGAACAATAATAACTTAAGACTGGCATTCCATGTTCAACATTACCTGCTGTGTCAACCTCTGGCAGATGCAATAATCCAGTGGTTCTCAAACTTTTTAAACCAGGACCTACTTTTTAGAATGGCACCCATGTTGGAACTAGCTGATGTGGTCATTAACCTGGAAGTGATGTCATAGCCAGAAGTGACATCATCAAGCAGGAAGTGCTGTCATTATAACATAAAAAAAATGACACTCCTGGAATGCAAACTGGCATTCTTGGGCTGCAGCCATGAAATATCCCTGACTGAAAGCAAGATTAGGACATAACAAAGAACTAAATTAAAAAAAAAAGCCTTACTTGAAAATTTAAACTATTAGCACTCACAAAAGGAATATAGCAAAGGTAAGGTCTGTAGCTTCCAGATTGGCTGCTCCCAGCTTTCCACTACCCACTTGACCTCAGGTTGCGACCCACCAAGTGGGCCTTGGCCTACAGTTGGAGAAACACTGCACAAACCTTCACCTCTAGCATTGCAAAAACTGGATGTGTGAGCTTGTTTGAATCTCCTGTTTCCTCTGCTTGTCAATTATCTGAAGGTGTTAGTACTGGTGTCGTGCATACTGTGGTATGGCTTAGTTGCTTAGCAACAGAGGGTGGTGCACCATGGAAGTGGCCCCTCCCACTCACTGCTGGAGCCATCCCGGGTGTCCTCCATTTCAGAAGGTCTCTGCTGTTGAGTGGAGAGTGCATTGTGGCACCTGCAATATTTACGGCACCTCTCTTCTCCCGGCGTGCTGCTGGTATAGCTTACAAACGTTGGTGTTGGTTGCTGCGGATGTTATCATCAGTGCACTTCCACCATCCAACACAACCTCAACTACAGAGGTGCTCTGTCACGATTGGGGGTTAGGCTGTCGTAGCGATTGGGGTGTGCCATCAACGTGTGCCGTCAGCAGCCAGTTTACCAGCGCTGCCACCGAAGGGGTTCCGCCTCTGCCAATGGACCCCACCGCCCCTGCTGGAGAAGGGAGGCCGTGGTGGGGCCGGGGTGGGTGGAGAGAGGGCAGGGAGGGGCAGAACTGGCTGGGAAGGGGTGAACCGGGGGGGGATCTAGTGGCGATGATGTGGGCCAGATCCTATACCCTCTTTTGCAGTGTGGGGTCCGGGGGTCTGGTACCCCCCAAGCCCCATATAGGAAAGCTCCATTGCTGCTTTGGGGCCTTGTAGGGGCCTCTGGGGTTCCTGCAGGGGTGGCTTTAACTTCTTTTCCCTGGCTGGGACGATGCAGCTTTAGATAGCAGCGGCGGCATTCAGCCGGTACGCTGGGCGAGACTTACCTTTGAGCGGCAGTCCGCCCGTTGCGTCACGGCGCGTTCTGCCGCTTTCCCGCCCGCCGGGGAAAACCATTCCACAACATTCTTCTTTTGTACTGCTGCGGGAGGGAGGGGGGACGGGGAGAACGAGGGGGAACAGGAAGAAGGCAGGCCATGCCGTGGAGCCAGCCGGCTGGGTTGTTTTTACTGCTGCGGGAGGGAGGGGGACGGGGAGAACGAGGGGGAACGGGGAGAAGGCAGGCCACGCCACGGAGGGAGCCCAGGCCTACCTGCTGCTGCCTCCCGCCACCGCTGCCACTGCCGGGCTGCCGCCGCTGCCGGTCTCCTGCCGCCTCCAGTTCAAATGTTGCAGAACTGGGGGCGGAGCACGCGCACAACTGAAGAAAAACAACATAAAAAAAACATGGAGAAAAAAAATAGCCAACGACAGCCGAGTGGGCGGAGCCAGCCAACGTTCCAACAAGTGGAACTCCGTCCCCCCGCGTTCCCCCTCAATCCCACCACTGGTCCCACTGCCACGCCAGCAGTTGCTGGGGGCTACCCTGCGAGGTGCTGGACCGACCACAGGGATGCCTGTCAGCTCCATGGACCAAGATGACAGCCCTGCAGACTGGGCCCAGGAGGGTAAGCCCCCCTCCTCAGCCCCGTCTCCCCTTGGACTGGCACAACTACGGAGCAAGCACGCCCCTCAGTAGTGGTGGCATTGGAAGTGCCCAGTGCACCATCAAGGAGTGGGTCAGAGGCACCAGGAGGGTCCAGGGCGAAGCTTTCCTCCAGGACCCAAGCAACCTGCTGCCAGAATTGGGCTCTCCAGGAGGCCCTGTGGAGCTATATTTTTGCAGCAAATGTATTTCCTGTAAAAATAAAGGGGGAAACGGGTCCTTGCAGAAGTTATTTCCTCTCTAATCTAGGAATTCAGCCTGGTAGTTTTCCTGACAGACAGAGTTTCTACTTAAATTAAGAATGCAATCCTATGCACAGTTCCTTATCCGTGAGCCCTAGGGGGACTTATACATGAACTCAGGGGGACTTATACATGAGTAAACATGCCTGGGATTGCACTGTAAGCCTCCTACAAACACAAATCTGTGTTGAAGTGTTTTGTGTGTCATTTAAGACTCAGACCCAAATCCTACCCAATTTTCCAGCACTGGTGCAGCCTTGCCAATGGGGCAGTCATGTTCCTTTTCATCAGGGCTTCATTGTGGCGACCACCAGCACTGGGAAGTTGGATAGGATTGGGGCCTAAGTTAAATTTGAGTTTTGCAATACTGATATGACCCATTTCTTTTATCATGGGGCACTGTCTTGGTCTGCATCTAGTGACTGGCAAATCTACTACGTAGGTGTAGCTACTCATAGCCTGCTCCCATTCACAACAGCCATTCATAGAATCATAGAATCATAGAGTTGGAAGGGACCTACAAGGTCATCTAGTCCAACCCCCTGCCTGTAGCAGAAAATCCTCCTAGAGCATCTCAAGCAGGTGCCCGTCGAGCTTCTGCTTGAAGGTCTCCAGCAATGGAGAATCCACCACCTCCCTTGGCAGACTATTCCACTGTCAAACCGCCCTTATTATCCAGAAATTCTTCCTGATGTCCAGCCGGAATCTCCTCTCTTGCAGTTTGTCTCCATCAGATCTAGTTCTACTGCCAAAGGCAGATGAGAACAGATTTGTCCCTTCTTCCTTATGGCAGCCCTTCAGGTATTTGAAGAATGCTCTCATATCCTCCCTCAGCCTTCTCTTCTCCAAGCTAAACATACCCAGTTCCCTCCACCTGTCCTCATAGGACTTGTTTTCCAGCCCCCTGATCATCTTCGTTGCTCTTCTCTGAACCTGCTCCAGTTTGGCTGCAGCCTTCTTGAGCCGAGGTGCCCAGAATTGAACACAGGACTCCAAGTGAGGGCGCACCAATGTGGAGTCGCATTCAAAGCAGGAAGTCATACGTAACCCTGGAAGAAGCGTAAAAGGGAAGTCATACGTCACCCTGGAAGAAGGGCGCATAGCCAAGTCAGCTGAGGTGTGGAATTATTGCTTGTTTCACAGTCACAAACCTTTGGAGCTATGCTAAGCTGCCCACTGTAGGAGCCTACAGACCAGCCTATTCGAGACTTAAAGCAAAAGATCCCTACCCACTTAAGAACAACTGTGGCATTGCATTTCTCCACTGCGGCATTGCATTTCTCCACTGCAGGCTCCAAGACGCAGGAGGAGTATGACTTCTTTCACATAACATACGTACAGAATGTTCAGCATTTATTGGAAAATGTCTAGCCTGCCTTCCCATCGCACCTTCAATGAAATTCACAGCAAAGAAGCTAAACAGCCAATGAAAGCCTGACGGCGCAATCCTGTGCACGTGTCCTCAGAACAAAGTCCCTTTGCATTCAAGGTGCAGGTGGGGTTGCAGCTAACACGCTTACCTGGGAGCAAGGTCACAGAACGGAGTGAGACTTGCTTCAGGAGTTGGGGTGATGGCTTGTCTGCCGCCTATGTCTCCACAGTACCTTGATCATAAATATCCTGCCCTCCTCCAAATGGTTTTATTTACTCGATTGTGATTTTTATTTATTTTTATATGGTGTGTGTGTTTTTAATTGATAATTGTAAGCTGCTTAGGGCATCGGCTTCGGTAGAGGAAGGGGCTAGAAATCTTTTAAATGAATGAATGAATGAATGAATGAATGAATGAATGAATGAATGAATGAATGAATGTACATACATACATGTGGGGCGGCTGCAGGACCTGCCCACCTTACTTGGGGTCAGGGGGAGCTTTGGTGGGGGGATCGCGACAGATACAGGGGGGACTCCAGATCCAGCGGGGTGTGGGTGGCCATCGGGGCGGGGACGTGGGGGGTGGACAACCCCCCTGTGGGAAATCCCCCCTGGACAGCAACTGTAGGGGGTGGTGCTCATCTCCGTTTCTAAGCCTGTAGAGCCGGCGTTTTTGTCTGAGGACAAGCTTCCGTGGTCATGTGGCCAGCATGACTATACACCGTAGTGCACGGAACGCCGTTCCCTTCCCACCGAAGTGGTCCCCATTTATCTACTTGCATTCAGGTGCTTTCGAACTGCTAGGTTGGCAGGAGCTGGGACAAGCGACGGGAGCTCACTCTGTCGTGCAGTCTTGAACTCCCAACCTTCCGGTCGGAAAGCCCAGCACCAGCGGATTAACCCGCAGCGCCACCACATCCCTTATTATGCATCTTTACCTCCCCACATACAGGCCCGAACGGAGGCCCGAGCGTGCCCATGGCTGGTGCCAAAACCGCACCCCCAGGACATCACCCCGCCCCTGTGCGTCACTCTGACACACCTCCCTGCACCCGGAAATGCTCCATTTTGGAGCGTAACGGAGACCAGGGAGGGCAGGCGGGCTGAGGAGCGCGCTGTTTCACGCGCGGACTGAGCGCAATGCTGCCCTGCTGCTGCCCGGCGCCCATGGCTCGCGCCACTCTGGGCCACAGGTCAGATACGTGTCTGACCACATATGAAACATTGCCCATAATAGACTCAAAGAGATACTCTTCCAAGTGCTAGATCTTTACGGTCAAATTCTAAGGGTGAAAACTCTTGCACTATTGTGTGGGAAATAATACGTTGCCCAATGACATGAAGCAAGACTACACATCTTGGTGCTACGAAGTTTGTCGGATACAGGATCCATCCTACTGGGTGCTGTAAAAGAAAAACATCAGGTCTGTTGTTGTCGTTGAGTGTGTGTGCGTATGCGTGTGTGTGTTCTGCTGACACCAAAGATCACCTGTCACCTGAGCTGAGCTCAGCTGAGTTTCCCAACAAGGAGGAAGACCAGCTACAAGATGCAAAGAGAAGGTGTCCGTTTCAGTCCCAAAGTTTTTCATACTTAGAAAAAGACAACTTGGGACATTTTCAAAACATAGGCAGATAAATGACTGCTATGAAAAGGAAGTGTGTAACTTGCCATAACCTGCATGCAATGCTTTCTCTCTTTCCTTTTCACGGTCGAAGCCCTTCCCTGCCCCCACTCCACTAAAACAACATCTCATGCCTACCATTGACATTATTAAAAGCAGGTAAGCATTTTGTCTTCATTTCAAAACAGCATGCCCTAACAATCACAACATTTCCTCGATGATAGACTCAGTCCCGGTAATGCAATAAATGTAACGTTCGAAGGCAGCAGGTCGAGGTGAAAGAAAGTTGGAAGAAATAAAAGAACCGCTTTCATTTAATGCATTTAATTTGTTCGTTTTCAAAGTTGCCGACTGGAAAGCCTTCAGCTCGAAGGATAAAAGACCCAGCAGAAACACTGCTTGGCCTCTAACAAGTAAATTATATTAATTTTGAATGAATGTGATCAACTACTTTTCAAACAGACCCCCAAAAATGAATTCACCTTTGCTGTTAGGTAACTTTTAGTGTCTTCTTGGCTCTATACTGATTAAAAACTTTAAGTATTCAGGCATGCTCTGGTATCTGCTGGGGTTCAGTTCGATATCCCAGTGTGGATTCCTGAAATCGGGGAGACTGGGGACGCTTTTTGAAACAGGGGAACATCAGTGGTTTTCCTGCAATTAGGTAAAAAAAGAGTTTTGTTTATTGCCCTCTATCTTGTTAATAGGGACGTGGTGGTGCAGTGGGTTAAACCGCTGCTGCTGGGCTTTCCGACCAGAAGGTTGGGAGTTCAAGACTGCGCGATGGAGTGAGCTCCTGTTGCTAGTCCCAGCTCCTGCCAACCTAGCAGTTCGAAAGCACCTAAATGCAAGTAGATAAATAGGGACCGCTTCGGTGGGAAGGGAATGGCATTCCGTGCGCTAGGGCGTAGAGTCATGCCGGCCACATGACCACAGAAGCTCGTCCTCAGACAAAACGCCAGCTCTACAGGCTTAGAAATGGAGATGAGCACCACCCCTTACAGTCGGTCACGACTAGACCATTCGGTCATGGGGAAACCTTTACCTTTTTTATCTTTTTAATAGTTATTCCAGTATTCATGGTATCTGTGGATAACTGAAAGTGTGGATACTGAATCAGTGGTTACCAGGGCACACCTGTATTTCCACTATTTTACACTCACATAATACTCTGACAGTCAGTCCTGTAGCCCTCCCTGTCTAACATGTGCCTTGTAATTTGTGGCAGGAACACTCCACGTCGTATGCATGCAGTATGCATAGTAGTCCAACTTGTACAATTCTTCCATCGTGAAGAAAGGGGAAATGATATAAACCAATGGTTTGCCAACCGCGACTCACCACCCAATCTCCAGTGGCTCGTGGAACTGACAAGCTGATAGCTGACAAGGAAGACGCATTGAGCCCTCTGGAAACCTAACTGGGGCAGCATGTGCATGTTTACTCATCATGAGTAGGCAAATGTGCCTTGGTCCACTTCGAAGGGCAGGCTGAAGGGAACGCCACGCCACCAGGATGGTCTCAATCCAATGAACGCGGGTCCCAACAAACCCGTGAGAAGGTAGTCCCCCACTCCAAGCTGACAAGGACAACGTCGTGAGCCCTATGGAAAGCAAAACTGAGCCGTGTGTGTGTGTGTGTGTGTGTGTGTGTGTGTGTGTGTGTGTGCGTGTGTGTGTGCAGTCATGAGTAAGCAAATGTGCCTCTGTCTACAGCAAAGGGGAACCCAAGCTCACCAGAATGTTCCTGACATGCAGCTCAACAAACGCTCCAGAAGGTCTCCCCCACCATAGTAAAAAAGGGATCATCTTGTAAAGCTAGGTGGGTCACAATAGAATGTTGTCTTAGAAAGTGGATCCTGGTGCTAAAACGTTTGGGAACCACTGATAGAGGCCATGGTCTTCCCCGCAACCATCAAAGTTGGATGGAACCCAATGGAGCACACTATCACTTAGTGCTTTAGGAGAATGGTGGAAGGGTGGGACACATGGCCAATATGAGTCTCAGGCAGAGACGTCATCCGGGCGTGCCAGGAACCGGAACGCCCGGATGATTGACAGCCCTTCGCCCCTATGGCGGAGGGCAGCCACGCCTCCCTGCGCCTCACAGCACCCGAATTGCTCCATTTCAGAGTGATTCGGGACGCGAGGGAGGGCGGGCGGGCCCAGGAGTAGCTCACCCGTCCTTGGGAGAGGCGGCGCGGCCCGGGCCCATCCGCAGAACTGGCGGAACGGCGTACCGGGCCGTTCCGCCAGGATGATACCACTGGTCTCAGGTGCTTTTGCAGTGGTCTACAAAAGGTGTACAGGCCTCCCTTGGTATCCGCAGGAATCACATTCCCAATCCCCCCACGGATACCAGAAACTGAAGATAGAAGCGAACCCTACAAAAAGCGGTTCACAAATCCCCCCCTCGCACTTGTCTCTGCCCTGACTTACACGCCTCTTATTGCAACCCTCCTGTTGCCACTTCCTGTGTCTCTGTGCTGTCCACCAACACTAACAGGAAGCAGGAAGTGCTAACAGGAAGCAGGTTGGAGGGCTGAAAAGAATACGACAGGAAGCTCATGTTCTTTTTAGCCTCCCACCCTGCTCCCTATCAGCACGCCATGATTCCTGTTAGCATTTGTACAGAGCACAGAGTCGCAGGAGATGGATACAGGAAGGCCACACTCAGAGGCTGGGAAGTCCTTTGCATGATGAGGGGCTTTGCGAACCGTGGATCCATGGATAAGCAGATCTGTGGATATGGGGGATGCCTCTATATCACTGAAAACTAGGATTGGATGCGATCCCACAACTGCGGTCTATCACCAAGTTGTGTTATTTTCCGTCCATGCTCACAATAACCCTACACATCATGCCAAGGAAGGGAGGGGAGTCTCACCCTCCTCCTCGTTTCCCCAGATCCCCCAGCCTCCTCTTCTCTGAGAACCAGGTTGCCAGGCAGATTCTTTCAAGCTTCCCTCCCACTGCCTAAATAGTCTCTTACACCCTGCGTATGCACACACCTGCGCTTCTTCTCCTTTGAGTAAGAAGTTTGGATCTCACAAGCAGTGGTGTCATCTAAATGATTTAAGAACAGGTACTCACTTTTGATTGGCACGTGTCGGGACCCGCCCACCGGAAGGGACGTCATAAGCCAGAAGTGATGTCATGGCAGGAAGTGACATGAAAAAGCCCTTTTTGAGGCCTCAGATGATTTTAAACTGACCCAACAGTTGCAACAGTATTTAATTCCACAGCACCCCCAGAACATGTTAAGGAGGCCTGGCATCATGTTAAAACCCCAGAGCAACTCATTTTTCAGTGGCAAGGAAGGAAAGGCTCCGCTCGCTGCCTGCCTGCCTGCCTGGCTCTGAGAACATGCAGGCAACTCAAACATGCAGGAAATTCAAACGTTGCAGAGGGCGGAGTCGACGAGTGGGCGGGCGAATGGGCGGGGCCAGCTGTAATCCTAGAAACCGGTACTCGCGTACCCCTGCGTACCCCCTGCATGACATCACTGCTCACAAGAGGAATGCTGGCGTGGCCATTGGCCAGGCCTGCAAGCCAGCAACTCTCTTCTGCCTCTCAGAAAGGGTTGACATCAGCTTCCTCCAACCCAACCTCTCCCCCACTGAGGAACAGATCACGCCTTTGAGTAAGCCCTAGGATCAGCACTTGGCTCCACCGAGCCCTGGTGCCAACCCTCATTTCCATGAGAGCAGGGCTCTGCAAACCCCAGCCCGGGAGCCAGCTCTCCAGCCCTTGGAGAGCCTCTATCTGGCCCACAGCAAGACTTTTATTCCCAATGAGCCTCTGGCCTGACTGTACTGGCATGGGCTGTACTCTCCAAGCTGTGCTCTGGTTGTGTGCAGAGGGTGTTCTGAGGGCCAGGTTGGTTGTGTGTCTTTGTCACAATGGCTTTGGAAGGCTGACAATTGTCACTTCCTGGTTTCCCAAAGACCTGGAAGCAGTGGTGTCATTCAAATGATTTAGGAACAGGAACTCACTTTTGATCGGCACTTGTCGGGAACCCGGAACCAGCCACGGAGCCCGTTAGGATCCGGAACGCCCGTTCTGGTCCGTTCCCCCTGAATGACATCACTGCCTGATGTTTTTAGGCCCTCTGAAGGCCTTGAGATGGCCTTCTGAGGATCAAGAAGGCCCCCCCAGCCCTCAAACATGCTCTGGGTGTTTCCTTCCCTGGGATCTTTTGGTTCTGAGATATTTACTCCAGGACATTTAAGTAAGCTGTTTGTGGGGTGGGGGAATGGGAGTCCATTCAAGTGTGTGCTCTGTTTCTGTGGTGTGTGTTGGTGTTTGGAAGAATCCTGGAACTTTGAGCCCATTCATTCATTCCTCTAAGTTATGCCTCGAATGCATTTACTTAAATTTTATATTTGTATTAATTAATAATTATATTATTTACTTTTCTGGTCCTTGACACTGTGCCAGATATTTGATGCAGCCCTCCGGCTAAAAAGTTCAGAGATCCCTGCATTGGGGTGCTAAATCTATGCCATCGGTATGTCCAACTCTTAGACATTTTGGACGTCACACAATAAGATCTCCAGATGCTTTAAAAATACAAATTCAGTTTGCTGCAGGGCAATTGTACCATCACTTTCCTGGTCTCCTAAAGTCCTCTTCCTACTTATAGTTGCGGACCTTGCTCAGGGCCTTTTGACTAACCCTCCTATATGAAGTTTAAAAAAAGTTATAGGATCAACTTGTAGCAAACAGTTGCAGAAAAGGCTTTAAGGGTAATGCAACCATATTTTTCCCCACCAGCACAGCAGAGAACCATAAAATTATGCAAAATTGCATATACCATTATCTGCAAGGGTATACTTTTCATTAGCTCCGAAACCAGCATATAGCTCTCGGTGGCGAAATGTAGTGTGATATTCTTTATTGTTGTTGGGTTTTTTTAGATCAGAAATGAAACGAACACTTCTCTGAGAATCTGAGAATCTGGCAGTAAGTATAGTTTTCTAGTACCATTAGACGCTGCTTTAAATATCCCAGTCGTAAAGTGAATGGAGCACTTATAAAGAGTGCCGCAGATTGATAGTCTTTGAGCATGAAGTCTTCTGTTTACCTTCACTCTAGGAACAGCAGGTAGCATCCCTGGGCACATGGAAAGAACCGTGGCAGCACTAGTCAGGAAGCAACCCATGATGTGTGTGCTTACAACATGCTGATGTACTAACACACAGCTGCAGTTCATCACCACAAAACAATTAGTATGCCTGATGTTCTGATCTTTTATTAATGTTTCCTCTCAAACACTCACACACACACACACACACACACACATTCTGGTCTATAGGCCAGAGCCACAGCTGATGTGACATGTTTCTGGAGACATCTTGGAATTCCAAAGTCCATCCACCTGTATTGCCTGGACTAGTGGTATTCAAACTTTTTAGACTGGGACCCACTTTTTAGAATGGCACTCATGTCGGGACCCACGGGAAGTGACGTCATTCACCTAGAAGTGATGCCATAGCCAGAAGTGACATCATCAAGCAGGAAGTGCTGTCATTGTAACACAATGCAAACTCCTGACCTGCAAACTGGCATTCTTGGGCTGCAGCAATTGTACAACCATGAAACATCCCTGACAGGAAGCAAGATGAGGACGACGTATTATCTAAAAGCACTGAACTGAAAACAAAATTTTTAAAAGCCCTCACTTGAAAATTCAAATCATGAACACTCACAATAGGAATACAACAAGAGTAAGATCTGCAGTTTCCAAGATGGCTGCTCCCAGCTTTCATCACCCACCTGGCCCACCTGACATCAGGTCGTGGCCCACCAAGTGGGTCCCAACCCACAGTTTGAATAATACTGGCCTAGAGCAAAGGTCTCCAAACTCCAGCCTGCAGGCCGAATCCAGAGACTTCAATCAATCAATCAATCACTAGTATTTATATACCGCTTTTCAACACAAAGTTCACAAAGCGGTTTACAGGCAAATAATAACATTAAAGTTAATTGGCTCCCTGTCCCAAAAGGGCTCACAATCTAAAGGAATGGAGAACACCACCAGCAACAGCCACGAGAAAGACACTGTGCTGGGGTGAAGAGGGACAATTGCTCTCCCCCTGCTAAATATAAGAGGATACCACTTGGAAAAGTGCCTCTTGCCCAGTTAGCAGGAGTCAGACTTCTGTTTCCCTCCTCCTGGGTGACCCGTGCTTACAGTTCTGCTGGGGAAGGAAGTTACAGCTGCAACCACGCCCTCCCCCCCCCGTGCACGTGGTGTTCTGGACGGGCGCGGCTGACCGCAATGACACTTGGGGGCTGTAGTTGTGGCTGTGACTTCGAGCCCCGGTGGAATGGAAAGTGCCGGATGTGCCCGGGAACCATTTCAGCGCTGCAGCCAGAAGGTCCTGCACTATGCGCAGATACAAAACACTAGAAATGTATTTAATGATTATTAAATGGCAGATTTTTAAGATCAGAACCTATGATCTATTAGACTGAAGTGATAGTTCAGACGGTGCTCCAACTAGCCATTTAGGCTCATAGCCTAATCAAATTTCCGTCAGCAAGGCTTCTGCAACACAGCCCCAAGGTAAGGGAACAAACCTGACCTGACCTGACCTGACCACGACTCCACTGCAGAATGCAGAACATGCCCCATTGGCCCAGCTAGGGCCAGAAAGTGGGTCAGGATTTCACCCTGAGTGATGCTCTTCATATGCGTTGTGCAGTTGATGAGGCTGGACTGAAAGTTCTCCTATGACAACTTGAAGGTGCTAGGCTTTCATAAGAAATGTAGTGTTGCCACCAACATTCCTTGCAAAAACAGTCCAAAGGTGTAGGAAGCATGACTGAGGGGTGGCTGTCCTTGCATAATGACGCACGTTTGACTTTCCCTTCCTGTTACCTAAGAACATCAGAAGAGCCCCACTGGATCAGGCCAAAGGCCCATCTAAGCCAGCTTCCTGTATCTTGCAGTGGCCCACCAGATGCCTCAGGAAGGAAACAAGACAACAGGCTGCCTGCATTCTGTGGCCACTCCCTTGCACCTGGCATTCTGAGGTAACTTCTGAGGTAAACACACTGGTGGATAGTGATGATTCTCCACAGCATTTCTCCTTGTCAGCCACCAGAACCAGATGCTCCTCTTCAGACATGTACTCGTAGGAACAGCCCCACTGGATCAGGCCAAGGCCTATCTAGTCCAGCTTCCTGTATCTCACATCAGCCTACCTCAGAGAGCACACAAGACAACAGGCTGCCTGCATTTTGTCCCCACTTCCTCGTACCTGGCATTCTGAGGTAAATTCTGAGGGAAACACACTGGTGGCCAGTCAAGATTCTCCACAGCATTTCTCTTTGACAGCCACCAGAACCAGAAGCTCTTCTTCAGACATGGACTCATAGGAACAGCCCCGCTGGATCAGGCCAAAGGGGGCCCATCTAGTCCAGCTTCCTGTATCTCCCAGTGGCCCACCAGATGCCTCAGGGACAAAGGCGTAGCATGCCTTGCCCGCACCCAGGGCATTTTGCACCTGGGGCGACAGCCCCAAGATCCTCCCCATGTTATGCCACTGCTTAGGAAGCACATACGACAACAGGATACCTGCATCTTGTTGCCAGTCCCCTGCAGCTGGCATTCTCAGATAGCTTACTTCTAAAGTACTGAGGTTGCACTACCCATCATGGCCTGTAGCATGTGATGTGTTTTCCTCCACAAATCTGCCCAGTCCCAGCCTCTTAAAGGCACCGATGCCAGACACCATCACCACCTCCTGTGGCAAGGAGTTCCACAGATTAATTATCTGCTGGGTAAAAAAAAAAAAGTATTTCCTTTTATCCTAATTATCCTAATTTATCCGTTCTAATTCTCCCAACGCTCAATTTTAGTCGATGTCCCCTGGACATGCAGGCATTCGCCAGACCAAACAGTGCCTCATGTGCAATGCTGTCACTGCCTGGAATGGCTCAGACGTTGAGTTAAAGGCAGCGATGGGATCTACAAAGTACTTGGGGGAACAGAGGGCGGGACTTAGATGGGACTACCGCTTGATTGGTAGCCCATCCGTGCACTTCCGCTTTTGTTCCGCTCGCCCCGCGGCCGTCCCTGGCCTCGGACGGGGCACCTGCTTGCCTGGGGGGGGGAAGGGAGGGGGCCATCCCCCAGCTCCACTCAGGGCCGGCCTTAAGCCAATGTGACCAATGTCGTCACATTGGGCCCCACACTTTGGGGGCCCCCACATGAGTCCAGTGAGCATATTGCCTGCTGCTGCAGCTGGGAGCTCTATGGGCTGGGGTGAGCAGAGCAGCTTTACCTTGGGCCCTCCCACCTGCCCCTGCCTCCAAACTGCCCAAAATCTGTGGTCTGTTTTTGGATGGGAGACAGAATGCCAGGCTGTGACAAGCTGCAGGACCTGTTGTGGCAGAACGGGGTCACTGTGGAGCTGATGAGCCAGTGCGGGAATGTGGTGAGAAGGCCAGCTGGCAAAAGAATGGAGTCCAACCTTGAGGACCTGTCCAGGCTGGACTTACGATCAGCTGCTGAAGCTCGAAGTCACATGCCCAGAGGAGAGAACCACACTGTGAAGGCTACATCTGGGACTGAGGATTTGGTGAATCGCAGAATACTGTATATCTGTAAAAACACCATTGAAAAATGGTGGTTTAGACAAGCCTGCCCATGTAAGCCGCCTTGGGCATTTACTTCGGCATGGGAAAGGCAGGGTATAAACTCTTCAAAATAAATATAAATAAATAAATGGGCCTCCTGGAAGCAGCACATTGAGGGTACAATCCTAAACTGAGTTAGGCCGGCATAAGCTAAGCCAGCAAAGTTTGGCCAGCACAAGGGCCCCCCTAAAGTATGTTTGGAGCACTCTCAGAGTCAGAGAGGCCAGCACACAGACATGCGCCATCCTCCCTGACTCTTAGAGTGGTCCAAAAATGCAACACCTGATTTTTCTCATGGCAGTAATACACAAAGCAGTCCGACATGACCCCAAGCCGAGCTCTGGATCCAGTCCAAGCATCTGTGTTCCATTCCGATTGCCCTGGGGATAGCTCCTTCTGAACCATCAAGGTGGTTCATCCTGCAACTGACGGAAACTTTGGCCGCTATGTATTAAACATTTATTTCTAGGCACTGTGTTATTTCTCATTATCAAATCTCGGCTCCCAGCGCCCGTGCTCGCAAGTGCATTGGCAGGAATAATTTCCACCTATGCAAAGGAGATGTCATTTAAGCGAACAAGTTCCCATTAAGGCAAAATCTCCTGTGTTGCTCCTGTCAGTCTAGTTGAGGAGTAAAAGCTGGTGCCGTCTTCAACCAGGGAAAATGTTTTCTTGACTGTAACACTGAGCAGCACACAACAAAACCTGCTTATCTGGTGAGATGACAAGGGTATTGCCTCCCACGCAGTTCTGTCCAGGCATGTGATGTGCATTTTGTAGTAGCCCGTAATTACATTCGTTGCCAGGCGCAAGGATCAAATGGAGCATCGCTTGTGGTTTTGTGAGGTGGGATAATGAGATGTGAGGTCTGGATGAGCTGAAGGTCCTGCGGGTCCTTTCGACTGTTCTCCAATTAATATGGTAATAATCAGGGAACGCGAACCTGAATGGAATCGTATTATTTCCGGTGAGGGCAGACTGCTTTCGCTGAAGTTCGATGGTTAAGAGATTTGTCACCAACTTCTCCTCCAGCCACCTACAAGCTCTGTAGGGTTGGGTCTACTTTATTTCACAACCTCGGATCCAGCGGCGTCATGCAGCCGGAACGCTGGGCGGGAGGAACGAGTGAGCGGCAGCCCGCCCGTTGCGTACCGCTCCGGTTTGCCGTCTTCCCCGCCCCTGGGTTCCTCCCGCCCAGCGTTCCGGCTGCATGACGCCGCTGCTCGGATCACTACCTAGACAGCCGCTAGCTAGGGAGATGGCCATTGATTGCAAAATGTATCCATCCCCAGCATCCTCAAGCACTTCTCTTTCCATTCTTACCTGTAGGGAAAGTGTCACCGGAGGAACACCGGAGGAACACCGACCAACCAGTTTGTTTATTGACTCACGGTGTGCCACTCAAGAGATGGTATTGTTTGAATGGTGAAGGAAATAAGGAGATCAGTTTATCGAGTAAAAGGAAAACAGGTCCTATGAGGAAAGGTTGAGGCAACTTGGTATGTTTAACTTAGAGAAGGCTGCGAGGGGATATGATGGCCTTCTTCAAATCTCTGAAGGGCTGTCATAAGGAAAAAGGGAGAAATTTGTTTCATCTGCCTCTGATAATAGAACTGGGTCCAATGGGGACAAACTGCAAGAGAGGAGATTCCGGCTGGACATCAGGAAGAATTTCCTGATGATAAGGGCGGTACGACAGTGGAACAGCTTGCTGTGAGAGGTGGTGGATTCTCCCTCACTGGAGATCTTCAAGCAGAGGCTTGACAGGCACCCGCTGGAGATGCTCTAGAAGAGTCTCCTGCTACAGGCAGGGGTTGGACTGGATGATCTTGTAGGTCCCTTCTATGATTCTATGATTCTATGAAAGCATCTCAGTGTGACATATACCAATGGTTCCCAAACTGTGGGTTGGGACGCAATTTCAGGTGGGTCATAAGCACCCGGAGCAGCCATATTGAAAATAGGGGATGATGGAACCCTAGAAAGAGGCTGTGTGATTATTTTGCGTGTATTATGTTTTTTTTCTTTGATTCACTTTGCTATTCCAATAGCAATATTCCAGTATCAATGGCTGAGAAATCACCCAAATTATTGCTGCATTCTCAGGAAAACCAGCAGGCTCTGGCATCACAATGACGGCAGTGGCGTTTCTACAGGGAGGGCAAAGCTCTAAGTCTTGCAAGAAGCCTTACCTTGCAGTGGAAATCACCCCTCTCCTGCACCGGTTTAGCCAATCCTCACAGGGAAAAGAAACATCTTGGCGTCGCTTACTGGCTACAGCAGCAAGGGAGAGGAGGGATTTACATGACAGGGTAAGGCTCCTTGCAAAACTTAGAGCTTTGCCCTCCCTGTAGAGACGCCACTGAATGACGACACTTCCATGACATCACTTCTAGTGGATCCAGGACACATGGTCATTCTAAAAAAATGGGTTCCTGTGTTAAAAAGTTTGAGAACCACTGATATAGACCAATATGTCAATATACCAATAACAAGATACCAATGACATACACCATGACCTGGTTTGGGTGCCCCCAGAGAGAAAAGTGGGATATAAAGATAGCAAATCCATA
>JAJKFI010000007.1:30703505-30717731 GCA_029204185.1 Lerista edwardsae
GGGCTGCCGCTCACCCGTTCCTCCCGCCCAGCGTTCCGGCTGCATGACGCCACTGCCTAAGAGGCTTGCAGAAAGCAGGTGGGAAGAGGATTGATTGACGTAATGGTGAGCGGGGGGCAACAGGCAAGCGTGAGGTGTGATAGGACACCCCTCATCCATTCACCAACCCAACTCACCATTCAGAGCAAGTCTTTCAGCCAGTCGCAACGCTAGGCTGGCCCTGGAAATATCTTAGGAGCTCTGGAGCCCAATAGGAGACATTTTTGGTGGGGCTGCAGATTCACAGACAAGGCCTATAGAATCTTATAGCGCAATCCTAACTTGGAGTTAGGCCATCAAGTCAGTTTGGACCACTCTCGAAGTCAGAGAGGCCAGCACACAGACATGCGCCATCCTCCCTGGCTCTGAGAGTGGTCCAAACGCACTTAATGGTGGCCCTTGTGTCGAGCAAACTTTGCTGGCCTAACTGTGCCAGCCTAACGTCAGGTTAGGACTATTTCCTTAGAGATATAAATACTTTATGTCTCTATGGTCACATGGGAGCACTATGGACTTTTGCAGAATTCAGAAGAAAATTAAAATTGCTGCTGTTCTCCACAAAACCTGCAATGTGTTGTTAGATGTCTGTTGCAATGTGTTGTGGTGTGTACTTGACAAGACTAGAGTAGATTATTGTGGGGGCCCTTAGGATTGGGGGTCCAATTGGTTTAAAACCGGCCCTAATAAAACTGGCTTAGCTTTTGGATCTGATGTAAATGTTGCTGAGAAAATAGTCGCAGAGTGCTTTTAACAATCAAACTGTAATATGCAAGTGCTAAATATTACTATTACAGTCAATGCCAAGCCCCAATGAACTTTAATAGACAAGTTCCAAACTAGAAATACTTAAAGTCCTCCTCTGATGATTATGTGGGATCATTTCTTTTATTTTGCCTAAAGCGGGGAAGTGTGGGGTTTGTAGTTCTGTTAATTCTACTGTTCCTTCGCTGTTGATACCCCCACAAAATCTGGGTTTCTCAATGAAAACCTGTGGCAGAGCAAGCTCTGTGCAATAACAGCCCCAAATCTATGGTTCTGCTGGAGAGATGATGTGCTTCCCTGCGTAGGAGGCACATTTTATTCACAAGGAGGCAAGATTAATGCAAATCAGACACGTTCTGTAGGCAGAATTTATGAGTAATATGCAAATAAGAGACGAAAGCAAATAGCTTTGTTGTGCATATTTTTAATGTAATAGAGGCATCTCCACTGTCAGGTGCAGATTTTTCTTTTGTTTGTTTTTTATTGACGAAGAAAAGGCAATAGAGACCATCAGGGAAAATTCCCACTCTTCCGTTGACAATGAAATTACCTCACTTTTATTGTTAGGTAAGTTTTGGAATATCTCACAATTAGAATATCTGTGTGTTTTAAGAACGCTGCCAAATTTGGCTGGGTTTGGGCTCCAAAGAGAGCAGTGCTCCTCAGGGTCTGTCCTCTGCTGAACTGTTCCGCAGGGTCCACCACTTGGAAGCACCATGATGTCATCGCTATGATGCCGATGTCGTCACCATCATATGATGTCATTGCTAGTTACTTCCAGATTGGGAGGCCAGATGCAACGGGACAGACACAGGTCAGAGGGTCAGGGCAGGTGGGAGGGCATTTCCAAGCATGCTGGAGATCTGCGCACCAGAACATACCTCCTATCGCTGTAGCATCTCATTGCTGGTCTCACTGCAAGGTTAGGGAGGCAGGGAATGCCCACAAGTACGTTCCACTGGTGGTACGAGTACCACGGGTTGAGAAACACTGGAATAGAGTGATTGCCCTCCAAAAGGAGAGGGGCCCCTCTACAGCCCCGCTAAGTCTTGGGAGCCCGAAGAACTGAGGGCGCAGTCCTAGAGGTTCCATCGTGCCGACGCTGCCCGCTTGTATCAGCCCAATGGCACCAGTGCCAATGTGAGCGGTGTCGGCCCAATGGCGCCGGCCAACGGCCACAAGGCGCTACTTGCGCACAGTAATGGGATCTGGGGATTGACTACAGGAACGCTGGGCGGGACTTACGCGTGATTGGCAGCCCGCCCGTTTCGTTCCTTCGGCTGCCCGCCGGCCACGCGGGCTTCTCCTGGGGAGCGCGCCCCACCGCTGCTCGTCCGATCACCCGGCGTGCCCCCCACCCGTCCCCCCCGGTGAGCCGGCACCCTTCTGAGGCCAGGGCGGGCAGCGGACCGAACAGACGGGCAGCCAATGATGCGTAAGTCCCACCGAAGTCCTGCCCAGCATTCCTGTAGTCAATCCCCAGATCCCATTACTGCTTGCGCACCAACCGAGCTTGGGGTTCTGGGTGGAGGGAGGGAGTAAGGGAGGGACTGGGCTGGGAGGGTGCCAGATCGGGGAGTGAAGTGGAGCTGGGTGCAGTTGTTCGGCCACATCCAGCGGCGGCATTCAGCCAGTACGCTGGGCGGGACTTACCTTTGAGCGGCAGTCTGCCCGTAGCGTCACGCCGCGTTCCGCCGCTTTCCCACCCGCCCCGGCGGGCGGGAAAGCGGTGGAACACAGAGGAACACGGCGGAATGCAGCGTGACGCTGTGGGCAGACTGCTGCTCAAAGGTAAGTCCCGCCCAGCATACCGGCTGAATGCCGCCGCTGGCCGCATCCAAACCCGATTAGTGCCATGTGGCATCCTTGGCTCTGTGCCTGCTATACAGCAGGTGCAGTGCAGCTCCAAACAGCACATAGGGGAGACTCCTGAGCGCTCCCAAGCGGTGCTGGATGCAGTGCAGGCCCGCCGGCCTTGCTGTTCCAGTGCAGCTTAGGACCGTCCTCTCCGCTAAGTTCTCCATCCCTGCCCATTGCACAGTCACCCTCCACCATGATGGGCAGCAGAACGCCAGCAAGTGCCACCGCTTTTGTACTCCGACGCCTGCTCCGCTTGACTCACCAGGCAGTCCTCCCGGACGTGGGTCACCAGAACAGGCGACGGCTTCTTCCTGCAGCCCTGCCCGTTGCAGTTGCTAAAAGCAGCAGCAGCCCCGGAAGGTGGGTGGCCACTGCCCTTCCTCCCCTCTGGCTCACTCTCAGCAGGCAAGACGACCCTTGAAACCTCGACTGCAGTAGCTGAGTGGGCAGCAGGCCACTAGGGGCTGTGGTGTCATCTAAATGATTTAAGAACAGGTACTCACTTTTGATTGGCACGTGTCGGGACCCGCCCACCGGAAGTGACGTCATAAGCCGGAAGTGAGGTTGTGGCAGGAAGTGACACGAAAAAAGCCCTTTTTGAGGCCTCAGACCATTTTAAACTGACCCAACAGTGGCAACAGTATTCCACAGCACCCCCAGAACATGTGAAGGAGGCCTGGCATCATGTTAAAACCCCAGAGCAACTCATTTTTCAGTGGCCAGGAAAGGAAAGGCTCCGCTCGCTGCCTGCCTGCCTGCCTGGCTCTGAGAACATGCAGGCAACTCAAACATGCAGGAAATTCAAACGTTGCAGAGGGCGGAGTCAACGAGTGGGTGGGCGAATGGGCGGGGCCAGCTGTAATCCTAGAAACCGGTACTCACGTACCCCCGCGTACCCCCTGCATGACATCACTGACTAGGGGGCGACAGAGGGAAACCGGGGGCAGGACACTTGTGGTCACTTTGCCTGCCTCTCCAGCTGGCCAGTTGAAGTGACCTCTTCCGTCAACCTGATGGACCAGCCCAGATGTACACCATTAATAAGGAAAGGTTCCATTGCCCACCAACCTTGCCGCACCCCTACCTCTTCTTCCACCGGAGTGATGACTCACAGATATGGACATAATTGGAGATGACACACCACACCCCATCACACCCAATCATTTCTGGCTTGGGAGCTTCAGCAGCTCCTTCTTCTCTGATGCAATGACCTGACCACTGCCGATCTCAGAGCAGCGAAGACACAGCTGCTCTGAGCTGTAGCCTGCAAGCCAGAAGGCATTGGCACCTTGGGCTGAGTCAGGCAGCTGAGGCTTGGCTGCTTATGGTCTTCCCAAATCTTTGGAAGTTGTTGATCTGTCCAACAGTCTTGACCCAAGGCGCCAATTCTGGCTTCCAAGCTCCAATTAGAAGCTGTGGAAATACTAAAAGATGGTGGCCGCCATCTTAAGGAAAGCCCTGCTGGTTCAGGCCAAAGGCCCACCTAGTCCAGCTTCCTGAATCTCACAGTGGCCCACCAGGTGCCTCAGGGGGCCCAGGAGACAACAAGATTCCTGCATCCTGTTGCCATTCCCTTGCACCTGACATTCTGAAGTAGCCTACTATTAATGTAGCCCATGATGGACTTTCCTCCAGAAATCTGTCCAATCCCCTTTTAAAGGGTTCTAGGCCATATAATATGCCACCACCACTTCCTGTGGCAAAGAGTTCCACAGTTTAATTACCCACTGTTTATCTGTTTTCACTCTCCCAACGTTCAATTTTAGTGGATTTCCCCTGATTCTGGTGTTGTGAGAAAGGGAAAAGAACATCCCTCTATCAACTCTATCCCTTCCATGCATAAATTTGTATGTCTCAATCACATCCCCCCTCAGGCGCCTTTTTTCTAGACTGAAGAGCCCCAAACGCTGCAGTCTTTCTTCATAAGGGAGGTGCCCCAGCCCCGTAATCATTTTTGTCGCTCTCTTCCAGCTCCACTATGTCCTTTTTGAGATGCGGCGACCAGAACTGTACACAATATTCCAGGTGCGGCCTTACCATCGATGTGTACAATGGCATAATAACCCCACAATGCCATACAATGCCATAATCTTGGCTGGGACTCGTGGTATCTCCTCACATGACACTCCAGTATGGTACCTGGGGTGTGCCACACCTCACTGCCTGCTTGCTACACCACTGCACCAACCCATGGAAATAAGGTTATGCCGAGCCCCAGCGGATAGAGGGAGGCTCGCTATTGGCTTGCTCCAGCGATGGGATCTACAAACAACTTGGGGGAATGGAGGGCGGGACTTAGATGGGACTACCGTTTGATTGGCAGCCCATCCGTGCACTTCTGCTTTCGTTCCGCTCATCCTGCATCCATCCCTGGCCTCGGAGGGGGCGCCTGCTCACCTGGGGGAAAGGTGGGGGCCACCCATCCCCCCCGGGCGAGCAGGCGCCGCCTCCGAGGCCAGGGACGGCCACGGGACGAGCAGAACGGAAGCGGAAGTGCACGGACGGGCTGCCAATCAAACGGTAGTCCCGCCTAAGTCCCGCCCTCCATTCCCCCAGGTCGTTTGTAGATCCCATTGCTGGCTTGCTCCCCTGCCACTCGAGTCAGATGCAGCCCTATTGGGTGTTGTGGCTGCAGGGGCAGCACCGGAGCTCACCTGGGAAAGGTGAAACCTCCTCGGGGACATTCTGCTTCCTGATTTGGGTGAAGGATTTCAGGATTTTAGCCTTCCCAGGATTCACGCATGAGACTAGTTTATGACATTTCTATCCACATGCAACGCTATCCAAAAAAGTAGCACCCAACTTTGGAAGTGAGATTGCAAGTACTAAATATGCAAAAGAGAAGTGGCCAAATGTGAGACTCACAGATTGGCAATACAGCCTGTACATATGAATCTGGTGCTTATATTATCAGTCAAGATGACTCAAAGCAAAGGGGAAAAAATAACACCCAGAGGAGTTCTGATCTTACAAGGGGGGGGGTGGGGTGGGAGGGAAAGGAAGTCTGATTTAAAGTGACAACTGCAAATTTCAAGTCCAGGTTTCACTCGGCAAATAGGACAGAACAGTGTGAAGACGGGAAACCTGGAAACCAAATTTCAGAGGTGTTCTTGCTGTGTTCCACGTGCTCATGTACTTTTGCTTACGAGCTGAAGGGTGCAATCCAAACTGTGCCCTTGGGCTGACGCGAGCCACGTGCTAGCAGCAGGGTTGGCCAAGGGCGCCGGCCCACAGCGAATTCAGCTGGATCTGGGTGCGGGGAGGGCGGGAGGGAGGGAGTGGGTGGGGCGGGTGGGCGGGCCAGTAGGCTTGCCGGCCCTGGGAGGGGGCGGGGCTAGGATGCGCCCACTGGGCCGCATGCAAGCCTCCGTCCCCTGGCCGCGTGGCCCCCGTTCAGGCTGCATGGCTTCCTCGGCTCTGCACCCGCTATACAGCAAGCGCAACTCCAAGGAACCCTGAGGGGAGGCTGGAGCCTGGGGCAAGGATGCCAACGTGCCCTTGTCCCAGGGAGGCTCCTGAGTGCTCCCAAGCTGTGCTGGATACAATGCGGGCCGGCTGGCCTCACTGGGCCAGTGCCGCTTAGGATTGCACTCTGAGATACCACCCCGACAGACACATAAGAACATAAGGAGAGCCCCGCTGGATCAGGCCAAAGGCCCATCTAGTCCAGCTTCCTGTATCTCAGTGGCCCACCAGGTGCCTCAGGGAGCACACAAGGCAACAGGCTGCCTGCATTCTGTGGCCACTCCCTTGCACCTGGCATTCTGAGGTAAATTCTGAGGGAAACACAACACACTGGTGGCCCGTCAAGATTCTCCACAGCATTTCTCTTCGACAGCCACTAGAACATAAACATAAGAACATAAGAAGAGCCCTGCTGGATCAGGCCAAAGGCCCATCTAGTACAGCTTCCTGTATCTCACAGCGGCCCACCAGGTGCCCCAGGGAGGCATGAGACAACAATATGCTTACATCCTGTGGCCACTCCCTTGCACCCGGTACTCTGAAGTAGCCTGCTACTAGTGTAAGGAGGCTACAACCCATCATTGCCTATAGCCCACAATGGCTATAGCCCACCATGCCTGGTTTGCCCCTTTCGAAAAACAAAGGTTCCAGGCAGTGGTGGGATTCAAATGAATTAACAACCGATTCTATGACGTCATAGCCGGAGCCAAAAAAAACCCGAAGCCAGCCAAAATAAGCGAGTGGGCGGGGCCCGGCCATTTAACAACCGGTTCTGTAGAACCTGGGCGAACCCCCTGAATCCCACCGCTGGTTCCGGGGCTTTCTTTTCACAGGCAGGTATCCGAACCCAAGGTGTGTGTGCAAGATCAAGCAAGCCTGGGAGGGCTCAGCTGGGTTTGCAAGGCACCCCCTCCTGGAGGGCAGATGTGGGGCAGAATGACAAGCCACCCAACTGGCCCGGCGCCACTGGATAGCCCCACTGCTGCTGGTCATGCTCAGATTTGACTCCTTGCAGCCGTGCCAAGCAGCCACGGGGCGGACGAGACCTGGAAAGGAAATAGGCAGACCCCCACATATATGGGGAGAAACATGACGGTCTGGGCCAGAGAGACGCTAGGAGGAAGTGGGGGGCATCATTGTGCACAGCATCCCGACAGAGTGTAGATTTAGCCCTTGTGGGCTAAACCATGAGGCTAGTCCTATCACCGCATCATTCACTGTCTCTATCTCAGTGTTTCTCAGACCAGGGGACGGGACCCATTCGGTGGGTTGTGAGCCAATTTCAGGTGGGTCCCCATTCAGTTAAATGGCCTTTTAATTTTTTTATTATATTACACTGGATGCTACCATGGTATGTGACTGTGTTTGGAAAAAATCTGAGCTTTTAGCAGGGTGTATTTGCTTTTAATCAGAATAGGCAATGGGGCTTACTCCCAAGTAAGTGTAGTTAGGATTACCGCCTTGTGGAATTTTGACAGTTCAGCAACTGCTTGGAAGGTGAGTTCGGTCCTTATTTATGTTAAATAAATGCTTCAACATCCACTTAAGGTAAACTTTTAATTTACGGAGGGCCTGATCCGATCAGGCAGTGTCGTAAAGGTGCCGTAAAGCACCTCCAGTGCCAGCGCTAAGCCATTACCACCCATGCTGGCCCCAAGCTTCCGGGGAAGCCCACCTGGAGTTGGGGGTGTGTGCTTTCAGGGCAGGTGGGGAGGGTAGAACTGGGCAGGTGAGGGGTGGCATGGCGGTGGGCCCAACGGTGATCCCCACCTCCGGATCTTATCCCTGGTTTGGGCTGGGTAGCCTGACACGGGCCTGCTCGATTCTCCACTGGCAAAATAGCCGATGGAGAATTGAGGAGTCCCATTGTGGGAGGTGGAGATTTCCCTGCAGGAAAAGGAAGAATGACCCCCTTCTCCCAAGGAGACCCCGTTGGCTGCTTAGTGCCACTGGATGCTGCGGTAGCTGTTCGTCTTCTGCTGCGCCTGGGTCACCGAGGCAGCTCAGGATGGGGCTGCCCATTACTTAATTGATTTGATTTTGTCATATTTATTTATTTATTTATTTATTTATTTATTTATTTATTTATTATTAATTATTATTATTATTATTATTATTAAAAGAAGAAGAAGAAGAAGAAGAAGAAGAAGAAGAAGAAGAAGAAGAAGAAGAAGAAGAAGATTTAGTCGAGAGGGTTAATGCCTCCGTTTGCCTGAAGATAAGAGCTGAAGATCTGAAGGTCGCCAGTTCGGGACAGCCGGAAGTCGCTGTGAGCAGCAGACCTCGTTAATTGCAACTGATTAACAGCTGAGCTTCGGCTGCCTTGTGTGAGGGGGAGTTGTGCCGAAGTTCAGCCGCTTCTCTGGTGGGAGCAGGGAAGCCATTTATCAGCCAGCAAGAAGACCAATGGGTGGCCAGAAAGAAGGACTAAATCCAGAAAGATCCATCTGTATGTGTGTAGTTCTTGGAAGATAGAACATTTCTGTATAAATTGTAAAAACCTTCGGGTTTCTGAATAAAGTCTGCCCATGTAAACCGCCTTGAGTTATAGTCATTAGAGAAATCTGGTGACCTAAGAAAGGCGGTATATAAATACAAGTATTATTATTATTATTATTAATATTATTAATATTAATATTAATATTAATATTAGTATTTTATTATTTATTTAATTTTTATCCCGCTTTCGGCCCCATGAGCACCCAAGGCGGCTTACAACATTAAAATCATCACTTTAAAAACCACAAGTATAACAATTAAAACAATGTTAAAAACAATATTAAAACAGTTAAAAATTTAAAACAAGCAAGATCCTTTAAAACATAAGATGAAGAATGTAAAATGCCAGCCAGCCTGTCAACATATGGGGGTATTCAAAAATTTTCCTGCTTGATTATGTCAATTCGGACTATGATATCACTTCTAGGTTAACGACATCACTTCTGGTGGGTCCAGACAGATTGTCATTCTGAAAATGGGTCCCGGTGGTAAAAAAAAAAAACTAGCTAATTGAACACTGAACTAGCTAATTCCAGGAAAAGGTGTTTAAGCAAACAGTGTCAGGAGGCTGAGTGTTTTTGATGATGGAGAGGGGAAGATCTTCTCCTTTAATCCCAAAGGTGAGAACACTGTGGGGAACAATTGCGCAAGAATTGCCGCACTGAGTCACTGCATCAGCATCAGTGAAACCACTGGTGGCACCATTTTCACAGGGCTCAGCTATGCTCCACCTGGGCTCACAACTTTCATGGCTGGAAATTGCTGGACAGATAAGGACTATGACCTCATGGTGTGCATTGGCCAGGGGCAGCGGTGTTATGCTGCCGGAACGCTGGGCGGGACATCCGGGTGATCGACAGCCCGCCCGTCGCGTTCCTCAGTGTTACGCTGTTTGCGCAATGTACGCAAGCGGCGTAATTGGTTACGCAAACAGCGTAACGCTGCAGAACGCGATGGGTGGGCTGTCGATCACCCGGATGTCCCGCCCAGCGTTCCGGCAGCATAACACCGCTGGCCAGGGGCAGTCACGCCAGTGCACGTGGCTGCCCCAAACACTCATGCTTCCCCTTGTACTCAAGCATGCCCCCTGCCAAGAGCATAGGGCTTCCCTTCCCCCCCCACGGCCACTGTTCAGCCAGTCCTACTGCACAAGCTGCGACTGCTTACATATTCTAATCTACAGCATTGCTGGAACAGTCATTTTCCAAACCCGTGTTTGAGCTGCCCAGCTTTAGAGTTTTTGTTTGTGCATCTCTTCTCCAACGCATGAATTTCGGTTCTGAAATATTGAAATCCCTCAGTGTCATGAATACAGGACAAAACAGACTCTCTGTCCAGAGGAAATTAAGTATAGTACATTGCTATTTGGGTGAGCTCTGTGGGACTTAAGGTCACATTGAAAATGTTTGTGGCGCTTTGATTTCAATGTTCAACTGCAATGTGCAATTGCATTCATTGTACTTACTAGGAAAAAACTTCTCCCCCCACATATTAAAGTCTCCCCACATCTCCTTTTTTGGAAAAAAAGAAAAGTACCATGAGTTTCAGGCTGTACTCCTGTCCACACTTACCTGGGTGTAAGCGCCATTGGCTTTAATGGGACTATAATGGGAGTAAACATGCATAGGATTGTCATGGAACTCCCATGACATGTCTGTTTGAGGCTGGGATAGATTTGGGGAAATTGCTTGAACAATATTAGGTGTTCAGCATAAAATCTGTGAGCTAGAACTGACCTGGATTGCCATATGATAAAAAAAAATGTATTTGCTGATATTTGTTTCAGAGTCCTGTATAGGGTGGATCAGCCACATAGTAGTAGATCTGCTGTAAAAATTGAAATGTTCATTAGGGGAACTTTCAGATATAACAGTGGATCTCCCGAACTGAATTGTATGACTGCAATTTCAAGCATATATCCATTGAAATAAAGTCAGTGGGAATCAAAGCAGCTAGAATTCTAAGGGCACAATCCTAACCTGGAGTTTGGCCAGCACAGTTAGGCCAGCAAAGGTTGGCCAGCACAAGGGCCACTGTAAAGCATGTTTGGACCGCCTCTGAGAGTAAAGGAGGATGGCCCACATCTGTGTGCTGGCCAAACTTTGCTGGCCTAACTGTGCCGGCCAAACTCCAGGTTAGGGTTGCACTCTAAGTGAGACTGCACTCCTATGCACACTCTGCTGAGATAGAACTATACTGTACTCAGTGGCACTTCCTTGGAGTAAACATACTTAGGATTGGTCCATATATATATATATATATATATATATATATACACACACACACACACACACACACACACACACACATATACATATACATATACATACATATGTGTATATACACATGTGTATATTTATATTTACACACATGTGTGTATTTATATACACATATATACACATGTGTATATTTAGGATTGGACTGCAGATAATGAAGAAATACCAAGGAAATGGCAACATTTTTCATATTTTCTTTCGAGTATCAAGAAACGTATAAACTTTTTGAGGCAGAAGATTTCTACTTCCTTTTTGCACTAGACAGTTCTTTTATTTATTCTTATATATCAAAGTTTTATATGAGAACGTTAGTCATTTCGAAGTAAACAACAGATGTTTGCACCTATATTATGGGTTAGTACCGAACTGGTATCAAACAACAATGAGACAACATGTCAAAAACATTAATGGTAAATAAATGTGTCAGCAAGGAGCAAAAATATTCAAAGTTCACTTCATCTCTGAAAAAGACAGCAAAAAATAGCACCTTCTTAGGAGATCTGCTCTTAGGGTGGCATCTAAAGACATTCTGGAGAGGAGGAAAAAAAAGACCACTACCACATGAACGCTGTTTACAAGAGCAACCCACCTGTCGCAGAAATATCTTTTTTTTCCACCTGCTTTCAGATTTACTCCTCCATTCCACACCCCAGAAAGAGAAAAGAGGAAAGGAAGGAACTAATAGCCAAAGATGAAAGGACAAGTCCAACCCAGGGGCGACAGCGGAGGGTCACAATGTGTGTGTGTGTGGTTTTTTACAGTTTCTGACATTCTAAAGAAAATGCGTAAGATGATTTGTGCTTTCTTTCAGGGACGAACGGAGGCCTGAGTGTGCCCATGGCAGGGCAACGAAACCGCACCCCCAGGACATCGGCCCACCCCCATGCGTCACCCAGACACGCCTCCCTGCGCCCGGAATAGCTCCATTTTGGAGCGAAATGGAGGCGAGAGAGGGCGGGCGGGCCGAACAGCATACGCTTTCCTCTGCAGACTCCGCACAATGGTGCCCCGCCGTCCCGCCGCTGCCCGGAGCCCATGGCTCGTGCCACCCCAGGCTACACAGCAAATACGCCTCTGCTTTCTTTTCCTTTGTTTGTTGAGAACATCAAAATCAAACTGTGTTGGTATGTTTGTCCTGCCTTCTAGCCACCAACACACACAGACACAGACACAGACACAGACACAGACACAGACACACACACAGACACACACACACACACACACACACACACACACACACACACACACACACCACCACCACCACCACCACCATCACCACCACCATCACCACCACCTCCATCACCACCACCACCACCACCACATATTTGTACACCACATATGTACAAAGAGATGTATCAATCAATCAACCGTATTTATATACCACTTTTCTACACCAAGTTCACAAAGCGGTTTACAGGCTAACAACAACAACAACAACAACATCAATAGTGTCTCAACTGCAAAGCCAGACTGAGTGTGCCCAACAACCATCAAACATAATGAGAAGCAAGCAAAAGAATTCCATACCGGATTGGTCGTCAGCCAGGTCAACAAGGGCCACATCTGGTGTTATAGCCCCTGGACACTGGTCGATAAAGGGGTTACAGGGCTCAGCATATCCTGTTGAGGAATCAGAACAGGGTGCTGCAGAACTACTGGAACAAAACAATCATACATTCTGCGGAGATATTCGGTTCACCCCTAGGTATCAGGTGGAGACGCGTATCTGACCAACTATGCCAGTCAATGATATTTGTGTGATCCTTCCGCTCTACTGACTGTGTTTCATGTGTTTTAATAATAATAATAATAATAATAATAATAATAATAATAATAATAATAATAATAAAGTTAAATGGTTCCATGTCTCAAAAGGGCTCACAATAAAAAAACAATGCAGAACACCCCAGCAACAGCCACTAGACAAGACACTGCACAGGGGTGAAGAGGGACAGTTACTCTCCCCCTGTTCTCCCCTAAGAGGAACACCGCTTGAAAAAGTGCCTCTTGCCCAGTTAGCAGGGGTCTCCACAACTAACTGCAGAGAGAGATTGAGAGAAAGAGTAAGATTGAGATTAAGAGAGAAATCCTAACCTGGAGTTAGGCCTGCACCGTGAGGCCAGCAAAGTTTGGCCAGCATAAGGGCCACCGTAAAGGGCGTTTGGACCACTCTCTGAGTCAGGGAGGGTGGCGCACGTCTGTGTGCTGGCCTCCCTGACTCCAAGAGTGGTCCAAACAGAAGACTTTATGGTGGGATTGTGCTTTGAGATTGAGGGAGGGGGAGGGAGATGGTAGGTTTGGATGTTAGACACTATGGGAAGAGGAAGTGTAGCAACAGCTTGTATAAAATATCCTAACTTCCTGCTAGCTGAGCAAGAGCAAACAGGCTTCTTCACGTGTAGTTCTGGCAACCTTTCAAAGGAAGTGGTCCCATGAGAGGGCTGCCTGCTGTGGCATCAGGATGCCAAATACCAGCCCAAGTCTAGGTCCTGATAGCCAGGTAAGTCGAGGGAGGCAGACTGTGGAGGCATGTCAGCACCACCACCCCCAACAAAAGACCTCTGAGTCAAGGAGTACCACTCTCCAATTGGAGATCACCGAAGGGCCTGCGTTTTTGCACCCAAGGGCCTCCTGCTTTGAAAACAGCCATCAGCACCCAGCGATCTGTCCATGGTCCTGAAACCTTCTTTTCCCAACCACATCACCACTATTCCGTTGAGCTCTCCTTTGCTTCTTGGGTTCTTGGTGTTGGGCTGGAATCTGACTGCCTGTCGGACCTCCTTCCTTCTACTTAGGGGGCCTGCTCCTTTCCCACAAATCCATAAGCCCTACCTCACCAGAACTGTACATGTCAGTGTTATTCAAACTGTAGGTCAGGACCCACTTGGTGGGTCATGACCTGATGTCAGGTGGGTCACTGAAAGCTGGGAGCAGCCATCTTGGAAACTGCAGACCTTACTTTTGTTGCATTCCTTTTGTGAGCATTAACAGTTTCAATTTTCAAGTGAGGTTGTTAGTTTTTTTAACAGTTTTTAATTCAGTGCTTTTACACTATATTTTGTCCCAATTTTGCTTTCTGTCAGGGATGTTTCATGGTTGTACAATTGCTGCAGTCCACGAATGCCAGTTTGCATTCCAGGAGTGTTACTTTATGATGTTACAATGATGGCACTTCCTGCTTGATGATGTCACTTCCTGCCACAACATCACTCCCAGGTTAATGACATCACTTCCGGTGGGTCCTGACACAAGTGCCAAAGCGGGTCCGGGTCTAAGAAGTTTGAATACCACTGGTGTAAGTGATTACTTCCCTTGCCAGTGTCAG
>JAJKFI010000007.1:30731282-30741282 GCA_029204185.1 Lerista edwardsae
GGTCCACAAACCCCCAACTCTGCTATCAACACTCCAAACAAACAACATACTTTGGGTAAGGGAACTTTTCAGCCGATTCCAAAGATCAGCAGCTCCTGAGGAGCAGCGGTGCCAAAATGCCGATCGCTACAGGGACCGGCCACCGCTGGAGTCTTCTCGGTGCCATGGCAATGCCAATGGGTCTCCTTGGCTCTGTGCCTGTGTTTGAGTGGGCTCTAGCAGTGGTGGGGCCCCCAACCCTCCCTGCGGGGCCCCCACTCACCAAGAAGAGCTCTGTTCGTGCCGCGTGCAAAGCATGGCGTGCGGAAGTAGCTGGTGGTGATATCATAACATCATCACCAATTGCTTCCAGGTGGCCCATCCAGAGGCGGATCTAAGGGGGGGCAAATCTGTAAGTTTTGCAAGAAGCCTCACCTTGCAGTGGAAAACACTCCTCTCCTGCACTGTTCTAGCCAATACAGGGAACAGCAACATCTTGGCATTGCTTACTGGCTACAGCAGCAAGTGAGAGGAGGGATTTTAATGACAGGGTAAGGCTTCTTGCGAAACTTACAGATTTGCCCCCCCTTAGATCCACCTCTGGGCCCATCTTGGGCTGTTCAGAGGCAGAGGCAGGTGGGAGAGACCCAGGTCAAGCTGCTCTGCTCGCCCCACTGACTTACAGCCCATAGAGATCCCAGCTGCAGCCATGGGCAATATGCTCTCCCTGCTAGTGCGGGGGCCCCTGAAGCGCGGGGCCCGATGTGACGCCATTGGTCACATTGGCTTAAAGCCGGCCCTGGTCGGCTGCATGGCTCATGCAAGTGGTTAGGCTTTGACAGTAGGAGCTGCCACCGCCACCGCCCCCTTGTGGGCCCTATCCTCACTTTCATCCTCCCTCCCTCTGCCCTATTATACCCCTCCCCCCCTCCCCTGGCAGGCCTGACTGCTGGTTGGCACTGCTGGAGTGCCTACCAGCCATACCACCTGTGCTGGGGTGCAGCACTAGCTGGCCTGGCACAGGTGCCAGGGCTCCCAACTCCCCAGATGCCAATAGTGTGCTTTACGGCATGGTTATGATGACACCTGGAGCAGGAGCTGAGCAGCAGAGCCAATGCTGTGAGCCCTTCGGATTGGGCTCCTTTGTTCCCTTGACTGTGTAACCCTCGGGTGTTCGAAAAGGTCTACTAAGACTGGCTGTTGTGTTGGTGTAAGTCCAAGTGGACCTGGATTGGTGGATCAAGGCCTGGAAGGGGGAGTAGGACACAACCAGCCCTCACTCTGCCCCTATCCTGCCCCAGTCTGTTCCCCATTCCCTTCCCTCTCCATCCCTTTCCTGCTTCCCACCCTTCTCCTGTGCATGCTAACTTACCAGCACCAGGGGGCATGGCGATTCTGCCGGTGGTTCCACATGCCTCAGCGGTCTGGCTCCGCAATACAGCCGCACAGGCACCCGCCAGCCAGTGGTGTCATCCAAATGATTTAGGAACAGGTACTTATTTTTGATTGGCACTTGTCGGGGTCCGCCCACCGGAAGTGACGTCATAAGCCGGAAGTGATGTCATGGCAGGAAGTGAGGTCATAGCCGGAAGTGAGGCCATGATGGTTGCCATGGATGTGATCCTGTTTGTAAGGACTTCAGCTTGTGGTTAGTGTTGATTTAACTTCTAGCGCTTTGCTTTCTAGAGATGTGTATAGACAGATTTTGCTTCAACTGTTCCCTGGTTAAATAGCAGGCTAGACTGTACTAGATTGGGAGCCCTTTTGGGACAGGGAGCCATTTAACTTTAATGTTAAATGCAAGGAACCGGCAAGGAGCAGGAGGGGGAATGGGCGCCCACTGGGCTGCGCGACCACGTGGGCGCCCGACCGAGCGCCGGGCCGGCCGGCAAGGACTGCTCCTTGGGAAAGGGCGACCAAAAAAAGACCGCGTGGGGGCTGAGGCTGGGGGGAGGCTGCAGGAGGAACTGGGACGCTGATCTGCGCAGCTGGAGGGAGCGGGAGCCCCAGGCAGCCTACCTTCTCACGCTTCCTGCCTTATTCCCGGGTCTCCTTTGCTGCCGCTGCTGCCGCTGCTGCCGCCTCCGGTCCTCTCGCTCCGCTGCTGCCGCTACTGCCGCCACCACCACGCTGCCTGCCTGCCTGCCTGCCTCCTCACAGAAAGTGCAGGCAACGGCTGCGGGCGTGCAGTACGCATGCGCAGCTGCTGAGCCAACCAGCCGACGGGGCCAGCTTCGAGTGGGCGGGGCCAGCTCAACTTCTAGGAACCGGTACTCGCGTAGTGGTGCGTAGTGGGTGCATGCCATATGTGCTGCAGCCTTGTGGCTCATTTTAGCCCCATAACTCTGGGCCCATGCCTGCCCAAAGAACCATTCATTTGGGACTGGGCCCTGAGCAACACGCCTTCAAGCTCACATTGCAAGTTGACCCCAGCAGAGGAAGCACGGCGACGCTGCATTGCCCTGTTACCAGCCCACAAAACATGTTATTTCCTTGAAGGATGGCTTGATGACAGCTCGTGACAAGATCATTATCTTCCATCGCAGGAGAACAGAAATGCTTAATTGCCTCAATTCATTTGCAACAGCTCCAAAAGTACTTCCCGAATGGTATCGTACAGCACAGTTTTGTCTCTTTAAAAAGTTCGGAAAGGAACTAATACTATCAGGGTTGAAGCATCTTATTTACAAGGAAAAACTAAAGCATTTGTAGTTTTTGAGTTCAGAAAAAAAAAAGCAGGAATGAGGAGGAGGTGACAGGGGCTCATGAATTTGTGAAAAGTAAAGAGAAATTAGAGAAAAATGCCCTTTTGTCCCTTTTTCAGAGTGCAATCCTAACCTGGAGTTAGCCTGGCACACTTAGGCCAGCAAAGTTTGGCCCGCACAAGGGCCACCATAAAGCACATTTGGACCACTCTTGGAGTCAGGGGAGGATGGTGCACGTCTGTGTGCTGGCCTCTCTGACTCCGAGAGTGGTCCAAACATACTTTACGGTGTCCCTTGTGCCAGCCGAACTTAGCTGGTCTAACTGTGCCTCTGTAGCGTCATTTGTTGAAGCTGGTTGAGAGATTCTAGAAGGATAAAAGCAAGTATTTCTTCACACAACAAGTAACTTGAGGGTTAGGTGAGAAAAGACCCAATGGGAGGGAATAAGAAGTTTAGGGCGCAATCCTAACCTGGAGTTAAGCCGGCACAGTTAGGCCAGCAAAGTTTGGCCAGCGCAAGGGACACCGTAAAGTGCGCTTGGACCACTCTTGGAATGAAGGAGGATGGCGCACATCTGCTGCTGATTTTGGCAGTGCAGCTGTGAGCAGACCCATTGGGGTAGCATGGCGGCAGCTGTACGCATTCCCCGTTGCCTGGGTAGCGCGGCAGAAGCTCGAGCCCTAGGCTGGATACAGGGCAGGTGTGCCGGCCTGGGGTTAGGATTGCACCCTTACCGCGCAATCCTAGAACGCACGTAGCGCTGGTGCAACGTCACTGCGTCAGCGCTACGTGCTTCGCGCTGACGCGGGGGCACCAAGAAGCACCCCCGCGTCGGCGCTAAAGCTCTGAAGCCAACGCTGTGAGTAGTGTCGGCTTCAGAGCGCCGACGGAGAGCCTCCCTTGTGCCGACCGAAGCCAGTCGGCGCAAGGGAGGCTCTGTGCCGAGGCGGCATGGGGATTGGTGGGAGGGAGGGAGGCGGGGGCGGGACATGGGCAGGTGGCCATACAGCCAGTGATGTCATTCAGGGGGAACGGACCAGAACAGGCGTTCCGGATCCTAACGGGCTCCGTGGCTGGTTCTGGGTTCCCGACAAGTGCCAATCAAAAGTGAGTTCCTGTTCCTAAATCATTTGAATGACACCACTGCATACAGCCACATCCTAAGCCCATCCGCAAGGCCCCGATTTGGGCCACATGGTCTCCTCAGATCTGCACCCACTCTTTAGTGGCCACAGATCTGAGGAGCACAGAGGGGAGGCTGGAGCCTCCCCTGCGGTAAGGGAGTGCACGCTCCCTTGCCGCCGGGAGGCTTCAGCCCGTCCTAAGCAGTGCTGGTTATGGGGCTGACCTGTCGGCCTCGCCAGTCCGGCACTGCTTAGGATTGCACCCAGTAGTGTCATGTAACCGGTACGCGGGGCGGGAGGAACGGGTGAGCGGCAGCCCGACCGTTGCGTAACGCTCCGTTTCGTTGCGTAATCCTCCGCGGGGGCGGGGAAGACGGCGAAACGGAGCGTTACGCAACGGGCGGGCTGCCGCTCACCCGTTCCTCCCGCCCCGCGTTCCGGTTACACGACACTACTGATTGCACCCTTAGTCTTCTAAAGCTAGGTGGGTCCTAACAGAGTGGGCCCCAGCAGTGGGCCCCAGGAGTGTCATTTTAAAAAGTGGGTCCTGGTGCTAAATGGTTTGGGATCCACAGCTCTGGCACAAGGTACGATGGCCACCAGTTCAGACACCTTTCTTAATCTATCAGGCAAATTTATGAGGAACGAATCTATCAATAGCTCTTAATTAGGACTATCAAACTCGCATCTCCAGGCTCAGATGGAGGTTCCCCCTGAGTACCAGATGCTAAGAAGGGGGTGGCCATCCTTTGCCTGCTCTGCCTGTCAGTTTTCAGAAGGATCTGATTAGCTACAGAATGATTAATCCTGATCTGATCCAACAACGGAATGCTTCTGTCCTTATTTTTGTCGTTGAAATTTTTGGTGCATTTCCCAAAATTCCTCACGCTTGCAAATACAGAGGAAGGAACATAACGTCCAGGTTGAAATGAATGGACTTTGACTGGCGACATTTGATTGATGAGCGATATGCACATAGAACCGTGGTTCCCAAACTGCGGGTTGGGACCCACCACTGGGTTGCCAGTCAGTTTCAGGTGGGTCGTGAAGCACCTAGAGCAGCCATGTTGAAAACATGGGAAGATGGGATGCTGGAAAGAGGGAGGGCTGTGTGGCTGTTTTCCTTGTGTGAAGGCTGTCAATAGGCTTTTTTTCCCCTTTCTGATTCACTTTGCTATTGGAAAATGACTGAGAAATAACCCAACTTCTTGCTGCAGTCTCGGGAAAGCAGCAGGCTCTGGCGTCACAATGACGGCACTTCCAGCCATGACATCACTTCCAGTGGGTCCTGGACAAACTGTCATTCGAAAAAGTGGGTCCCGGTGCTAAAAGGTTTGAGAACAACTGACATAGAAAGGTGGGTCCCAACTTTCAAAGGGTCTAATTATAGCTTGCTAATGTGCAAATTTTATTACTGTAGAATTTATAGAATCAAGGTTCAATGTGAAGATATGAAGACATTGTTATAAATATCGCGTCTAAAATTCTAGCAGTGTACCACAAAACTAGCATTATACAAACATGATTTGTTCAGAACTTTAAAATGGTTGGACACAGTTTGACGATAGAATCCACTTCAGCTCTGTATTAAATTAACCTTGCAGAGTTTGCTAACCTCATAACTTCAGACCACTTTGGAGGTCTGAGGTGAGGCTGTTATAAATTCACTCCCAATTAGCAATATCTAAATAACAAGGTCTATCGCTTGTAACAGTGTCTATTTTAAAACTTCTGCAAAGAAAGGTTCTCAGCGTGTACTAAAATGTAAAACATGCTTTTCTCTCAAAATTCTGTAGTCCGGCAAAAAAAAAAAAAAAGATTTTGCAAACTTGGTGAGATGTAAATAACACATTCGGAAATCATTAAAATTTGGAAGTGTTAGTGTTTGTATAATGTTGTAGTCGTAAATGCAGTATTTTAAACAATGCATTCATCAAGCCCGTCTTGCTACTGTAATAATAAATTTTACACATTACTCATCTATAGTTGTGGTTTTTAAAAAATGGACTTTAAATTCTATGCAAATATTGCAGCATTAGGGAGAGGTTAGCTCTTTTTTTTGTTCTTTGATTTTGCTGTCACATTAAAAAAGCGTGTATTTTAAAGTTAATTGGCTGCTGTCCTTGTCTAGCCTTTGAAGGTGCTATTCTGGGTCATAATGTCCAAAGAACAGAACAGAAAACACTCTGAAGTGGATGCATATTAATAAATCAGAAACCATATGGTGCATTTTCACAAAAACATATTTGCATTTTGTGGGAGGAAAAAAAAAGAGAAATAATAGATTAGTTAAACAAAACCGAGGGAATTATGGACTAGACCTCATTATAATGAATTCACCCAGAAGTCTATCTGTTGACAAAATGAGTTTCGGTGTCTCAATGCATACGTATGTGCTCTTTTGGTGTCGGCCCGAGGGCTTTTGGGATAACAAGGGGAGCTCCTTCTGTGAAGTAGTGGATTTGACAACTTAATATTTTTCATCTCAAGTCTTCAAAATGAGTGAACAGACCGAATTTTGAAAAATTTGCCCTTGGAACCTTCAGAAACTTGGCCCTTTTTCAGACGTCCTTATATTTTGTTACAGGTGTCATATTGCTTTGGCTTATTTGATGTATTTAGGAAGAATATTCCTTGTCTGTGTTCATTTCACACCATGGGATTTTTTTTTTCCGCAGGACTAATCTCGCAGCAAGCAACTAGCTTCCCATGTCAAGGATGTCTAGAATATGCCACAGCTGGTAATCAGGGGTAATAACTGGTACTGGCATAAAATATGTGCAGTGTCTAGGGCAGATACGAGCTGCTTCATAGCTCATTCAGCCCATACATAGTACTATATGCTCTCTATTGCAGGAAAATAATCATCATCATAATAACCATATTATTTTTATCATCCCAGATAGAGTGGCCTTTGCATATGTAATTACGGTTTTATGTCTTGCTTATCAAGAAGAAACTGTTGTCTGGAAAAAGGAACGAAACTGGCATGTTGGAAACTGATTATGGCCAACTAGTGACAAGGGCATTTGTTCTTCAATTGTACCCTAGTCTTGAGGGTGTTTTTTTTTTTTTTTCATTAGTTTAAAAATAGAAATACGTTCTTAGAGTTGACAGTTGTGTCTTTTAATACATGAAAATACAATACTTAAGGGGAAATACATACTTCTGATGGAGAAAAAACTAAGATCTGTTATGAATCTTCCTCTCTCTCTCTCTCTCTCTCTCTCTCTCTCTCTCTCTCTCTGTGTGTGTGTGTGTGTGTGTGTGTGTGTATTATGGTGTCTCTATCCACCCTGTACCCAACAAAACAAGCCACATTTATATATTTATTTATTTATTTATTTTGAAGAATGTATACCCCGCCTTTCCCATGCTGAAGCAAATGCCCAAGGTGGCTTACATGGGCAGGCTAGTCTAAGCCACCATTTTCCAATGGGGTTTTTACAAATCTACAGTATTCTTGTGATCCGCCAATCCTCAGTCCCAGATGTCGCCTTCACAGGGTGGTTCTCTCCTCTGGCTGCTGCCATCAAGCCTCAGCAGGCAATCGCAAGTCAAGCCGGGACAGATCCTCGAGGTCGTGTTCCCTTCTTTGCTGGCTGGCCTTCTCACTGGGCCCAATCTCAAATGGGCAGTGCAATCCTATACCCCTCTTAGCGCCGGTGCTGCGCTCTTGTGCCAGCTGGACGCTGTCGCAAATGTGCCATAAAGCGCATCTGCATCGGTGCTGAGGTGCTCAGCCTGCGCACGCGGCAGCACCAACGCTCGGGCGCTGTGGCAGCATCGGCCGTGCGCCAAGCAAGCGTCAGCGCCACTCGGTCAGTGCAGGGGGCGGAGCTCGGTCAGTGCAGGCCGCAGGGGGCGGAGACGGCGGTTATGATGCGGTTGTGACGCAGGACGGGCATAGTGCCAAATCCTAAACCCCGTCCCCGGCCATAGCAGCCCCAATTCAGGCTGCTCCTATCCACGTTCCTCTGTGCCTGCAAAACAGCAGGCGCAGATCCGAGCAGGCCCATAGGGGTGACTGGGGCTTTTGCGGGTGTAAGGGAAAAACCTCCCCTTGGCCTGCACCTCGCTGCTGCTGCCTCCTAATGGGCCTTAGGATATTGCCCTGCTATGTTGGCCTTACAAGTCCAGCACAGTATAGGATTGCATCCTGAGTTAGGCCGGCATAAGCTAAAACAGCAAAGTTTGGCCAGCACAAAGGCCACCGTAAAGTATGTTTGTACCACAGTCAGAGTCAGAGAGGCCAGAACACAAACATGCACCATCCTCCCTGCCTCCAAGAGTGGTCCAAACATGCTTTAGGGTGGCCCTTGTGCTGGCCGAACTTTGCTGGCTTAGCTTATGCTGGCCTAACTCCAGTTTAGGATTGTGCTCACACACTCCACCGCAACTCTCACTTGCATAATCAGTGAGAGTAATCAACTCCACAGCGACTCTGTTCTGCCACCACAGGTACTGCAGCTTCCCTGGCCTCTGTCTCCCATCCAAAAACAAACCACAAATTCTCCTGCTTAGCTTCAGGTGGTGCCAGCAGCTCAACCATCAGTCCACACCTCCTGCGAGCACTGCAATATCCTTTAACTTTATAATTCTATCCAGCAACTCTCTCCTGTATAACTTACAGCTCTATCCTGTATAACTGTATATATGCTGTAGGTTTAGGAGAGCTCCTCCACTTAGATTTATTTGCCTAGGACCTGCACCATCAAGACAAACTCAGTGGATGCTGTCAAAGCACATACAGTCTTCCCAATATCCATCTTTGCACATCTGAAAGCATTGGTTAAATTCCCAAGATTACACGCAGGACTCTTAAGAGGTCACAAGGGAAGTGACCCTAATACAGTCCTTAAGCTAGCAATGAGCTGGGCGTGAGTGGCAAGATGGGTTGTGCAACCTCCTTACATTAATAGTAGGCTACTTTAGAATGCCAGGTGCAAGGGAGTGGCCACAGAATGCAGGCAGCCTGTTGTCTTGTGTGCTCCCTGAGGCACCTGGTGGGCCACTGTGAGATACAGGAAGCTGGACTAGATGGGCCTTGGCCTGAACCAGTGGGGCTGTTCCTACGAGTACGTGTCTGAAGAGGAGCATCTGTTTCTGGTGGCTGTCCAAGAGAAATTCTGTGGAGAATCTTGACTGGCCAACAGTGTGTTTACCTCAGAATTTCCCTCAGAATGCCTCAGGTTCAAGGGATTGGCCACAGAATGCAGGCAGCCTGTTGTCTTGTGTGCTCCCTGAGGCATCTGGTGTGCCATTATGAGATACAGGAAGCTGGACTAGATGGGCCTTGGCCTGATCCAGTGGGGCTGTTCCTATGAGTACCTGTCTGAAGAGGAGTGTCTGGTTCTGGTGGCTGTCAAAGAAAAATGCTGTGGAGAATCCTGACTAGCCACCAGTGTATTTCCCTCAGAACCAGTGTGTTTCCCTCAGAATTTACCTCAGAATGCCAGGTGCAAGGGAGTGGCCACAGAATGCAGGCAGCCTGTTGCCTTGTGTGTTCCCAGAGGCATCTGGTGGGCCACTGTGAGATACAGGAAGCTGGACTAGATGGCTCTTCTTATGTTCCTATGTTCTTAAGGTCCAGCAAGGTCCTAAGTCTCACTTTTGGATTCATCTGAGATTAAATTGCAAAACTGCAAGAGCATTTGGTAGGCACAGCACGAGTGGGCCAGTGCAGGGCTGGCTCTACTATGCCATTCTGGGCACAATCCCAACAGTGCCCTGAGCTGCTGCATGTTGTGTTGGCCCAGCACTGTTGCAAACGTTCCATAAGGCCCAGTCACGCCAGTGCAAGATAGTCTGGGTCAGCAGAGGGCGCTGCAGGGACTGCCCGTGAAGGCGTCCCCACACTGGCCGGGTTTGGCCAGTGTGGGGGTTTTGGAGGGTGGGAGAAGGTGGAAGGGAGTTAGGGGAGGACCAGGGGAATGGACCAGGGGAAGAGCGGAAGGTGAGCAGCCCTGAGGGCAGGCTGGCCCATGGAGGGGGGATGGAATCTGGCCAGATCCAACCCCCCATCCCCAGGCCATGTGGCCCCGATCCAGGCTGGATTTCTTTAGCAGGCACAGCTCTGAGTAGTCGCATAGGGCTGCCTGGGCCTCACCCCAAGATAAGGGGACATCCCTTTGCCCTGTGGTGAGCTCCAGCTGCCTCCTATGATACAAAGGATGCAGTGCAGGAGCATTA
>JAJKFI010000007.1:30743767-30765669 GCA_029204185.1 Lerista edwardsae
CCCCCCCACTGGCAGTATGTTATGCCTTGTCCTGTCCTCCCCCCAAAAAAACCTGGTGTGCTTTGACTCTTTTAGTGCTTTGCCAGTGGTCCATGAGTTGAAAAAGGTTGAAACTCATTGGTTTAAGATATGAGGGATGTAGAAACAATTGACTGAAACGAATGCTTGTTGAATTGTACTTGTAGGACACCAGAACCAGGGGGCATCCGCTAAAACTGAGGGTTGGGAGAGTTAAAACAGATAAAAGGAAGTACTTTTTTACCCATCGGGTGGTTAATCTGTGGAACTCTTTGCCACAGGAGGTGGTGATGGCATCTGGTCTGGATGCCTTTAAGAGGGGATTGGATGGATTTCTGGAAGAAAAGTCCATCGTGGGCTATAGGCCATGATGGGTTATGCAACCTCCTTACATTGGTGGTGGGCTACTTCAGAATGCCAGGTGCAAGGGAGTGGCAACAGGATGCAAGCATCTTGTTGTCTCATGCACTCCCTGGGGCACCTGGTGGGCCGCTGTGAGATACAGGAAGCTGGACTAGATGGGCCTTTGGCCTGATCCAGCAGGGCTCTTCTTATGTTCTTATGTCCTTAAATAACTGTGCTATTAGCCTAGAAAGGCAACCAACAAAATTTCAGGGGAATTGCTTTAGTTCTTCAAAGGTAGTTGCTTGTACAAAAATAAGCGCATGTGAAAACCCGGGCCTCATGTGCCTTTTGAGGAATTATTCAAAATGGGCAAGGACATTTTTCTGGGCCATAGTGGTGATGGCTATAGCAAAGCAGTCGGCTTCCTCCCTATTTCAACACTGTAAACAAAGAGCAGAGGAGAACAGTCGAAACAGCAGGGGGCCATTATCACGGTCAGAAAAAAATAACTTTTGAGTCTGTGCTATACAATTGATCACACATACAGTTTGAGTTCTTTCTCACCAGTTTAGTGTAGTAGAATTACCCAGAAAGACTCCATCTGTCTTCCTATTGATATTTTTTTTTGAAAAAATAATATTACTATTGTAAGTACACTAGTACAGAAAACTGTAAAGATGTCTGTGTCCAGTTTTCATTTTTGGAAAAAGTTAACTTCAGAAGTTTCAAAAATCTAGTCAAATGTTGTTTGCCTTCTAACATCAAGCCTTCTAAATGGTTTTATATACCGTTGTACTTCTTTAGCTGCCTTGAGCATTTGCTCCTGCAAATGGAAAAGTGGGATAAACATCTTTAAAATAATAAGGGCGCAATCCTAATCTAATCCTAATGGGGTCGCGAAGAGTCGGACACGACTTAGCGACTGAACAACAACAATCCTAATCTGGAGTTAGGCCGACACAGTTAGGGCAGAAAAGTTTGGCCGGCACAAGGGCCACCGTAAAGTGCATCTGGACCACTCTTGGAGTCAGGGAGGATGGCACACATTTGTGTGCTGGACTCTCTGACTCCGAGAGTGGTCCAAACATACTGTATGGTGCCCCAGCAGCCAAACTTTGCTGGCCTGTGCCAGCCTAAGTCCAGGTTAGAATTGTGCTCTGAGTTAGGCCGGCATAGTTAAGTCAGCAAAGTTTGGCCGGCACAAGGGACACAATAAAGTATGTTTGGACTATTCTCGGAGTCAGAGACTGACACACAGACGTGCGCCACCCTCCCTGACTCTGAGAGTGGTCCAAACGCTCTTTACGGTGGCCCTTGTGCTGGCCAAACTTTGCTGGCTTAACTATGCTGGCCTAACCAGTGGCATCCCTATAGGGGGCAGAGCTCTAAGTTTTGCAAGGAGCCTTACCTTGCCATGGAAATAGCTCCTTTCCCTCGCCACTTTAGGCAATCCTCAGGGGGAAAAGCAACATCTTGGCATTGCTTACTGGCTACAGCAGTAAGGGAGAGGAGCCATTTACATGGGAGGGTAAAGTTCCTTGCAAAATGTAGAGCTCTGCCCCCCTTTAGGGGCGCCACTGGGCCTAACACAAGGTTAGGATTGCACCCTGGGTCTTTCTTCATTCTGCCGTCATAGAAGCACACGTGCATCAAGAAGTGGAGAAAAGCAGAGATTGTTTTCCAGCCACTTTTGCCAGAGTGTCCATTCCTGATGTATGACTCCAACGTTTCCAGTGTTCTTCTCAACTGCATTTTATCATAGATTTTTGAGTTCCTAGTTCTCAGAATTACCAGTTCTTGTTTCTAAAGTAGAACTAATGCATTAGGGATGCTCCGTTATATTAGGTTTTAAATTCTAAATGTTGTACAGACTGTTGGGCAAGTGGCGTTAGCCACTGTCTTCAGTTTCTGTGCATCTTTATATCACCAATTGAACTGCACTTTATTTGAAAAATAAACACTGAAAAAAAAGCAACGTCAATGTAATCATATGTATGGCTGCATCAGGACGCTTTTTGCATGGTGTTTTACTGATGCACTTGCAGTCAATGACGGCCACTCTTTGGCACTGAGGCTCTGCGCCACGGATCCAGGCCCATCACAGTCATTGGGGCCTTCAGCAGTGCCATGAATGAGCTTTGCAGCGCTCAGTGAGACTGAGCTTGGCCTTTGCAGGATCCTCTCCCTACCCGGAGAGTAGTCCCTGGCCAGCTGCACGTTGTCCAAGCCTGGCCAGGGAGCCTTCAAGTCCCAATCTCCTGCCCGGCAGCAGTGGTGTCATCTACAAATAAGGAACGGGAACACTGGGCGGGACTTCCGCGTGATTGGCTGCCCGCCCGTCCCGTGGCTGCCCTGGCCTCGGGGGGGGGTGCCTGCTCACCGGGGGAGATGGGGGGCGCTGGAGCCTGGGCAAGCAGCGGTGGGGTGCACAAACCAGGGGCAGCCCCCCCAGGCCAGGGCAGCCATGGAATGAAACGGGCGGGCTGCCAATAACGTGGAAGTCCCGCCCAAGTCCCGCCCAGCGTTCCCGTTCCTTATTTGTAGATGACACCACTGCCTGGCAGGTGTCTCCTCCCTCTGGGGGCGGGGCTGGACCGGGGCTGAGGTGACAGGGTCCCACTCTGCACCCCACATTCTGCTTTGGATGGATGTTGTTGCCAGCAGCTTTACTATTTTCTTTGGGGAGAGGGCGTGTTACATGGCCCAACCATGCCAACAGAACCCAAAGGGAGAAGGGCTGCCGATAGAGTGGCAAAGAGGATCCTGAGCAACACTCAGTGCTAACTGTGCATCTGCAGTTTGGCAAAGGAACCATCAGTGCTCTGCGACTACCCTACAATACATTTGACCAGGAAATTGCCATCCCAAGGCCTCTTTGCACACGTATAAGAACATCTCTATATTTGTACTCTAACCCAATATTACCTGGTGTAGAAAGAGTCCACGGCGGGGCGACAGATGACGGCACAAATTCCCATTTGTCATCTGGTCTCAGGAAATTCTCTCCCGCCAGGCAGGTTGGCCACATCGCACATAAAATCGATATTTTCATCAACATGCTTTCTCGGTTCGTCGCTGGCTGGCTCCGTCTCAAGACAACGTCGTTCTGCAGAGCCCTGAGCTCTTGAGCGCCACGTTTACACGAGGAGGAATCTGGAACGTTTCCTGGGATCCGCATCTGCACACGCTGCCTCATTTGCATATTGGAACATAAGGCCGACCCGCGGACAGGCAAATAATGGCCTGCATTCCAAGAGGGTTGGCTGATCTTTCTGCTACTTCGAAGATTCAGCTCCACACCTCCTAAAATGGAGCAGGCTTTGAGCAGTCCGGCAGCCAAAATCCAGCCGAACACCCTTAGCAACTTCACTGGCACCACTGCAGAATGTGTCACAAGCCAGGTGCATTAGCAAGCGCTGTCCATTAAAAATTAATAAAAGCTATCCACGGAAAACTATTAAAAACTATTAAAAACAGTTACAGTTTTTCATGTTTCTACATTTTTTCCCCCCACAGTTATCTTGGAAACCTGAAAAATACTCTTAAACATTCTTTCAGGAAAAAAAACCTAGCCCAGTGTTTCCTAAGCTGTGGGCCAGAACCTACCAGTGGGGTCAGTGGAACCGCAGTTGTCATTGAGGTAGGGGCAGACCTAGCCAAAATGGCACCCAGGGCACCCAATAGAAGTGCGCCCCCACAGGAACCCAGGTCTACCCACCACAAGCAGCCCCAGGTAGACCTGGGCTCCCGGAGCTCAGGTCTACCCATTGGGAATGGCCACAGGTAGATCTGGGCTCCCTGCTGGTAGATCTGGGGAGCCCAGGTCTACCCATTAAAAACAACAGCAGAGCCCAGATCTACCCATTAGGAGAAGCCACAGGAAGACCAGTGCACTGCAGAGCAAGAAGGCATTCATAGTGCAGACCTTCCATAACCTATTCAAAGCCTTTTCCCAGTGCCAAGGCATATTTAATCATAACTTTTAAGGTCACGGTGAGCTTAGCCTTAGTTTTTTTGTTTGTTTTGTAGTTGGTTCTTAACATTTGCTGACTTCAGTTTGAAATCCCTGTGTCTCCACTTTCAAAAATCTGAGTCAGTGTCTGAAAAAGTCACATGTGAGCAGAGACCATCATGCAATGCTTCCAATTTGCATGGGAGATTAGCATGTGCCTGCCCCCCCCAGTTATATAGGCAAATTGTAACCAACTTCAAAAAAAAAAAAAAAAACTAAGGCTAAGCTCACCGTGACCTTAAAAGTTATGATTAAATATGCCTTGGCACTGGGAAAAGGCTTTCAATAGGTCTGCACTGTGGAAGGTCTGCACTATGAATGCCTTCTTACCCTGCAGAGCACTTGTCTCCCTGTGGTTTGTTCTAATGGGCAGATCTGGGCTTCGCTGTTGTTTCTAATGGGTAGACCTGGGCTCTCTGTAGGGAGCCCAGATCTACCCGCAGTTGTTCTCAACGGGTAGAACTGAGCTCTGGGAGCCAGGTCTACCCGCGGCTGTTTGTGGTGGGTAGACCTGGGCTCCAGGAGCCCAGGTCTACCCGCGGTTGTTCCCTACCTGTGCAATGTTGCAGGGTCCACTGGCGCCCCCCTGGACAGCCCCAAGATGGTGCCCAGGGCCCATGCCCCCCCTGCCCCCCTTAGATCCGCCACTGCATTGAGGGGTCGTGAAATGGAAACTGACAAGTTGATCGTTGACAAGGAAAATGCTTTCAGCCCTGTGGAAAGAGAAACTGAGAGCGCAATCCTAAGTTGCGCTGGAATGACGAGGTCGGTGGGCCTGTGCCATATGGAGTGCACCTTATATTAGAACATAAGAACATAAGAAGAGCCCTGCTGGATCAGGCCAAAGGCCCATCTAGTCCAGCTTCCTGTATCTTACAGTGGCCCACCAAGTGCCTCAGGGAGCACACGAGTCAACAAGATGCCTGCATCCTGTTGCCACTCCCATGCACCCGGCACTCTGAAGTAGTCTACTATTAATGTATGGAGGTGCCACCGCCCATCATGGCCTATAGCCCATGATACACTTTTCCTCCAGAAATCTGTCCAATCCACTTTTGAAGGCACCTAGGCCAGATGCCATCACCACCTCCTGTGGCAAGGAGTTCCATAGCTTAATTACCTTAGGTGCCAGTAGTGTCATTCAGTAATGAACAAACAGAACGCTGGGTGGGACTTACCGCCTGATTGGCTGTGTGTTGCTGACGCGGCGCTGCCTTTCCGAGCGCCGCGCGGGCACCCCTGGCTTCGGAGGGGGTGCCCGCTTGCCTGGGGGGCGCGCTGGGTGCTGCGGAGAGCCGCGGAGGGGGGCGCCACCCGGAAGAAGCCCCCGTGGCGGAATGGCAGGCGGCGACGCGTCACGGGCTCCCTGTCAATCAAGGGGTAAGTCCCGCCCAGCGTTCCGTTTGTTCGTTACTGAATGACACTACTGTTAGGTGCTCTATGTAGTCTTCATGGGGCAAGGGCACATTCGCGCCCTTGCCCATGGGGAGGCTCCAGCCTCCCCCGCCTTCCTTCCCTGGCCCACCCACCCCCTCCCAGTTCCTCCCTCCCACTCTCCCTCCTCATCTGGGGCAAGTTCGGCTGGCACAAGGGCAGCTGGGCCCCGGCGCTCTTGGGCCGACGCTACTTCTAGTGTCAGCCCAAAAACTGTAGCATCGACACTGGGGTGCTGGTTGGCGCTCCTGCATTGGCGCTCGTGGTGTTGCGTAGTGTCGGCGCAACATCACTTCCAGGATTGCGCCCTGAGCTGCGCTGTGCGTTTACTTGTGAGCAAGAGCACTTGCCAGGGTTCCTATCAAAGAGCAGGTGAAGGGGAATGCAAGGCCACCGTCCCCATCTGACGAACCACAGACAGTCAACCAGCCCTCCAGAAGACGGCTTCCCTAGTATAGTAAAAAGGATAAAAACAGAGGCTGGTAGAGTGAATTATTTTTTAGTCTTGTCCAGCTAGGTGGGTCCCAATAAGTGTCAGGTTGAAAAAAGGGAGTCCTGGTGTGAACCAGTTTGAGAACCGCTGAACTAGGCAGGTGGAGTCTCTTTCAGGGATGTCGCAGATACTTCACACACAGAGTTTCCGAGGTTGACACTGCAAGGTATACCTCAAAACGCAAGGTGTAAATACAACAAGCCCGTGACCACTAATCAGGAAGCCCCCCATGGTGGCATCTCCTCCTCTTGAGTGTTCAGGGCCAAGCACCTGGGGTACCACGGCAACAGCTCCCACCTGGTCCTTAGCAACCAACACACCATGCCGCTCACCATTTTCTCGGGCAATGCTCAGAAGATGAAGGGAGTGCAGGGAGGTGTGGCTGGGCTCTGCACGGGGGCGGGGAGCTGCCACTTAACCGAGTGTTCCAGTTGTTGGCGCTGACGGATGACATCACTGGTTGGGACCCACTTTGTGAGTCCAGGCCCATGGCCAGGTGGGTCACAAGTGGGGCCAGAGGTGGATCTACAGGAAGGGCAGAGCTCTAAGTTTTGCAAGGAGCCTTACCCTGTCCTGTAAATCCCTCCTCTCCCTTGCTGCTGTAGCCAGTAAGCAACGCCAAGATGTTGCTGTTCCCTGTGAGGATTGGTTAAAACGGTGCAGGAGAGGAGTGATTTCCACTGCAAGGTAAGGCTTCTTGCAAAACGTAGAGCTTTGCCCTCCTTAGATCTGCCTCTGAGTGGGGCCCAACTGCCCAGCCTCCATCTGGCTCAAAATTGGAGCCAAACGGACAGGAGGCCACTTCTGGGTTGTGGCCCACCTCCAGAAGCCGCTCCTGCATCTCTCCAGGTCAGGGGTGGCCTCCAGAGGCTTCCGCAGACTTCGGGGCACACCTGGAAGTGACCTCTGGTCCACTTCAGGTTTTGCAAGTGCCATTTTCAGTTGCATCCAGAGGCAACTCGGAGACACGTTTTGGGTCACAACTGCAGTGCCAGAGGCCAAGGCAGGTGGTGGCTCCTGTAAGGTTGAGAACGGTTGGTTTAAACCTTGTAGTCAGAATCACTGACCATTTGTGTAACAGTCTTAGGGCCCAATCCTGTCTAACTTTCTATCACTGATGCAGCTGTGTCAATGGGGTATGTGCTGCGTCCTGCAATGAAGGGGGCAATCACAGAGGCCTCCTTGAGGTAAAGGAGTATTTGTTTCATTGCCTTGGGACTACATCATGGGTGCATTGGTGCTGGAAGGTTGAATAGGATTGGGTCTGAACCAGTCTGCCGAAGAGCTGTGGGGAAATCTCTTTCAGGCACCCACTTTGGAGCACCCAACACTGCCACTGCTTCTCAGCCACATTTGTAGATGGGTGAAAGTTGGCTGATCAATGGCAGGAAATTGTGTCCATGATTACACAGCAGCCACTAAAGTGTACAGAACCTATACTCAGGTATAAGTCTAAAAATTTATGCCTGAAAAATTGGGGTGGGGGCTGGGATATGGGGTGGAGGCTGGGCTAAGAAGCAGGAAGCAGGAGATAGAATTTTTTTTACTTATCAGTAAATGTTCTCAGGCACCTACAAGCAGGAAGCAAAAAAACAGTAGCCATTTTCCTTCTCCAAACAGGCAGAGAGGTGAAGGGGCTTATGGGAACTGTAGTAATTGTATGTCGTATGTCATTGTACAATTGTAGTCATTGTTGGGAATTGTATGGAAGTCCTATACTGTATTCCACACAAAGCCTACAATTTGCACAAGCACCTTCATCACTTGTTTGGAGAATAGCTCAATTTCTGTGCTGCCTCAAAAGAAAGTGAAATGGCTCCATTTTTGTGGATGCGACAATTTCTGTTGCTGCCTCAGAACAGTTACAGGTAAGTCATTTTCAAAGAATTTCATACACACACACCCCTTAAGTTTTATCCTCGACTTATCAATGAGTCGTGGCAAATTCTATTATTTTTTACTTAAAACTTGCCGTCGACTTATCCATGAGATCAACCTATACATGAGCATATACAGTATTCACCTTCTCCAAGCTTAGCAAAATGGCTGGTCCAAGAATCAACAGTAAAAATCAGGATGCAGATCAGCATGTGATCATGGTGCTGGTGATTGGGGAGGTTTCCTTAGTAGTGCTGGGTGAAGAAGGCAGGCCGACCATGGTATCTTGGCTGTATGTCTGTGAAGGATGAAAGGGTGTGGACTGAGCTGGTCATCTTAGAGCCCATCTGCAAAAGGTCAGGGCTGGTTGATCAGGCTTCCTGAATGGCACCACCTGATACAGGATGGGGGGGGGCTTTTAAACTAGGAAACAGGTTGTAGTACGCACAAGGAAACTCAGGGAGACACAGAGAGAGACCATAGACAATGCGGGGGGGAAGCACATCACTGCTTTAACTATCTGAGACAGTGCTGGGAATCTCCCTAAAGGATCACTCTTCTGTTATGGGAGCAGCATAGTTGACACTCTCCCCGTAGCATCATCCCACACTCCTCTGGTAATTTTAGAGCACATACAGAACGCGGCGGCTCGGGTGGTTGCTGGGGCACATCGGTTTGACTCTGTCGAGCCGTTGCTTCGGCGACTACACTGGCTGCCGGTTCTGTTGCGGGCCCAATTCAAGGTGCTAGTTTTGACTTTTAAAGCCCTTTACGGCTCGGGTCCGGGGTATTTGAGGGACCGCCTCCTTCCATATAATCCTACCCGTACTCTCAGATCATCTGGAGGGGCCCTTTTGACTGTGCCGCCACCAGGAGAAGTGAGAGGGGCGGCAGCCAGGAAGAGGGCCTTCTCGGTGGTGGCCCCCCAACTTTGGAATACCCTCCCCTTCGAATTGAGAACTGCTCCCTCGTTGTTAACATTTTGGCGGGGGCTGAAGACCTTTTTATTTCAAAAAGCTTTTAACTGTTGACAGGCTATATTTTGATTAATTTTATGATCCTCGGAGCTTGTTGCCTGCTGTTTTTTAAATTTTTAAATTGTATTTTAACATTGTTTTAAATTGTTTCTAATGCTAATTTTGTTTTTATTGTTCTTTTATTGTAATGCCGCCTTGTGTGCCTTTGGGCAAAAAGGCGGGATATAAATTCAATAAATAAATAAATAAATAAATAAATAAATAATAATACCATGACAGCGAGAGCACATACCGTAAGAGGAGCTGACAGCATGCTTGCTTCCCACATGAATGTCACCAATGGACAGTACTAGGAGTTTTGCATTCTGGATAACTTTGTTTTTGGCCAACGGTATCCTGGTCATTGGCTTCTCTAGTTTTTTGAATGAATGAATGAATGAATGAAACCTTTATTGGCATATATACAGACATACACACATACATATGTATACAATTCACAATAAAACTATAGTTCTAGTATATCAAATAGAATTCTGCCCACTAGCCCTCATACAATGTTGGACTTCACCACATGGTGCAAAAAAAGCAGCTACCTGTCTTATTAAGCTTGGCTCCGTCGTCGAGAGTAAATATTTCAGCATCTCGGAGTCCGAACTCTGATGCTTCGTTGATAAAATTGGGTCTAAACATTTCTTCCGGGCCTCAAAGTGGAGGGGAGGCTTCTCTCGTTATTCTCCACTGTACATGCAATACATGAAAAATGGCTGCTTCTTCGACAGGGGTATGGCGTGGCTGCTGTTGGGGCTCTCGGGGGCACCCAGAGAAACTCTGGGCCAATATCTCAAGCCCCAAGCCCCCGCCTTTGATAGTTTGAGATTAGTTGGTTGCCCCTCTGGGGCGCTGTGTAGGGATTTTTTTTTCAGCACCCTGATTGGCTGCTGGTTTTTTGGCCTACCCCAGACTGCCATTTGGGTGGGGTGTTGAGAGTTAGCTTTAGGAACATAAGAAGAGCCCTCCTGGATCAGGCCGAGGGCCCATCTAGTCCAGCTTCCTGAATCTCACAGTGGCCCACCAGGTGCCTCAGGAAGTTCAGTAGACAACAAGATGCCTGTATCCTGTTGCCACTCCCTTGTACCTGACATTCTGAAGTAGCCTGCAATTGACATAAGGAGGTTGCACAACCCATCATGGCCTATATCCCACGATGGACTTTTACTCCAGAAATCTGTCCAATCTCCCTTTAAAGGTATCTAGGCCAGATGCCATCACCACCTCCTGTGGCAAGGAGTTCCACAGCTTAATTACCTGCTGAGTAAAAAAGTATTTCCTTTTATCTGTTTTAACTCTCCCAAAACTCAATTTCACTGGATGTCGCCTGGTTCTGATATTGTGACAGAGGGAAAAGAACATCCCTCTATTGACTCTAACACTTCCATGCATAATTTTGTATGTCTCAATCATGTCCCCCCTCAGGCACCTTTTTTCTAGGCTGAAGAGCCCCAAACGCTGCAGTCTTTCTTCATAAGGGAGGTGCCCCAGCCCCGTAATCATTTCGGTCGCTCTCTTCTGCACCTTTTCCAGCTCCACTATGCCCTTTTTGAGGTGCGGTGACCAGAACTGTACACAATACTCCAGATGTGGCCTTACCATCGATTTGTACAATGGCATGATAATATTGGCTGTTTTATTCTCAACCCATTTTTTAATGACCCCAAGCATGGAATTTACCTTCTTAATTCCTGCCGCACACTGGGTCGATACCTTCATCGAATTGTCCACCAGCACCCCAAGATCTCTCTCCTGAGCTGTCACAGACAGCTCAGAACCTATAAGCCTATAGGTGAAGTTTTGGTTTTTTGCCCCAATGTGCATCACTTTACACTTGTCTACGCTGAAATGCATCTGCCATTTGGCTGCCCAGCTTTGGGTGGGTTTCCCTTAGTTGGGCAGGGAGTGGGCTGGTGGGGTAGCCGGGATGGGGCCTGAGTACACGCTGAGGTAAGCAAGGTCAAGGGGTAAGCCAGGACCAGTTTGATGATACCAGTCCGAGTTGAGAAGTGGACTGGTGAGTCCCTTGGCTGGTTTAGGCGAAGGCCAACCCACGGCTTTGCCTAGGTAGGTTGGTGTTATTCAGCCTCCTCCACTCTCCGGGCTTGGCTGGGATGGGCTCACACAACACCCCGTGGGGACGGTGCCTGGAGCCAGGATGTCACACACTATTAGGGGCTGGGGGAGGTAGACCAGGTCTTTCCCCCCCCCATCATAGCTGCCAGCATACTTGGGGTTGTTATTCCCTAGTGGACGTTTTCCCTGTTGCAGGTTATGTTGTTGGAATTTAATCAATGAATATTAATCATCCCAAGCCTCTGTCTTGCAGGCTTATTTGGGAGGGGTGCCAATGTAAATAACGTCGCAATAGGGTTGCGGCTATTGTTCACTGGAATCTTTGCAAAGAATGACATTTTTCTTCACACCATAATTCATGGGACAATAAACCTGAGAACAACTGAGTAAAGATCCTTTGGAACATAGGAACAGCCCCAATGGATCAGGCCAAGGCCCACCTAGTCCAGCTTCCTGAATCTCACAGTGGCCCACCACATGCCTCAGGGAGCACACAAGACAACAGGCTGCCTGCATTCTGTGGCCTCTCCCTTGGACCTGGCATTCTGAGGCAAATTCTGAGGTAAACACACTGGTGGCCAGTCAAGATTCTCCACAGCATTTCTCTTGGACAGCTATCAGAACCAGATGCTCCTCTTCAGACATGTATTATTCTTATTATTATTTATTGAATTTATACCCCGCCTATTGCCCGAGGCACTCAAGGCGGCATTTACAACAATAAAAAATATAAAAACAACATTAAAAACAATTTAAACAATATTAAAATACAATAAAACAAAAAATTAAACAACAAAGTTTAAAACAAGCCATGTGGATCATAAAATATAAAAGTATAACCAGCCAGCCAACCAGCCAACCTGTCAACAGTTAAAAAGCTTTTTGAAATAAAAAGGTCTTCAACCCCCGCCGAAAAGTTAACAAAGAGGGGGCTGTTCTCAATGTACTCATAGGAACATAAGAAAAGCCCTGCTGGATCAGGCCAAGGACCACCTAGTCCAGCTTCCTGAATCTCACAGTGGCCCACCACATGCCTCAGGGAGCATACAAGACAACAGGCTGCCTGCATTCTGTGGCCTCTCCCTTGGACCTGGCATTCTGAGGTAAATTCTGAGGTAAACACACTGGTGGCCAGTCAAGATTCTCCACAGCATTTCTCTTTGACAGCCACCAGAACCAGATGTTCCTCTTCAGACATGTACTCATAGGAACATAAGAAGAGCCCTGCTGGATCAGGCCAAGGCCCACCTAGTCCAGCTTCCTGTATCTTACAGTGGCCCACCAGATGCCTCAAGGAACACATAAGACAACTAGATACCTGCATCTCATTGCCACTCCCTTGCACCTGCCATTCTGTAGTAACATGCTACTAACATAAGGAGATTGCACAACCCATCATGGAATTTTCCTCCAGAAATCTGTCCAATCCCCTTTTAAAGGTACCCAGGCCAGATGCCATCACCACCTCCTGTGGCAAGGAACTACCCACTGGGTAAGAAAGTGTTTTCTATTATTTGTTCCCAGCACTCCATTTCAGTGGATGTCCCCTGGTTCTGGTGTTGTGAGAGAGGGAGAAGAACATCCCTCTATCCGCTCTATCCCTCCCATGCATAATTGTGTATATCTCAATCATGTCCCCCCATGCATCTTTTTTCTAGACCGAAGGGCCCCAAATACTACAGTCTTTCTTCATAACGGAGGTGCCCCAGCCCCGCACAGTTCCCAGTTCTACAGACCGAGAACACAATACCGCAGATAGAACTGTAGTTGGCCAAAAGCAAAATCCAGTTTGGCTCATTGATGTTGCATTCCCAGGTGCCAGTAGAATTGACGACCAAGAAAATGAGAAGATCCCCAAACAGGAAGGAACACCTCCGAATTCTTGACTTTGAATAAATTACACCAGCTCAGCTCCAGAAAACCACACTGCTTGGAACAGCGAGCCGCCTACCAAGGTGTCTCTGCGATGACCAGGATCTTGGTTAGATCCCAAATTGCAGACTATATCCAGCCCAGCTTGGGCCGCGATGAATTATTATTATTAATGATGATAATGATCATGAGGATTTGGAAGCATTCCTGCAAATCCTCTCTTCGAAGAGCACAAAAACATAATTATATGAAAGCCAGATACTGACATTTTTACCAATGTTTGAGACAGTAGAGCATTTTGGGTGAATATAGCCAGCGGTGTCATCCTGGTGGAACGGCCTGGTACGCCATTCCGCCAGTTCCGCGGATGGGCCCAGGCCGCGCCACCTCTCCCGAGGATGGGCGAGCTGCTCCTGGGCCTGCCCGCCCTCCCATGCGTCCCGAATCGCTCTGAAATGGAGCGATTCGAGGCGCAGGGAGGTGCAGGGAGGCATGGCTGGCCTCCGCCATAGGGGCGGAGGGCTGCCAATCATCCGGGCGTTCCAGTTCCTGGCGCACCCGGATGACGTCTCTGAATATAGCCTTGCCAATTGGCTGAAGACTTGGCTATCTAAGTAAAGGTGCGCGATGGACTGGCCAGGTGGGCTCCAGTCAGGTAAACTGTGTGACATCACCAATCTTTGGTTACTTAAGCTCAAGCAACAGGCTACAACATTTAGGGTTCTTCAGTCTAGGAAGACATGTCCTGCAGGAGGGAGAGCGTGATCGAGATGTACAAAATTATGCAGGGAATGGATAGAGGGATGTTCTTTTCCCTCTTGCATAACATCAGAACCAGGGGACATCCATTGAATTTGATTGGCAGGAGAGTTAGAACAGACAAAAAGAGTTATTTCTTTACCCAGTAATTCATCTGTGGAACTTCTTGCCACTGGATGTGGAGATGGCAACGGGCCTAGATAGCTTTAAAGCGGGATTGGCCAGATTTATGGAGGACACATCCATCACAGGTTACAAGCCACGATGGCCGTATGCCCTTGGCCTGATCCAGTGGGGCTCTTCTTGTGCTCTTACATGGGACAGGGAAAAATGATTCAAATCCACAAACCCATGTGGCTGGCTGAGAACAGCATTTCAACAAAGGACAATGTTTCCTTTCCCCAAGGAGGGCTCTCAGGCTGAACCTCCCATGCAGGAAGCAGGAAAGGCCACACAGCTTCATCAGCTTGTGGTGAATTATGGGGGATTGGGCTGCCCATTTATCACTGTTCCTTGGCTGGTAAGATCACCAATGAGATTATGCTGGAAGACCTGCTCACACAATGTAGCATCGTGATCTAATCCTACACACTACAAAATTACTCATTGACGGAGAGCGCAATCCTAACTTGGAGTTAGGCAGGCACAGTTAGGCCAGCAAAGTTTGTCAGGCACAAGGGACACCGTAAAGTATGTTTGGACCACTCTTGGAGTCAGAGACGCCAGCACACAGACATGTGCCACCCTCTCTGACTCCAAAAGTGGCCCAAACGTGCTTTACGGTGTCCCTTGTGCCGGCCAAACTTTGCTGGCCTAACTGTGCAGGCCGAACTCCAGGTTAGGATTGTGCCCTGAGATTGCCTATGACTAGGAAGGAGAAAATCTAGGAAGGAGAAAAGGGCAGCAATCGAGAGACACAATGAGAGTGCATGACTGAAAAAAAAAAGTGAATATTCACACAAAGTGCTAATGACCTTAGGTTAAATGTTTGAGATTATTCAGCACAGGCCTAACCTAAATTGTAAATTCAGCAAAAGCTGTTACATTCTCTGAACATTGTTATCTTTCAGCTGAAAGAGTGATGGGGTTTTCCTGAGTGCAAGTAGCCTCATTGCGACAAAGGGTGAGCTAAGACACGCGAGTTACGCATCTGGGCAAGGAAGCCAGGGCCAGAGGCGGATCTACAGGGAGGGCAAAGCTCTAAGTGTTGCAAGAAGCCTGACCCTGTCATGTAAATCCCTCCTCTCCTTGCTGCTGTAGCCAGTAAGCAACGCCAAGATGTTGCTGTTCCCTGTGAGGATTGGCTAGAACAGTGCAGGAGAGGAGTGATGTCCACTGCAAGGTAAGGCTTCTTGCAAAACTTAGAGCTTTGCCCTCCCTTAGATCTGCCTCTGGCCAGGGCCCCAGACTCTTTCAGAAGTTTAAAAACATATGTAGGCATGCAGTCAGCCAGCCAGCAGGTGGGAGGGTTTAGCACAGAGTGTCTCCAGTGTTTAGCACAGAGTGCCACATGTATGACTATTTGCCTCTGGGGCATAAGTCGTGGGTGTGTCCTCGGTGCAAGGAGCTCCCTAGAGGCCTTGGTTGTGGACCTGGAGAAGCAGAGGCAGGCAGTGAGGGTCCATGGTGAGACATCCGGGGACTTGCAGGCTTCGTCCCACCCTCAGAATGGGCAGCTCCTCAGCTGCTGGGGAAAGGCGTCTCAGGGCTGGAGGACGTCAGCCTGGAACAGAGGGAATCAATCCCCCAGTGGGGACCCCTTCTTCCAGGGACGAGCCCACATCCAGTTGCACTACGGATGCTCCTCAGAGGGAGGGCGGTCGAGGGCTGCTTGTAGTGGGGGATTCTGTAGTCAGGAACATAGTGATGGTGTGTGTGAGGACCGCATGGTGACTTACCTGCCTGGTGCGAAGGTTGCGGACATCACGTCTCGTCTAGATAGGCTGGTAAGGAGTGCTGGAGAGGAGGTAGCGGTCGTGGTGCATGTTGGCACCAATGACGTGGGGAAATGTAGCCGGGAGGTCCTGGAAACCAAATTTAGGTTGCTAGGCAGGACCCCCAAGGTAGCGTTCTCAGAAGTGCTACCCGTTCCACGCGCAGGGCCAGCTAGGCAGGCGGAGCTCAGGGGTCTCAATGCGTGGATGAGATGGTGGTGTCGGGACGAAGGGTTTAGATTCGTTAGGCACTGGGGGATATTCTGGGACAAGCCAGGCCTATACAAGAGGGACAGGCTTCACTTGAACCAGAATGGAACCAGGCTGCTGGCGCTTAACATTAAAAAAAGTGGCAGAGCAGCTTTTAAACTGATCCCTGGGGGAAAGCCGATAGGAGCCGAGTGGCATCCGGTTCGGAACTCCTCATCCTTACAGGATGAAGAAGGAGAAGCTGGAAAACCGCAGAGTAATAGCAGGGTGGGAATTAGTAGTGTAAGCATAAAGAGTTGGGGCAACTGGTCCAGTAGAAAGAAAGACCGGGATAAGGGATCGAAGAACAGACCTTTCTTGGGGGACCCCATATATAGGTGCTTCTATGCAAATGCCCGAAGTCTCCAAGCAAAGATGGGGGAACTGGAATGTTTGGTGACTAGGGATAACATTTATATAGTAGGCATAACGGAAACCTGGTGGTATGCAGAGAATCAGTGGGATACCTCAATCCCAGACTATGAACTCTATAGGAAGGACAGGGAGGGGCGTGTTGGAGGTGGGGTGGCCATCTATGTCCAAGAAGGGGTAGAATCCAGTAGGGTAAAAATTGAAGGCGGGTCTAACTCCAACATAGAGTCACTGTCAGTTAAACTACCAGGCCCAAAGGGTGATGTGATAGTGATATAGTAGTGGGGGCGTGCTGTCGTCCTCCGGATCAAAAACTCGAAGGGGACCTTGAAATGAGGAAACAAATCAGGGAGGTGTCAAAGAGGGACAGGATTGTAATCATGGGGGACTTCAATTATCCTCATATCGACTGGGTCAACTGCTGCTCTGGTCAAGAAAGAGAGACCAGATTCCTTGATGTGCTGAATGACTGTGCCTTAGAGCAGCTAGTCGTGGAGCCCACCAGAGGACAGGTGACTCTGGATTTAATATTGTGTGGTACTTGGGACTTAGTTAGGGATGTAAGTGCTACTGAGCCATTGGGGAACAGTGACCATGCTGCGATTGGTTTTGCCATGCATGTCCAGGAAAGAGTGCAGAGCAAATCTGACACAAGACCCTTGACTTTCGAAGGGCAGATTTCCCTCAGATGAGGAGGCTAGTTAGAAAGAAATTGAAAGGGAAGGTAAAAAGAGTCCAATCCCTCCAGGCTGCGTGGAGGCTGTTTAAAATAACAGTAGTAGAGGCCCAGCAGAAGTGTATACCGCAAAGAAAGAAGGACTCGATTCGGTCTAGGAGGGTGTCTCCATGGCTAACGAGTAAAGCTGGAGAAGCTGTAAAAGGCAAGGAAGCTTCCTTCCGTAAATGGAAGTCTTGCCCCAGTGAGAAGAATGAAAAAGAACACAAACTCTGGCAAAAGAAATGTAGATCTGGGAGGCCAAGAAAGATTTTTAGGAACGCATGGCCAACAGCATAAAAAGGAATAATAAAAGCTTCTTCAAATACGTTGGAAGCAGGAAACCTGCCGGAGAGGCGGTCGGCCCACTGGATGGGGAGGGAGGAAAAGGGGAAATAAAAGGGGATTCGGAGATTGCAGAGAAATTAAATGAGTTATTTGCATCTGTCTTCCCGGCAGAAGACATCGGACAGGTACCGCTGCCTGAACGGCCCCTCCTGACTAAGGAATTAAGTCAGATAGAGGTTAAAAGAGAAGAGGTTTTAGACCTAATCGACAAAATAAAGGTCAATAAGTCACCGGGCCCAGATGACATCCACCCAAGAGTTATTAAGGAACTGAAAAACGAAATTGCCAATCTCTTAACTATAGTATGCAGCTTGTCCCTTCAAATAGCCACAGTGCCAGAGGATTGGAGGATAGCAAATGTTATGCCAATCTTTAAAAAAGGAAGGAGAGGGGATCCTAGGAAACTACAAGCCGGTCAGCCTAACGTCTGTTCCGGGTAAGATGGTAGAAAGCCTCATCAAAGATAAAATCTTAAAGCACATAGAAGAACAAGCACTGCAGAAGGAAAGTCAGCATGGCTTCTGTAAGTGTAAGTCTTGCCTCACAATTTCAAATTTTGGTAGGTTGCGAAACTGATAAGGCAGATTACGCTATGTGCACCAAGTGTTAAACAACCTGCTCTTCGGGGGGGGGGCACTGCTGCCTAATCACCATTATAGCCACAGAGGCTTGAGTGAAACTTTAAAGTGACTTTAACTGGTAAAGTGAAACTTTTTTTAGGTGGGTCCCAATGCTAAAAGGTTTGGGAATCACTGATGGACAGAACTATTGCATGTACATAAATTTACTACAAATGTCTATACATGTCCAATCAGACACAAACCTTCTTGTAGTTTCAAAGATAAAATCTTAAAGCACATAGAAAAACAAATGCTGCTGAAGGAAAGTCAGCATGGCTTCTGTAAGGGTAAGTCTTGCCTCACAAACCTTTTAGAATTCATTGAAAAGGTTAACCAGAATGTGGATGCTGGCGAACCTGTGGATATTCTATATCTGGATTTTCAGAAAGCGTTTGACACGGTCCCTCACCAAAGGCTACTGCTGAAACTTCATAGTCAGGGAATAAGAGGGCAGGTTCTCTTAGGGATTAAAAACTGGTTGGGGAGCAGGAAGCAAAGAGTGGATGTCAATGGACAATTTTCACAATGGTGAGAGGTGAAAAGTGGAGTGCCCCAAGGATCCGTCCTGGGACCTATGCTTTTCAGCTTGTTAATAAATGACCTGGAGACGGGCATAAGCAGCTAGGTGGCCATGTTTGCGGATGACACAAAACTTTTCCAGGTGATGAAAACCAGAAGGGATTGTGAAGAGCTCCAGAAGGATCTCTCCAAACGGGGGGAATGGGCAGCCAAAATCAAAACTTCAAGCTAATGGGTTCTGAGCTTTCGGTGACAGATCAGGAGAGAGATCTTGTAGTGCTAGCAGACAACTCAATGAAAGTGTCAACCCAATGTGCGGCAGCGGCAAAGAAGGCCAATTCCATGCTTGGGATAATCAAAAAAGGGACTGAGAATAAAACGGCCAATATTATTGTGCCACTGTACAAATCGATGGTAAGACCACATCTGGAGTACTGTGTACAGTTCTGGTCGCCAAACCTCAAAAAAGATATAGAGGAACTAGAGAAAGTACAGAAGAGAGCAACCAAAATGACTGGTTCAAAATGATATTTCAAAGTATTACTCTGGGCCTAGATTGGTTCACATTTACGTACAGTGCATCCCCTTTATCTGTGGCCTCACTTATCTGCATGGGGCAGATTTGCTACTTTCCTCATTCTCTGCACCTATGTCCTCATTATCCATCATGCAGAGACCTTCCAAAGGATGCAGAGACCTTCAGAATGGCGCCGATGACCAGCACTAGCCACTTAAAAATGGCGGGCAGAAGCATCCTCCAGCCTTGTTTAAGGGGTCCATGCTGGTTGCAGGTGCCATTCTGAAGCTCCCTGCAGCCTCTAGAAGGGCTCTGCAGCATTCAGAGAGGTTTTGGCACTTCCTGTTGCAACCTGCTGATTTCCTGAGGGTCTCTGCTGGATGGATCCCATAGGATCAATGACTCATTATCTGCGAGGATTTCCAGCAATGTAACCCCAGCGGATAATGAGGATTGACTGTATTTTATTTAAAAGATAACGGACTTTTTGCTGTATTTAGAGGTGTGATTTTTTTTATAAAAAAAAAGTATTGCTAATCAAAAGCAAGCTTTAAAAATATTCTTTTTTATGTTCCACATCATTTAAAAGGCAATTTCAACATGAAACTTGATTAAGCAAATTAGGCCTGTACGTTGTTTCCTTTTTGTCATATGCCTGTAATGCCTCAAGCAATGTTAGAACCATAAATATATTTCATAATTTAAAAATATGTAACAGGGTTACCACAAATTTATTCTCTCCCTTTCAAAATTCTTTTTTGGTTGCAAAGTATAAGGGCATAACAAACATGGATAATTTTGGGATTCATGGTTATTTTAACTTGATTCTATTGGTTTAATAATGTACACTATAACTTCTCCACTGTGTACTAAACATTTTGTGGTTTTTTTTTTAATTTTAATATAATATTTGATCTAACCGATGTAATTTTTTAAATTAATCAAATGCTTGGATATGGCCATCTCTCTTTTTCTATTTCCAGTAAGAGATATTTGGTTCATACATCACAAATACACAACGGTTTGAATACAGAAATCCTGCTATGCAGCAGCAGATTCTATTCATAGATGTTCCCATACAAAGAAGTGTTTCACACTGATTTGATTTATTTTATTTTGAAGAATTTATACCCCGCCTTTCCCTTGCCGAAGCAAATGCCTAAGGCAGCTTACATGAGCAGGCTAGTCTAACCCAAGCAAGCAGACAATACAAGCAAGCCTGGGTCTTTTGGTGAAGAAGCCAGCCTGTGGCTGGATTGCCTAAGGTTCGGCGCCTTATTTGTAAGCTGCAGAGGCCTCCTTCGTAAAGGGGGGGGGGAGGAGAATCTTGCTCACCTGCCTCTCCACCAGGAGCTTCCATTCAGTGTGGCAGGAACTTTCCTGAAGACTTTTGAAGGGGCCCCCACATATCTGAAAGCCTAGGGGCCCAGCCGTGGGTTAATAGAAGAGTATTCTAGAAACTATTGGAATGCAACAATTTAACGACGTTGGGCAGATTCCATCTACACAAGGGAGTAAAAATGGAGTGAGTAAAAGCTAGCGCTTCCAAAAGGGGGGGGGACAGTGAAAGTGTGTGTTGAAGGGAGGGAAAAGAAGTGCCTGAGATCAAAATTTACCCCCCCCCCCCGCCAACAAGGGACCAGCTCTCTGATTGCTGGTAGTATTATTTGTTTGGTGATATTAATATAGTACAAAAATCAGCTGTTCCATTCCACGGAGTACAGATTCTTCCCTGGCAAAGCAGAACCCTGTTTGATGTGCACCCAGAAAGGTAATCTATGAGTAGAAGCTTTTTTCCTTCTTCTCAACGCTCACCTACATTGGGACAAGAAAACATTTTTCTATTATAAATATATAGGTATAATTTGATTTGTAGTTGGAAACAGCTAGATTTTCTCGACTTGCATAAAAGCGGCCTATCATTTCTAGTATCCTGTTCTTTCTCTGGCTTCTAGATTATTCCACTTCATAATAATGGAATAACTTGAGCACAGAACACACACGACCCATTTTTTGGAGAACAGGGCAAAAAATATTGAGGACGTTTGAGTCTAAAATATTTTCATGCCGGTAAGAATGCTCAGACACATCTGGGGGGGAAAAAAAAGATAAATTGAGATAACTGTTTAGCCTTGTTGTGAGTAACACACGAGCATATGACTCAGTTTATAATGCTGCAATTTAAGAAAACTGTTGTATGAAATATTTTGTTTAGCATTCATTAAAGACTGCTAATGCATTGGGGTTTTGGGGGGACTGCATTTTCAACACGTGTTATTCATTCAGATATGTGAAAACAAAAAAAAACAAAAAAAAACAGCCAAGAGTTGGGTGCTAAAAAATATGGAAGGGAATTTTACACCGTTCTGCGATTTAATTTGTACTGGGATATAATAATATTTTTTTAAATTCCCAATCTCATCTTTTAATGATTGTTCTCCCAACTCTATTTTTTAAGCTCATTTTGTCACTGTTTTGTAACAGAAACACTGTAAATATTATAGATGTGGTAAACTATTATACTTGTTTTCTTATAAATGAAATGATCTGTGCCAACACTGACAAAATGAATTAATGTGTTACTAAGGCAACAGTCACATTATAGGCTTTCTCTTTCACAGTATGTGATACAGCATATGGTTAGCTCTTAATGGAACTCTCGCTTCTCATTAACATACCAGTAGCAATGTCAGAACTTACAAACCATCATAACAGG
>JAJKFI010000007.1:30780135-30793259 GCA_029204185.1 Lerista edwardsae
GCATCAAGACCAGATGCCATCACCACCTCCTGTGGCAAAGAGTTCCATAGATTAACTACCCGCTGAGTAAAAAAGTACTCATCATCAAAAAAGTACTCATCATCAAAAAAAGTTCAGGCATCTTGTTGTCCCATGTGCTCTCTGATCCAGCAGGGCTCTGCTTATGTGGAGAAATGTGCAGGGAATCTGTGAAGTCGTCTCACAAGCTGGTTCAGCCCAGCACCTAGCATTGCCCTGATCTTTGGTAAATGGTTCACCCCCTTGCATGGGGTCTCTGAAGACAGACTGTGTCCTCCTCCCGTCCATGCCAGGCTTTCATTTTTCTTCTTCTGAAAGGCAACAGAGGCCATTCAGCTTATGGAAAGAAATGCACTCTACCTACTACACGGACAGACATCTCACTAGTAAACAAACGCATCACTACATTTGCAATTCAGGAAACGGAGGTTGGCTAGTACATTACAAATATAGTAATCTGGTAATCAAGTCTTGTACCGATTGAGATCGTTTTCCTTCTTTTTTCCTCCACCACCACCTCGAAGGCTCACAAGGCTTTTTTTTTTTCCTCTGACAACCTTCATTTCAAAGGTCAAATAATACGGTTATGCAAATCTGAACGGCAGATTGAGAGGTGGCGGAGAGCTGGCTACACTTGGGAGGAAGGTTGCTCAGAATGGTCACTTTCATTGTACTAAGACATTAGTAAAACCATGCACCCACATAACAAGGGCCTAGGAAGACCATTGAGAAGGATGGCAAGAGTCTCTTGCCACTGTATGGGCAAATCATCGGGGAAACCATCTATTTTGTGTCTAGTTGTACCATCGACTCCTGTCAGCATGCCAGGTCTTGGTCGTGGGTGGAGGGCTTTATAGCCCCAAAAGGGAAGGGTCTATTCCAGGGGTGGCATACTTAGACTATGTGCAAGTTGTCCAAATCTGGCCCTATCAGCTCATGTTGATACTCATGCCAATACTCATGTTTTGAGAATCAAAGCACGACGTAAGAACATAAGAAGAGCCCCACTGCATCAAACCAAAGGCCCATCTAGTCCAGCTTCCTGCATCTCACAGCAGCCCACCAGATGCCTCAGAGAGCACACGACACAACAAGATCCCTGCATCCTGTGGCCTCATCCTTGCACTTGGCATTCTGAGGTAAATCCTGAAGTAAACACACTGGTGGCTGGTCAAGATTCTCCACAGCATTTCTCTTGGACAGCCACCAGAACCAGATGCTCCTCTTCAGACATGTACTCAAAGGAACAGCCCCACTGGATCAGGCCAAGGTCCATATAGTCTGGCTTCTTGTATCCCACAGTGGCCCACCAGGTGCCTCAGGGAGCACACAAGACAACAGGCTGCCTGCATTCTGTGGCCACTCCCTTGCACCTGGCATTCTGAGGTAAATCCTGAGGTATACACACTGGTGGCTAGTCCAGATTCTCCACAGCATTTCTCTTTCATAGCCACCAGAACCAGATGCTCCTCTTCAGACATGTAGTCATAAAAATATAGGAACAGCCTCACTGGATGCCCAGAGTCAGACTTGGAGACCATGCCCTCTGAATGTGTGCCGTTCGCCACCTGACCATGAAGATTCCATAATATTTGAAGTGGGTTTTACTAGGTGCCTTGAGGGAAAAAGACACCTAGTACATAAGAACACGAGTTAAAAAATTACTACATAAGTAAAGCAATTTACTGCTTGTAAATGTTACTATTTACTATTTACATTTACTATGTGTAAATGTGTAGTAAATTGCTGTGTAGTACTTTACTACACAGTTCATACTTGTGAAATTTCATTTTCTTTTTGAAAAGTGGTAAATATTGTTCACAACCAAAATAATAAATAAATAAATAAATAAATAAATAAATAAATGAATGAATGAATGAATGAATGAATGAATGAATGCTGTGGCCTGCCCAAATTTTGGTAGGTTGCGAAACTGATAAGGCAGATTAGGCTATGTGCACCACAAGTGTTTACCTGCTATTCGGGGGCGGGGGGGCACTGCTGCCTAATCACCATTATAGCCACACAGGCTTGAGTGAAACTTTAAAGTGACTTTAACTGGTAAAGTGAAACTTTTTTTAGGCGGGTCCCAATGCTAAAAGGTTTGGGAACCACTGATGGACAGAATTTATTGAATGTACATGAATTTACTGCAAACGCCTAGGCATGTCCAATCAGACACAAACCTTCTTGTTGGTTCATTTGGACTTTAGTCCACCTGGTCTTGCAGCTTTAAAGAGCAAGAATTGTAGCCGGTGTTCAGGTTTGGTGATGAGAGCCTAAGAGCTACACGGACAATTGTCCACTGGCGACCCTGTGGGCATGAGTCACCCTGGCTGTTAATCATGATGTGGGCATCAGCACTCAGTGTACATGTACACAGTGTACAGTGTACATGCACTCAGTGTAAATGTGTTATCGTTTCTACCTGATGTGTCATCCTAACCCTCATTCAAAACATCTGTAATGTTTACTATTGATTTCAAACATATACATTTTAGATTGTGAGCCCTTTGGGGACAGGGAGCCACTTAATTTTAATGTTGTTATTTGCCTGTAGACCGCTTTGTGAACTTTATGTTGAAAAGCGGTATATAAATACTAGTGATTGATTGATTGATTGATACATGCAGTGGTTCCCAAACGTTTTAGACCAGGACCCACTTTTTAGAATGGCATTTATGTTGGGAACCACCGGAAATGATGTCACGGCTGTTAAGTGACATCATCAAGCAGGAAGTGCCATCATTGTGACAGACTCAAATGACACTCCTGGAATGCAAGCTCACATTCTTGGACTGTAGCAATTGCGCGACCGTGAAACATCCCTGACAGAAAGCAAGATTGTTATATTATTTAAAACACTGAACTAAAAACCATTTTATTAAAAAAAAAATTCTCACTTGAAAATTCAAACTTTTAACACTCACAAAAGGAATTTAGCAAGAATAAGGTCTGCAGTTCCCAAGATGGCTGCTCCTAGCTTTCCGCGACCCAACTGACATCAGGTCGAGACCCACCAAGTGGGTCCTGACCCACAGTTTGAATAACACTGATGTATAGATCGCTTTTTTCACCACCAACAGAAAGTTCATGCAGCGGTTTGCATGGCAAAAGAAATGAAATGAGGCAAATGCTTCCCTGGCCCAAAGGGGTTCACAATCTGAAAAACAGACAATCAGAAAAAGCGTGCACAAGAGTGAGACCAGCAAACGGCCCCTCGGAACGATGTCAGGATGGAATGAAGAGGGACAATTCTTTCCCTCTGCCATACTGAAGAGCCAGGCCACTTGAAGTTCTTCTGGACACAGCCAGCATCAATGAAGGTCTGGATTGCAGCAACCGCTGCAAGTCAAAGCCCCCCCAAATCCATTTATGGTTCTTCTACTTCCCACACAATGGCCTGGGCAGGGGATAAATGAAAACTTGGGCCTCTGTCTTTGAAAGATGCCCCACAGGAGCTTGTTTCCTGAGCTTGATTGTCTTGCAAACAGTTTGCCCAGGTTCATGAAAAAGCTGAGTTCTTCAGCTTTGTATCTGGTTACAGTGGCTCTGAAAGAGGGATTTAGTTGTGCAAGTGACTAAACAATGGGAAACAAGCAGAGATCACTGCCACGGGATGCTCTCTCTCTCTCTCTCTCTCTCTCTCTCTCTCTCTCTCTCTCTCTGTGTGTGTGTGTGTGTGTGTGTGTGTGTGTGTGTGTGTGTGTGTGTGCGTGTTTGAGAAACAGGGGATGAAGTCAACACCTGGACTCAGAGAATTGAAATTTAATTATAATGGCACATTATAGTCATCTAGTCAAAAGAAGCCCTGACATGATAGGTGCAAAAATTCTGACTGCTTCTCACTTTGAAATTGTCCAGCAAAATTCAAAGCACTTGAAAAGTGTCCCAGAAATGTTCGATTTCGGAGGCCCATCCCTGGCTTGCAAAAGTTTAGGGTGAAAGTTGAAAAAAAAAATACCGATTATGGATTATTCTCATTTGGAAGAACAGCTGGAAGCCAAGGAGCCCTTCCCAAGACAAAGCTCTTGTTCTTAGGCTGACATTAATCACACTCATTTCATAATGTTGTCTATTTATCTACTGGCATTTTTTACATGCTTTCGAACTGCTAGGTTGGCAGGAGCTGGGACAAGCAATGGGAGCTCACTCCGTCGCGTGGTCTCGAACTGCTAACCTTCCGGTCAGAAAGCCCAGCAGCAGCGGTTTAACCCACAGCGCCACCACGTCGCTTCAAACAGATAGCACAATCCTGGCCTGAGCCAGCACAAGAGACTTGTGCTGACTCTTGAGTATGGCACACATGCCATAAAGCACATTTGTGGCTATTTGGGAGGAAGCTGAGCCAGCGCACTGCCGCACTGGAGTCGTGCCAGCACAGCTTCAGCAGGCTGGACCAGGGGCTGGGAGAGGCTGGTGGGAGGACAGAACGGAGAGTGGTCCTGGGTGGGAGGGGGGAAGGTGTTCCGAGGGTGGGCGGAGGGTGGTCTGGGAGGTGTATCAGGCCTGGCCTGATCAACCTTACATGGGCTGCTTGGATTTGCACCTGACTAGACAAAAGGGCTCCTGCCAACCTAGCAGTTCGAAAGTACCTAAATGCAAGCAGATAAATAGGGACCACTTTGGTGGGAAGGGAACGGCGTTCCGTGCGCCTCGGTGTATAGTCATGCCGGCCACATGACCACGGAAACCTGTCCTTGGGACAAACGCCAGCTCTACAGGCTTTAGAAACGGAGATGAGCACCACCCCCTACAGTCGGTCACGACTAGACCATTCAGTCGTGGGGAAACCCTTTACTTTTTTAGACAAAAGGGACGTGGTGATGCAGTGGGTTAAAGCTGGGCTTTCCGGCCGGAAGGTTGGGAGTTCAAGACTGCACGATGGAGTGAGCCCCCGTTGCTTGTCCCAGCTCCTGCCAACCTAGCAGTTCGAAAGCACAAAAATGCAAGTAGATAAATAGGGACCACTTCGGTGGGAAGGGAATGGCGTTCCGTGCGCTACGGCGTAGAGTCATGCCGGCCACATGACCATGGAAGCTCGTCCTCAGACAAAACGCCGGCTCTACAGGCTTTGAAATGGAGATGAGCACTGCCCCCTACAGTCGGTCACGACTAGACCATTCGGTCGTGGGGAAACCTTTACCTTTTAGGCCTATCAGGCAGGCTGGAGCACAACACAGGAGTAAGGGGACTGAAATCCCCTGGCTCCAAGTTGCACCCAAGCATGCTCCTTACCTGTGCTGAATACAGTGCAGGTTCTGTTGGCCTGCCTGTTCCAGCACAGGTGAGGATTGTACCCTTTTTCTCCCTCAACTGCTGGGATCAGTGGCAGACCTACATTTTGGAGGACCTGAAGCTTGAACTGTGCTGGGGTCTGCTTCACAACCAGCAACAAGATTTTCTTCAATTATTATTTTATTATTTATTATGTATTTAATTTATACCCCGCCTTTCTGCCCGAAGGCACTCAAGGCGGCTTACAACAATTAAAATACAGTGAAATCATTGTGTGAGATAGTTAAAAACAGTAGTTAAAACTATTTATTATTTATTTAATTTGGAACAGTATGAAGCTGTTCCACAACTGATCACCACAATCAGCGCATCTCAGATGTTGAGTTTGCGTTTTTGGTATCCACTTACAGGTAAGTACTGTTGTGAACTCCTTGTTACTCCTCTAGGCAGTGGTTCCCAAATTGTGTGTTGTGAGTCAATTTCAGGTGGGTCGCGAAGCACCTAGAGCAGCCATATTGAGAACATGGGAAGATGGGATGCTGGAAATGGGGAGGGCTGCGTAGTTGTTTTGCTTGTGTCGCGGTTGTGAAGATACTTTTCTACTTTTTACTTTGCTATTGGAAAATGGCTGAGGAACAACCCAACTTATTGTCGCGTTCTCAGGAAAGCTGCAGGCTCCGGGTGTCATAATGATGCCACTTCCAGCCATGACATCACTTAGGTGGGTCCCGGACAGACTGCCTTAACAGTGGGTCCTGATGCTAAAACGTTAGAGAACCCCTGCTCTAAGACCTTGACCTCTGCTGCAAAGGGGAGATTAACCACAACAGAACAGCCAAGTCACTACAACCCTCCACCCTGACAACATAGGTTCTACTAACTCTCAAACTGTGGGGTTGTTGAAATATACAGTATACAAGAAAAAATTAATCAATCGCGTGACTCTTACAAAAGTCGCCCGCATTGGCCCAACATGGCTGCAGATGTGCAGTAGATCATGTCTCTGCCCTGCAGACAGGTGCTGGGCCACTGCGGGCAGCAGTGTCGGCCCATGGACGCTGGACGCGTTTGGCCAGCGCAGGAGCTTTTCTTGGTGGGGGAAAGGAAGGAGGAACAGGAGGAGGAGGCGGAACAGGGCAGGGGGAGGAGTCCGGATCCAGTTATGCCAGATCCAGAACTCCAGCTTCGAATTGCACAGCCCTGATTTGGGCCAATGCATCTTGGACTTGCATCTGCTAAATAGCAGACTCAGGGATATTCGTCCCCTTGCCCCAAGCTAATCTGCTGCCACCTCCTAACTTGGTTTGAATGCAGCCTTCTAAGGCTCCAATCCTATCCCCCACCAGATTACATGATGCAACAGTGCCAAAAAACATACACAAATCATACAACTGAACATCCCAGGAGAGGTAAGTAACATTTTTTTGACCTTCTGTCGGCCACCTGACCACCAATGAGTCTTCTTGTGCTGCTGGCATAAGTACATGGAGACATGGGGGGCCAAAAAAGGGGGATAGGATCCCAGCCAGCGTTGCCCCCCCAATCCTCCCACCACCATCACTACCTGACCTACTTCAGAGCAGCCTGAGTCAGCTGTTGGCGCATGAGTCAGGCCACCAGCAATTTGTGTCCGCAGCCCTACAGCACACAACAGCAAGGCAGCTTTTCAATGCCGCATTGGCATTTTTGGTGGCACAGGGAGATCCGCCAACATAAGCCACCAATAGGAGATCTGGAGAAAGGCGGTATAAAAATACATTCAATAAAATAAAATAAATACCTAGCGAGCAGGAGGGACAAATGCCCTGGGTGCCATTTGACCAATGCGGGGGGGGGGGGGAGTAGTGCCACAAACCATTTCCCCTTCCACCTGTTTTCTTCCATTTTTTTTCCTTCACATGCTTTAGTTAGTGCATATTGCACTTCTTATTTGGGTAGCCACAATGCCACGGGTGTGGTCTGGAGGTTGAGCTGTTGCCCTGCCTGAAGATGCTAAGCAGGATCAGCCTTGGATTGCCTTGGATGGGAGACCGGAAGTCGCTGACAGAGCTCGTGGAGGAATGGGAGGAGTGTGGAGGAGTCAGCTGACAAAAGACGGATAAAATCTTGAGAACCGGCCAAGATGTGATCTGTGGTGGACTGTGAAGTCTCGGAAGGTGCAAAGGTGCAGCCAGGATCATGACCACACATTGAAAGGGAAACATCTGAAGAAATTGAGGGTTCTGTGAATTGTACATAGAACAATAGTTGTAAAAGCCCCAATAGGAAAAAAAGGGAGGGTAATGAACTGCCTTCCAATGTGAACCACAAACCGCCTTGTGCCCAGTGAAATCTGGAGAAAGGCGGTATAAAAATACATTCAATAAAATAAAATAAATACCTAGCGAGCAGGAGGGACAAATGTCCTGGGTGCCATTTGACCAATGCGGGGGGGGGGAGTAGTGCCACAAACCATTTCCCCTTCCACCTGTTTTCTTCCATTTTTTTCCTCTCCCTTTTCTCTACCCTCCTCCCCAATCCAAAGCTTTCCAAGGGCCAGGAGGCAAAAACTGGAAGTGATGTTTTTAGGCCTTCCGGAAGCCTTCCGAGGGGTTCTCGGCTCTCAGAAAGCCTCTGTTCGAGGAGGGGTGGATAAAAAGGGGGAAGTGACATGGGGAAGGGCAGTATCTGGTCCTGGCCCCGGAGGCACAGGGGCCAGGATTGCCACTCCCCCCCCACCACCACCACCACGTCTCCTATGAAGTGACGCTCAATTGCGTGCAATCAGTTAACAGCAATTAAGAAGGCCAATTGCATGCTTGGGGTAATTAAAAAGGGGGTTGAGAATAAAACAGCCAATATTATCATGCCATTGTACAAATCAGTGGTAAGGCCGCACCTGGAATATTGTGTCCAGTTCTGGTCGCCGCATCTCAAAAAGGACATAGTGGAGCTGGAAAAGGTGCAGAAGAGAGCAACAAAAATGATTCCGGGGCTGGGGCACCTCCCTTATGAAGAAAGACGGCAGCGTTTGGGGCTTTTCAGCCTAGAAAAAAGGCGCCTGAGGGGGGACATGATTGAGACATACAAAATTATGCATGGAAGGGATAGAGTCGATAGAGGGATGTTCTTTTCCCTCTCTCAAAACACCAGAACCAGGGGACATCCGCTAAAACTGAGGGTTGGGAGAGTTAAAACAGATAAAAGGAAGTACTTTTTTACTCAGCGGGTGGTTAATCTGTGGAACTCTTTGCCACAGGAGGTGGTGATGGCACTGGTCTTGATGCCTTTAAGAGGGGATTGGACAGATTTCTGGAAGAAAAGTCCATTGTGGGCTATAGGCAATGATGGGTTGTAGCCTCCTTACATTAGTAGTAGGCTACTTCAGAGTACTGGGTGCAAGGGAGTGGCAACAGGATGCAAGCATCTTGTTGTCTCATGCCTCCCTGGGGCACCTGGTGGGCCGCTGTGAGATGCAGGAAGCTGGACTAGATGGGCCTTTGGCCTGATCCAGCAGGGCTCTTCTTATGTTCTTATGTTCTTATGACGTCCGTTAACATGACACGTTTTACACCAGGGAGGCCAAACCCAGGGAATTCATCCCGTGGATTTCAGCAGGTTCACTTAGAAGGGCAGGTCATGACTCATGATATTCTGATCAACCGCATCTTGTGGGACCTTTTCCAAGGTCTGCTGCATCACAGAAGATGAGTTCAACGCACCCACATCCCTGCAACGTTCTGTCCGTACCAGTTTTTCTTTTGTGTTGCATTCTGAACAACGTTCATGAGAATTGGTCGATACGGAAGCTTCAAACGGATCCTTGCAGTGGGGTAGCTCTTTGGGTAACGTTTGTTTGACCACATGAGTCACGTCGCTTTTGTTCTGTGAATTGTGTGGCATTTCATTAGCAGATCATTCTTGGCATACTGGGAAGTCTGATGCACTCTCCTCTAATTAGATGAGTCTTCCATCAATGTGAGTGTTCTGGAGCCCCAATATAGCTAAATCCCAGGGTTCAGGAGACATGAGTCATGAGTCAGCTTCTCGAAGTCACCAAGTTTTACAGCAGCAGAGGCACAGGAAGTTTCTAAACTGCTTTTTTGAGGCATCTGGCCTTCTAACTGTCTCCTCATTTCACTGGAACTGTCCCACTAATGTATAGGGTATTTCCAGAAACGGGACCAGCCATATAACACTGTCCTAGGAATATTGTCCTTCAAATCCAAGTATGCCAGTCATAAACATTTACCTTGATTCAGAAGTTATTCCATCTCGGGCAGCCCAATCCTAACCCACGCTGGAACAGGCAGGCTAACTGGCCTGTGCTGTATCCGGCATAGGTTAGGAGGAAGGTGGAGGTGACCTCAGGGTAAAGGGGTACTTTTTCCCTTATCCCAGGTAAGGCCACAGCCACCCCTATGGGACTACTCAGACCTATGCCTGCAAAATCACTGGCACTAATTCAAGCGACACATGTGGGGCCAACCAGGGGTTGGGATCTGGGATCAGGGGTTAGGATCTGGCTTAAATTCCGGATTGTGGCTCCACCCCATCCGGGGTGGCTCCATCCTTTAACTCCCCATCCGGGGTTGCTCCATCCTATAACTCCTGGATGGGGTTAGGGGTTAGGATCTGGGGTCAGGGGTTAGGATCTGGCTTAAGTTCCAGATTGTGGCTCCACCCCATCCGGGGTGGCTCCGTCCTTTAACTCCCCATCCGGGGTTGCTCCATCCTATAACTCCTGGCTGGGGTTAGGGGTTAGGATCTGGGATCAGGGGTTAGGATCTGGCTTAAGTTCCGGATTGTGGCTCCACCCCACAATCCCTGGGCCGGGCCGACCTCCAGGCCACCCCCCTGCCACCCCCCCCCCCATACACCGGGCCTCTGCCCTCCCCCACTCCCCCCCTGCCCCCACACTGGCCTCGCCAGTCTAGCACTTCCCCCAGTCACTAGGCTGGTGCAGAGACCAGACTTGGCCTCCCTGTGACAGGGCCACTGCTCGTGACGGCCCAGCTGCCCCTTGGAGTGGTGCACACACACCTTAAGACACACGTGCAGCATTCTTAGGTTGGCGCAGGGGACTAACGCAGAGCCTGGATTGCACCCTTGAAATACGATGGTCTTAACTACTTAACATTAAAAGAAAATTACAGAAGGAGTTAAATTAGTAATTAAAGACTTGAAGGACAACAGACCATCAAGTCTTCTGGAGATGTTATAAACATTTTAGGGACTCCCTTTTGCCTTACACAATCCTGTTTTCATGATATTTTGGAGGGGCTCCAAATTGTGAAACTTGGAAGAGAGGCAGAGTCATAGTTCTTGCAAAGTCAGCTTGAGCAGCTTATCAACTTGTAGCCTTGCCAGCGTGGCTAAACGGTTACGGGATATTATTCATGCTTATGCCAAAATAGATCAGACAGGATTGATCCCAGAATGCAAAGAGCTTCTTCCATTCACAGAATCCTAAAGTTGGTTGATCTTTTAAACTGTTTTTACAGGCATTTGGGCTTCTAGCCGTATCAGTATCACACTGGAAGGGTCCCTTTAAACTTAGGGGTCTTTCCAGACACTGTGAATGCTGCAAAGGAAACACAGAACTAGCCAAATGGCACTGTCCACAGTTAGAAGCCTCCCCATTATGGGGGAATCACTAGTAAAAAAACAAACATTTGTGCACCAATTATTTCCCTAGATGAATGTAAAGCACTTGATATGGTGAGATGGAGGCATCTGAAACAACTTTTAGCCAGAATGAAAGTGGGAAGGATTGTCTCTCTGCTACCTCACATTTATATAGTCCTTCAATAGCTGCTATTAGAGCCAACCCCTATTTTTTTCAATAGATTAACCCTCACTAGAGACTGAAGGAATATGGCAAATTTCAGGTTTCACAATTAATAAAGATAAGTCTGAACTATTGTGTTTGCAGACCCCATGCACTGATCAGAGGCTATGTTTTTACATAGGCAAAGCATTCAAGGTATTCAAAGCATAAATAGGCTGATTCCTCAAAATCATTCCAGATTGGATGATATTAGTTATGGCCCTTTAATAAAATCAATGGATCAGGTTTTAGATTGGCCATCATAGGATTGATTTTTTTTTGGGCGGGGGGGGGGAATTGGATTTTTAAAAACCTTTTATTGTATTTGTTTTATTTACACAGATATACAGTGATGTGGGACGTGGTGGCGCAGCGGGTTAAAACGCTGCTGCTGGGCTTTCCGACCGGAAGGTTGGGAGTTCAAGACTGCGTGACGGAGTGAGCTCCCGTTGCTTGTCCCAGCTCCTGCCAACCTAGCAGTGCGAAAGTGCCTAAATGCAAGTAGATAAATAGGGACCACTTCAGTGGGAAGGGAACGGCGTTCTGTGCGCTACGGCGTAGAGTCATGCCGGCCACATGACCACAGAAGCTTGTCCTCGGACAAAACGCCAGCTCTATAGGCTTTGAAACGGAGATGAGCACTGCCCCCTACAGTCGGTCACGATTAGACCATTCGGTCGAGGGAAACCTTTACCTTTACCTTAACAGTGATGATTGCACATCCCAATCTTCTGCATACCCCAATCAGCCCTCCAGAGGCGAACCGTTTGTGGGGCACGTGGAGGCTGCCCAGGGCGCCGTCTGTGGAGAGGTGCTGGGGCTGCCGCTTTACACTGCCCACCGGGCCTCCCTGACATTCGGCATTGCCCCTCCCTTGCATTTGTGCGAAAAGAAGAAATGCTTCGTGCACACAAAATGGGGTTTTTTGACAGCAATGGGGAGGCTCTCAGAGGGAGCTGTGGGCCTCCCAGACTCTGCCCGAGGCCGGACCAACATCCCCCCCCCTCAATGTGGTAAGAACCCTCGGGGTGCCTGCAGCACTATGATTGCGGCAGCACGGTTGGACACCCATTCATGGGCCATTCTCCTTCAGGGGGAACAGCCCAGGAATATTTCCCAATGGTGAGTTGCGACCCCCAGATTGGGCTACATTAGCCCTATGGAGAGTTTCCAAAATTAGAGTTTTTCCTAACAGGACAATTGTATAGCAATACTTGCTCTAACAGCACTTGCAGCTCAAAAAGGTTTGCCGCTACCCAAACGATGCTTGACGGCTGCAAGTCCTCCAGTGTGGGAAAGGTGCCTCCACTGCACGGATGGGAATACACTGGCTGGAGCCTGTGACTTGGGGAGGAGGAGGGTGGGCCCAAGACCTCCTGATCCCTGAGGCAGCATGCCAAATGCTGCCCCCTTCCCCACTTGAGTCCATGGCAGCGGTGGCATTCAGCTGGTATGCTGGGCAGGACTTACCTTTGAGCGGCAGTCCTCCCGTCCTGGCGGGCGGGAAAGCAGCGGAACGCGCCGTTACGCAACAGGCGGACGGCTGCTCAAAGGTAAGTCCCGCCCAGCATACGGCTGAATGCCACCGCTGGTCCATGGGTCAAATCCTTCTCCTGTTAAGATTGGTGGCTTCTGCCTTGCACCCTGTTTAGAATAGCTAGCAACTATTAAAATATGTTAATCATATTTTAATCAGCCATCACTTTATTGGCTTCACAATGGTGAAAATCACACTACTATCACACACACACACACACACACACACACAACTCACACACACAACTCACACACACACACACACACACACACACAAGAAGGGATTTCTTCCAGCTGAAAAATCTGAAAGATTTCACACAGACCTACATGAAGCAATCACTAGAATTGCATTTACTTCTTTGCATTTACAGAGACTGAGAGCGCAATCCTATACTTTAGTATTAACTTTATTGTTACTGTTTGCCTGTAGACCGCTTTGTGAACTTTGTGTTGGAAAATGGTATATAAATTTGATTGATTGATTGATTGATTGATTGATTGATTGATTGATTGATTGATTGAT
>JAJKFI010000007.1:30832370-30845587 GCA_029204185.1 Lerista edwardsae
ATGATGATGATGATGATGATGATGATGATGATGATGATGATGATGATGATGCAAGTATTTATATACCACCTTTTTTGGCCATTAGATTGCCCCTCTGGCTTTAATTCAAGGTGGTTTACATAGGCAGGCTTTATTTCTCTAAACCCTCAAGGGGTTTTTACAAATTACCAAGTTCTATCTTTCAAGAACTACAACAACATACAGATGGAACTTTTGTGGTTTAGTCCTTCTTTCTGGCCACACGCTTGCCTTCCTGCTGGCTGATAAACGGCTTCTCTGTTCCCACCCAAGAAACAGCTGGCCCAGCACAACTCCCCTCTCACAGGCAGATGAGGACAGCTTTTATCAGTCACAATTCTCAAGATCTGCTGCTCACGGAGACTTCCGGTGTTGTCGAACTGGTGACCTTCAGATCTTATCTTCGGGCAAACGGAGGCTTTAACCCTCTCGACTAGACCTCCTGCCCTATAAACCTCCTGCATCTCTATATTAACATATAGATGTTAAATGGCATGAAGACTGCTACAACCTACATTTACAGCCCACTCCTATTGGGGGGACTGTTGCAAAAGTGCCATAAAGTGCTTTCCAGCAGTGTCCTCAGTCATGCGCTGGCGCTGGCTGAAGGGCGGAGCCTTCCCACCCACATTGTTGGCTCTCTCGCTGCCCCCTTAAGTCAGTGGGAAGGGGAGGGCAGAATGGGAGCTGGGAGGGGTGCTTTGGGGTGGGGATGCTGTGAGAGGTGGTGGATGCAGCACACCAGATCCTATCCCTTTCTTGCAGCCTCCGCACATCCTTTTTTGGACTTGTGCTAGCAAAATGGTTAGCGTCGGTCCAAGGGAACACCTTGCAGAGCAAGAGGTTTCCAGAGGGGTAAGGGGATGGAGGGTGCAACCCTATATGTCACGTTGGGCAGGTGCAACATGCTTGCGTTGGGCCAGTGTGACTAGTGCTGAGATGGGGGAGTTGACCGGCACCCCCCATGTCGGCGCTAGAGATCTTGGGCCGACACTAGCACTAGCCTTGGCCCAAGGGTGCCTGCACAAGGGTGTAGCAAGCCAGTAGACTGCATTCAAGGCCCCACCACCCAGGTCTGCTATTTAGCAGGTGCAGGTCCGAGGAACCCTATGGGGTGGCTGGAGCTTCCCCTGGGGCAAGGCTGCACCCTTGCCCCTGTGATGCTCCCCAGCGTGCCTCAGGAGCGCTGGATATGGTGCAGGCCCGCTGGCCTTGCCATTTCCGCGCAATTTAGGATTGCGCTCTCAAATGCATAATAATTATTTGACCAAAGCTCTTGGCTCAAGCTCAGCAAAGCAACTCTACACCAACCAAGTTATTCTCAGTAGGGTTTTATTCAAAACGTACACAAAGGCAACATGTTGTTCAAGCTTCTAAATGTACATGTTACAGCAGAGCGTTGTAAGAAAAAAAAAAGGTAATACGCTGCCAACGTATACTGCAATTTACATGACTAAGGCATTTAGGCTTAAAGACCGATTGCACCATGCCTGGGCATGCGCATCTCTAGAAATGCACACACAGATGTGGGGACTCAGGTCTGAAGCTGCACATTGCCGCGTATTGTTTGGTGCATTTTTTTTTGCCATGCTCTCGATTATCAGTACCTCCATACGTCGTTCCACAGCGAAAGAAGACACAAGCAAAAACGGAAACCCCCCCCCCCAACGTATCTAAAATGTTAAAAGTTGTTCACAGAACAGCAGTAGTCATCCACTCTTCAAGAGTTTGCAAACGGTTTCAACCCTAGTGGCACCCACAAAACCAGAGATTCCCCTGGATTTGTCCCTCCTGATGCCACGCGGCTCCAAGAAGAGAAACTCGCGTCTGAAAAGGCACAGCGGAAACAGGTTTGAGCGATCAGAGCGACCGGCGGAATCACCCACAACAGGTTGAGCGTTTCGGAGAACTTTTTTTGTTAATGTAACACAGTTTGCTCCCACAAAATAAAAATGCTTCTGTTGATTTGTCTTGGCAACTCCAATACATCGATGGTGGTAACAGTGTAACAGCTTTGTTCCCATCTGACAGAAAATAATGGCAGTTCTGCAAAGCAAATGTTAAACATGACCGTATGTATTTATTAGTTCCACAGTGTTTTGACAGATGACGGGGGCTGCAATCTAAAGGATGCTGACACGCTCACTGAGAGCTTTCATCTCGGCTTCCTCTGGCTTGGGATTTTCCTGGTGGTTTGCACTTGGGCCGATAAGGTGCGCTGGGTACTGGAGGCCATTTTCCCCTGCGTACTGTTCCCATCGTGAGTCGTCGCTCTCGTGCGTAATGTACCGTTCTCCTATTTTACATTCAAGCTCTCTTAAATCCAGCCAGATTTGGTAGTCCTGTTGGAGGAAAATAATCTGCTTTATCATGATTTTTCTTTTTTAAAATGACTGGTATAGACAACACCCAGCAAGGCTGTCTCCTTTTTCATCTTCTGTTAAGACTCAAGGAGGCATCAAAACTGATTTTCCAATACATAACATACGATGAACAACTTTCTCTGAGGGCACAATTCTAACCTGGAGTTAGGCCAGCACAGTTCGGCCAGCCCGAGAGACACCGTAAAGTATGTGTGGACCACTCTCGGAGTCTCAGAGGCCAGCACACAGACGTGCGCCATCCTCCCTGACTCCCAGAGTGGTCCAAACACGCTTTATGTTGGCCCTTGTGCTGGCCTAACGGTGCTGACCTAACTCCAGGTTAGGAGTGTGGTCTGAGAGTCATACAAATATGATGCAACACAGTGGTTCCCAAACTGTGGGTCGAGACCAGTGATGTCATTCAGGGGGAACGGACCAGAACGGGCGTTCCGGATCCTAACGGGCTCCGTGGCTGCTTCCAGGTGTTTTCTTTTCAACATTTGAATTTGAACTCAAAAGTGAGTTCCTGTTCCTAAATCATTTGAATGACACCACTGGTCGAGACCCACGGGTAGGTCATGACCTGATTTTTGGTGGGTCGCCAAAGGGTGATGGAAAGACCAGATAACTGATTTCCTCAAGCTTCTCTTGAGGCTTCAAATATCAGATACTGTAGTTACTAATTACCCTGCAGAATTACCTTATTCATGTCCTGCAGTTTGCACGCATGAATAAATATACAGAGGGAAATGTTTGAGAGTCTTTTTTCCTCGTTATTATTACTTATAAATAAATAATTTCTTTCCATAGCTTTTTTAAAAGTCTGGTAAAAACAGGTGAGTCCCAATAGAGTGTCCTTTAAAACACTGAGTCCTTGTGCTAAAAGGTTTGGGAATTGATATAACCCATCAATCTGTCCGTCTTAAGAGATAGTCTAGACCAGTGGTTCTCAAACCTTTTAGCACCAGGACCCACTTTTTAGAATGACAATCTGTCTGGGACTCACTAGAAGTGATGTCATGGCCGGAAGTGCCGTCATTGTGACTCCAGAGCCTGTTGCTTTCCTGAGAATGCAGCAATAAGATGAGTGATTTCTCAGCCATTTTCCAATAGCAAAGGGAATCAGAAAGAGAAAAAAAAGCCTATTTACAACCTTGACACAAGCAAAACCACCACTCAGCCCTTTCCAGCATCCCATCTTCCCATATTTTCAATATGGCTGCCCTAGGTGCTTTGCAACCCACCTGACATTGGCTTGCGACCCACTGGTGGGTCCCGACCCACAGTTTGGGAACCACTGGTCTAGAAAACCATACATTTCACTAGCTTGGTTTCAAACCAACTCTGCAGGATATGGGTCTTTTTGTCAATAGTTATTACTTTTCAAAAATACTTCTGTCTACCATTGTTCAGCCTGGTGTGGGACCCCCTTAAGAATGGGGCAGAATTGGGAGTCGTTGGCCTGGCTCCTGGAACACCACCAAGTGGGCACTTTTTCATACGGACCTTTGCCATAAGGAATTTCCAGGAACTGTACTTAGAACTAGAGTGCCAGTCATTAAAAAAACGTGGTCTTTTTTTTAGTCTTTGGCCCCCAACTACCATCACACAGAAGGTGAAAGGCGTGAAATCTTCAACATTACCTGTAGCCATGGGTGGCTTAATGTCTTGTCGACACTGTAACGCTTTCTCATTTTCACTTGCAGCAAATTATTTATGAGATCAATTGCTGGAGAAAAACATAATTGCAGACGACGTCACTCTCAAAGACCGGCTTGAACTTCCAAGTGGAAACAGTACAGATATACACTCACAGGAAAAAAAAATCGCCGAACAGAACTATTTGCCCTGTTTTGTGACACCCACAACACTAAGCACAATTCCTTTTTTTAAATAGTTTGTGCCAAATTATAAACGACAACAATATAAATACGCAACTTAAAAGATAAATATATAACTGCAGAGAAAACCCTTTTGGGAAAACGCAGGGTGCAATCCTAATTTGGAGTTAGGCCGACACAGTAAGGTCAGCAAAGTTTGGCCAGCACAAAGGGACACCGTAAAGTGTGTTTGGACCACTCAAAGTCAGAGAGGCCAGCACGTAGACGTGCACCCTCCTACCTTACTCTGAGAGTGGTCCAAATGCACTTTACCAAATATGTTGGCCAAACTTTGTTGGCCTAACTGTGCCGGCCTAACTCCAGGTTAGAATTGTTCTCTCAGTGATGTATGAACACGAACACACACACACACACACACACACACACACACACACACACACACACACTTTTCAATATAGCGGGTCCTCTTTATTCACAGATTCAGAACCTGTGGATTTAACCTACCACAGGTTCCAAACCCATGACTGAGAGACCCAGAGGACTTCCTAGATGAGACCAGAAGGCTCCGATAGCATCTGGGGGTCTTATTGGACCCCATTCATGGTTTCCCTTATCTGTGGGTTGCGATATCTGCAGGGGATCCGGAGATCCAGCCTGTACTATTCTGCCACTTGAGATTCAGCACATGATCGGAAAGCTGATTCACTGCAGGAAAGAACCAGGTATGTGGCAAGTGGAATTTGGCTTGGGTGGTTCTCTGCAATGTCCCTGCTGCCAGACAAGGTGTTTTCTGAGAGGCCTGCTGGGAATGCACTGCAGCAAGGTTCTGCAACACGTGTGGTTTTCTGCTGCATGGACATATCCATCCTTTGGTTCCTGACGACAGTCTCAAATAGCATCTTCATGCTGTTTTGCATTCCAATGGAGATAGGCATATAGAATGCAATGCTGTGGTCCATATCCGCACACGTTGGTGAGTTTTTCTTTTTTTTCTTTTTGTTAAACAGCAGCTCACTCTTCCCAAACGTCCACATCAAGTTGCAGGTGTAGAACCAGGACCTTTCTAGATGCGAGCCACATAGCCTTCCTCAGTTGCAGCTTTTCAAGTCAAATATGGTTCCAAACAGCATGGTTCCAAACAGCACCTCTGAGAACATGCCTACATTTACCCCAGCCGCAAATCTTCAGACTGACAGGTTTTGAGTCAAAGGCTTCTATTGTAAAAGGTGCATCTAAAAATGTCCTTTAACGTTGAGGATGCTAGATCATCATCAGAATGGGAATTACTGTGCTAACTTAATTACGGGATTTTTTAACTTTCAAGACATTGTCTCACTTACTATGAATTTTCCTTGGTTTGTTTTCCCATTGCAGCTTCTAAACAAGGACACTGTTGCTTGGCAATAACACAAGAAAAAAAAATCACATCCCAAGCGGAAGAACGCTGCTTCTCTGATGTTCCTTAAACTGCTATCACTGTTCAATGGACCATCAATGTTGTCAAACATTCCCTTACCTTAGCAGTTCCTAATCTTTCCTACACCCTGAAGCTCACCTCATCTTCTGATGACCCTGAAGATACCAGGGGAGGAAGTCGCAGCGGTGTTATGCTGCTGGAACGCTGGGCGGGACATCCGGGTGATCGACAGCCCGCCCGTCGCGTTCCTCAGCGTTACACCGTTTGCGTAACGTACGCAAGCGGCGTAATTGGTTATGCAAATGGCGTAACGCTCCGAACGCGACGGGCGGGCTGTCGATCACCCGGATGTCCCGCCCAGCGTTCCGGCAGCATAACACCGCTGGGAAGTCGCCTTCTGAAATCCGGAAGTGCCTTTCAGAGGCTTCTGCACGCCATTCTGAGGCCTGTAGGGTGGGTCGCCAGCACTGGCGCAACCCAGAAGGGGGCACGGGGGCTTCCCCACACCTCTGGAATGACTCGGATTTAGAGTCAGATGGAGGCGAGGGAAGGTGGGAGGGCCCAGATGGTGACCCACCTCCCGTGGGCTCACCACCCATCAGCAGGTCAGGACCCATAGTTTGGGAAGCCTTGCATTACCTTGAAGACGCCTCCCAGCACCACCGCAGGATTAAACACACATCCCATTGGCATAGCTGCATCAGTACAGGAAGACTGTGTAGGATTCGGCCCTTGGTCAAAAGGCAGGCCTTAACCAAGCATGAATATTTGAACTCGGGAAACCACTTCCAGCCAAATCCAACCATTGTCCATCTCTCTCCTCTTGATGGGCACCAGCTCTCCATGGACTAGGAAGGCTTCTTTCCTAGGTTTGCTATCTAAGATCCTTTAGAGCGCAATCCTAACGTGCACTGGAGCGGGAAGGCCGCCATTCCAGTTAGGAACTGGCTGGAGCCTCCATGGGGCAAGGGCATGTTCGTGACATCACCCCGGGATAGGTGCCAGCCCAATGGGCTTGCAGGCGCAGCTCTGAGCACGCCGCATGTCCCGGATTGGAGCCGCGTGGCCTGGGGTGGACTTGGATGTGGCCTAATGGCCGCATCTCAGCTTCACCCCCCTCCCCAAGCCGGCGCACCTCCCGGCCTGCCCAGAAACGCCCCTGCGCCAGCCGAACGCAGTGTCGGCCCAGCAGCAGCAGCACTGGCATGAGGCTGCCGGTTGGCGCTCTCACACCAGCACCGCTGCCACTAGGCCTACGCTAGCAGCTCGTGTTGGCCCAATGTTGGGCCTTGGGTTGGGCTGCCCATTCGCAACTTAGGATTGAACTGGACTGGACCCAGGATTAGAAACTTAGAATTCTATGTGTACGCCATGTGCTCTGCATGTCAGCCATGCGCTCTGTGCAGCTTTCCCTTCATGCATGCTGCTAATTTTAAGGAAAATTAAAATTCTCGGGCAAAATTCTGGGGCAAAATTCTGGGGCAAATTGTTCCTAGTTCACTCGGAAAACCACAAACACACACAATAAAGGAAGGAGACCTACACAAACCTTCTGGTCCTTGAATCCCACAGAGAAGTGTACGGCACAGCTTGCCAACACTGACCCAGCTGCACAAAAATATAATTCATATACGGGAAGCTGACATTATCAGGCGCTTCTTTGTGGTTTTTTTGCTGGTTTGGTTCTGTTGTCTATTCAAACTCATTTTACAGAAAACAAATGTTCCGTCAAAGAATGCACGTAGAGAAAAAAGAGGGGGGAAAAAAACACATACACCCTCCCAACAACTACAAGGCTGGACACGCACAAGGAACAGGCGATGTCACAGGTCGGCACACATACAATGGCAGGCTGTGGAATAGCTTGCCTTGCGTGTCAACCAATTTACTTGCGAGATGCATCTGATGAGCTAGAGCGGCCTTGAGGAGCATATTGCTTTTCCGGATAATGAGGGCAAACGCGAGCCTTGACCCCGATACGCAACTCGTTCTATTGGCAAGCAGGCTTCCTTTCCTCTATAATATTGCGAGACAATTTAGGGGCAACACAGAAGGTCTCACTATGAAATGCAGGGAGGTCAGCAAACGAACAGATCTCCGTGCTAATACTCAAAAGCTTACTTCCAAGCAATTACAAATAGATGCTAAACTTATTTATTTATTCGAATACTGGTATAATGATGAGCTGCATCGCCGCTTTTTTTTTCTTTTCTTCTAAAACAGCCAAGGAACAGAGAAATCGCAGGTTACAGAAATAATTACATTCATGCGCACAGACATGCAGATTTATAAATGGTCTTTGATTTCAGTCTGTATTCGTTAGGAACGTGATTTTGTGTTGTGTTGTGGGGGCCCGGATTGCAAGGCACGGCTCCTTGTATAGTGTGTTGTGCTACCTTCCGACACAAAAGCTTGGCTTGTGCTTCAATGGCATGGGGAGAAAGCGAGATATTGTTGTAGCTCAGTCCGCAAGTTAATCGGACAAAGAGTTGTGCCTGAAGCAGTTGGACCGAATTAACAGGAATATTTAGGAACCCCTAAATTTAATAAAGTTTAGCAGGAACCCCTGCTAACTGGGCAAGAGGCACTTTTTCAAGTGGTGTTCTCTTATATTTAGCAGGGGGAGAGCAATTGTCTCTCTTCACCCCAGCACAGTGGGCTGTGGCTCGTGGCTGTTGCTGGTGGTGTTCTCCATTCTTTTAGATTGTGAGCCCTTTTGGGACAGGGAGCCATTTAACTTCATTATTACTATTTGCCTGTAAACCGCTTTGTGAACTTTGTGTTGAAAAGCGGTATTATATATAAATACTAGTGATTGATTGATTGATTGATTGATTTTCAAAAGTCACTTTTTTGTCAACCTGGGTACACACTGGTAGCCATGCAATCCAAGGTGATGTGAAAATGGCTAGAGCAGCTGCACGGCCACTTCAGTCCGCGCAGGTCAATCCTCTTTTTATGGGAACTCGAATCTGCGAATTTGCATATCTGAGAGGGGCAGAATTGCTACTCCTCTCATTACCTGCACCTCTGTCCTTGTTGTCCATTATCTAGAGACCTTCCAAAGGCTGCAGGGACCGTCAGATTGGCACCAGCACTGACTCTTTCAAAATGGTTGGCAGAAGCATCTGCAAGCCATGTTCGAGGGGTCCGTGCCACTTTGTGACGCCGTGACTCGTCACGTGTGACGTCATAAGATCACACAGCATGCCCGGGGTGCCAAAAAGCCCCCGTACGCCTCTGATGACTATGGGCCTTCCTGGGCAGTGAAATTCTGGCTTATGCCCCCACAGGTCTGCCCCCTGGCACCATCCACCTTCTGATTATTTGTACCAGCGTTCTTCAAGCTTAAGGTCGGTACCCCAATGGGGTCACAAAGCCTCAGTTGTGGGGTCACGGCAGCTTAAGAGAATGAGGAAGATTGAAGACCACTGGACTAGAGCGCCACTGGGTAAAGGAGAGGCATCTGATGTACCCCTTCAAGGAGATGGCGGCTCAGTCCTCAGTCTCAGTCCTGCGCAGGTTCTCAGCAATTGGGCTGAAATAGCTTTCACTTGTGCCAGGCTTCAAGGTAACGTTTTTTGCTCTCTCTGATAAGAATATTTGGTTACAGTGAACAGTACAAGCAGCGGTGGCATTCAGCCGGTACGCTGGGCGGGAGGAACGGGTGAGCGGCAGCCCGCGGGGGCGGGGAAGACGGCAAAACAGAGCGGTAAGCTACGGGTGAGCTGCCACTCACCCGTTCCTCCCGCCCAGCATACCGGCTGAATGCCGCCGCTGAGTACACGGAGGGTATTCTGGGGGTGGGGAGTAAATTGCAACCGGGGTAGGAGCTTAGGGTCCTTCGAGGGGATGGAATTGAAAGTGGGGTCCCCAATCTCGCACTTTATTATTTATCTATTGGGGTTGTGGCACCAAAAAGGTTGAAGATCACTGATCTATACTGTGAAGTTATCCAAGTTACTTACTTACTTACTTACTTAAGCGTTCATACATTTTAACTTGCGATAAGTACGGGTGCTCTTGAACAGCGGTCTCCAAACTAGAGACCGCTGTGTCCCACAACCGCCCTCCCCATCCCAACCGTTCTGCTGGGTCGCCACTTTGTGTTCAAGCTGATCCGTGCACAGGGGTCAGCTCACAGGATTGGGGGGGGGAAGGCTTTTTCAAAACGCTGAGTCCATCCCGTGGGCCAGAGTTTGGAGAGTCCTGCTCTAGAATACAAAAGTCATACCTTCAGGAGAGATTTCTTTCCAGGGGTTGGGTGGGTACATAAAAGCCGCGTTCTGGATTTGATCGTGGATGTCCTCATCCTCATTGAAGGGAAATGTGCCGCTAAGGCTGACGTAGATAATGACGCCAACAGACCACATGTCCAACGATCGATTGTAGCCTTTGTTTCTCAGCACCTCTGGAGCAAGGTAGGCTGGCGTCCCCACCACAGAACGCCGGAACGATTTCTCTCCAATGATACGAGCAAAACCAAAATCACAGAGTTTCACCTGTTTGGCACAAAAATCAAGGAGACACACCTATTACAGAAACAAATGTATAGTATTTTTGTGGTGGTGGGTTAAAAAAAAATAGCCACCACGGGTGCCCACAAAAATGGAGGAAAAGGAGGGTAATTTTTTAAAAACTGAATGTCTGATTCCGTAACTAATTCTGACTTTAGTACCCATTCCATTATGGAATTCTTACCGATTCAGTAAAAATGTCCAGTTCATTAACCAAGTGCACGCTCTGTGGCGCTAAATGGCAGGATGAGGCACAGCACCTTAGCCTTTTTGCAATACTACTATAAGCCCTTCAAAACAGCGGCGTCATGCTGCCGGAACGCTGGGCGGGAGGAACGGGCGAGTGGCAGCCCGCCTGTTGCGTACTGCTCCGTTTCGCCGTCTTCTCCGCCCCCGCGGTGGGCCTTCCAGTCATGCCTGGGGCTCTGCTCCAGTGGCCTATGGAAGACTTGCAGTGGCTGCCTCTGTGGGCTCAGATCTTGTGGACAGTCAGATTTGTGGGTACCGAATCTGCGGATGCCAAGGGCCTACTGTAAAAGCAGGACGTGCACAAATGAAGCAAAATCTGGGGTTGCATCCCATAGATTCCCAGCCTGATGAGCCATTTGTTGGCTCAAGGATAGACAGATTAGCTCATTAGTCACAGGTCAGTTGGAGAGACGAAGAGGAGGAGCTCAGCTTCAGACATACCAAAGGGATATAATTTCAATGGATTCTTCGGTGAAAATCCATTTTTAATAAACATCAAACTGAAAAATAATGGAAGCACGCAATGTCACAAATGTCATTTTGGCAACTGCGTTTTGCCTTACTGGAAGGCTAACTTTACCTCCAGAGGGCTGAAGTATGAAGTGAACAATTTCTACTTGCCTGTGGGAAAGGATCTGCTGATGACAGCAATACATTTTCTGGTTTCAGATCGCAGTGAACTATGTTTTTGAAGTGAAGATGTCTCAAGGCAACAAGGATCTAGAAAGAAAGAAACCAGCTGAGCTGTATCAGTTTGCTCACTATTTCTATAGCAGAGGGCAATCCTAAACTGGACTTAGGCTGGCAAAGTTAGGCCAGCAAAGTTTGGCTGGCACAAAGGACACCGTCAAGTATGTTTGGACCACTCTCGGAGTCAGAGAGGCCGGCACACTGACGTGCCCCATCCTCCCTGACTCCGAGAGTGGTCCAAACACACTTTACGGTGGCCCTTGGGCCGGCCAAACTTTGATGGCCTAACTGTGCCGGCCTAACTTCAGGTTGGGATTGTGCTCCTTGTTGTGTACGGGAGGTACACACTGGCCACCCAGACGCAAGTCTGGAACGGCATTGGTTCAAATTTGTGGCTCCCGTATCCATGGATAAGAATCGCCAATCTGTACAGGAGCCCCATGTCCGCAGACTTGGTTTCCATGGTTTCAATTATCCGTGGTTCTTAAATCCCGCCCCCCCCGTCACGCTCAGGACTCACCATTTTGTTTGCAAATATTTTGCCTGTAAAGCAACACTAACAGCAGAGGAAGCAGACAGTCCCACAGCTCACAGGTAGGCGCACCTCTTGGCAGGGCTGCCAGGGAGGCCCCAGCTGCACCCACTGCCTCGCAGCCTGATGGGATCTACGGTGGCTCAGAGGAAAGGCTCTCACTCTGCCAGGCAAAGAGCTGCCAAGCTCCACCCAGTGGCTTTATTCACCCGGTACACTGGGCGGGACTTACCTTTGAGCAGCAGTCCGCCCGTTGCGTCACGCCGCGTTCCGCCGCTTTCCCGCCCGCCCTGGCGGGAACGCGGCAGAACGCGGCGGAACACGGCGTGACGCAACAGGCGGACTGCCGCTCAAAGGTAAGTCCCACCCAGCGTACCGGGTGAATAGTGCCACTGGCTCCACCCCCATTCCCACACCTTCTTGCTGGTGCTTCTGTTCTCTTATTTTGGCTTTTATTACTATTATTTTAATATTGTGCTTAGCCTCTCTGAGACTTGACAAGAACTGCAGTACATCTTTTCTTTTCTTTTTTTAATAATAAGGAAATGATTATCAATGCTTGTTATCGCTGCAACCTGGTTGCGTCTTCTTTATTAATGGGCAGCGAGGGCTGTCCTGCGATGAAGTGCCTCGTCCGCGACCAAGTGCCTGGCGAGACAAGCGAGTTATGCATCTGTGCGAGGAGGAGGGAGAAGGATCCTTGAAGAGAGGAGGTAAGTGTTCTTTCTCACCCGTAAATCTACTCTAAGATTGGGTTTAAGGTTAAGTTTAAGGAAAGGTTAAAGTTAAGTACAAGTTTTCACCTTAAAGGTAGTTACAGTAAATCAATTGTACGGTCTAAGCAAGTTTAAGTTCAAGTAAGAGTAAGCTGTAACCTAAAAAGTAGAGCTAAAAGTTTGACCTTAAAGGGATTGTGAAGAGCTCCAGAAGGATCTCTCCAAGTTGGAGAAATGGGCAGCAAAATTGCAGATGCATTTCAATGTAGACAAATGTAAAATGATGCACATTGGGGCAAAAAATTAAAACTTCACCTATAGGCTTATGGGTTCTGAGCTGTCTGTGACAGCTCAAGAGAGAGATCTTGGGGTGTTGGTGGACAATTCGATGAAGGTATCGACCCAGTGTGCGGCAGCAATTAAGAAGGCCAATTCCATGCTTGGGGTCATTAAAAAAGGGGTTGAGAATAAAACAGCCAATATTATTCGATGGTAAGGCCACACCTGGAATATTGTGTACAGTTCTGGTCACCGCATCTCAAAAAGGACATAGTGGAGCTGGAAAAGATGCAGAAGAGAGCAATGAAAATGATTACGGGGCTGGGGCACCTCCCTTATGAAGAAAGACTGCAGTGTTTGGGGCTCTTCAGTCTGGAAAAAAAGGTGCCTCAGGGGGGGCATGATTGAGACATACAAAATTATGCACAGAAGGGATAGAGTCGATAGAGGGATGTTCTTTTCCCTCTCTCACAACACCAGAACTAGGGGGCATCCACTGAAATTGAGTGTTGGAAGAGTTAAAACAGATAAAAGGAAATACTTTTTTACCTGTTGTTGTTGTTGTTGTTGTTCAGTCGCTAAGTCGTGTCCGACT
>JAJKFI010000007.1:30845987-30868891 GCA_029204185.1 Lerista edwardsae
ATCTTAGTCTTTTTAATGTTGAGCTTCAAACCAATTTTGGCACTTTCTTCTTTCACCCTCATCAAAAGGTTCTTTAGTTCTTTTTTACCTAGCGGGTAATTAATCTGTGGAACACTTTGCCACAGGAGATGGTGGTGGCATATGGCCTCGATGCCTTTAAAAGGGGATAGGACAGATTTCTGGAAGAAAAGTCCATCGTGGGCTATAGGCCATGATGGGTTGTGCAACCTATTTACATTAGTAGTAGGCTACTTCAGAGTGCCGGGTGCAAGGGAGTGGCAACAGGATGCAAGCATCGTGTTGTCTCTTGTGCTCCCTGGGGCACCTGGTGGAAGCTGTGAGATACAGGAAGCTGGACTAGATGGGTCTTTGGCCTGATCCAGCAGGGCTCTTCTTATGTTCTTATGTAATGCTCTTTTATTTTCTGTTCTTGCGTGTTTACACAATTTTGAATAAGAACATTAAAATCACTTGAATTAAATGGCTTGCTTTGTGCTTTGCTGCCGTTTTCTTTCATTCCCAGGAAACATATTAAGAGTGCAATCCTAAGTGTGAGTTAGGCTCACACAAGTTAGGCCAGCAAAGTTTGGCCGGCACCAGGGCCACTGTAAAGCATGTTTGGACCACTCTCAGAAACAGGGAAGATGGTGCACGTTTGTGTGCTGACCTCAGTGACTCCGAGGGTGATCCAAATATACTTTACGGGGGCCCTGGTGCCAGCCAAACATTGCTGGCGTAACTGTGCCAGCCTAACTCAGGTTAGGATTGTGCCCTAGAAGAGTCTTCCAGAGGTGTCTGGCAGGTGGTCTGTGAAGTGGGGAGGCCCAAAAACAGCTGATTTGAACATCCACCATTTTCCATATCTGCAGGTGTTCTAGGAAGGGAATCTCAGCAGATAATTAGGGCCAGCTTTACATCATACATAAAATGGGCAAGCAACAGAATAATAGGTCATCCTAAATTATGCTCAGCTTATCGTTGCATGGCTACCCCTCTATACATCTCAATTTACACTTTGCGTTGTCCCTGTTGTTGTTGTTCAGTCGCTAAGTCGTATCCGACTCTTCGCAACCCCCTGGACCACAGCACGCCAGGCCTCCCTGTCCTCCACTAGCTTCCAGAGTTCACCCAATTTCATGTTCATTGCTTTGGTGACACTGTCTAACCATCTCATCCTCTGCCGCCCCCTTCTCCTTTTGCCCTCAATCCTTCCCAGCAGGAGGGTCTTTTCTAAAGAGTCCTCTCTTCTCATGAGGTGGCCAAAATCTTTGAGCTTCAGCTTCAGAATTTGTCCTTCCAGGGAGCAATCAGGCTTGACTTCCTGGAGGATTGACCGATTGGATCTCCTTGCAGTCCAGGGGACTCTCAAGAGTCTTCTCCAGCACCATAATTCAAAAGCGCTCCGCCTTTCTTATGGTCCAGCTCTCACGGCCATACATTGTCCCTAGTATTGTCCCTAGTAGCAGCCTATCCATACTGAGAGGATATTTGAGGACACCCTCCATCTACAGAAGTAACTATCACTGGAAAAGAAATATCACATCTGATATCCCTTAATGGGCTCTCTTACCTGTGTAATTAAGAACTTGGTTATTCGCTCTGGCAATCTCCCCTTTTCACTTGACAAGATCATCTCCAACATGTCTCCATGGAGCTTCTCCATAACAACAAACACTCTTTCCGGTGTCTCGAACATGCATTCCAGATTTACAACCCCCAGGTGATGTAGATTCTGTTGTTAACAGTAAACACTTGCTGAATGAGCACCCGTTTGTTTAGATCCAATGACAAGCTTCAGGAAACATTGGGCAATTATGCAGCCACTCGTGGCTCAAGACATTTTTCAACAGCACAATTACAACTAGCCTGGACAATGCTAGCAATTATTTGCCATGCAACAAATGTACAGTCAAGATGGTCCAAAATGTGCTAGGGCAGTGGTTCCCAAACTGTGGGTTGGGACCTACCAGTGCCAATTTCAGGTGGGTTGTACCTAAAGCAGCCAGATTGGAAATATGGGAGGATGGAAAAAGGGGAGGGTTGTGTGTTTTGCTTGTGTCAAGGTTGCAAATAGGCTTCTTCTTTCCTTTCTGATTCTCTTTGCTATTGGATAGCAAAACCCAGCTTAATCCTGCGTTCTCAGGAAAAATAACCCAGCTTAATCCTGCATTCTCAGGAAAGCAGCAGGCTCTGATGTCACAATGAAAGCACTTCCAGCCATGACATCACTTCTGGTGGATCCCAGACAGATTGACATTCTAAAAAGTCGATCCTGGTACAAAAAAGGTTGAAAACCACTGTGCTAGGGCTTGGGGAAAGGTTGTCACCCAACAGTGTTTAAAGATTCTATACTGGTAAAAGTTCTAGCAGGCACTTTTGCCTAATCACTTCACATGGAGCTGGCCTTAGGAGCTGGGGGAGGGGCAACTGGGAACATTTTTTTTTCAGGGCGCCAGGTCTGTAGAATCTTGGAGCTACAATCACAATTTAATAGAGACTCTATATCTCTATGGTAGAATGGAAAGCTTAAAACGAGTATAGCTGCACCTGAATTATCCATGGGTTAGACATCCAAAGATTTCATAATCTGCAGATACCAAACCCCCTCTGGACCCTCCAAAATTGACCAGAGCTGAGCTCCGGTTGAGTCCAGAGGGTTTTTCTGAGGCTCAAAGTATCTTCCAGCTCAGATCAACTTGGGTTTGGAGGGTGGAAGTGCGCCCTAACCTGAAGGTTTCAATATCCGTGGATTGTGTTATCTCGGGGGGGGGAGGATTTTCAGGAACTGTACCCCATGGATATCAAAGGCCCACTTTAAATGGAACAAATGGATCTAAGCACATTTTAACATCTAAGCCCACAAGTAAACAAACAACATGTGTAGATTACCTTTGAAAAGTAAACCGATTCAGAACCACTTGTTTTAGTGACTTTGAAATAATGTTGTAAAGATAACCATTCTATTTTTTGTGTAGAAAATAAATAAATCAAAATGTCCCTTGAGATGTGTTATCACGTGTTTTTGACAAGATTGGAGAACATTACCTAACCCTAGTAGTGCAGGGCCCTCTTGGGGGTGGAAGATTTCAACCTTGAAAGTGCAAGTCAGGATGCTACCCTATGAATCCAGTCCTCATTCAATTCATTGTTTAAAGCAGTTAAACAGAATTGAGAATTGAGAACTGCTAGAATTGAGAACTGCTCCCTCTTTGTTTACATTTCGGCGGGGGCTGAAGACCTTTTTATTCCAAAAAGCTTTTAACTGCTGACAGGTTGGCCAGCTGGTTATTATGATTCACGGGGTTTGTTTTTTGTTTTTTTGTTTTTTTAAACTGTTTTTAAATTGTTTGTGGTTTTTATTTTTTGCTATTGTTGTTTAATACTGTTTTAACTGTTTTTAATGTTAATTGTTATGTTGTATTTTTAATATATATTTTGTAATGCCGCCTTGGGTGCCTTCGGGCACAAAAGGCGGGGTAAAAATCGATTAATAAATAAAATAAATAAATAAAGCAGTGTTCCTCAAACTGTGGCTCAGGACCCACTTGGTGGGTCACGACCTGATGTCAGGTAGGTCGTGGAAAGCTGGGAGCAGCCACCTGGGAAGCTGCAGACTTCACTCTTGCTATATTCTTTTTATGAGTGTTAAGACCTTTGAATTTTCAAGAGAGGGTTTTTTATTAAAAATGTTTTTAGTTCAGTGCTTTTACATCATATTTTGTCCTCATCTTGCTTTCTGTCAGGGATTTTTCATGGTTGTGCAATTGCTGCAATCCAGGAATGCCAGTTTGCATTCCAGGAGTGTCATTTGATTACGTCACAATGATGGCACTTCCTGCTTAATTATGTCACTTCCGGCCATGACATCACTTCTGGTGGGTCCCGACACGAGTGCCATTCTAAAAAGTGGGTCCCAATGCAAAATGTTTGAGAACCACTGGTTTAAAGAAAGGATAGTTCTTCACATTGTCATATTGCTATGACATGCAGGGACAAGCAAGAGTATATCTGCTGATTAGCCATTGATCAGAATAATAACGGTGTTTTCTCAAAAGTTTATTTCATTCCTCCTACTTCCGATTAAGCTGCTTAGCAAGTTACGAACACTGTGCTTCAAAAGTTCTTGGCACTTAAAGCAGATGAGAAATTATTTCAGAGGCATCACTTGAGAACTTTAGCTAGGGATTCAATGCATAATTAGTTTCATAGATTTCTACCGCCGAAACCTGTTCTCCTTGAGTTTTATTGCCCTGCCGTAAATTAAATACATACAGGATATAATTGGTAATTAAATAAAAGATACCTGTAAAATTGCAACCTCATTACGAAGTTGGCTTTCTTGCTTAGTTGGAAATCTCAGTTTGTCAATGATTTTAATTGCTACGTCTCTTCCTGTTTTGCGATGTTTTCCTGTTTGATGAAAAATATGCCAATTAACGTGATCAGCTCTGAGAAGCATCACCTTTCCAGAACTCAAGTTTGTTCTATTCCAAACTTAACTGTCAAGGTCTCAACTGAAACAAGAACACTGTAAGATATTCACAGCGCAATCCTAGCGCGCCCGTCGCGTCGACGCTATGTCACAGCGTCAATGCGACACAGTGAGCACCAAAGCAGGGGCGCCGATCAGTGGTGGGATTCAAATGAATTAACAACCGGTTCTATGACGTCATAGCCGGAGCCAAAAAAACCTGAAGCCAGCCGAGGTAAGCGAGTGGGCGGGGCCCGGCCATTTAACAACCAGTTCTATAGAACCTGGGCGAACCCCCTGAATCCCACCACTGCTTTAAGGTATACTTCATGTTATCCTTACGATGCAGTCTTGTTTTATATTTAAATGCATTTCAGTAAACCAGGGCAATTCCTATCAATTACAAAAGGAACAGACCCCTGAAGACCCATCCCTATGACAAAGCATGAATCCCACCACTGGCGCCGATCAGCATCACCGCGTCGCCGCTTGAGCCACGGGACCGAGCCTCTCTCACATCAGCCAAAGATCTCTCACATCTCCGGACATGGGATTGGCCGAGGCGGGGAGGTTGTGGGCGGGATGTGGGCAGGCTTGGGAATCGGCCTTAAGGCCGAATCCTAAGCCTGATTGGGAGGCTGCGTGGCCCCAATTCGGGCCGCACGATCTGCATCTGCTGTTTAGAAGGTGCAGATCCAAGTAGCACATATGCGCCCTTGCTGCGGGGAGGCTCCAGCCTCCACTATACTGCATTGGATTTGGCACAGGCCGGCCAGCCTTGCCAATCCAGCGCCGTATAGGATTATGCCCGGAAGGTCTTCCCCGCCCCTGTAGATTTTGTTACATTTTCAAACACATCTGGAAGCAAAGAAGTACCTGCATCTTTTCAGTTATGGGGTAAAGACAGCTGGGGGCAATAACAAAAAATGGAAAAGAATAGACCTCTGTTTTAGTTTAGCCCCATAAGCACAACTTGGATTAAAAAACAAACAAACAAACAAACAATCAGGGATGAAACGATAAACTGAGAGCACCATCCAAATGGTGCTCTGAGCCGCTGCAGGCCCCCGGAGCCACCTCCTGAGTCACAAATGTGTCGTACGGGAGCCGGCTGGGTAAGCTGGCCTGGCAAGGCTAGGGCTGGGCTAGCCCGATGGGGTACGTTTCCTCGGGCAGCACGGTGGTGCAAGAAGGTAGACAGAGCGTCTTTTTTGGGTGAGGAGGATGGAACGGGAAGTGGATCTGGTCTGGCAGGGGCCAGGCTCAGCAACGGTGGTCCTAATCCCTGCCCCGGGCCCTAGCAGCCTTACACAGGCTGCTCGGATATGTGCCAGCTAAGTGGCTGGCACAGATCCAAGTAGCCCCTTAAGGCAGGCTGGGGCTTGACATGGACAAAAGGAAGATAAAGCAGAGCAAGGGCTCAGATCACAAAGCCTTTACTTTTTTACAAGGCAATGATTCTGTTTCCCATCCTCTTGCTCGACTATAAAAGAGCATCCTATTTTCCATCTGACAGCACAATCCTAACCTGGAGTTAGGCCGGCACAGTTAGTCCAGCAAAGTTTGGTTGGCACAGGGGACACCGTAAAGTGCCTTTGGACCGCTCTCAGAGTCAGGGAGGATAGCGCACATCTGTGTGCTGGCCTCTCCGACTTCAAGAGTGGTCCAAACACCCTATACAGTGGCCCTTGTGCCGGCCAAACTGGTTTAACTTGTGCTGGCCTAACTCCAGGTTAGGATTGCACTCTGAATTCCAGAGGGAACAACTGCCTTATTGTGCATTGTAAATGCCTAAGAATTGCTTCATTTCTTCCACGTTTTCCTAGCTACTCGGCATGTGCAAAGCCTTACCTCCATAAACAATGCCAAACTGTCCTGATCCCAGAACCTCATCTGGAAATATTTGGTAGACCGTGCTGATGTCCTGTTGGCACACATCCATGACACGTTCAGCATCAGAAGCACGAAAACAAAATCTGAATTGTTTTGATTGAGGCTCAAGCATCAAAAAAATGATTAAAAGAGTTGATACTGCCAAGCAAAATGCAATTTCAAGGCCGAGTTAGGCCAGCAAAGTTTGGCCGGCTCAAGGGACACAGTAAAATATGTCTGGACCACTCTCGGAGTCGCAGAGGCCAACACACAGCCATGCGCCATCCTCCCTGACTCTGAGAGTGGTCCAAACACGCTTTACAGTGGCCCTTGTGCCAGCCAAACTGTGCCGGCCTAACTCCAAGTTAGGATTTTGCTGCGTGTTCTAGTGGAATCTAGCCAGCCTCGGTTTTGGCTCACGTCGAAATCTCTCTGCTAAGAGCATAATCCTAAACTGGAACAGCGAGGCTGCGTGGCCTGGGGACATAGGCTTGGATGTGGCCTACTGGCTGCATCCCAACCTCTCCCTTGGCCAGCACACCTACCAGCCCGCCCCCCCACCCACCCACCCAGTTCCTCCCTCCCTTTGCCCAGAATTGCTCAGTTACGCTCAGAGGCGTTTCTACAGGGAGGGCAGAGCTCTAAGTGTTGCAAGGAGCCTTACCCTGTCATGTAAATCCCTCCTCTCCCTTGCTGCTGTAGCCAGTAAGCAACGCCAAGATGTTGCTGTTCCCTGTGAGGATTGGCTAAAACGGTGCAGGAGAGGAGTGGTTTCCACTGCAAGGTAAGGCTTCTTGCAAAACCTAGAGCTTTGCCCTCCCTGTAGAAACGCCACTGGTTACGCTGGCGTACAAGCAATGCAGTGATGCATTGGTGCAAGTGATGTTGGGCCAATGCAAGTGCATGGCGTCGACCCAAGGGTGCCTTGTGGATTGCGCCCTTAGAAGCACACACAGACACGGGATGTTTCTGATGCACCCAAAGCCATCAAGGCTTTGTAGTTTACATTCTCAAGAGCCATCCCAAACACTCCTCACATGTTCACTGGGATATCTGAGGACTGAGTGCAGCCTGGATTTGCTCCCGGTACCTGGACAGCTCTGTGGACTTGGAGGGGAAGCCCAATCCTGTGCCACGCACATCGCAGCTCTTGCAGAAACTCTAGGCTCCAGCATGCTCCAATGACCTCATCAGCTATGCTGGGTCTAGAAAGATCTACGAAGGCCCCAACCGGAACCAGGCATTCCAAACGGACAGGTGGCATTGCAACAGAATTTGTTTTCTGGTTGAGCTGTTTTCTGAAAGAGAACCATGCAGTTTCCCAAATGGGTGTAGTCTACTGTAAAAAAAATACAGTATATTTTGACCCATTCTTAGAAAATGTGGGAGGTTGGCCTGATTTGGATAAAATTCGATCACTATTAACCATGGAGACCCCTGAGATCCTAAAGAGTGTTGCAACTTATTTATTTCTGATAGTTAAGTATTTTTTTTTGCCAATAACGGTTCTAAAGTTGTCTACTGCAGGCCTTCAAAAGAGAAATGGGTTGCGTATCGCCCCTTTTCTATCTAAAGCAGAGCTAGCCAGACTTCAGCCGGCAGGACGGATCTGGTGAAACGCTGCCTCCGTAAGGAGTGCTTAGCATTCCTCAGCACTGCCCACAAACAGACCGCCCAAACTCTACAGAGTGACCCTCTGCGCAGCTCCAGATATACCCCATGCCATCCATTAAGCAAATTCATCTGCCTGGAAATCTGGGCACAAAGGCTGCTGGGCGGTGGGCTACAGACCATCAATCTGTAGAGTTTGGATGGGCTGATTGTGGGCTGCACAGTGGAACAGTAAACGCTGAACCAAATGGGGAACGCTTTTCCTGCACATAGCAGGTACGAGTCTGGCGACTGCTGGTCTACAAGAAAAATAAAATAAAAGGACTATGAAAATTATTGACCTCCAAGGTTAATTGCTTTTTGTTTTGGCGTAAAAGAATATGAGAACAACAAAAAAGTTTTTGAGTAAAAGAATTAGTGACATCTTCTCAAAGTGTTTCATATCATATCAAATTGATACGATACCAAGGATGCGCCTTTGCAAGCTGTGCTCCATGAGGTTGAACACAAACACTCACCACATTTTCTTGGACTTCACAATTCGAGACTGAAATACTGATGGATATATTTCCTAGAAAGAGAAGAGAAAATGCAGTGATTACAGTCTGTCTCTATGTGCATGCAAGAGAGAGGTACATTTGAAGAATGGCTAAGTAGAAAGATATACTAAATTCAGGTGAACTAACACAATTGCTGGGGATGTGGTGGCGCTGAAGGTTAACCGCCGAGCTGTTGACCAGAAGGTTGGCAGTTCGAGACCACGTGACGGAGTGAGCTCCCATTGCTTGTCACAGCTCCTGCCAACCTAGCAGTTCGAAAGCACCTGAATGCAAGTAGATAAACAGGGACCACTTCGGTGGGAAGGGAACGGCGTTCCGTGCGCCTTGGCGTATAGTCACGCTGGCCACATGACCACGGAAGCTTGTCCTAGGACAAACACCGGCTCTTCGGCTTAGAAACGGAGATGAGCACCGCCCCCTACAGTCGGTCATGATTAGACCATTCGATTGGGGGAACCTTTATCTTTTACCTTTTTAATACAATTGCATTTCTCTACAATAAAGTGATTGTGCAATTTCATGGTGAAATCCATGGGATAAATGGTTTTGTGATCAGATCCAATATATGGGGTTCTCTAATTATTTTTCAAATTATAGTTTAAAACTTTATACTCCACTTTTCTTGCTTCAACCAAAGCAGTTTATAATCAGAGCAAGAGTAACTGTAGCAAAAAATAAGAAAACAACATAGTTTACAATAATTAAAAGACAGGAAAATAAAACAAAATGTCAGAGTAAAGTCAGAGCTTAATTCATGTATTGATGGAAAACAGGAAGTAAGCTCCAACTTTACAAGATTAAATTTTTAAGATAGTCCGAGTAGGACTTTGAAGACCACTGATCTAGAGGCGTAAATCTTAACTGTGCAAATGGAGACAAAAATATATATATTCCACTGCCTGCCACAGACAAGTCTACTATTCATGGTTTTAGCCACTGGCTGAGTTTAAACCAACTCACGGTGCAATCCTAACCTGGAGTGAGGCTGGCACAGTTAGGCCAGCAAGGTTTGGCCGGCACAAGAGACACCATAAAGCGCATGTGGACCACTCTCGGAGCCAGGGAGGATGGCGCATGTCTATATGCTGGCCTTTCTGACTCCGAGAGTGGTCCAAGCATACTTTACAGTGTCCCTTGTGCTGGCCAGACTTTGTTTTATTTACTTCATATTTACCTCAGAATTTTACCTCAGAAATTTACCTCAGAATGCCAGATACAAGGGAGTGGCGTTTGGACCACTCTCAGAATCAGGGAGGATGGCGCATGTCTATATGCTGGCCTTTCTGACTCCGAGAGTGGTCCAAGCATACTTTACGGTGTCCCTTGTGCAGGCCAAACTGTGCTGGCCTAACTCCAGGTCTGGATTGCACCCTCGTTCACTTACGGTGCAGGCTTGGTCCTGAACCTGTGGATGCTCCTTTAGAGATAACAGGCATGAGGGCATGCTGGATCGCCATCTCCCACATCCGCGCCACATCTGGGCCACAACCACTCGTGATAACACTGCTATTCGCTGGAAGGATTGGCGAGTTCTCAACGTTTTCCCCGACATAGTAGACCACATTTGCTGTGGTTATTTCAAAGCAATGCGGATTTGCTTCCTGCGGCAACAGACTGAAGTTTTTTGCAGGTTCCAGGGATAAAATTTCAGACAGGGGGATTTCCTGGGTAGAATGGTAATGACAAGTATTAATTTTTACACCTTTCCATATTCAAGCTCTTTAATTGCCTTCTTGCGTTAGTACAGCATAAGTTAGTATCTTGCACAAAATGACAGTCTTTAAATGTTTCTTTTAGCCCTGTTAGCAGGGGGAAAAGCAGCATTCAGAAGCCAAGGATTTTCTTTATTCAGTTTTTCCATGGACAGATTTTAGTAGAATGTGTCACAGTTTCACTAGATTAGATCCCTGTTTACACTATTGTTATGCAGTTGTGAAATAACCATCAGAACAACAATTTAGCTAAATACAAACCATCAGAATGCCACTTAACCACAGTTATCTTCTAACTGTTCAATTTAGCCATTATTGTTGTTGCTGCTATTATTATTATTATTATTATTATTATTATTATTATTATTATTAGTCGTCGTCGTCGTCGTCGTCGTAGTAGTAGAAGAAGAAGAAGAAGAAGAAGAAGAAGAAGAAGAAGAAGAAGAATTTATACCCTGCATTTCCCATGCAGAAGCAAATACCCAAGAAGCCTTACAGAGTTACATAATAAAATTACAATATGAAACAACAATAACTAAAAACATCAATTACAAAAGCATTAAAACATTAAATTTTAAAGATACACACACGAAACAGTGAAAAACAGGGCAAGGTCATTTTGGGCAGGGGCAAAGAACTGCCCGAAGGACAAGTCAAGCTACAGCACCATCCCAGAGGCACAGAGGACAAATATCCACCCATCATCCAAATATCCAGCAAAATAGGTATGTTTAGAGCCCTCTCCAAAAAGCTATAAGGAAGTGTGAAGTTCTAAATTCTTCTGGGAGGGAATGCCATATTTGTGGTGCCATTAACCATTGTTAATTTGAATCTCTGTTTAACCATTAACCGTGGTTTAACCATCATTATCTTCCTGACTATAACATACAACATATAAACATCTAAGGCATCTTTACCTTGTAGTATTTGCTTCCAGTATCGTTTTGAAACAAGGTGATGCATTTGCTGTCTAATCTCCAGTAGTGTCGCTTTCTCTGTATTGGAATTCCAAAGCAAGTAAAAAGTTGGTAACAAATGTAATAACAATGGGATGAAATTAAATATAATGCAACTTGATGAAGATAGAGATTAATTATAATGCATAAATATACAGTATCTAATACAAGTTTGGATATTTTTCAAACATATTATATGAACATCCATTTATTTCGTCAGGTTATATTTTTTTCCCCAGAGTCTTTCTCAGACAGTAATGCCGTTTTGAAGTCTTAGAATATTTTCTTACCAGAAAAAGGGAAAAGTTTTGGAGCAAGAACAATCACGTAATTTGAAGCACAGGAGAAGGAGAATTTGTGAGATTAAGTTCTCTCTCTCTCTCTCTCTCTCTCTCTCTCACACACACACACACACACACACACACACACACACACACACACACAGAGAGAGAGAGAGAGAGAGAGAGAGAGAGAGAGAGAGGGAGGGAGGGAGGGAGGGAGGGAGGGAGGGAGGGAGGGAGGGAAAAGTGTATACAGTTGGTCCTCAGTACAGTATCCATTAAAGTAAAGGTTTCCTCCCGACCGAATGGTCTATACTAGTTGTGACCGACTGTAGGGGGCGGTGCTCATCTCCATTCCTAAGTTTGTAGAGCTTGCGTTTGTCCGAGGACAAGCTTCCGTGGTCATGTGGCCAGCATGACTATACGCCAAGGTGCACAGAATGCCGTTACCATTACAAGACCCTAAATAGCTGGTGCAGAAATGAGTAGCCCCATCAGCAGCCCTGCGCCATTACTGCGGGAAAAAGGTTGATAGTCCCCTTTCCCCACAGAGCGTCAGGCAGCTGCCTGGCTGCGACTGCACCCCTGGGTGGTTGGGTAGTTCAGAGGTCATCTGAAGGTTGGGCTCCTTCAGATGACCTCAGAGGGTCGGCTGGAATGTATGGGCAAAGGCAGTTCTGCAGATAGCCTGGCCCCAAACCATGAAACAGTTCAAAGGTCAATACCAGCATCTGAAGCTCAAATACTTTGGCCACCTCACGAGAAGAGAGGACTCTTTAGAAAAGACCCTCCTGCTGGGAAAGATGGAAGGCAAAAGGAGAAGGGGGCGGCAGAGGATGAGATGGTTAGACAGTGTCACCGAAGCGATGAACATGAAATTGGGCGAACTCTGGAAGCTAGTGGAGGACAGGGAGGCCTGGCATGCTGTGATCCATGGGGTCGCGAAGAGTTGGACATGACTTAGTGACTGAACAACAACAACCAGCATCTTGGTCAATATCCTTTCATGGATCACTGCCTTGTTGTGGCGAAGGGGCTTGAGTAGCTCAATGAAGCTGAGAGCTATGCCATGTAGGGTTACCCAAGATGGACAGGACATAGTAGAGAGTTCTGACTAAATGTGATCTGCTAGAGAAGGAAATGGCAACCCACTCCAGTACCCTTGCCAAGAAAACCCCATGGATTACAGTACAAAAATGCTGAACAATACAATGCTGGAAGATGAGCCCTTCACGTCGGAAGGCGTCCATTATGCTACTGGGGAAGAGCAGAACACGAGTACTAGTAGCTCCAGAAAGAGTGAAGTAGCTGGGCCAAAACCGGAAGGAAGCTCAGCTGTGGATGTGTCTGGAAGTGAAAGGAAAGTACGATGCTGCAAAGAACAATACTGCATAGGAATCTGGAATGTCAGATCTTTGAATCAAGGTAAGCTAGATGTGGTCAAACGCGAGATGTCAAGACTGAACATCGACATCATGGGAGTTAGTGAACTAAAATGGACAGGAATGGGAGAATTTAATTCAGAGGACCATTACATCTTGTGGGCAGGAATCCCTTAGAAGAAATGGAGTAGCCTTCATAGTGAGCAAGAGAGTGAGAACAGCAGTACTGGGCAGTGGTGTCATCCAAATGATTTAGAAACCGGTACTCACTTTTGATTGGCACTTGTCCACATGCCAAACAAATAATGATTTAGGCCAGCTCAACTTCTAGAAACCGGTACTCGCGTAGTGGTGCGTAGTGGGTGCATGACATCACTGGTACTGGGGTATAGCCTCAACAATGATAGAATGATTTCAATGATTTCAATTCGGATCCAAGGCAAACCTTTCAACATTGCAGTAGTCCAAGTCTACGCCCCAACTACTGATGCTGAAGAGAAAGAAGTCGACCGTTTCTATGAAGATCTACAACACCTTCTAGAATTAACACCCAAAAAAGATGCCCTTCTCATCATAGGGGATTGGAATGCTAAGGTAGGCAGTCAAGAGGTAATAGGCAAGTTTGGTCTTGGAGTACAAAATGAAGCAGGGCAAAGACTGATAGAGTCTTGTAAGGAGAACACATTAGTCATAGCAAACACCCTTTTCCAGCAACACAAACGGCGACTGTACACATGAACTTCACCAGATGGTCTACACCAAAATCAGATTGATTACATTCTTTGCAGCCAAAGGTGGAGAAGTTCTATACAGGCAGTAAAAACAAGACCTGGAGTTCTGTGGCTCAGATCATGAGCTTCTTATTGCCAAATTCAGGCTTAAACTTTAAAAAGTAGGGAAAACCCTCCATGTATGACCTAAATCAGATCCCATGCGAATATACAGTGGAGGTGACAAATAGATTTAGAGGCTTAGATTTGGTAGACAGAGTGCCTGAAGAACTTTGGACAGAGGTGTGTAACATTGTACAGGAGGCAGCAACTAGAACCATCCCAAAGAGAAAGAAATGCAAGAAGGCAAAGTGGCTGTCTGATGAGGCTTTACAAATAGCTGAGGAAAGAAGGGAAGCAAAAAGCAAGGGAGAAAGGGAAAGATATACCCAACTGAATGCAGATTTCCAGAGAACAGCCAAGGAGAGATAGGAAGGCCTTCCTACATGAGCAATGCAAAGAAATAGAGGAAAACAATAGAATGGGAAAGACTAGAGAATTTTGTGCTAAGGTAGGCACAATAAAGGACAAAAACGGCAAGGACCTAACAGAAGCAGATAAGATTAAGAAGAGGTGGCAAGAATACACAGAGGAACTCTATAAGGCTGATCTAAATGTTCCTGATAACCACCATGGTGCGGTCACTGAGCTCAAACCTGACATCCTGGAGTGTGAAGTCAAGTGGGCTTTAGAAAGCATCACTAACAACAAAGCTAGCGGAGGTGACAGCATTCCAGCTGAATTACCCAAAATCTTAAAAGATGATGCTGTCAAAGTGCTGCACTCCATATGCCAGCAAATTTGGAAAACCCAGCAGTGGCCACAAGGCTGGAAAAGATCAGTTTACATTCCAATCCCAAAGAAGGGCAATGCCAAAGATTGTTCAAACTACTGCACTGTTGCCATCAAACCAAAGTGCAGCCATCTTGAGTATTTTGCTTAAAGTCTCTTGTCTAAAGCTGCAAAAGTATGTAACTTTTCTCTCTTTGCTCTCATTGTTCTCATCCAGGGCTACTAGCCCTCACAATAGATAGAAAACTGGTTCAAGCCAGCAGAGCTTCCTTCCTGATCAAAATGGTCACAGCATATTCCCAAGGCCCAATTAACACAGAGCTTCTCATGTACCAGCCGCTGTGTAGTGATTTCCCACCAAGCCGCAGCTTGGAGGAAGAGGAGGGGGGTTATAAAAATGCTTGCAATCTGTATTTTTTTGCCTTTTTCCCTGCCTTTCCAGGGAGATCGGTCTGCCTGCGCAGGTGTAATAAAAATGAACCTCATACTCTCTCATTTGGTTATTTGCCTTTTATTTTTAAATGCTTTCCCCGCGATAGAAATCACACGAAAACTGAACTACCCCCCCCCCCGTTTCAAGAAATATGAAGGAGACCAGCCAAGTTCACCTCTCCTATTTCTATGAGCTGCCGTCTTCATCCTCTTATCACACAACCTTTTAATTCCAAATATGTCTGAGGAATGCTCTGAATCCCTTTTTATCTAACAAAAAGGTGTGTTTTCCAGCATACATTTGATATCAGTGACACATATTGATTTGGTTTTCTCAGAACTATTTCACATCCCACGGTATGTCAAGAATAAATCTAACTGTGCAATCCTAAGCAAGAGTTAGGCCTGCACAAGTTAGGCCAGCACAAGGAATGCCGTAACGTATGTTTGGACCACTCTCAGAGTCAGAGAGGCCAGCACACAGATGTGCGCCATCCTCCCTGGCTCAGAGAGTGGTCTAAATGTGCCTTACGGTGGCCCTTGTGCCGGCCAAACTTTGCTGGCCTAACTTGTGCAAGCCTAACTCAAGGCTAGGATTGCACTCTGAGTCTCTGGGGATTGGGTTTGGACTCTGATCTAGCTGTGACAAAGCTCGTAAATCTTCCTCAGTCATGAGAGCTGGTTGTGTTTCAGTTTCGAAGCTGGAAACCGCAAGTACACACAAATGACTCTTTTTCCAAGGAAAGACTTGACTCATCTCCTGAACGACATTGCTTAAATATAGAAATCTGCCCAGGATTATGTTTGGTCACTTCAAGGCCTTTTATATGTGTAGGACTTTTGTACATGTAGCACATTCTCTGACCATCAGAAGCAGCACCAGAAACACATTGCTCAGAATGCGGATGATTTCCTTCCCCGCCGCCTTTCTCACCAAAGTGTCTTTGCTCGTATAATGAACCATCCATCCCTCTTTCATGACTGCGCTACTTCTCCTCTTGGTATGCTTGACGGATTGCACCACTCTCATTAATGGAATATTGTTGCTTGCTGATGGGCTTTCGAGAAAGAAAAAGAAATCAGGAAATTACAGCCATCCATTGCTTTGATACACGTACAAAATTCAGCCTTCCTAAAGCACGACTAACCAAGTTGGTACTTGCTCCACTAGCAGACTACTGAACCATTGTTTGCCTGCGGCTCTTTCTCTCAAGCGAAATGGGGAAAGTCTGAGCTATATCAATTTGCCACTGAAAAGCTGTGAGAAGTGAATCAATAAACTATATCAGGCCTTATAAGTTTGTCTCACAGTGACACGGGACGACAGACCAAATTTAAAATCTGACGCTTCGTCAAATGAGCACATAGGACGAGAGCACAAAGACCATCATCTAAGAAATGCCCTGCTGTGAGGAACCCATCTAGCCGAATGTTCTTGCTGCCAAAAGCTGATGGCCTGATGTGTTTGGGAGATGATGCCGCATGCTTTGCCTGTGTTACGGGTTCAGAGCGCAATCCTAAGTTGTGTCAGGGTTTGGAAGAAATGTCACCCTGGAATTTGCAGCCTGGAGAAAGCAAGGCCAAACATGGAGGGCAATCAGGTGCCACGGAGCGTGGAGAGCGCACAGTCATGCTCTCAAGTGGAAGCAATCACCTAATTATGCTAATAGAAGTAATCTGATTGGTGCAGAGCAGCACTTAAGCAGACCAAGTTCTAAGCACTGTGTGGAGTCCTTGTAAGTGTAAAATTTCTCAGAGAGAGTGCTGGGAGGAGAACTGCTGTGTATGCATTGTGCTCTTGGAATCTCTTTTTGATTCCTCCTTATCTCTCGCTCATAACTCAATCAAATCTAAACTCTTTCAATTAGAACATGATCTTATGAAATCCTACTTAAATCCTGTCTGTTCTCCTCGCTTTTATGGTTTATCTTCACTTCGTACTTCTCCTTTCAACTATTTTTATCATTTATCTAATCCTTTCCTTCGCAGAGCCTTCTTGTTGGCTCGTTTAAATATTCTTCCCACTGCTTACCATCTAGGTCGTTTTCGCCGGATTCCTCCTCGTGAAAACAGACTCTGTCACTTTTGTTCTGAAGTGCCTGATTCTCTTCCCCACATTCTTTTACATTATTCTTCTCTTCAACTACTTCGAGCTCCTTATCTCCAACCAATTTTTGCTGCCCCCTTTTTTCCTTCTGCTAACCCTCTTCCCTTTTTATTGAATGACATTTGCTCTGATGTGACTAAGGCAGTTGCCCCTTTTTTTGTTGGAAGTTCTTAAGATCAAGAGCTGATTTTCAGTTATTGTCCATTGTGTGTGTCATGATTATTTATTTATTACTACTATGCCAATAAAGGTTTGAATTGAATTGAATTGATGCTTTGTGCTGGAAAGACGGCTTGGCTGTATATTTGTAAATAGATGCTTGGTGAAGGAGCTTTCTGTGTCTGTCGTTCTTCATTGAAACCTTGGCTGCTAAAGCTTCTGAAGCTCTGCTCGGGTGGTTGTAAATCTCCCGACTCCCCTTTGCAATGTCAAGTTGCACTGGAATGGCAGGCCTGCGCCATATCCAGTGCACCTTAGGTGCACTGGGGATCCTCTTTGGGGCAAGGGTACATTCGTGCCCTTGCTGCAGGGGAGGCTCCAGCACTCCCATGGGGTTCCTTGGATCTGCGCGAGCTGTATAGCAGACGCAGCTCTGAGGACGCCGTGCAGCCTGAATCGGGGCCCAGAATAGCCCTGCCTCCTCCCAGAACTGACCTTGTGCCAGCCGAATTCAGCTGGTACAATGGCAGCTCCGGGCCGGCGCTCCTGGGATGATGCTATCGTCGGCCCAAGAGCTCTAGCACTGACGCAGGGGTGCCAGTCAGTGCTCCAGTGTCGGCGCGAGTGACGTTGCGCCAATGCTAACGTGTAGTTAGCAATAATAGACATGCTACATCTATTGTTGGTTGTTGTTGTTCAGTCGCTAAGTCGTGTCCGACTCTTCGCGACCCCATGGACCACAGCACGCCAGGCCTCCCTGTCCTCCACTAGCTTCCGGAGTTCTCCCAATCTCATGTTCATTGCTTCGGTGACACTATCTAACCATCTCATCCTCTGCCGCCCCCTTCTCCTTTGGCCTTCCATCTTGCCTAGCATGAGGGTCTTTTCTCAAGAGTCCTCTCTTCTCATGAGGTGGCCAAAGTCTTGGAGCTTCAGCTTCAGGATTTGTCCTTCCAGGGAGCAATCAGGCTTGACTTCCTGGAGGATGGACCGATTGGATCTCCTTGCAGTCCAGGGGACTCTCAAGAGTCTTCTCCAGCACCATAATTAGAAAGCATCTATTCTTCGGCGCTCTGCCTTTCTTGTGGTCCAGCTCTCACAGCTCTCACTCTCTATTGTTGGATTGCACCCTTAATCCCTGGGGTCTCTGAATAAAAGATCAGGTAGCAAGCATCAACACTAATCTCAGTATGAGACCTGAGAGGGCCGCTGCCAGTCAGGCAGTAGAAAGAAATCTAGACAGACCAATGAGTCAGTAAAGAGAGCTTTTTAAATTCAAATGCAGCAAGCCTCCCCTGGAACAAAAGAAGAGCCCCACTGGATCAGGTCAAGGCCCACCAAGCCCAGCTTCCTGTATCTCACAGTGGCCCATCAGGTGCCTCGGGGAACACACAAGACAACAGGCTGCCTGCATTCCGTTGCCACTCCACTGCAACTGACATTCTGAGGTAAATTTTGAGGTTTAACACACTGGTGGCCAGTCAAGACTCTCCACAGCATTTCTCTTGGACAGCCACCAGAACCAGATGCTCCTCTTCAGACATGGACTCATAGGAACATTAAAATAGCCCCACTGGATCAGGCCAAGGCCCATCTAGTCCAGCTTCCTGTATCTCACAGTGGCCCACCAGGTGCCTCAGGGAGCACACAAGACAACAGGCTGCCTGCATTCTGTGGCCACTCCCCTGCATCTGACATTCTGAGGTAAACACACTGGTGACCAGTCAAGGTTCTCCACAGCATTTCTCTTTGACTCATGTCTGTGTGCTGGCCTCTGTGACTCCGAGAGTGGTCCGAACATGCTTTACTGTGGCCCTTGTGCCAGCCAAACTTTGCTGGCCTAACCGTACTGACCTAACTTCAGGTTAGGATTACACTCGAAGTTCCAAAAGCGTGGAGTTTTCAGAGATCCAACAGCCTATCTCTGCATGGTACTGGCAAACATAGTAAGTGGGCCTACAGACTGCGCCACTACGCGCAGGCTTACCTGATCATCCTGTTACTCTCATCGTGGTCCAGATCAGCATCCTGCATTTCCCCATTGTCACTTTGGTTCAAGATGGCCATCTCAGCGTCCTGGGCCATAGACTCCTCCATTTCATCCAAGAGCCCGCTGTTTCTCTCGCTGTCATTGTCATCACTTCCCTCTTCCATGACCACATCAGACTCGGCCCCAGGACTAAGCAAATCTGCAGGTTTTAAAAACCATGTTAATATGCACAAAATTCTGCATGGGATGGATAAAGTGGATAGAGGAAGGTTCTTTTCCCCCTCTCATATCATATCTCATATCTCAATATCAGAACTAGGGGACATCCACTAAAATTGAGTGTTGGGAGAGTTGGAATGGATAAGAGGAATCCTTTTTTACCCTTTTTTACCCAGCTGGTAATTAATCTGTGGAACTCCTTGCCACAGGAGGTGGTGATGACGTCTGGCTACAGGTGCCTTTAAAAGGGGACTGGACAGACGTCTGGAGGAAACATCAATTGCAGGCTACAGGCCATGTTGGGTAATGCAGAGTGAGATTCTGAGGAATGTTACATGTACTTACAGCACAATCCTCGGCTTGAATACTTAGAAGTAAGTCCACTGTGTTCAATGGTGCTAAAAACATAAGAAGAGCCCCACTGGATCAGGCCAAGGCGCCTCTAGTCCAGCAACCTGTATCTCACAGTGGCCCACCAGGTGCCTCAGAGAGCTCACAAGACAACAGGCTGCCTGCATTCTGTGGCCACTCCCTTGCACCTGGCATTCTGAGGTAAATCCTGAGGGAAACAAACTGGTGGCCAATCAAGGTTCTCCACAGCATTTCTCTTTGACAGTCACCAGAACCAGATGCTCCTCTTCAGGCATGTACTCACAGGAACATAGGAAGAGCCCCACTGGATCAGGCCAAGGCCCATCTAGTCCAGCTTCCTGTATCTCACAGCGGCCCACCAGATGCCTCAGGGAGCACACAAGACTATCAGAAAAGTGGATATAGGATTGCAACCTCAGGGCACAATCCTATACTGGGGCAGTGCCAGTGGTCTATGTGTTGCCCCGTCAACAGCCATTGAAAATGTGCCATGAGGCATATGGTGGTGGCAAGGAGAAGAGGGCTGCCATCCAAGAGGCCAATGCCAGTCAGGGCTGGGCTTCCGCGCTGGTCAGCAGCCTGACAAGAGCCCACGGTTGTGAGTATCCCACGGAGTGGTGGAAAGGGGGAGGGGAAAGAGGGCAGCCCAGAGGCAATTCAGACCGGGGGGGGGGCAGGGTTAGCGTCAGAGGCTGCCCCCAAACCTATCTTCCTCTCCCAAGCTTGAAAACCCCCACATGGGCTACTTGAACCTGTACTAGCTATGGAGTTGGTGCAGATCTGAGGAGCCTCATACGGGCTGCCTGGGTTTGACACGGGGTGAGGGAACTGATATTCCCTTACTCCAAGGAGACCTCCACCTAGCTCGGTGGCCCTGCAGGATACAGGAATGCCTCTTTTGGCACAGCTTTACCATGGCACTGGCAGCAAGCACAGGATTGGGTTGTTCCCCACCATCTGAAATAAGAACATAAGAGCATAAGAAGAGCCCTGCTGGATCAGGCCAAAGGCCCATCTAGTCCAGCTTCCTGTTATCTCACAGCGGCCCACCAGGTGCCCCAGGGAGGCATGAGACAACAAGATGCTTGCATCCTGTTGCCACTCCCTTGCACCCGGTACTCTGAAGTAGCCCACCACCAATGTAAGGAGGTTGCACAATCCATCATTGCCTATAGCCCACGATGGACCTTTCCTCCAGAAATCTGTCCCATCCCCTCTTAAGGGCATCTAGGCCAGATGTCATCACCACCTCCTGTGGCAAAGAGTTCCACAGATTAACTACCTGCTGGGTAAAAAAGTACTTCCTTTTATCTGTTCTAACTCTCCCAACCCTCAGTTTTAGCGGATGCCCCCTGGTTCTGATGTTTTGAGAGAGGGAAAAGAACATCCCTTTATCGACACCTAGGACACTAAGATTGAGGGGTTAAAGCTAAAGGCTTCAGAGAAGAGGGAGATTTACAGCTAGGAAAGACAGATGTTTCACCAGCATCTTCAGGGGGAGGGTTCCAAGCAGAAGGGTTCACCTTCTGATGGGTGAGGATTGTTGACGAGAAAGAGAGACCTTTCAGCAGTCAAGTGTTGTGCTGGAGAACCCGAGTCAGGGACAAGAATATGTGAGAAACAAAGGCAGAGAAATGGAGGTGGCAAAGCTACGCACTGAGTTTGTTTCCATGCTTGGGATAATTAAAAAGGGGGTTGAGTAGAACAAAACGGCCAATATTATTATATTATACCACTGTACAAATAGATGATAAGGCCACATCTGGAATATTGTGCAAAGTTCTGGTCGCCACATCTCAAAACGTTTAGAGGAGAACTAGAGAAGGTGCAGAAGAGAGAGACCAAAATGATTACTGGGCTGGGGCACCTCCCTTACGAGGAAAGGTTATGGAGTTTGGGGCTCTTCAGTCTAGAAAGAAGGCACCTGGGGGGCAGTAGTGGGATCTGGGGATTGACTACCGGAACGCTGGGTGGGGCTTGGACAGGACTTACGCGTCATTGGCTGCCCGTCCGTTCGGTCCACAGCCCGTCCTGGCCTGGAGGGGGGTGCTGGCTCGCCGGGGGGACAGGTGGGGGGCGCGCCAGATGATCGGACATGCAGCGGTGGGGCGCACTCCCCCGGAGAAGCCCGCGCGGCCAGCAGGCAGCCCAAGGAACGAAACGGGCAGGCTGCCAATCACGTGTAAGTCCCGCCCAGCGTTCCGCTAGTCAATCCCCAGATCCCATTACTGCTGGGGGGGACATGATTGAAACATACAAAATTATGCATGGGGCAGATACAGGGATGTTCTTTTCCCTCTCACAACACCAGAACCAGGGGACATCCACTGAAACTGAGTGTTCAGAGAGTTGGAACAGATAGAAGGAAATACTTTCTTACCCAGAGGGTAATTAATCTGTGGAACTCCTTGCCATCGGAGGTGGTGATGGCATCCAGCCTAGGAGCCTTTAAAGGGGGATTGGACAGGTTTCTGGAGGAAACGTCCATAGCAGGCTTCAGATCATGATGGGTGGTGCAACCACCTTATTGTAGTAGGCTACCTCAGAATGCCAGATGCAGGGGAGGGGCAACGAGATGCAGGCATCTTGTTGTCTTGTGTGCTTCCTGAGGCATCTGGTGGGCCGCTGTGAGATACAGGAAGCTGAACTAGATGGGCCTTTGGCCTGAACCAGTGGGGCTCTTCTTATGTTCTTATGAGAACATACATTAAAAAATTAAAAAAATAAAGGTGGCGTAGAGGAAAACATTTAAAAGGAAACATCTAATTTTCGATTTTCCTTTCCATTTAAAAGGAAACATCTAATTAATGGCAGCACGTGGTATGTGAAGTATGTGAACTTCGAATCACTTTCTCCACAACCTTCTCAAAAACATAATAGATCTAAACCTACATTACAGTTGAGCGTGTCACTGTAGTTTCTTTCACGCTCGATCCAGCAATAACATTATTTTGGGGTAGGAAGAGCCAATTTCTTGGTTTTATTTTGATCCGCTTGATGCATGTTTGGGGCCAAGAGGAAATTATTGAGCCTAATGATCGTTACTTGTTATGTATTTATTCTACTAGTAACCCCATTTCTCTCCTTTGGAAGGAATTTTTAAGACATATTCCTGCAATACACACACACACACACACACACACACACACACACACACACACACACACACACAGAGAGAGAGAGAGAGAGAGAGAGAGAGAGAGAGAGAGAGAGAGAGA
>JAJKFI010000007.1:30883334-30915636 GCA_029204185.1 Lerista edwardsae
AGGCTGAGCTCTGCAGAGGCTGTGCGTGTCCACCCTCAGCCAGTAGTGTCAGCCGGGTGGGCTTTCGCCGTTACGCAACAGAACGCAGCGATCGCGCTGCCGCTCACCCGGAAGACACGCCCAGCGTACCGGTAGGCTGACACTACTGCCGCAGACCAAACAAGAGGCAACCAAGTTCCCATATAAGCCCATGTACATTTTTGCAAGATCTACTATTCTAATATTGGACACTGTACCAGGAGCGCGTCATCCGGAGCGGTCGGTGACAGTTCTGCAGAGACGGTCCTGATAGTGCTGAGCCCCGTTAGGGACACGTTGGAAAGCCGCCGCTTTCGGACACAGCTGCAGTTGTTCGGAATTTTGAACGCACATCTCTTGTGATAATTTAGGCCACAGCCTGAAGGGGAAAACAGACGCACACACTCACACTGGTTTCATTTACAAAGTGTTTCAGTAAAAAATAAAAATAAATAATGATCACGATGGTGATTGGCACTCCTGGGCGAGGGAAAGGTGGAACTGGGGTGGGTAGGAAGGCCAGGGAGGGGGGACAGGTGGAGGCCTCCTCTGCTGGATCCTATCCCCCGGGTAAGGCTTGGATTTCTCAAATCTGCGCCCGCGATTTAGCAGATACAGACTCAGAGCGCAATCCTAACTTGGAGTTAGGCTAGCACATTTTGGCTGGCAAAGGGGACACCGTAAAGCACGTTTGGACCACACTCGGAGTCGGGGAGGATGGGGCACGTCCAGCGATGGGATTCACAGATTGACAAGGGGAATGCTGGGCGGGACTAACGTGGGGCTTCCGCGTGATTGGCTGCCCGTCCGCAGCGTTCCGCAGCTGTCCTGGCCTCGGGGGGGCTGCCCCCGGTTACCACGCCCCACTGCTGCTTGCCCAGGCACCCGGCGCGACCCTCACCTGTCCCCCATGGCGAGCAGGAGCCCTTCCGAGGCCAGGATAGCTGCGGAACGCTGCGGACGGGCTGCCACTCAAGCGGAAGTCCCGCCTAAGTCCCGCCCAGCGTTCCCCTTGTCAATTTGTGAATCCCATCGCTGGGCACGTCTGTGCGCTGGCCTCTCTGACTCCGAGAGTGGTCCAAACACACTTTACAGTTTCCCTTGTGCCGGGCTAACTCCAGGTGAGGATTGCGCTCTCAAGAAGCCCCACTGCGAAGGATGAGAATTGGCACAGGATAAGGGAAAGAATGTCTCCTTCCTTCCTCTGGTTCCCGGAATCTACAGGATACAGCGGCAGCCATTTCAGGGCGCAATCCTACCCAGTACCAGAATGGCAAGCCTGCCAGCCCTCCCACGTCCCACCCACGGCCCTCCTAGAATCACCCCCGCCCACTCCCTCCCCCGTCCAACCATGGCGCCTCCCTCGCGCCAGCCGGCTTCGGCCGACGTGAGGGAGGCGCGTTGCGGGTGTAACGCCCATCAGGTTGCTGTAGTGCCAACACAGGGGTGCCGCTCGTTGCCCCTGCATCAGCGCAAGGTGTGCAGCGGCGAAGCAACACCGGTGCGTCGTGGCTGCAAACCTTTTGGAATGGCACCGCCCGTGCCACTGTACCTCTGGGTGCTGTGAGGCACAGGAATGGGCTGACCGTATCTGCCCCTTCTTGGCGAATGCCGGGGGACTCCAACCAAACACTGCCAGTGGCCTCACACTCACTGGGGGTCCCTTCAGGACTGCCCCATTGCACTAGTAGTAGTAGTAGTAGTAGTAGTAATCCTCGTATTTATATACTGCATTTCTTAGGTCATTAGATTACTCTAATGACTGTAATTCAAGGCAGTTTACATGGGCAGACTTTATTCATAAACCTGAAGGTTTTTACAATTTTACAGAATGTTCTATCTTACAAGAACAACAACACAAACAGATGGATCTTTCTGGATTTAGTCTTCTTTCCAGCCGCACGTTTGCCTTCTGCTGGCTGATAAGCGGCTTCTCTACTCCCACCAGAGAAGCAGCTGACCCAGCACACTCCCCCTCTCACAAGGCAGCCGGAGACAGCTCAGCTTTTAATCAGCCGCAGTTGTTTTTTGTTTTACAAGGTCTGCCGCTCACAGAGACTTCCGGTAGTCCCGAACTAGTAGGGTGTGGACTGGTTATTTCTCCCACTGTAAGACCGACCAGGGGAGGGAAAGGTGATGCTCTCAGGCACTGTGCTCCTTGCTCGCCGCAGGCAGCTGTCCAAAGGGGGAAGAGGACACCGGACCCTGGCACAGATTCACCAGGACAGCTGACAGCAAGGACCAGCGAGCTCCCAGCTCCTGATGCGGCTTTTTGCTTTGGTTCAGGTTTTATGAGCGCCCCTATTGGAAAAGGTGCTTCAAAGTCAGAGCAGCAGATCTTTCACTCACCCTCGCACTTCAGCCCTTGACGCACGAGGCCCCACAGCATCTCTCCACAATGGTCACAGAAGGCCGGGGCTCGGTACGAATGGACAAAGAGCGCGTGGGGTCGAATCTGGAAGTCCTCGAATGTCGCAGAAGCTGGAGAAACAAGAAAAAAATGGGCCAAGATTTGAAGTACTTGCTGTATGAATTGCAGCAGTTCTTAACGCAAGCCTGTTTCTTTTGTTGAGGGCGCAATCCTAACGTGGGGCTACGCCGGCAAAGTTAGGCCGGCACAAGGGCCGCCGTAAAGCACGTTTGGACCACTCTGAGAGTCAGGGAGGGTAGCAAATATACTTTATGGTGTCCCTGATGCCGGCCTAACTGTGCCGGCCTAACTCCAGGTTAGGATTACGCCCAGTAGTGTCAGCTTACCGGTACGCTCGGCGGGTCTTCCGGGTGATCGGCAACGGAACGCAGCGAGCGCGCTGCCGATCACCTGGAAGACCCGCCCAGCATACCGGTAAGCTGACACTACTGATTACGCCCCTAAAAACATGTAAAGCAGGGGTGAGCAACCAATGGCCCGCAGGTGGCATCCAGCCTGCTACGCAAAGTCATCCGGCTTGTATGGAGCTTGGCTTGGGAGGCAAAGCCTTTGCTACATGCCAGGCAAATTGGGCAGACGGGTTCACCTTCCAAGCTGAGCGCCCTGCAGCCACTTTCGGAAGTTTGGCAACTTGGACGTTTGGCAATGACATCGTCACCTAATTTTGGCCCCTGATCTACTGCCAGGGCGCAATCCTCACCAACGTTCCAGCCCTGGGGTAAGGGCAATGCAGCTCTGAGGCAAGGGAACCAACGTTCCCTTACCTTGAGAATGCGGAATATGCTCCATTGGCACAGCAATGTCACCGCTGGGAAGTTGGTTAGGATTGAGCCAGTGATGTCATCTGGTAATGAAGAACGGGAACTCTGGGCAGGACTTGCGCGTGATTGGCAGCCCGTCTGTTCCATTCCGCGGCTGCCCTGACCTCAGGGGGGGGCTGCCCATGGTTGGCATGCCCCACCGTGGCTCACCCAGGCACCCGGCACACACCCCGTCCCCCCCGGCGATTAGGCGCCCTGCCGAGGCCAGGGCAGCCGCGGAACAGAACGGACAGGCAGCCAATCACGTGTAAGTCCCGCCCAGCATTCCCGTTCTTCATTACCAGATGACATCACTGGATCGAGCCCTAAGCTGCTGAACACTGCAATATATTCATCTATGTTACCCTTATGACTTGCTTTGTCTCTGTGTATTCCTTGTTTAAACAGTAGGACGCCAAAGTCATGTTGGCACAAGAGTACAAGTTCTCCAACGTTTGTTTGACTTAAATACAAAACAAGGGTTCGCTATTCTAAGAGAGCAGTAAAACCTGATGTGCTTAAGCACACACGGTATGTAAACTGTATCACTCCAACCGCACAGATGCATGCAAGCATGCCGTAGAGTCCTCTGGGATCAAATGCACAGGAAAAACAGCAAGACCATGGTGTTTCAAGCCTAAACGCATGGTATTTTCAAAGCACACTGACCAAAGGAAATCATGGTCCCACTGACTCCAGCATTCGTTTACCAACACTAAACAAAGCTGTTCCACCCTCTTTGATCAACCTGGAGCAGGAAGGATTCCGATCAGCCTTCCCTGTAAGAATCCCCACCCGGGTGTAGCTAGTGGAAGTGTAGCCTAGTTCAGAGAGGAAAATATTGCCCCGGAAGTGACATCAACAGGAAGTGACATCACAGCTCTATTTTCATTGTCGCTGGTTTTTATGGCCATAACCTCTGGTTGAACTTTTGATAGCACCGTTTGTTTTATTACGTTCTGCATGAAATTCAGTATCAAATGGCCCTGCAGTGAAGAGAACATGAGGAGCAGAATCTGGTGCGTGTACACTAACCATTAGGTACTGCTCCCCTCCATCAGCCTGCCTACTCCCAGACTTTTTTCCTCCGACCCATGTGCACACATGTGTTAGGAACAGTTTGTTTGGACAACAGACACTTTTTTTGACGATCTAAACGGTGCGCAGGATGTCAGGCTAGAAACCACAACGAGGGTCAACTGCTCAGCCCCCCAATCCTCACAACGGTTTGGCATCATTTCACGCATCCCCCCCCCATTTCTAAAACAAACCAAAATTCCGAGGTGAAAGCACACGTTGGCAGGCACATGTGACTTCACCCTTTATTTCCTTCTCCAGCACTCCTAAACCACATCCATTTGCCTCCCATGGGTTGTTGAATGTTTTGCAGTAATGACATCCACACCAAGAACGTTATGGACCGCTGCCTTATGCCACGAGTCAAACGGCAATGAAATAATTGGCATCTCTCCTGTTAAAACGGTAATTTATCCAGCTAGGCTCTCTGTAGATTAATTAAGGAGTCATTATTGCATCTACTCCTTGACACAAAAATAGAATTTGTGAGCATTTATGGAATAGGTGAAAAAAACAAAAACACAAAACTAAAACCTCAGAGACCAAATATTACATCAAACATAACCTGAGCCCACAGTCAGCTTTTCAATTTATCCAGTAAGTCCTACTCTGCTTTTCTGCCCCCAAAGTGACTTTCCAGGTGCCATACATCAGTTAAAAGATTGAAAAATATAACAACATCTTTAAAAGTGTATTGCAACAACAACAACAGACCACACAACAACCCAAAGCAAGAAGCCAAAAACTACATGACCAGCTGAGCACTGAGAAACCAACTGAAATGGTAGGGAACCTTCAAGGGAAGATGGTGACATTAATTTAATGGGAATGCCTGCCTAAACCCCAACATCTCTCCTCGCCATCAAAAAGTTAGTAATGAGGGGGCCAAGCAGACCTCTAGAAGAAGAGCATTCCAAAGACAGGGATTACAGTCAAAGAAACGTCATTGCAAGTTTCTAAACAGATAAAAGGAAATACTTTTTTACTCAGCGGGTCATTAATCTGTGGAACTCCTTGCCACAGGAGGTGGTGATGGCATCTGGCCTAGATGCTTTTAAAAGAGGACTGGACAGATTTCTAGAGGAAACGTCCATTGTGGGCTATAGGCCATGATGGGTTGGGCAACCTCAGAATGCCACGCTACTTCAGAATGCCAGGCTACTTCAGAATGCCAGGCACCAGGGAGTGGCCACAGGATGCAAGCATCTCGTTGTCTACTTGGCCCTTGGCCTGATCCAGCAGGGCTCTTCTTATGTTCTTAAGTTCTCCCACTGGAGAAAAATCGGGTGGTGTCTCTAATGTTTAATGAAATGGATGGGCACATTACCCTATTTTCGTGTTTCCCAAATTGTGGGTCATGACCCCATGTGTGGCATGTTGTGACCCAGTGTTCAATGCATGGAGTTATAATAAACATGGAGAAGAAATGACGTCATATTCTTGAAACTTCCGGTCTGGTCTAACAATATGGCCGACGCAATGGGTCTGGTCCCATGGTCTGGTCTAACAATATGGCCGACGCAACTCCATGGGTATAACAATATGGCTGACTAATTATGCGGAATTAAACCTTGGAATTGCATATTAACTCATAATTAGGTTACCAATGATGTTTCTCCACGATCACACGTTGTTATTTTGGTAAGTTTTTACTTCAGGAGTAAACGATTCAGTCCTAAACACTACGCGCAAAGCAATCTGAAATGCTTGGAATCAGCATTTTGAGTATAAAAACATGGCCGCTAAGCCCGCCCCCTCTGGTCTCACTTCGTTCCTATCTAACTGCACGGGCAGGGCCACCCCCTGGTTCAATGCTGCACTGAGAAGCATTTCCGGGAGCCTCCAGAGGCCCCTCCCGTTTTGTGCCCGGCCCGCGGCCCCTCCACTGGCCTCAGAATTCCTCCTGGATGCCTTTGGAACTGGCCAGAAGCAACTTTGGCAGCCTCCGGGCCAGTGCAAGCTGCTTGCCTCGGCCCCATGCTGTTGCAGGCGTGCCGTAAAGCACATGTGTGCCAGCGCTGCTGCTGTGGCATCAACACAAGCAGCTTGCCTCGACGCTGCAGCACCGCACCAGCCGCCCACCCGCTGCTCCCGCACCAGCCGTGGTGGGGGGCCTGCCAGCCAAGGGAGCGGGTGGGGCTGGGAGGCGGCCATTAGGCTGAACGGCCCCAATTCAAACCATGCGCCCTGCTCTGATCTACACCTGCTAAGTAGTGGGCGCTGATCCAAGTAGGGGTGGGTTGTGGAGCTCTGAAGTTTGGGCATCACTGCCTCGTTTCATAATCGCACCCACTGCCCTGAACTTGTTTGAGCCAAGACCGAACAGGGTTTTGGTTCAACCTGGAAGACACGACAGCCGACAGCCGGAGGGTGCGCAAGGACATGCAATGGCACCGCATGCAAAGGGAGACACCTGTTCCCCCTCAGAGGCCAGGAGACAACATGTTGCTCGTTTTCTTCGAACACTTTCAACCAGACTTCCTCTAAATAATCCAACTGAAATTTTTCCTCGACTCATCTTTAGGATTGTTGTTGTTGTTCAGTCGCTAAGTCGTGTCCGACTCTCCGCGACCCCATGGACCACAGCACACCAGGCCTCCCTGTCCTCCACTAGCTTCCGCAGTTCGCCCAATTTCATGTTCATCACTTCGGTGACACTGTCTAGCCATCTCATCCTCTGCCGCCCCCTTCTCCTTTTGTCTTCCATCTTTCCCAGCATGAGGGTCTTTTCTAAAGAGTCCTCTCTTCTCAGGAGGGGGCCAAAGTCTTTGAGCTTCAGCTTCAGGATTTGTCCTTCCAGGGAGCAATCAGGCTTGACTTCCTGGAGGATTCACCGATTGGATCTCCTTGCAGTCCAGGGGACTCTCAAGAGTCTTCTCCAGCACCCACCTAAATTTTCAAGAATCTTATTTCTTCTAGACAGTCCTTTGTTAAAATTTCCAGCTCTACTTAGTTCAAAATTAGTTTTGGGCCATAATATCCGCTGTTCTAGCTAAAAACCAAAGCATGCTCTGCAATGAAACAAAATGAAGTCACCTAATTGCCAACTAGTCTGTCTTCAGACTGACTCACCGAAGCTTGACAAGAGTGTGACTCATAAAAGTTTGACATAAGTAAGGAATTCTTCGCGTTCAAAAAGGTTTATGGTTTGGTTTGTTCAACTGTCGGACTTGGGAGATGCTTGATACACAAAGAAAGGCAAAAATCGTCCCCCATTTGAGTCAAAATGTGAACTCGGGCAGCGCAATCCAAGCGATAACGTCAGCGTGACGTTGGTTGCGTCAACATGTTGGCGCTGAGGGGCACTCCCAGTGGTGTCATCTAAATGATTTAAGAACAGGTACTCACTTTTGATTGGCATGTGTCGGGACCCGCCCACCGGAAGTGACGTCATAAGCCGGAAGTGAGGTTGTGGCAGGAAGGGACATGAAAAAAGCCCTTTTTGAGGCCTCAGACAATTTTAAACTGACCCAACAGTTGCAACAGTATTCCACAGCACCCCCAGAACATGTGAAGGAGGCCTGGCATCATGTTAAAGTGACCCAACAGTTCCAAAACCCCAGAGCAGCTCATTTTTCAGTGGCAAGGCTCCGCTCGCTGCCTGCCTGCCTGCCTGGCTGGCTCTGAGAACGTGCAGGCAACTCAAACATGCAGGAAATTCAAACGTTGCAGGGGGCGGAGTCAACGAGTGGGCGGGCGAATGGGCAGGGCCAGCCATAATCCTAGAAACCGGTACTCGCGTACCCCCGCGTACCCCCTGCATGACATCACTGGGCACTCCTGCGTTGGCGCAACAGCAACAGGACCGGCGCTGCCACGCTGCACCTCCCTTACATTGGCCAAAGCCAGCTGGCGCAAGGGAGGCGCCATGTTGGTACGGGAGGCCATTCCAGTGCAGTACAGGATTGCGCTCTGACGCTCAATATTAACTTTTTCTTAATATTCCGTTATCTAGGAATATATACAAACATGGTTTCATTTTAAAAATAAACTAGTAGCAGGAGTTTTGCTTTACTGTCAGATATCAAGACACAGCATTGTAAGGAAAACCATAGTGTTAATAAAACTGGCAAAAAATTAGGGGGGGGGGGTCTGCAAGGCATCTACTGTGATTTGCCATGTAATGATTGTACGTAGTCTGAAAATTGCATATCATTCCACCTCAATTCATGTAACCAGCTGATAAAGAGCACTCTCGCTAACACTGAACGGCCACTGAATATGACTTCCCGCCTTCATGCCCTTACAATATAAATTGGACTTGCTCATTAGATGGCTACACCTAACGCAATTCAAAATCTCTACCTACCATCGAGACAGGTATTAGGGCAATGTTACTTCAATGTGATCCGATGTGGCTGCCAAGCCATAGAAAAGAACTGAAATAAAGCTCAGTTACGATTGTCACTGCTGAACAAAAAAAAAAAGCGCTCTCAAAATTCTATGAGGGCTCAATCCTAACCTGGAGTTTGGCCGGCACAGTTAGGCCAGCAAAGTTTGGCCAGCACAAGGGACACCATAAAGCATGTTTGGACCACTCCCTGAGTCAGAGAGGCCAGCACACAGACATGCACTGACTCCCTGACTCAGAGAGTGGTCCAAACACTTTGCTGGCCTAACTGTGCCAGCCTAACGCCGGGTTAGAATTGCGCTCTGAGAAAGCTCAATAACCTCTGGCTGGTTTCAATTCTAAAGAGGGGGGGGGAATTAAATAAATAAAAAAACCCTTCATTTCATTGGATTATACTAAGCCAATATTGCAATGAGTTCCAATGTGCCTTCAAGGACAAAATTTGGACAATCTTTGTGGGTTGTATCAATCCTGGTGTATAATTTAATATTTTTGGGTTAAATCACACTATAATAGTTTTCATTTCTTTTTGATGCGATTATGCTGTAAGTTTAGCTAGCAGGGACACTGTCAACTTGAAGTTTTAATATATTCATGTCTAATGTAAAAACTTGCAGAAACTCCCCCAGCTTTCTATTTATTTTTTTTATTACACAAGAAGCCTGTAATTTTACATGCCAGAGAAGACAGATCACCTCAAACTCAGCATCTATTCAAATTCATAGAGCATTATTTTAGAGGCACTGTTCCTTTTCGGAACAAAAAAGATTCAGTGTAGGAGAAAACAAATGACTTGCAATTCAACTTCACCAACATGACTGAACATCTTGTTTCTTCTTTTCAAACCCCCCCCCCCCAAAAAAAAGAAAACCCCACATATCTTTATGGAATATCAAATTTAAGATATAGAATTTGGATATACAGAGTGGGCCCTGGATATCCCTGCGGGATCCATGCCAGGATGCTGTGTGGATATCGAATTCCACAGATAATGAAATCTGCGGGGGGGGGGGGCATAATGCCTGAACTCCTCCGAAGGCCTCCTAAATGCAACTGGAAGGTTCACACTGGATCTGGTTCACAGTGGCCTCTTTCAGTCACATCTGGAGGTGTCCGGAGGTGTGAGGAGTCACATCTGGAGGTGTCCTGAGGCACACCTCAGAACACCTAAGAACATAAGAAGAGCCCTGCTGGATCAGGCCAAAGGCCCACCTAGTCCAGCTTCCTGTATCTCACAGTGGCCCACCAGATGCCTCAGGGAGCACACAAGACAACAGGCTGCCTGCATTCTGTTGCCACTCCCTTGTACTTGGCATTCTGAGGTAAATTCTGAGGTAAACACACTGATTCTCCACATAACAGCATTTCTCTTTGACAGCCACCAGAACCAGATGTTCTTCTGAGGAGAACCAGATGTTCTTCTGAGGAACTGAGGAGCAGCCCCGCTGGATCAGGTCAAGGCCCAAGTCCAGCTTCCTGTATCTCGCAGTGGCCCACCGGATGCCTCAGGGAGCACATGAGACAACAAGAGCCTGTGTCCTGTTGCCACTCCCTTGCACCTGGCATTCTGAAATCGCTTACTACTAATGTAAGGAGGTTGCACAACCCATCATGGCCTGTAGCCCACGATGGACATTTCCTCCAGAAATCTGTCCAATCATGTTTTAAAAGCACCTAGGCCAGATACCATCACCACCTTCTGTGGCAAGGAGTTCCAAAGATTAATTGTTGTTGTTGTTCAGTCGCTAAGTCGTGTCCGACTCTTCGCGACCCCATGGACCACAGCACGCCAGGCCTCCCTGTCCTCCACTAGCTTCCGGAGTTCGCCCAATTTCATGTTCATCGCTTCGGTGACACTATCTAACCATCTCATCCTCTGCCGCCCCCTCCTCCTTTTGCCTTCCATCTTTCCCAGCATGAGGGTCTTTTCTAAAGAGTCCTCTCTTCTCAGGAGGTGGCCAAAGTATTGGAGCTTCAGCTTCAGGATTTGTCCTTCCAGGGAGCAATCAGGCTTGACTTCCTGGAGGATTGACCGACTGGATCTCCTTGCAGTCCAGGGGACTCTCAAGAGTCTTCTCCAGATTAATTACCCGCTGGGTAAAAAAGTATTTCCATACACCTCCGGATATGAATGGAAATCACCAGTGAGAAGTGTCTTCAGGAGACATCTGTGAGGCCTTCTGAGGCGTTCCAGTCACTGGCTTGGCATCTGTGGATGTCTTGCCCACAGATAAGGAGGTCCCACTGTAATCACTGGGAACAGAAAAGAGGGAAGGGAAACATGGGGAAAGGGCACATTCGCATCCTTGCTCTGCAGTAGGAGCCAGACCCCCTGATGGGTTTCCTTGGATCTCCGCCTGCTGTATATCAGGCACAGGTCCATGCAAGCTGTGCTGCCCCCCTTCCTCGGCCAGCATGCCTCTCTGCCCACCCACCCCCACCCAGAAACACTCTCCCTCCCGTCCTTCCCCTGCCCAGAAGCGCACCTGTGCCAGCCAAACTCAGCTGTTCCAACATAACACCTGCATCTGCTCTCTCCTCTCCCTCCACGTAGCCATTCCCCATGCATGTCCAAACCTTGTTTCCATCCTACTGTATTTTGCCACATTATCTGAACCGGCATGTGGACATTACATATCTGGATTTTCAGAAGGCATTTGACGCAGTTCTTCACCAAAGGCTACTGGTTAAGCTTCACAGTCAGGGAATAAGAGGGCAGGTCCTCTTATGGATTCAGAATTGGTTGGGGAGCAGGAAGCAAAGATTGGGGATCAGGAAGCTGGACTAGACGGGCCCTTGGCCTGCTCTAATGGGGCTCTTCTTATGTCCCTATGTTAATGGACACATCATGCCTTACATTTGCCCACAAATCAGGGTTCGCAAGCTAGGTTTTGAACCTGTTCTGCAAAGCACAAACCGTAGTTTGTGCATTCAGGCAACTGTGGTTTGGCTGAACCAGGACTGCAGTAAAGAATCGCTGCACAGAGAGCAAAGAGTACTCAAGCAAGAGGCTCTGCGGTCTCATTCACACAATGAGAAATCTTGGTCTTGCCTCACACCTGGACATGCTGAAAGACAAGCATAAGAGAGGAACAACGTGGGCAAATAGACGACACTTCTTTATTCTGGCTCTGTTTCAGTATACATTTGTATACTGCAAATATAACCACAGCTAGGATAACTGGAAATGGCCTATCGGTTTAACTCTTGGCTTGTGTAAATATTTGCTCTGAGCCGGTGAGTGAGATCTATGAATAGGAATGGTGAATTCTTCTGCACCTCAAACACAAAAGGGTGTAGCTGAGGAGTGATGGGAATGCCACCTGGCTGGCCCCCACGAACACCTGAGAGGCAGGCAGCACTAACTGTGCGTTAAGCAGAAGAAAATTAAGAGACATGGTCAGTGGCGTCATGCAGCCGGAATGCTGGGCGGGAGGAACAGGTGAGCGGCAGCCCGCCCGTTGCGTACCGCCCGTTGCGTACCGCTCCATTGCGTACCGCTCCCGCGGGGGCAGGGAAGACGGTGAAACGGAACGGTACGCAACGGGCGGGCTGCCGCTCACCCGTTCCTCCCACGGGGCGGGGAAGACAGCAAAATGGAGCGGTACGCAACGGGCGGGCTGCCGCTCACCCGTTCCTCCCACAGGGGCGGGGAAGACGGTGAAATGGAGCAGTACGCAATGGGCGGGCTGCCGCTCACCCGTTCCTCCCACGGGGGCGGGGAAGACAGCGAAACGGAGCAATACGCAACAGGCGAGCTGCCGCTCACCCGTTCCTCCCGCCCAGCATTCCGGCTGCATGACGCCGCTGGACACGTTCCAGACGGGCAGTTCAATCCCAGGCTGCCCTTAGCGTCAACGCAACATCGTTGCATCGATGCTATGACGTGAGCATTGACGCAGGGCGCCAAGCGGCACCACAGCGTTGGTGCTAAGGCCACCAGAACAGCACTGCAGGCACTACAAGTCCCGCTTCGCCCGCGCCACCCCTCCCTTGCGCCACTCAAAGCTGGCTGGCGCAGGGGAGGCTCCGTTTCGGCACAAAGGAGGAAGTGGGTGGGGGAAGGCATAGCTGGGTGGGCTGTGGGCGGGCGGCAGGCATGCTGGCCCAGGAAAGGGGGGCAGGCTTTGGGTACGGCTTTGTGGCCAAATCCTAAGCCAGTTCAGGAGGCCGTGCGGCCCCGATTCGGGCCACGCGGTCTCCACGGATCTGCATTATTATGGCTAGCCAAACCTAGTGGAACTCGGGAAGCCAGCAGTGTAGAGAACATAAGAACATAAGAAGGGCCCAGCTGGATCAGGCCAAAGGCCCATCTAGTCCAGCTTCCTGTATCTCACAGCGGCCCACCAGGTGCCCCAGGGAGGCATGAGACAACAAGATGCTTGCATCCTGTGGTCACTCCCTTGCACCCAGCACTCTGAAGTAGCCCTCCACCTTTGTAAGGATGGTTGCACAATCCATCATGGCCTATAGCCCACGATGGACCTTTCCTCCAGAAATCCATCCAATCCCCTCTTAAAGGCATCCAGACCTGATGCCATCACCACCTCCTGTGGCAAAGAGTTCCACAGATTAACCACCCGCCCATGAACATGAAGTGCCCATGAACATCAGCAACCACATGAGCCAACGAATGAGGCAAGAAACAGGTGTGGTCCCTTGATTGAGACTTGCATTAAAATAGTTCCAATGGGTTAGGCAGGTAGAATAGTCAGCAATATAGCCCAGGTCCAAACACATTAGGAAAACAGACGTATCAAGCAGTAATAAGCAATTCCGCAGTACTTCTTCACATTACATATTCCATGGACTTAACTCACACTCTGAGTCCACAGTATACTGCAACACGCTGGTCACAGGGCACGGCAGATACTGCCAAACAGGTAGCAGACACACTCTAACTCTCCCACAGAGAGAAGCTTCTGGTTACTGCTTGTATTCACAGCAGTGCTGACTCACTTCAGGTGAGCGTGCCTTGCAGCAGGTACTTACAGCATACAGCTATGCTGTGTGGCCTTAACTAGCAGCTCTTCTCTCTGTATTTCCCAAGCTACAAAATTCCTTGGTCTGTCTCTTTAAGTCTGCTACAGCTTCCCAGCCTAACATGCGCACTGCTGTTCAGTCCGCCTCGCCTATACTGCGCTAGATGTGGCACAGGCCCGTTGGCCTCGCCATTCCAGCGCAGTCTAAGATGGTGCTCTCAGTCCAGCCAGCATCCTTCCCTTCCTCCACGCAAGCCTTCGGAACAGACCGTGTGCTGTCAGAAGTAGAATCGTAAGCAGTGGCGTTATTCACCCGGTAAGCTGGCCGGGACTTACCTTTGAGCGGCAGTCCGCCCATTGCGTCACGCCACGTTCCACCGCTTTCCTGCCTGCCCCACCCCTTGCCCAGTTCCACCCTCCCTCCCACCCAGAGCTGCCACTGCACCAGCTGAGTTCAGCTGTCACACAGGCAGCTTGCCGCCCACGCTCCCAGACCGGTGCAAAAGCTCGTGCCGGTCTGGGGACCTTAGCGCCGATGCGGGGGGAGGGGGGCACCAACACAACGATGTTGTGCTCAAGAGCACAGGGGGAAATACATCCTTCCCATATTGATAGGGTTAACACTGCCCCAGCTTCCACACCGGGCTATGATCTGCATATCTGCGTGTGGATTCCACAGAGACATTCAGTTGGCTAATGTGCAAAGGAAACTAGATTCTTGACGAGATGGATCCTGTGCTTGTCCAAGCCCATTTCTAAACACATCTGACAAGTTGGCGGTGGGGTGACGAGACAGGCCTGGTCAAAACCGTTTTTGAGCCACGTTGCACTTCACACCCACAGAATTAAAAGAGCACCGCAAGGTGGGCAACTTTTACCTGATAGGACAACTTCAACGAGGTCACCTTCTTGGATTTCAGTGGCTGATTTCACCAGCTGCAGAATATTCTCAGTGGTCGGATCGTGCCGAAAAAGTAGGATTTTATCATACATTCCATAGAAACCACATTCAGGGAACTGAAAATGAATGACATTGAGAAGTTATTGGAGTGATGCGCAATACAGAAACAGTTCGCTGTTGTTTGCGTTGTGCAAAAAGGTCAACAGAGGATGGTTGGGGGCTCTATATCAAGCAAAGTGCAGATTGTGAATACAACACCCCCTTTTGCAAGGTTGCAGGTATCAGGAATAATTCAACTTGAGGGGGATACATTGAAAGGGGCACATGCCAAGATGGCACCCATGTAAATTGCCATTCTTAAGCCAGTCCAAATCAACTATAAAAAAATTCATATGGTATCATTTCAGTGGTTTTTGAGGTTGACAAATGATGAAAGTAAATTCTGTGTCAAAAAGAACCATGCTCTTTATATTCACATAATTACATTACAATTATTTTTTTCCCACATTTGTACACAATAAAATAGATGTATCAGTGGTGTGGTATATAGTTAGCTTCAACTTCTTTGAAAAGGGAAAACTTTTCCCATCTGCGCCGCCATGACCTCCGTCCAGAACTACCTGAACGAAGTGCTAAAAATAGCGGACAAAACGTATATGAACGCAGGGGACCAGAGCCCTGCCGAGACTAATAAAAGCATCGAGAAGATGGGCAAGCACCGGAAATGAGCGAGGGAGCAAGGGAGGGAGAAGCCAGACTTTTTAACCTGTTCTTCCAAACACAGACTTAAGATATTTTTTTGCCCCGAGGGCATGTAGAAATCTGTTACAGCTTGATTCATCGTTTTAATTTGTTCTTGGTTTTTAAAGCATCCTGTTTTTCTGGATTCTCTGTGAGATCCATCTCTCTCTCTCTCTCTCTCTCTCTCTCTCTCTCTCTCTCTCTCTCTCTCTTTCCTTTTCTCTTAAAACTGCTGTTATCCATTTGTTGTGGGACCAGAAGGTAAAAATTAAAATACAAATTAAATACAAATTAAAATAAAAATTAAAATAATTAAAATGTGCTTTTAAAAATACACACATAACACACACAGTGGTGCTATCTGTTTGTGGGATGGGGGGACAAGAGAGCTTGATCCAGCAAGATCCTTTTGAGCAAGATCCACTTCTTCCCTTACGTGCCTCCTATTGTGATATCCAGTGGCTCTCCATGCATGCAGGCTACTCATGGGGCAAAGATAGCTGGTTCACTTTATGAGAGGTGTGCATGGGCTTCCCAGGCTAGACAGTGGTGGAGTGCATTGCAGTGCATGATGTGCACTCAGTCTAGGGGCAAGGGCTCCATTAAGCTCAGTGGGCCCTCCATGCATTAGCGGGGAAATCATGTCCATACTGGGAAAGCATTTAGGTTCTGGTAAACAGGTTATTAGGGGGGACCCTGTTGGTTCTCAAAAGCTTCAGGATTCCCAGTAGTAGAACAGAAATACAGTATTAGCCCCCAAGGGATCTGAATTACTGGCAAGACCCCCCAGGATTGTAACCTAATCAAAATGTTCTAGGCAGGAGAAGACTGAGCCATATGGTTTCAAATGGACGCTTGGTATAATGTCTTGTGCTTTTGTATTTCGAGCAATTCAGCGGTTTGTGCACAATCCAGGAAGCATTGCTGCAGCGTATTCTGATGTAAATGAGGCTTGAGCAAGACTCAGTGAATGAATGGAGCAACACTAAAACGTACTGTAGCCGATCTCTTTACACAACGGAAAAACTAGTTCAAGCTTTTAAATAAAAAAATCACTTTCAAAAAAAGAAAAGGGAAAACTTAAGAAATGCATAGTTTTACATACAAAGCATTCTTTTACAGTTGAAGGCATTAAAAGTGCACGTAACGCATGATTTATTACATTGAGGGTGCAATCCTAACCTGGAGTTAGGCTGGCACAGTTAGGCCAGCAAAGTTTGGCTGGCACCAGGGCCACTGTAAAGCAAGTTTGGACCACTCTCAGTCAGGGAGGATGATGCACATCTGCGTGCCATCCTCCCTGACTCCAAAAGTGGTCCAAAACATACTTTACAGTGTCCTCTGTGCCAGCCAAATTTTGCTGGCTTAACTGTGCCAGCCTAACTCCAGATTAGGACTGAGCTCTGATTTATAACATCTCTGATTTTTTAAATATAGTAGAACTCCAATTGTCCAACACTCCCGATAGTTTGGCATTGTAATTGTCCAGGAGTGATCCCAACTTGGAAGCAGATTCTTGACCTCATTGGCCCCTACGCAGATGCAGTCACACCTAGCCTAGCAATTACGTCACCAAAAACAGTCTACGGAAGCCACTCAGGGACAACTCAAGCAGCTTGGCAGTAATGTAAGTCACAACCCTACTGGTAGGTTGATGGGAATGCTAGATCCAGAGATCAGTGAGCAAGCCACCTCATGATAGTCCAGCATCTCTGATAGATAGGTACCATCTAAGTCCTGAACCACTAGAATTTTACTACGTTTGTAGCCACTGAGACTCCATGGAGCATTCAGAGCCACCTAATGACAACAGAGCAATGACATCCTGCAAAATGTGGGATGATTCATGTGGATGGGATAGAAATAGGTAAATAAAAGGAAACAGCTGTGCGAATTGACCCCATGCCTACCCATTCTTTAAAGTAAAAATGCCTGCCGGACATGAATGGCCCTAACCCTTTCGACAGAGACCTCCCCCCTTGGGATGAAGCCTTTGGCCCAGGGGTGGTCCGAATGTTGGAGACCTCAAGTTCATAGAACTGTGTTTCTTAACTCGCGGACTCAGGTTGGTGTTTCATAAAACAGGAGCACGCAGAGCCCAATCCTATGTATGTCTATTTAGAAGTAAGTTCTGTTATAGTCAATGGGGCTTACTCCTTGGTAAATGTGGCTAGGATTGCAGCCACAGAAAGTTTGTGGAGAAAGTTCCCCAATCACTTTGCAGAGTTATAAGCCAGTGTCTAATTAACTGGGCATTTTTTTAAAAATAAAATAAAATTATACCTTCCCCACATCACATATTTTTTTAAAAGCCTATCTTAAAGTCTCTTGCACTTTCCAAGCTCTTGCAGGCAGTTGCAACCCAGACCGACTCTTCTCTAAGAGGTTATCTCGTTTTGTTTCTTGTTTTTGCCACCAACTCCTCCACACTCCAATTCCTCCACAGGATTACACCGGTGGCCTCTCTCTCGGTCTCCCGTCCAAGCAACTGATCCTGCCTAGCTTTTCAGGCAAGGCAACAGCTCAACCGCCGACCTCATAGAATCATAGAGTTGGAAGGGACCTACAAGGTCATCTAGTACAACCCCCTGCCTGTAGTAGGATATCCTCTTAGTGCTTCTCCAGCAGATGCCTAATGAGCCTCTGCTTGAAGGTCTCCAGTGAGGGAGAATCTACCATCTCCCTTGGCAGACTATTCCACTGTCAAACCGCCCTTATCGTCAAGAAATTCTTCCTGATGTCCAACTAGAATCTCCTCTCTTGCAGTTTGTTCTCATTGGACCTACTTTGTCAAAGCAGATGAGAACAGATAGGTCCCTTCTTCCTCACGACAGCCCTTCAGATACTTGATGAGTGCTCTCATATCCCCTCTCAAGCAGCAATCCTAGCCCACTTTCCAGCACTGACATAGCTGTGCCAATGGGGCACGTTCTGCATTCTGCAGTGGAGCAGTAGTCACGGAGGCCTCCTTAAGGTAAGGGAATGTCTGTTTCCTTACCTCAGAGCTGCATTGCCTTTACCCCAGTGCAAGAAGATTGGTTAGGACTGTGCCCTCTTGATGTCCAGCCGGAATCTCCTCTCTTGCACTTTGTCCCCATCGGACCTTGTTCTACTGTCCAAGGCAGATGAGAACAAATCTGTCCCTTCTTCCTCATGACAGCCCTTCAGATATTTGAAGAGTGCTCTCATCTCCCCTCTCAGCCTTCTCTTCTCCAGGCTAAACATAGCAAGTTCCCTCAACCTTTCCTCATAGGACTTGCTTTCCAGTCCCCTGATCATCTTAATTGATTTTAGAACCTATGAAGCTTCCAAAATCTCTGAAATCAACTTTAAAAACCTATCACCTACAGGCCCACGAAGGTGCACCTTCTCACAACAGCTTGCTGCTCTTTGACCATCCAACAGAGAACTATGTGAATTTTTCAGATACATTTTGAGCAATACGTTCTAAGAACAGCTTCCCTGTCATGTCAAACAATAATCAAGATACAATACTTTAGCAGTGAGTCTAGAATTACTTTCTCTGGAGTAAACCAATGTGTATCGATAAGCATACTCCTGGCTTCAGAATCACAGGAAATGGAGAGGTTGAAGAGTTTATAACTTATGAAGTAGAAAAGAAAAACAAACAGAATCATTAGCAAGAAAAAGAACTTTATCTCATTTCTTAATGCAATCATCATTTTAGGGTTTATTTAATAATATTTCCCCCCCCCCCCCAGAAAAACAATATCCCAGTCTGTCCAACTCCAGCTTGCTTCTCATTCTGCCTAACATAATAGCTGCCAAGATTCAAAATTGCTCCAACAAGCACTTAGGAAAAGTCATTACCCGAAAATAAACATCATCATCGCTAACATAACGTCAGCTTTTCCAAACACTTCAGGTAAACAAATTTATTCTCTCTTTGGAAGGTTCCCAAAGAAAACACAGAGCGATCGATTCAAAGAGAAAAGCCAATCAATAAGATTTTTTTTGGGGGGGGGAGCACTCAAAATTAGTCAATTAGTTTTTTCAGTGTGAGCATCTATGTTTATAAAAAGAGACCGACGGCTGGGTTTAATGGTTCCCAGGACTCCCTCTTCTCCAAACTAAAAGTTGGGACTTTATCAAAAGATATTCTACATACTGATCTAGTAGTTCTCAAACTTTTTAACGTCAGACCTCACCTATAAAGAAAGTTTCCCTTTACCAGCTGCTCAATGCTACGCAGGGACGAACGGAGGCCCGAGCGCACCCATGGCAGGCGACGAAACCGCGCCCCCCAGGACTTTGCCCCATCCCCGTGTGTTGCCCCGCCATGCCTCCCTGCACACGGAACAGCTCCATTTTGGAGCGAAACGGAGCCGAGGGAGGGAGGGCCGAAGTGTGCGTGGTTTCCTGCACGGACTCCACGCAATGGCGCCCCGCCGCTGCCCAGCACCCATGGCTCGCGCCACCCCGGGCTACAGGGTAAATGTGCCTCTGATGCTACATGGCTAAAATGGAGATTGGGCAGCATTGCTTCCCCCAAATAGCAAGCTGTTCAACCTTTGATGCACATAGTCTAATCTGCCCTGTCAGTTTTGTGAACCACCAAAAATTGGATCATGACTCACTTGAGGGCCATGTACCCACAGTTTAAGGACTGCTTCCCAAATCCAATTCCTGAAAATCCCTAAAAAGATCAGTTTTCCTTTTTACAAAGTACAGTCAGTTCTCATTATCCGCTAGGGTTCGGTTCTTGGAAAACCTAGTGGTTACCTAATTAACGGACACTGAGGGCACAAATCCTACTGTGGAGTGAGGCCGGCACAGTTAGGCCAGCAAAGTTTGGCCGCCACAAGGGCCACCGTAAAGCGCGTTTGGACCACTCTCAGAGTCAGGGGGGATGGCGCAAGTCTGTGTGTTCTCTAGCCTCTCTGACTCTGAGAGTGGTCCAAGCAAACTCTACGGTGTCCCTTGTGCTGCCCAAACTTTGCTGGCCGAACTGTGCCAGACTCAGTCCAGGTTAGGATTGGGCCCTAACTGACTCAGGGCGCAATCCTATAACAGATGTAGCATCGACGCAATGTTGCTGTGTTGGCACTACAGCTCCCAGGCCGATGCTAGCTGTAGCACTAGCCTAGGAGTGCGGGAGGAGAGCTGCCCTAGCGCCGGCAGAACTTGGCTGGTGTAAGTGCGGCTCTGGGTGGGCCGGTGGGTGTGCCGGCCTGGGGAGGGAGGTGAGTTTGGGACGCCATTAGACCGCATGCAAGACCCCGTCTCCGGGCTGCACAGCCCTGGTTCTTGCCGCCCAGCTGGCTCGGAGCTGCACCTGCTATTTATCAGGTGCAGATCCGAGGAGCGCACTGGGGATGCTGGAGGCTTCTCAGGCCTCCCATGTTGTGCTGGATTTGGCACAGGCTGTTGGGATACTGACGGAAGTCCCTGGAAATTTCCCCCAGATCTAACTGGGCAAGAGACACTTTTTCAAGTGGTGTTCCTCTCATATTTAGCAGGGGAAGAGTAATGGTCCCTCTTCACCCCTGCGCAGTCTTTCTAGTGGCTGTTGCTGATAGTCTGCCTTCTTTTAGATTGTGAGCCCTTTGGGACAGGGAGCCATTTAACTTTATTATTATTACTATTTGCCTGTAAACCGCTTTGTGAATTTCATGTTGAAAAGCGGTATATAAGTACCTGATTGATTGATTGATTGAAATTTACAGGCCTGAATGGGGAAAGGCCTAACACTAGGCCGACTCAGGGGGGAAAGTGCTGAGTCATTCAGGCCTAGCAGACCAGCAGTAAAGTGCTGAGTCATTCTGACTCAGCGTCAGCCTGGGGATGAGATCATCGGATCTCTGATTGGATGCTGGGAACTATTTAATCAAGACCAGAAACACCTGTGGTCAGTTGCTGGAGATGTAAGTGTAGGCTTTGCTGTACCTGTTACCTGTTTGCTGTTCTTTGCTGCAAGAAGCCTTCTTCTGAGAATATAGAAGTTCTTGCTACCCTAATCTCTGTTGTCTGAGTGATTCCTTGCCGGAGCCCTGCAACCTTGAAGCCTTTCCGAGCCTCACAGCTGCAAGCTGCTTCTACGCTATCATCACAGGCCTGCCAGCCGGCCTGCTCCACAGCCACGTAGGATTGGGCTGCCCATTGACATGCTGAAGTGTTCTCTAAGGGTCAACAGGCTCTGCGTCAATCCCACATTTTTAAAACTTGCACTTCTTTCTTTTACAGTCGGCAACCAGGCAAACCGTCTAACAGTTGGTTCCTGGGGCGGGCAGCGTTGGCAGGGCAAGAGAAGTCGCAGCAGTCCCACCGGGAAGGCAGCCAGAACCTCCCAAGCCTGTGGGCAAGACGGAGCTAAAATATCCTGCCCTTTGCCTCAAGCCGAAGGAGGCAATCTGGATGCAGGAACGGATTTCAGCAACAAAATCACCCGTACTGGGTGTTGTGCAAACACAAGATGCAGAGAAGGAAACCTGGAGCAGGCCTGCAGATGTTGCTCCATCTAGAGCAGTGGTGTAAATGATTTAAGAACAGGTACTCACTTTTGATTGGCATGTGTCGGGACCCGCCCACCAGAAGTGACGTCATAAGCCAGAAGTGATGTCGTGGCAGGAAGGGACATGAAAAAAGCCCTTTTTGAGGCCTCAGACAATTTTAAACTGACCCAACAGTTGCAACAGTATTCCACAGCACCCCCAGAGCATGTTAAGGAGGCCTGGCATCATGTTAAGGTGACCCAACAGTTCCAAAACCCCAGAGCAGCTCATTTTTCAGTGGCAAGGCAAGGCAAGGCAAGGCTCCGCTCGCTGCCTGCCTGGCTCTGAGAACGTGCAGGCAACTCAAACGTGCAGGAAATTCAAACGTTGCAGGGGGTGGAGTTGACGAGTGGGCGGGCAAATGGGCGGGGCCAGCCATAATCCTAGAAACCGGTACTCGCGTACCCTGCGTACCCCCTGCATGACATCACTGATCCAGAGTCTAAGATAGGCGGGAGAGCTCTGGCTCTCTGCAATGGCCGTAGCACACACACCATCTTCTCGCCCATGTGAACAATCCTAACCCAATCCTACCCCCCGTAGTGCCAGAAGAATTCACGTCCCACCAGCTCCAAGTGTCACAAACCTAGAAGGGGAGCCGTAAAGCACATTTGGGGCACCCAGAGAACAAGGCGCGCCAGTGCTGGGCCAGCACCAGTCAGCACTAGGCCTCAGCGCCAAGATGACATCACCGAGGCATGGCCAGCGGTAGGTTTCACTGCCACCCATCAGCAAGGCCTCTTGGGGTGAGGGAGGCAGGGAGGGAGGCGTAACTAGGCAACGGAGGGGAGGGCTGGGTCCGGCAGGGGATGGAGAGGACAGAGGAGTCTGTTGCTGTATCCTGCGCTCCCTCCCTGGCCAGGCAGCCGGACACAGGCCTCCTTTGTTCTACACCCACTCCAATGTGGGCGCAGATCCAAGGAGACGCAATGGAGGCTCCATGACCTTACATCAGGCAAGGGACAAATGCTCCCTTACCCCAAGGAGGCTCTGATGGCTGCCTCGATGCCCACAGGATACAGCAGTAGCTATTCCGGCGCCATTGTTACTCGGGGCACTGAGGCACCAGAGGATTGGGCTGCTCAGATGGCTTTGTTGATTTAAGAGGATTTCAGGAGCCCCTGGTGGATCAGACCTTCTAGCCCAGTGGTGCCCAGGCTTTTTGCACACCAGGATCCCCTTTTTATGTATGACAACCTGGCCCTCCTAAGACCCAGGGCCAGAAGTGATGTCATTCAAGGAGGAACTGAAGTCACGCTTTTGCATAAATCATACTTTCTGTATGAATTCCACATCCATTTTAGAATGTTCCAAATGCTTTGTATCCAAGTGATGTTTGAGTTTTGATGGATTCAGCACTGAGAACAACATCATCATCATCATCATCATCATCATCATCATCATCATCATTATTATTATTATTATTATTATTATTATTTATTGTCATTGTATTACACAACAAGATTCACTGACACCCGGAGACCAGACCAACACACACACTAAATTCCCAACAATCCCCTCAAATCCCCCACACCCCCTACCCCCCCTTGGAATTCCTCTTCTAAAACACAAACATCCACACAATAGACAATAGTACAGTCCGACTGCCCCTATCTACTGGTACTTAAGTTCGTTGTTCAATGCTGTTATGGCTCTAGAATAAAAACTGTTTATGAAACGTGTCGTCCGAGTTTTAAGAGTCCTATATCTCCTGCCAGAAGGTAACAGTTCAAAAAGGTTATAAGCAGGATGGGAAGAGTCTCTAAGGATGTTATGTGATTTCTTTAAACAGCGGGTGGCGAAAATATCATCAAGGGTGGGTAGCTGGAGCCCGATGGTGTGCTGGGCCACTTTAATAATTCTCTGTAGTGCCTTCTTATCCCCTACAGAGCTGCTCCCATACCATACTAAAATGTTGTATGTCAGGACACTCTCGATGGTGCTACGGTAGTAGGCCAGAAGTAGATGTTGAGAAAGATTCATCCTCCCAAGCACCCTTAGGAAGTACAGCTTCTCTGTGCCATTGTGGCTTCTCTGTGCCATTGCTGATCAAGGTGGTAAAGCCAAATTTGAGATAGTCCTCAGAGTATTTCAGAGTACTCTTTCCTGTGTGCTGAGACTCAGCTGAGCACGCACATGTAAGGCGTGACACGCCTGCTTGGAAAGAGACCTGGGAGAGACTTCTGCACACAAATAACGCACTCACCGAGATGAGCACACAGCAAGGCTAGATTCCCTTGCAGCCACAAGCATTGAGGACATGGCGGTTTCCTCAAACTGTTTCCTCCAAGCATTGAGGACATGGCAGTTTTCCCTTCCCTCGTCAAAATGAAGCTTTCAAGATGGTGGCACCCAGTTTTTTTAATATGGCTGCCCCAAGTTCTTTGTGACCTCCTTGGAGGTTCAGTGGTTGGGAACCACTGTTCTATCAATTATCTTGCCATCAGTGGCCAGTGAGGCCTGGGGCGTAGTTAATGAAAGTGTAGTCTGGTGCGGAGGGCAAAATGGTGCCCCAGAAGAGACATCACAACAGGAAGTGATGTCACCATTGTATTTTTGTTTTCTTGGGTTCTTCGGCCATACGTTTTGATAGAATGGACATTACACTCTGCTTTGTTTCATTGCATTCTGCATTAAATGACCTTTCCGGTTATATATAATACGATGGTATAATGTTTTCACAATTTTGGCCACTAGTGTCAAGCTCAGCTTGTTGCCCCCCTAAAGCTTGTTGCCCGGTGCAATTGCACCCCCCTGCACCACTGTAGCTATGCCCATGAGCCTGACTCTTCCAAGAAGCCACAAGTCGAGCTCAAGACAAGAGACACCCTGCACCATTTGTATCCTAACAACCTCTGAAGGTCCCTGTTTAACCATCACAGCTGCTGCATGGAGACCTCTTTGTCCAATGACTGATTCTAATAACAAATCAAATTTTGCTGTCAGTTAAGGCTCTATTATACCCAGCAGAAACGGTTTAGAAATAAATACAATTATTTGTTTTTCCCCCAAGTGCACTTTTTGAAAGCACAAGGCAAGACAGTCTCATGTGCCAAAGGCCTGCTTGTGTTATCAAATTGTTCCTGTGCACTATTTTTTCGCACACGGTCTATTAATTACCAATGATGCCCATCGCGTTGAACAGAATGTATTTTTATTTATTTCACAGAAGTTTCAGGGTGATGAAGCTCAGGCCAGAGAAGTCGCAGAGACAGCTGAGTTTCAATCATTGTTTGGTTGCCATAACAACCCAACCAGAAGCATTTTAACAGTTCAAACATTTATTTATTGGGCAGAACAAACACATGCATAGCCGCTGAAGTCTTAACAAGGAAAAGATGGGCAAACATTCCCTCCGTACATTGCAACCGACAAAAATCTTTACATAAAATTTTCAGAGTGCAATCCTAACCCACTTTCCAGCACTGACATAGCTGTGCCAATGGGGCACGTGCTGCATCCTGGAGTAATAGTCACCGAGGCCTCCTCAAAGTAAGGGAATGTTTGCTCCTTCACCTCGGAGCTGCATTGCCCTTACCCAGCGGCGTCATACAGCCGGAACGCTGGGCGGGAGGAACGGGTGAGCAGCAGCCTGCCCGTTGCATACCGCTCCGTTTTGCCATCTTCCCCGCCCCACCCACACACCCCTACCCACAAGCACATTGTTGTTGTTGTTGTTCAGTCGCTAAGTCGTGTCCGACTCTTCGCGACCCCATGGACCACAGCACGCCAGGCCTCCCTGTCCTCCACTAGCTTCCGGAGTTCACCCAATTTCATGTTCATCGCTTCGGTGACACTGTCTAACCATCTCATCCTCTGCCGCCCCCTTCTCCTTTGGCCTTCCATCTTTCCCAGCATGAGGGTCTTTTCTAAAGAGTCTTCTTTTCTCATGAGGTGGCCAAAGTACTTGAGTTTCAGCTTCAGGATTTGTCCTTCCAGGGAGCAATCAGGCTTGACTTCCTGGAGGCCACAAGCACATAGGCTGCTTTCAATTTCAACGTAGTTTAAGGCCTGAAATATGGAGGTGGTCACATAAATTGATCACACTTCAACAGTTCAGCTAATTTATTTCACTAGAGATACTTCACTAGAAATGAACTATTTCATTATTTCACTAATTTATTTCATTCTCTTGCCCTCCACTATTTTTTTCCATTTTTTTCTTAATTGTACAATATTTAGGTATCTGTGTGTGTCACTCCGAGTGTTTACAATGGATGAGATGAGTAAATAAAGAGCAGGCATGGAGTATACTAATGAGAAAATAATGTGTATATAATACTTGCTGAAAGTAATTGAAAAGGTCTCCGAATAATTGAAGCCTAAGCTTTGAAACAACGTGCTCCCATAGAGCAATTAAAGACAGAAATGATTAATGAGGCATTGTTACATAAATTGCGTTATTCTACATTATAACCTGTGGATAATTCCTTAGCAAAACGTACTAGCACACAATAAGGGTCAAACAACAGTATCAAGTAAGTACATGCACACCAGCAAAAAGGATGATGCATGTGAAACTAAAATGTGTGTGTGTGTGTGTGTGTGCGCACATCCTAATTCCATTACATGTGAAATAAAACTTCTATGCAGTCTTAACAAATCCACAGGCATTGCCTATAATGCAATGAAATTTTATTTTTAATGCAATGCAATCAAATGCAATTTTAAAAATATAGTGTGTGGTTTTCCCCCACGTGCTTGTGCTTTTTCACATGTTGTTTCAAAGTTCCTCACAAGAACCTGACAGGCAAGCCAACTGCTTCAGGAGCTTCCTGGGGGTTAGGAAGCAGGATATAATTTTTAGAATAACCAACAGCCCAATCTTAACCTGCACAGGAACTGGCAAGACAGAAGAGGTAAGGGGATTTTTCCCCTTACCCCAGGGTAAGACTCAGGAGTCCCAATAGGGCCAGCGGCATCATGCAGCCGGAACGCTGGGCGGGAGGAACGGGTGAGCAGCAGCCCGCCCGTTGCGTTCCGGTCCGTTTCCCACGGGGGCAGGGAAGACGGCGAAACGGACCGGAACGCAACGGGCAGGCTGCCGCTCACCCGTTCCTCCCGCCCAGCATTCCGGCTGCATGACGCCGCTAAATAGGGCTACTCAGAGCTGCACCAGCAAAATTGCTGCCAAAACTCCAAGCGGCCCGTGTAGGACTGACTGGGACGGGGATCAGCATCTGGCTGAAGTGCCCAGGGAGGAGGATGGAGACAGGACCCGACACTTACACCAGAGCCTAACCCCCAGCCCCGGCCCATCCGTGGGGCCCCCTCCTCCCCCTGCCCCAATCCACTTCCTTCCCCCTGAAACCATCTCCCAATGGAGCCTCCATGGACCGTGGAGATCACGGTCACGTATCCTTCTGTTCTTCCAAATGTTAACCAGTCTTAAAATCCACTACACTCCATGCAATCCTGGTTTCTTCTATTCTCCTTTTATGTAATCATGTACCTTCAAGACTGACATATCCAACACTGAAATGCGTGCGGGCAAACACTTTCAACGTTTTCAGATCTCATTTTACCGTGGATTCTCTTGGCGTAACACCGGGCCACGACAGTCAAGGCAGATGTTAGTCTTCAAGGCATTCTGCCATGAAATGAATGCCATGTCATCTATGACCTGACCTAAGGTGTGTGTCACAACACCTTAGGGCATTGGTTCTGAAACATTTTAGTACCAAGACCCATTTTTTAGAATGGCAATCTGTCTGGGACCCACCAGAAATGATGCCGGGGCCAGAAGTGCCGTCATCGTGACCCCAGAGCTGAGAAGGCCTTTCCTGAGAAGACAGCAATACATTGGGTGATTTCTCAGCCAGTTTCCAATAGCAAAGGGAATCAGAAAGAAAAAACCCTATTCACAACCTTGGATAAGCCTATTCAACCACTCCTAAGGATAATTCCTGAGCCTATTCACAACCTTGACACAAGCAAAACCACCACACAGCCCTTCCCCTTTCCAGTATCCCATCTTCCCGTCTTTTCAATATGGCTGCCCTATACTAGGTGCTTCACAAACCACTTGAAATTAGCTCACGACCCACTGGTGAGTCCTGAACCACAGTTTGGGAACCACTGCCTTAGGGGGTTGCAGTGGGACATCCCCAGTAGATCCTCCTACCTGTTCTCCTGGGCACCATCGTCTTGGAACGCACAAGATTTTGTGATACCCAACATGGCAGCGCCCTACCTAACTCCCTGTGTAATGCTAGCGGCGCAGTGTCTGCTGTATCCCACAGGGGTGTTTGGGCTGCTGGAGGTCTCCTTGAGGTAAGGGGACTTTTGCAAGCTCCAACGTCTGGCAACAAGGAATTATCTCAGCCTTCAACGCCAGGCATCCACAGACCTCAGTCTGCTGTTGCCTCAACCTCTGCTACATTTTATGATGTAGACGTGTTCTTTAAACTGTGGGTCAGGACCCACTTGGTAGGTCGCAACCCGATGTCAGATGGGTTGGAAAAACCGGAAGTAGCCATCTTGGAAGCTGCAGACCTGACTCTTGCTATATTTCTGTTGTGAGTGTTCACAGTTCGAATTTTCAAGTGAGGGTTTTTTTTAAGAAAATGTTTTTAGTTCCATTCTTTGACATAATATTTTACCTAATCTTGCTTTCTGTCAGAGAGGTTTCATGGTTGTGCAATTGCTGCGGTCCAAGAGTGCTTCCAGGAGTGTCATTTGATTATGCTACAATGACGGCACTTCCTGCTGGATTATGTCACTTCCGTCTATGACATCACTTCCACATTAATGACCTGGTGGATCCAAACACACGTGCCATTCTAAAAAGTGGGTCCCGGTTTAAGAAGTTTGAGAACCACTGATGTAGACCGTTAGTGTAAATGACTTTCCCCCTAACTTGGATCATTTCTATTCATTCTTATGGTAAAACCCTTTTTATATGTTTTTGAACTGCATGATGCATCCCTGCGTTAAATGGAAGATGCCTGTTATCTGATTCTGGAAGAAGAAGAAAAGTTTTTTACATCAGATTATATTCAAAAGCCCTGTGGTTGACAGCCCTGGAGTAAATATTTTGGAATAAACTCTCAAGCCAACACATCTGTATTCAATTAAAACAATTATTCACAGTGAGTGATCTAAAACGAAAAAGTACAGTGTCTGTATAAAACATCTTTCTTCAGTTTAGCACTGCTTTCAGAAAGACGCGTTCATGCCACAGTCCTCTCTGCCCTCCAAAATTTCCTTGACATTTTCAGACACTTCATCTCCTCCTCCTTTCCTACCCTTAAAACGCTGAGTTGTGTCATGGAATAAAGTTGTGCACATACACTGCACAATTTCACGGTGGACGAAAACAGAGCCGCCCCCAGTCATTCATCACCGAGAAGAGGTTTCTGTTTTGTTTTTTTACAGTCACATTCTAATTAGTTCTTCGTGGCCAAAAAAAATTGCTGTGAAATCTGGAACAATATAGATATCAGTGTTAGAGATCTCTTGAAGTTGAACAGGTTTACCTAACGCCTACTTTAAGTTGAGTAAGTTGACTTCAATATTTGAAGAGAGCTACTTTGATAGTATGTGTAGGAATTGCCCACCCATATTAAGAGTCCGTCACCACCACCACCCACTTCTGCATGAGTCACTGATCCTCAAGAGCGCATGTTGTCGGTGATGTCGGGCCAGAGGTGCCTGGCCTCGCAGTAGTTGCAAGAGAGCAACTACTGCTAACTGGGCAAGAGGCACTTCTCACGTGGTGCTCCTCTTATATTTAGCAGGGGGAGAGTAATTGTCCCTCTTCACCCCTGCGCAGTGTCTTTTCTGGTGGCTGTTGCTGGTGGTGTTTTGCATATTTTTAGATTGTGAGCCCTTTGGGGACAGGGAGCCATTTAACTTTATTACTACTATTTGCCTGTAAACCGCTTTGTGAACTTTGTGTTGAAAAGCGGTATATAAATACTATTTGTTTGAATGAATGAATGAATGAATGAATGAATGAATGAATGAAGAGCAACTGGAGCAGACACCAAGTGTGTCTGGGCTCCCTCAAGCCTCCCAGTCTGGGAAGGCTCAGAGATAGGTAGCCTCAGGGACAGAGGCTGTCCTTCCACCTCCTTCCATACAATCCTACCCGTACTCTTAAGTCATCTGTGGGGGCCCTTCTGAATGTGCCGTCATCAGGCGAGGTGAGGGGGATGGCGGCCAGGAACAGGGCCTTCTCAGTGGTGGCCCCACGACTGTGGAATACCCTCCCCTTAGGATTAAGAACCGCTCCCTCTTTGGGAATCTTTTGGCGGGGCCTGAAGACTTCTTTTATTTAAACAAGCTTTCAACTGCTGATGTGCTGGCTGGCATTTTACTTTTTTTTTAATCTTACATTTTAATTTTGTAATTATGGGATCCACGGGGTTTGCTTATTTAAATTTTTTTAACTGTTTTAATACTGTTTTTTTAACATTGTTTTAATTGTTATGTTTTGTGGTTTTTAATGTAATAATTTTAATATTGTAAGCCGCCTTGGGTGCCCACGGGGCAGAAAGGCGGGATAAAAATTAAATAAATAATTAAATAAATAATTAAATAAATAATTAAATAAATAAATAAATAATAGGCAAGAGGGATGGGGTTCCTTCACCTACTGGTCCTCCTCCCTTCCCTTCCCTTCCCTTCTCTTCCCTTCTTTCTGGGAAAGACTGCTGGCCGGGATCCTGGCCATTGGGGGGGGGCATGCCAAGTGTGCAGAGCCCCAGACAGTAGTGTCATCTTACCGATACGCTGGGCGGGTCTTCTGGGTGATCGGCAGCGCGCTCGCTGCGTTCCGTTGCGAAATGGCGAAAGCCCGCCCACCCAGAAGACCCGCCCAGCGTACCGGTAAGATGACACTACTGGCCCCAGACCAGATCCTGGACAAACACACACACGTACACACAGAGCGAGAGGGAGAGCGAGACCGACCCTTTCTTCAGGGCCCATAAAATCTAGATATGGAACTGCGCATGCAGAAAACCTGCTACCACTCCCAAGATTACCATGACAAATGAAGCCATACTTCCACTTCTGTGCGTAGCTAGCTAGACTCAACTTTTAAACGAAATCGTCTTAGCAGCCTTCCAATGTATTTTAAACAGAAAATGCTGCTTTCCAGCCCTCGTACACAACTGTACACGATGCCTTTCTTATCGTTAACAGGCAAGCAATATGTAACCACTTATGTTACCTTGGCATTCTTTTCAGGCCAATGCGCTTTCAAAAGCATGCGTGGTTTGTTAATCATTATGCCCGCGGTGAGCGCCACAAACGCTTCTGGGCCGGGGCTGGAATTAATTTATTCACAATTCAGGTGAACATTCCAGACTGCGACCGTGGCATTCTCTCGCACCTGTAAGTACATATTTTGGCATGCCTGCATTAAGTAAATAACCTTTAAAGAACGACTTGCCGCCTGCAAAAGAAGAGACCTTGGAGGGCTGAAAGAAACAGAAGGTCTCTCCATTCAGCAGCATCTCAGCAAGCAAAATGAACCTCCTTACCCTGATTACTGTTTCTCTTCGGCTCTTTACAGGCACTGATTCATGGAGGCTCATGACAAAGTAGGGAGTGGCAGTCTCCACCTCTCCCCTCTGTAGGCTGCCATTGTGCTAATTCTCCTCCAATACATCTATGCGCATTGAACCTACATGACTCAGAGCGCAATCCCAAACTGGAGTTAGGCCGGCATAAGCTTAAACCAGCAAGGTTTGGCTGGCACAAGGGCCACCATAAAGCATGTTTGGACGACTCTTGGAGTCAGGGAGGATGGCACTCGTCTGTGTGCTGGTCCTTCTGACTCTGACAGTGGTCCAAATATAATTTACGGTGGCCCTTGTGCCAGCCGGACTTTGCTGGCTTAACTTATGCCGGCCTAACTCAGTTTAGGATTGCACCCTGTAATACCTGTGAAGGGCCTTTGCTAGAAGGAATAAAAAGACCATTATTAAACATGTGCCAAGCACAGCCAGCTTTAAGTCAATTGGACCAATTGGGGCCAGCACCCTAAGGGGACCCCGCACTAGGGACACCTTCTCTAGTCTCTTGTCAAACACACACAATCACACATTGCAATGGACATATTAAATGCTTATTGCTTTCCATTCTACCATAGTGATATCTACTGTATTTGTATCTCCGAGGGCACAATCCTGTAGAGACGCTGGGCCAGTGTACACCCTTTACGCTGGGCCAACACTGTCATAAACATGCTATAAGGCATGTCTGCACAAGCCTTACGACACGTTTGCAACAGCACTGGTTCAGCACAAGAGTGTTGCACTGGCGCAACGCCGGGTTAGGATTGTGCCCTGAGGATTGTGAGGTGAAGACAATTGTCTAATCATCTTACTAATACTAGTAATTGTAACTACTTTGGCTGGCTCAATTATTCAATTCAAATAAACAAGTCTTGTGTAAGAACAAGGTTATGGTCCAACATAACACTTCCATCTCAATCAATCAATCAATCAATCAATCAATCAATCAATCAATCAATCAA